>JALMGJ010000018.1:5547500-6270000 GCA_023362775.1 Charina bottae
CCTGCTTGCCTCGCTCCGCGAGGCCCCCCGCTGCCTTCCCGGGGTCCAAGTCGGATCGGGGGCCTCGCGGAGAGAGGCAGGCAGGCAGGTAAGCGGGCAGCCCTGGCCTCCGCCGCCGGGCCCGCCCCCCTCGGCCGCTTCCGCCCGCCCGGGTTGAAGGAAGAAGACGATGGAGGGTGGGAAATGAGGCCTGCCCGCTTACCTGCCTGCTTGCCTCGCTCCGCGAGGCCCCCCGCTGCCTTCCCGGGGTCCAAGTCGGATCGGGGGCCTCGCGGAGAGAGGCAGGCAGGCAGGTAAGCGGGCAGCCCTGGCCTCCGCCGCCGGGCCCGCCCCCCTCGGCCGCGCCCGCCCGCCCGCCCGCCCGCGTTGAGCGAAGATAATGATGGGCGGGAAACGAGGCCTGCCCGCTTACCTGCCTGCTTGCCTCTCTCCGCGCAGGGGCTGCTGCGGCTGGAGATGGCGCTGCCTCCCTGCTGCGCCGGGCCTCGCTCAGTGCGAGAGCCAGGGGGCGGGGTTTGCGGGCGGGGGCCTATCACGTGGAAGGGGCGGGGGTGAGTTCAGCTGCGGAAGAGCCACACTCAAGGGGCCAAAGAGCCGCATCTGGCTCGCGAGCCGCCATTTCCGACCCTTGTCCTAGTGTAATGCCCCCTCAGTGTTTTTCAGTTATCTCTGCGTGCAGACTTGATAGGGAGAACTCCTGCAGTAGATTCCCTGAAGCACATATATATCGTGAGTTCACACATGAAAGACACCAACCCAAAGCAGGAAGGGGGGACCAGAGAGAGAATGTAACATCTTCCTCAACCTCTCCCCACTCAAAGTGGGTAAGGCTATGCGTATAATGGTGTGGGGATTCTACTGAAACTTAAGCCTTAGAATATCTAAGTTGGAATGTGCTATCAAAGGTTGCTCATTGTGATATTGTGCATTAATTCCTTATTTTACTTTCTTGGCTTTCCTATGATACTTTCTGTGAAGCTCTCTTTCTGTTCTCCCATGGACTTTGTCTCGTGAGTCTTTCTCTGCACGGGCATTCGTTGTCCCATACATTGAAGCAAGTAGAAACTTCTACCCTGTAGCATCTTGTCTACTATTTGACTTATCCTTAGTCTGTCTCCCATAACATCTGCCCAGCTGATTCGATTCTGCAGAGTTGCTGCATTCCGGGTTCCTTCGACTACAGGACCCCAGAAGTGCGTCTTCTCTGTAGCAGCACGTCCTCTAGAATGAGGTTCCCCCCATATCCGGATGGCCCCCACTTGCTGTTGTTGAGAAGAGCCATGAAGACCTGAAGATCTTTGGCGAGGGAGAGCGAGACCCCTCGCTTCATCGCGCTTGACATCGTTTATCGTTTATGTTTTATTGATTTGACTGTAATTTCTGAGCCACCTACAGTTGTTGAGAGTCAGGTGTCATACAAGTTTAAATAATAATAATAATAATAATAATAATAATAATAATTATTATTATTATTATTCACAAACGAGCCTGGTCCTCTGTAATCACTCCAAAACGGGGACTGAGAAGAGGTGGGTGGTCAGACCTTAACCTAACACCCCTTCCTCCAGAAACGAAACAGACCTCGTTGTGTTGTCAGGAACTACAGGTAGCCTTTTACCTGGAAGACCATCGTCCCCATTTCTGCCTTGGGGGCCGGGGGGCCCTGGAGGTCCTTTTTCGGAAACAGATTGGGCAGGTTCGCCTTTGGGCCCTGAAGGTACCAGAAAAACAACAACAGGAAAGTTCCTTATATTTCACAACAGAAATCAAACCAAATGGGACCATCCCCCCCATATGTGTGTTATAAATTGGTCTTCCAATGTGTTGTGTTAGTATGATGGATTTGCATTCCCTCTAACAATATAACCATCCAGAAACACTGCTACTGAAAATGCCCCAAAAGAAGAAATTCCTCTGGAGGTTATCCTTTGGGATTGAATGGAGGAGTGGCAAATTGATGGTACAGTAAAAAACAAGCCATTCACACACACCCCTCGGCCACCTGGTCACTAAGAAAGTGCAAAACCATCACATTCCATATACAGGTAGTCCTCGCTTAACAACTGTTCATTTAGTGACTGTCCAGAGTTACGACGGCAATGAAAACACCTACTCATGACTGTCCCTTGCACTTTTGACCATCGCAGCATCCCTGCGGTCACGTAATCGTGATTCGGGCACATGATCACCATTTTCAACCTTCCCAGCTGGCTTCCGATAAACAAAAATCAATAGGGAACTGCGTGATTCGCTTAATGACCATGGTGGTTTGCTTAATGACTGCCACAAAAAAGTCATAAAATTGGGTCCGGATTCACTTAACAACCGCATTGCTTAGCAACCTACACTCTGGTCCCAACTGTGGTGATTAAGCAAGGACTACCTGTATGAACATTTTTCTAATGACGAATTAAACACAGAGTCGGCCCTACTATTAGGTGGAGTGAGGGGCTCCAAAATCCTCTTCTCTGTTGAAATAAATTTCACAAGCAAATGATCTTTCATCAAACTGAGCAGAGGGTTTGTAATAGGCAACAATGAGGAAGATACACACCTGGAACTCCTGGGGAACCTGGACGTCCAGAAACGCCTTGAAGCCCCTTCTCTCCTGGAGGTCCTTGTGGTCCGAATCCAGGAGGCCCTGGAGGCCCTCGCTCTCCAGAAAGTCCAGGAAGACCTGCATCCCCAGGAGGTCCCCGGTCTCCTTTGAAAGCAATGCTACCCTAGGGCAACAAAGAAAGAAAGACTGCCCAGTTTAAGCCATCATAAAAAGCCATAGGTTGGTTTCACCCATAGTGACCTGGTCCATTCTAGGTTCACACACCTTACTGACCCGAAAGCAAGCAACCAAGTGATCATGTCATTTACTGGGCAGTGTGTGAACCCAGGTGATGATAGCCAATATGGGTGCCTAAGCCACTGAAATTTATTTTTATTTTTTATTTTATTATTCGAATTTATCACCGCCCATCTCCACGACAGTAGACTCTGGGCGGTTTACAACATTAATATTAATATGAAAAACCTACACACTTAAAAATACAATATAATAGTAAATAGATAAGAATCCAGAGGATGGGAAGATCTTAAAAAAGGAGGGTATTACGGGGCTAACTACCCCCAGGAGGAACTATTACCTCCTTTGTCCCAAGCAAGGCGGCAGAACCAGGTCTTCAAAGACTTTCTGAAGGCCAGGAGCGAAGGCGCCTGTCTCACCTCCGGGGGCAAGATATTCCACAAGGTGGGAATATCAAAATGTCTTGCCCTTGAAGCATCGTGTTTCAAGGTCAAAGCAGGCACTCTGAATTTGAAACAGGTTGCCTGACCCTGGGCCAGGCCCCCTCTCTCAGCCCTAGGAAGGAGGCAATGGCCAACCACTTCTGAAAAACCTGGCCAAGAAAACTGCAGGGACGTGTCCAGGTAGTCACCAGGAAGCTAGACTGACTCAAAGGGACAAAACAGAACAAAACAAAAATAATAATTTGACTTGATATTTTAGAAAGCTATATAGCCTCCATGACATTTTTAAATCCCCAGTTTATTTATCTGTATTATAACCTTTTACTCTTTCTTCATGTTTCCACTTGTATTTGTTGATATATTTTTCTTTAAAGTGTTCAATAAAGGACAAACAACAACAACAAACGACTTCACTTGAGGAGGGTTGTTCCCATTTTGCCTTTGTACTCTGCAAATAAAATCTGTCAACAATTTAAAGGCAAATAAAATCTAGCCTCCACTTCAGCGACTGGACTTCTCTTTCTAATTCTACTCCTTCATCTATGCCAGCATTTCACAGAAAGATAAAGACGGAAGGGGTGGTTTAATTATTCTCTAGGACCTCTCAGACCATTTGCACTGTGGAGAGCTTGGTCAGGTTTCTGTCCCAATATGGGACAGAATGTGGACGCGGTCAGCACACGGCACCTAAAAAGAAGCTGGGAAGATTGCTCTCTACCAACATATCTTAAATTTGCCTTATTGTTTTTCTTAGCAGATGAGCTTATTTCCAGACAAACAGAGGTTTGCAAAAAGGAATTTATTTTATTTTATTTGTTAAATACCACTCAACTCCCAATGACTCTGGGCAGTCTGCCATTTTTGTTTTCCAAGAGTGCTACAGGACCCATGCATGGGCCAGACGTATTTCTGAAATAATGATAACACAGAGGGGTGCCTTCTTGCTTTAGTACACACCAACTTTCCATTTAATTTATTTGTATAATCAATTCTAATAATAATTTAATTTAATTTAATAATTTAATTTAATTTAATTTAATTTTTAACTTAATTTTAACTTAATTTAATTTAATTTTTTAAATTAAAAGAGTCTAAAAAGGAAGAAACAAGTGGGGCAGGGCGTTTGGAAGGCACACATAACTTGGCACCAAGTTTCAATCCAGTTCCTAAAGAAACTTCCTCCACCAGCACCAAATTATTCCCAGGAAATTAGCCTTGGAAATTCTCATGGAGGCTTATCATCACAGATTTACAAATATTACGCCATTTTCACTGACTTACTGGCTCTCCCTTGGGACCAGGAAGACCCGGGATTCCATCTTTCCCAAGGGAACCATCTAACCCAGGCATCCCTGGAGGACCTGGGAAACCTGGATTTCCCTTTTCACCTTTCATTCCAGGAAGGCCAAGCATATCACCTGGATCACCTTTGGCACCAGGACGCCCCGGAGGGCCTGGAGGTCCAGGAAGACCCTAGAGACCAAACAAGAATTATTTCAGTCCTTAGGATTGCAAGCATTCTGCCCTTCGCTTTCTCTCCAACCCCAGACTCCTGTGAAGAACCGTCCTGGTGCTTACTTGAGGCCCAGTCACTCCAAATATGCCAGAAACGCCTTTGTCACCTTTTGGCCCAGGAAGACCGGGAGACCCTGGATCCGAAAGGAAAGAAGATATTAATGGCACCAAAGAGGAAACATCGTCCCCATGGTTTAGTCAGCACCAGCCCACAGGGCAAGGATGGGCAACCTGAGTCCACCTGATTTTTGCAGCCCGCTTTCCAAAAGCGTTGCGAAAATTCAGCAGCAGGCTGCTCCAAAATCACTAGTAAGCTATTTACTTAAGGCAGTGTTTCTCAAACTTGGCCACTTTAAGATATGTGACTTCAACTCCCAGAATTCCCCAGCCAGCATGAGTCGAAGTCCACACATTTAAAGTGGCCAAGTTTGAAAAGCACTGACTTAACACATCCCAAAAGGTTTTTACAAGATCCTCCTCTTCCATCCCTTGAGAACACGTGCGTGCCTAATATTTTGATCCCACTGGTAGCTACTATGAAGGCGTTCATTCCTCCTCCAATCCAGCATTCCAATTTAATGCACTCAGAGGAAGCTGAGCTGGTGGGGAATCCCGAGGGAAAAGGTGAGCTGTTTTACTCTTCAGAATACCAAATTGAGAGTCCAAGCCTTTCCCAACATGGACCTCTTCCTCCAGAGATATGGAACCAGCCCCAAATTCCCAACCAGCACGGCCACTACTGAACATTCTGGGAGTGGGAAGCCTGCACATCTGGAAAGAACCCACATTTGGGGAAGGCTAGATTAATGTTTGTTTTTCCATTACTTTTACCCTCCATTAACATGTTTCATGGAGTGATTGTAATTTCTGCAGCGTGCAAACAAGACTACAAACTATGATATTGTGCTCATACGCAATAATGCAACGCTTCACAGTTGTGGAATAGAACAGCCTTAAAAGGTAAAGGTTCCCCCACACAGTCGTGTCTGACTCTAGGGGCCGGTGCTCATCTCTGTTTGTTAGCCGAAGAGCCAGCGTTGTCCAAAGATGCTTCCATGGTCATGTGGCCGGCATGACGCACGTGGAACACTGTTACCATCCCACTGAAGTGGTACCTATTTATCTACTTGCATTTGCATGCTTTCGAATTGCTAGGTTGGCAAGAGCTGGGGCAAGTGCGGGAGCTCACTCAGTCACGCGGGGCTAGGGTCTCAAACCTCCAAACTTGCGACCTTCTGATCGACAAGCCTGGCATCTTAACCACTGAGCCATCATGCCCCCTTAAACCCAAGCAAGATGGAGTTATTCTTTGACATCTCTAGTTTTGTCCCTTGTCAGGGTTATAACTCCAATGTTATAATAATCTGAAAAGTGTGTAATTAGGACAATATTTCTGTATATAAACTATTAACCTCCATTCTTTCTCCCAATAATTTTCAATCTTTTGGAATTTGTTTATGTTTAAACATAAGTAACAAAATCAGTATTACATTTCTCTTCTGTACAAATTACTTCCATTTTTAAGAGTCTTGATCAGATTATATATATTTAAAGATGTATAAAAGGGGGGAGAGGTGTAAACTGTTTTGCACATAGTAAAGGTAAAGGTTTTCCCCTGCACAGTCGTGTCCGACTCTAGGGGATGGTGCTCATCTCCGTTTGTTAGCTGAAGAGCCAGCGCTGTCCGAAGACGCTTCTGCGGTCATGTGGCTGGCATGACGCGCGCGGAATGCTGTTACCTACCCACCAAAGTGGTACCTATTTATCTACTTGCATTTGTGTGCTTTCGAATTGCTAGGTTGGCAAGAGCTGGGGCTAGTGCGGGAGATAACTCCGTCACTCAGGGCTAGGGTCTCGAACCACCGAACCTGCGACCTTCCGATCGACAAGCCTGGCGTCTTACCCGCTGAGCCACCACGCCCCTTAGAACAGCCTTAATGGGCACTAAAAAAAGCAGAAAGAGACACAAACAACGAAAATATACCTGGGTTTCCAGGGAGGCCAGGAAAGCCTTTTTCTCCTGGAGGGCCCGGGATTCCACTTCCTATGCAGTTAAAACATGTCTCTCCTTTGTCGCCTTGAATCACAAGATACACAGCACAATGAGTTGCATGCAAGAAAGCAGGTATACAAACATGCCAGTGAAAAAGATTCAGACAGTGGCTTCCTGCAAAGTTTGACGCTCTTGATTAAAAGCCTGGGCAATCATACTCCTGCTTATTAAAGGGAAGGGCTATTTGCAAACATCTGGAAGGCACCAAGTTAGGGGAAGCTCTTCTACATCCATTGAACACGATTCAAACAGTGTGATGAAACTTAAAAGTTAGGAGGGCTGAATCAATCTAACTTCTGCCCCATTGCCCCATTGATCCACAAAAACCTGCTCCAAAGTTCTTATTGAAGTACCCATCTAATTTCAAATGGGTATGCATATTTTAAAAAAAACGTATTCCCTCTAATTTGCACACATCAACACATGCTCAAATATATACTGTATTTGATAGCTTCATTTATCAAAATACATGCCTTTCAGTGCATCTCTTTCAAAATACATGTTTCTAAATGCACTTGAATGCTTTTCAAGTACCAAGCGGTGTCAGCCTGTCCCGAGTCAAAAAAAAGATAATAATAACTACCACCCAATTTGCATGTTAGTTCCGGACTTCAGGTATGTTTTACTCCAAAATTCAGGAAGCCCTTTATCATGTTTATAAATCAGGAGTCTGGTAGCAACTTTTCCAACTAACACATTTTATTAAAAGGCATAAGCTTTTGTGAGCTGCAACTTACTTCATCAGATGCATAGAGTGTCTAGACCAGAGGTTTCCAAACTGTGTGTCGGGACATGTTAGGCAGCTACTGCTGCCTTCGAGCCCTGCCTGGATTCCATGCAGGTCCTAGTGCCTGCCTTGTGCCTTGCTGCCTCCAAACCTGCCCTGCCAGGATTCCGCACAGGTCCTAGTGCCTGCCTTGTGCCTGGCTGCCTCCAAACCTGCCCTGCCAGGATTCCGCGCAGGTCCTAGTGCCTGCCTTGTGCCTGGCTGCCTCCAAACCTGCCCTGCCAGGATTCCGCTCAGGTCCTAGTGCCTGCCTTGTGCCTGGCTGCCTCCAAACCTGCCCTGCCAGGATTCCGCGCAGGTCCTAGTGCCTGCCTTGTGCCTGGCTGCCTCCAAACCTGCCCTGCCAGGATTCCGCGCAGGTCCTAGTGCAGGAAACGCTTGTTTTGTTCTTGTCCAACAACACCCCCTTCCCCAATTTTGAGGCAAATCACAGTTGAAACTAGAGAGGAGTTTCAACGGAAGCTTGTGAGCATTACAGGTTGAAGATTTCTTGAACAGCAGCTCAAACAGTAGCATCAATAACAAAATCCAAATTCCAAATCAATGCTATGGACCTCAGTCTAATCAATGAATGAACAGTACTCTAGATTTATACCTTTCTGGCCTCTTTCCCCCGAAAATCCTTTCTGTCCCTGAGGCCCTTGCAGGCCAGGCGGTCCCCGTTCACAAAGCCGATCAACTAGAAGAAAGAAACAAATGCAAGTCAAGATATGGGTCAACTTCACAGGAAATGAATGCTGGGACGGTTGGGAGCAACTTCTCAGTCTTGAGAAGAGCTTCAAGACTTGCACCCTTTGTATCCACTTTGAATACAGGGACAAAGAAAATTGACTTTATTTATTTCTTAAATTTGTATGCCGCCCAACTCCAGGCGACTCCCAAGTAAAGAAATTTAAATGTGACTGTGTGACAAAAGCTAAAAATTTTCAGAGGATAATATTATTTTGAACTCTATACCTAGTACATGGAATTTGACATCTGGACAACATAAATGGATTCTCCATGCCCTTACTATGGCTAAAAGACAGATACTGCAGCATTGGAAAGATAAATGTATGGCCCCGTTTATTCAATGGACTGAAGACCTGATTGCACTTGCCGCCTATGAGCGGATTGCCTATAGACGTAGACTTTGTATGGACAAGGATAGTGAAATATGCGACTCATTTATACAAAATACAGTAGGTTAAAAAAATGGTAGTCATATAAATGTATTAGAAATATCTATGCATCTGAATAATATTTGCATTAGATAAATATATAGATTTGTAACTGTTGACTGTTGTAATGATACTATGCTAAGTTTCTTTTTCCTTTGTTGTTTTTTTTCACTTTTTTGTAAAAGCACTTTTTATGTTCTTTTTTCTTCTTCTTGACAGTGTATTATTATTATTATTATTATTTTGTTTTGTTTTGTTTTGTTTTGTTTTGTTTTTTTGTTATCAATTAAAAAGCAATAAAATTATTTAAAAAATACAGTAAGAAACAAAAATAAAGAATAAAAGGAGACTGCTGGCGCTTTCTTACTGGGTTTGGACTACAACTCTTAGAATTCTCAGGTGCACAGACGACATGGTGGAATTTCAGGATCCTGGATTGCTCCTGGATCCAAATCAGGTCGTAACAGAGTCCTTGAATTTCAGCTAATATAGACCGAAATATCTCACTGAGCATTTTCAATACACACTGGTAATTAACATCCTTCTCAAGTGCATAGCAAACACGATGGATTTTTAGGGTCACGGTGAGGGAGATCTTGGATCGCTCCTGGATCCAAATCAGGTCGTAACAGAGTCCCTGAATTTCAGTTAATATAGACCGAAATATCTCACTGAGCATTTTCAATAGACGCTGGTAATTGTCTTTCAGCATTTGCCTCCTTTTCTTGCCAGCCCTCCCTGGTTGCATTTTTGGTTCAAGGAGGAACAGGAAAGCCAATTTCAGCCTTCTCCAACCTGTTGTCTTTCAGATACTCCCCTCTCACATATCTTGGGAAATGCAGTCCTAACACCTGGAGGACCAGCAGGTTGGGGAAACTGACAGACAAATATAAATGAGCAGTTGATGGGTGATCAGAAATGTTACTTACCGGGTGGAATAGTTGATCCTGGTGGCCCTGGTGGCCCTGGTCGTCCAGGGGGCCCTGGTCGTCCATCAATTCCTGGCTGCCCCGGTATAGAGATCCCAGGCAGGCCCTGATCCCCTTTCTGTCCTCTTTCACCAGGTAGCCCAGGGGCACCAGAAGGACCTATGCTTGGAATTCCTACAGTGAGGGAAAAAACAGGGTTCTTCATGCGCGCATCTCTGGGCTTAGCTCTAAATCCTTGAGCAGAACCACAGTGCACAACCTCTGAGCTCATGGCTACTTTTGGACTTTGAGAACTCTTTCAGGAGATGAGACTGCAAAAACAGAGCTGGATTGGAACATTAGAAGTAGGTGGTGGATCCATGATAGAAGTAATGTTAAGGTTCAGCTTAATTAAATGCATTTAATTTGGATACATCTGGTGCATCTAATAAATTATACATTGTTACATACAGTACATCTCATAATTCTCATAGTATTGTCTTTAGGGGGAACTTGAGAGGGTTGCACTCAAGGCCCTGGTTGAGAATTATGACAACTAGCATTTGCTTCTGATGCATTCTGCTTCCTTTTCCAGAGTAACTGTGGGGGGAATTCGAGAAGGGTAGCCTTCCGCTCTAGAAACATTGAAAGGCAATCAAAGAGAATATTTGAAAGGCATTGAAAGGCATCTAACTTTGCTGTCTGAACACAGATGTTAAGCTTGGGTTCATACATCTACCTAAGACTTAGTTAGTGGCTTGTTGGGTTTTAATTTAATGACAGAGGTGTCCGTAGGATTTGGCACAGTTGACAAAGTGACAAAACAAGTGTAATGCTGTTGCAATACAAGCTCAGCTCCTTTAGTACAGGGGTCCCCAACCTGTGGGCCATGGCCCACTAGTGGGCCGCGGCCTGTTAGGAAGTGGGCTGCGGGGCTCCCTCCTGCAAACCCTGCCCCCCGGTGTGCACGATTACCCTGCCCCCGGTGCATGCGATTGGCTTCCGCCTGCAAACCCTGCCCCCCAGTGAGCATGATTGGCTCCCGCCTGCAAACCCCGCCCCCAGTGCATGTGATTGGCTCCCACCTGCAAACCCCGCCCCCCAGTGCACGTGATTGGCTCCCGCCTGCAAACCCCACCCCCCGATCCGTGGAAAACATTTCTTCCACGGCCGGTCCCTGGTGACAGAAAGGTTGGGGACCGCTGCTTTAGTACATGTAAGCAACATCTTATACAAAAGGTGAGGAGCTTGCATTGCCAAAGCATGATGCTAATTCTATCATTGGAAACCCTTGACCCCCACTGCAGTGCCTCTGTTTAATATCTTGCCCGAACTCTGGCTTTGTAGATGATTCAATACATCAATAATTAAACAATCCATGACATGAGATGTGTGATTTCACCTCCTGGGAATAATCTTGAGTAGGATTAACAAAACTATTCACCCAACACACAAAACCCAGTTTCTGAATTCTCCCAGTTTCTGGATAAATACAACATGGCCTGACTTTGTAGAACATGCTAAACCACAAAAATAAACATGCATTCATCAAGATTAAAAGAAATAAGGCTTAGCCATTCTGCAAATGCCTCTCTTGGGTTTTTGCTTGACCTAGCAGGTGGGTAAAACTTTATTTCTGCTTCCCACCCATTAAATATATTTCTAGGAGTAAGCATACTTTGGGGAGATGTATTTTAGAGCAAAAGAAGAAAACTAAATATGCATCTGTAGTCATGGTTTTGTCAACTGGCTAATCCCTGATCATACAGTAGCTGTACAGAGGAGAGGCAAAAAAGAATGCCACATCGTGTATCACAAGAAAAACTTGCTTTTCCAACCCACATCCTGATGCTGGTCCTTCAGGCTGTCCTCCTGGGCTGTGGGTCTCTACTAGACTTCATCACAGCAGTCTCTACTCCAAGTTATGTGACCACAACCCACACGCAGGGCATATTAATTGTCTTGTAGGATACTGAAGTAGCTCATCCCTGCTGCATTCTAAAGGGGAGATTAGTCTGGGGGGAAAAGATCGTATCAGATGCGCTACTGTCCTGAAGCTCTAAACAGGGGAAAGATGCCCAATCTTACCTGGGGGGCCTGGTACACCAGGAGGGCCCTGAGGGCCAGGATAACCACGATCTCCTTTCCCTCCAGGATATCCTGCTAAACCTTTGCTACCTTTTGGTCCCACAGTTGTACCGATGCCTGGCCTTGGAATCACCTGATATAGCCCAAGGAGCAAGGAAGAACGTTATATAAATATAGGGCATGAAAGAAATGGGATTCTACCAAACTACATTGGAATCTTGCCACCGAGAGTTTCATTTTTCCATTATTCCAACTCCAAAAACATAACCATGAGTGAACCAGCACTGAAACCAAATTGGTTTATCCTCAGTACTTCAGCTAGCATATGAGAAGTAGTAATCAATGCTCATCTATAGTCTTCTTAATATTCTGTCAATAGTAGCGTGCAGGAATTTATTTGCACATACGAAAGATGGCCTCCTCATTGCCCCGAGCAGAGATTTCCCCACTTGGCCAGCCCCCAAATTTGATACATTAAATACAAAAGTCTGAAAAGGTTTTCAAAGCTGGAATACAAGTCGAACATTAGTCTCCCTATTGTCAGGCTCTGGGCAACCAACTTCTGAAAGCAAAATTTTCTCAGTTTTCTTTAACAAGATTTATTAAAAGGGAATTAAATAAGTTACAAACATCCCAGCAACTGGATTGCTTTCACATTAGAACCTGTTTTGATCTTTTGAATATCCCAGGTTTCCCATACACATTTTTTTCAATAGACATAACAATTCAGAGAAACCTTTTGAGATTAAATAATCCATATGCTTTTCTTGATTTATTTCATAAGAAGTTTCTAATCCCTTCTGTGTGTGTCTGTGCTACAGTTTGTAAAGATGGGGGGAAAGAACCAGTAAGGCTCTTTTGTTGATTTTTTTATGAAAATCAACTTTCTTTTTAATGTATTAAAAGAAACATTTTAGGCTGGTCGTTCTTATGAACATTTCAATAGCCTTAAAATATGAGTAAGCAAGCAAATAAAATACCATTCTCAATTAGGAAAAAGGCACGAACAAAGGAGGTGCATTGCCATTTTTTTTAAAAAAAATGTATTTAATTTTACAGTATTTAATAATGGAAAAATAAAAAGTTTTAAAAGACGTTACCTAAACAAACTATCATCAGAATGGGAAGACTCTGCCTGAAATGCAATTTAAAGAAGGAGGTACAAGAGACGGGTCAAAGACTTACACGTCCAGGGGGTCCAGGCAAACCAGTGTCTCCTTTTTGACCCTGCCAACAAAATAGATATATAAAAAATTGTATTCCTGAGAACGCCAATTGCATGAAGGCTCTGCATATTCCTAGGAATCAGCTCATACAGTATCTGGGCTTAACTCTAAATCCTTGAGCCATCCTTACCTTTTCTCCATCTCTTCCTGGGAAGCCAGGTGTTCCAGGTTCACCAGGAAAACCCTGAGGAAGAGGGATTTAAAAACAAAAGCTCTCAACGCTCCACATAGTTAAAGGGCGTTAAATCAGGACGTTTCCAAAGGAAGGAAAAATGTATGAGACTTACACTCAGACCTAGCATTCCAGGTTCCCCATCTTTTCCTGGCTTCCCCTTTGAAATAGAAATACAGAGAAAAGTGTTAAAGAATTATAAAGCTGAAAGATGTGCCTGGCATCTGAGCTGGCAGTCAAGGGTTGAAAACTGAGGGTTAGGTAAATATAACAAGGCAGTCAGTCCACATGTTAGCAAGAACCATTAAAGCAAGTGGCAAGGCTGAAAAAAGGATGGGAAATGAATGAAGCTATTCCCTTCCATGGCATGAATAGCGTGAAGCTATTCCCTTCCATGGCATGCAGTGGAATGGATTTTGTTTCCCCAAAACAGGTAGGAAACCGCCCATAGTCCCCCTAAGGGGAGATGGTGCGGTGATATAAATCGAATTATAAATAAATGAAAAATAAATAAACACAGTTTTTTCTCATTTCCACCCTGCAGCTGGCTAGCAAATTGGAGCACTCCAACGTCAGAGCATTCCAGTCCCTTCTTTGTATTCCTAGAAGGTTCTGTTAAATTTAAAGATCATTTCAGAATAGTGACAAAGTCCACCAGCGATGGATTTTCTTCTTCTTCTTCTAATTCACTAAAAATCTGCATCCGATAGGGAAACAGAGGTTCACTGGTACAATAGTCACCACAATTCAAATAAAGACAGGGAGAGAAATTCAATGAGTAAAACCATGACTGTTGTCAATTAGTGAATTTTTCATTTCAGTGGGGAAAAAACCCCATCAGAACCAATTTATAAGATTCAGGGATCATCTGGTAAACTTTCATTTCACACCTGCTAGTTTCTCTTCTGGTGATCTTGCTACCAAAAATGAAAGCAGAATCTAGAAGTGCATAGATCAACTTGAAATGTTCCAGGACTTTAATACTCTGCCAGAGAATACAGAATGCAGAGTTCTGAACTAGTGTGGCATCTGAAGTGTAGAAAATAAGGAAGATGACCTTGGTGGAGATTTGCAAGATCTGTTACTAGGGTGACAAGGGGTGAAAAATATTTAAGTCTACAACAAATGTTCGTAAGTGGTACAGACAAAGATCTCCCTAATCCATTAAAGTATAAGGAGGAAGAGGAGGAGGTACAGCACAATCAGACTTGCATGATGATGATGATGATGATGATGACGATGACTTGCAAGCTTTTGTTATTCTAGAACTGGGGAGTTGATTTCTTGGATTAGTCTACCTAGAGGGGATGACATCAACCTTGCAAGTCTGATTGTGCACGTCTGATTGTGCTTTACCTCGCTAGGGAGGTGTCTCTCCGAGCCACTTACACTATCTGTTTGTTGTGGACTTCAAATATGATTCAGATATGATCAAGGTCATCTTCCTTACTCTCTACATGAATAGGCTGACCATACGTCCCGTTTTGAACGGGACAGTCCTGTTTTTTAAACAATTCCCGACCGTCCCGTCATTTTAAGAAAAATATCCATTTTGTCCCGTTTTTTAAAGTTCCTGCGGTGAAGCGTGCACACGCCCACCCGCACACCCGTGCGCCTGCCCGCACGCCCACTTTGTCCGGCGAGCCATGGGTAGGTTAGGGTCCCGTTTTTCTCTCAAGGAAATATGGTCAGCCTATACATGAAGTTCATGAATGTGTAACTTGGAACTGCCTTTGTCAATCTTGCAATCACACGAAGACTGTGAATTCTGGAGGTTGCAAGCCCTAGATATCTGGAGGACACCAGGCTTCAGGAGGCCAATTTAAGAGTGAAGAAGGACAAGCCATGATCAGAGTTATTGTATCCTAAAAAACAGAAGCCAAAAAAGCAGCTAGGGAATGATAAAACTGATGTGGAGCCATGGTACAAGGCTAATGTTTCTGCCCCAAACACTTATGGGTATCTTCTTCTCCAAAGCCATGGCTCCATCCTAGTTTAGAGATCCTATTACCTGCTTTTCAATGAATGGTTAATGAGATCTGATTCCAACTAAATTGGTTCTCAGAGTTACTTTAGCCTCAAAAGAAAGCAAGAGAGCTGTTTGTTCCTCTTTCTTTTTAATACGGTGCCTCTTCAAATGATCATTTCTGATTTCAAAGTAATGTGTAAGTATCAAGTCAGAAGCAGGAATGGACTCCAAGCTTTGGGAAGAACAAAGTTATTGGTCATTCAAGAAACTCCAAAACAAAATGGGAGCACACAACATCTCACAGAAATCTGTGAGTCGCAAGGCCTCAGTCGCAAGGTCTCACAGAAAAAGTCTCTTCTCACTGCCTTCCTTCCATCATATGACGATGACCTAAGGCCAGTTGGCACTTTCTCTGAAGCTCTTTGCTCAACAGTCTTGCTTCTCCTTTAAACAAGGGGCAACAACCATTTCAGGCACTTGGATGAAAATAAAAAAGGCTGAACTCTCATGAAGTTAACAAATCCCCTGCTATTTTACGGGCGTGACGGTGTCACTGGTTGTTGTGTTACCAATCCCTGACCCCTGAAGTCACTGACAAGCCAATGGTATTTATGTACTTAGGGCTTCCTGCCCTTCCACTGAAAGTTTGAATATGGGGGAGGTGGGATGGTTGGGGAGAAGGGGAGAGCCACAATATATACAACCTTCATAGGGAAGGTCAAAATGCTAGGGGAAAAAAGACCATGTAGAGCAGGGTTTCTCAACCAGGGTTCTGTGGCACCCTCGGGTTCCACGAGAGGTCACTAGAGGTTCCCTGGGAAATCACGATTTATTTAAAAAAATATTTCACATTCGGGCAGTTTCACTTTAAATAGGCAAGTTTCATTCTTTATTTTTAGTTTAAGAACACTGTTAATGCCTATCTACAGGCCTACCCATGAAACGAATAGAATAATTGTGTAACTTCTGGCCTATATTTGAGCCTGAATTTCCTGAAAAATATTTCAAGGGTTCCTCCAGGGTCAAAAGGTTGAGAAAGGCTGATGTAGAGCCTTTTGTACGGGACATTATGCCCTCGGCTCCACCATTCTGAGGCAGAAAACACAACAGCCATTGTTCAAACCCTACAATAGGCTTAACAAAGTTAAAAGAAAAAGTCAATTTCTTCCTGTAAAACCTGGAGGGGAATCTTACTCTGGTCCCACTCATTTTGCATTCTTATGCTATCTAATGTAGCCTTTGCTTCTCCCAAAAATGTTAAATGAAGCTCCCAACCACCAAGATGGATCACCCTGCTCCGTCACTTCTGCGCTTCTGCTTACATATTTGCCAATTGAGGGCTCCAGGGTTAAGGCAAATACATGTAGTCCTCGCTTAACAACCATTCATTTAGTGATGGTTTGGACTTACAACGGTGCTGAAAAAAGCAACTTGCAAATGGCCCTCACACTTACGACTGTCACAGCGTCTCCTGCGGTCACATGATCACGATTCGGGCACTTGGCAACCGGTTCGCATTTATGACCGTCGCAGCATCCCGTGGTCACGTGATCGCCATTTATGACCTTCCCGGCCAGCTTCTGGCAAGCAAAATCAGTGGGGAACCACGTGATTCGCTTAATGACCACATGGTTCACTTAACACCCATGGTGAATTAGCTTAACAACAGCTGCAAAAAAGGTCGTAAAATCAGGTTGGAATCACTTAATGACCGCTTCACTTAGCAACCAAAATTCCGATCCCAATTGTGGTAGTTAAGCAAGGACTACCTGTACACACAGGTATTTACCTATTTGCCCAGATTTCTGAGCAACCAGAGGAGCAGGTTAAAGGAGCAGGGTTGGAAAGCAGAAACGACATCTTTATTTTTGCATGTAGCTTTCAGTTTCTCTTCCAAAGACAAAATCAGGGGGGAAGAATGCCAATCTGGATTAATTGATCCAGATTGGCAAAGTTAAACGTCGACGTCTGTTTGTGAACATGCGCTGAGTACAGACACTTTTCAATGGCCTCTTTCTCATTCGGGGAAAACAGTTGCCTAATCCAGGAGCGTCTCATCCATACCAACTGTAACAGATCATAGGAGAAAGGAAAAAAGTCTTACCCCACATTTGGTGGCCCAACCTGAATTCCCAAAGCTATACATGGTTTGGAAAGGTAAATATTGGGTTCCAAGATGTTACTTACTCTTTTCCCCGCTTCTCCTTGCTCACCTTTTGCACCTTTTGCACCGCCAGGAGGGCCCTGGAAACCAGAAAAGCACCCAACCGTCAGTGAAGAGGGACCCGACCTTTGGAGGACCCTGATGCCACGCCACCAACGAAGCAAAGGGAAGTACTCACAGGAGGTCCTGGAGGCCCCGGGGGCCCTGGGGGGCCATGGTCACCTGGAACACCCTGCCAAGACAAAGGGAAAGGAAATTATTAAAAATCCATCCTGAGCTTCTGACCAAGTTCTGACTTCAGATTTTGTTGCCAAAGACATTCTCATATTCCATGGATCAGGGTTTCTCAACCAGGCCACTAGGGGTTCCCTGGGAGATCACGATTTGTTAAAAAAATTATTTCAAATTTCGGCAACTTCACATTAAAGTGGTGAGTTTCATTCCTTAGTTTTAGTTTAAGAACACTAAGGTAAAGGTAAAGGTTCCCCCCGCACATTTGTGCAGTCGTGTCCGACTCTAGGGGCCAGTGCTCATCTCCGTTTCTTAGCTAAAGAGCCAGCGTTGTCCGAAGACGCTTCCACGGTCATGTGGCAGGCATGACGCACGCGCAACGCTGTTACCATCCCACCAAAGTGGTACCTATTTATCTACTTGCATTTGCATGCTTTCGAATTGCTAGGTTGGCAAGAGCTGGGGCGAGTGCGGGAGCTCACTCCGTCACGGAGGGCTAGGGATTCGAACCTCCGAACTTGCGATCTTCCGATCGACAAGCCTGGCGTCTTACCTGCTGAGCCACCACGCCCCTTAAGAACACTGCTAATGCAATTATTATTATTATTATTATTATTATTATTATTATTATTATTATTAAAAATCTTATCACCGCCCATCTCCCCCCCCAAGGGACTCAGGCCTACACATGAAATGAATATAATAATTTGTAACTTCTGGTCTACAGTATATTTGAGCCTGAATGTGCAGGGGTTCCCTGAGGCCTGAAAAATATTTCAAGGGTTCCTCCAAGGTCAAAAAGTTGAGAAAAACTGCCATGGAGAGTACTGTCAGTTATTAGAGAGTATGTCCAATTTATCAATGTGATTTGACAAGTCAATTTGATTCCAACCGTCAGTTCAAATAATTGCTTCAAATGATTGAATCAAGTTGATTTAATTCAAAAGGCTGTAAAGGTATGCAGAAAAAGTCTACCAACCACATCAGTTTGAAAGCACCTAATTGCACTGGGTGCACTGAATCAGTTTGACAAGTCAGTTGGAATCATGATGCGATCACATGGTGTTCAGGTTAAATCTTCAAGTTGAAAGCATTGGAAATGTGATAACTGAGGTCATCACTGCAGATGTGGCCCCTTAGGACCCCATATTCTTTATATCTATGTGTATATCCATATTCGAAATCTCAGGTGATTGCAAATCTGCATGAGATTTTGAAGTTTGGTCTAGTGGTTAAGGCTCCGGGCTAGAAACCAAGAGACTGAGAGTTCTAGTCCCGCCTTAGGCTCGAAAGCCGGGTGGGTGACCTTGGGCCAGTCCCTGTCTCTCAGCCCTAGGAAGGAGCCAATGGCAAACCAGGAGACTGAGAGTTCTAGTCCCGCCTTAGGCATGAAAGCCAGCTGGGTGACCTTGGGCCAGTCCCTGTCTCTCAGCCCTAGGAAGGAGCCAATGGCAAACCAGGAGACTGAGAGTTCTAGTCCCGCCTTAGGCATGAAAGCCGGCTGGGTGACCTTGGGCCAGTCCCTGTCTCTCAGCCCTAGGAAGGAGCCAATGGCAAACCAGGAGACTGAGAGTTCTAGTCCCGCCTTAGGCATGAAAGCCGGCTGGGTGACCTTGGGCCAGTCCCTGTCTCTCAGCCCTAGGAAGGAGCCAATGGCAAACCAGGAGACTGAGAGTTCTAGTCCCGCCTTAGGCATGAAAGCCGGCTGGGTGACCTTGGGCCAGTCCCTGTCTCTCAGCCCTAGGAAGGAGCCAATGGCAAACCAGGAGACTGAGAGTTCTAGTCCCGCCTTAGGCATGAAAGCCGGCTGGGTGACCATGGGCCAGTCACTCTCTATCAGCCCTAGGAAGGAGGTAATGGCAAACCAGGAGACTGAGAGTTCTAGTCCCGCTTTAGGCGTGAAAGCCGGCTGGGTGACCTTGGGCCAGTCAGTCTCTCTCAGCCCAACTCACCTCACAGGGTTGTTGTGGGGAAAATAGGAGGAGGAAGGAGTATTAGGTATGTTCGCCACCATGCGTTATTTATGAAAATAATAAAGGCGGGATAGAAAATAGATAAATAAAATAAATAAAACAAAGTCTCCACCACAGATCTTGTGAGACTTGGCAATCTCAAGATTTTCACTACATTTTAAACATTGTATTTTAAGAAAAAAATAACCAAAAGAAACAGGTGGTACTTCCATTAAAATGATAAACAGCTGATCAACAGTGGAAAGATAAGGATGTTTTTTGAGGATCCAGCAATTATAAATTATGTCTGAGAAGATCCTATGATAGTGATATCCAATCTATACGGTTGTGTGTATGTGTGTGTTTGTAGATATGAGGGCACACTGCACCAACTATTTTAAAGACTAAACTACTGAGTTTGGGGCTCTCTTTTCTGTGGAAAAAGCACGCAGCAGACAATATTGGAAAGGGCAATTTTGAAAAACAAAGTCTGGAAAACTGAAATGAGGACAAATATAAGAACCCTACATCTAGTTCTTGTTCCTCATGGAGGTTTGCCCCTTTTGTTTGATTTATGGAGATGTTCGCCAACATTCATAGATCCCTATGTAAAAACAAAGAGATGGTGGGGCAGGACCAGCATCTATGATGGGTGATGCAGTGAAAATGCTGGCAAAAACTGGAGTGTGGTCCAGTCTGACCAGTCAATGCAACTGGGCAATCCAGTGAGAATGGTGGCTGGTCAGCTACCCCTGGGACCAACCCCTTTCACTCACCTGATCTCCTTTCTGAAATTCTACATCATTAATTCTCTTCTGTTCGCCGATCTGTCCTGGTGGCCCTGGGGGTCCTTGCAGTCCCAGTTCACCCTAACTCCCCCAAAAGACAGCAAGACAGATGAGTTGTACTTGTCCTTCCCATAGAAGGCGTCCGCAATCTTGGAAGCCAGGTCAAGGTGCAAGTTCAATATGCCACACTCACTTTTTCTCCTTTGGGCCCTTGGAAGTTCAAGCCCATATTGCCCTGAAAAAGAATGGAAAATAATGACTACAATGAAGAAACAAAATAATAATGGGAATGATAAACCTTGGCCAGAGTGCCCCTTATAGATTTATATTGTTTTCTTTTAGAGAAGTATATGTTTGCAGAGTTTCAATAGTGATGATGTCAAAAAAAAAGCTGAACAAAAGTCAACTAATCAGATACAAAAGATTATTATATATCATACCTTAGGACCTGGAAATCCTGGGGGACCAGGGGGACCCTGTGAATGTAAAGCCACTCATTAATTTCCAGAATTATTACTGTACACATGAAAAATAAATCTGTGGTTGGAAGGCCGTCATAGTATAGCTACTGATGAGACACTAGTAAAAATTGGCCCTGATCCCTTTTCCAGTCATCCAGTCAGTTTGGAACACGGAGCCAATTTGATTAGGGAAATCAAGTCAATCTGATGCTCTGAACTGAACCAAGTTGATTTGATCAGGTTGAATTGATTTTTTAAACAAGGAAGGCTTTAACACATGTGCAAAAGTCCTTTTGAAATCATTAGATCAATTTGGAAGCCTCCAATTTAATCTGAACCATTCATTCAAATCAGAAAGTCAACTGGATTTGGAAATTTGATCGAATCGCTTTCAAATTGAAGCTCTGAAAATAAACTTTACACAGTCTAAAGAAGGATGCTTGTGAGAACATATGGAATACATGGTTATGGATGTTTCCCTGAGGGCTTCCAGATATTATTGCCCTGCAAATATTAGGTCCTCTCATCAGCCTTCAAAGAGGTAATTGTCTCTGATAAGGACTGGAGTCCACTAACAACTGGAAGGTCACAAATTCCTCACCCTGGGTAGAGGTTTGAAAATATATGAAAACGCTGACTGACAGACATCTAGTTCAAACAAGCAGCCTTCCTCAAGTTGGCTCCTCCAGTTGCATTTAATTTATTTCTATATCAACTATCATGCAAATAGTTCCTAGCATTCCCCTGTAGTGGTGATACTGGCTGAGGATACTATGACCCCAAGGTCCAAGAGATTGGAAGGGCACCCATCTTTTGAAGGCTGGTAGACAGGTATCTTGCAGGCCAATCCATCACTGTCATTTCCCCCCACTCCCCAGAAAAATCTGGGGATTGAACCTTTGATACCTTTTAATCTTTTCAAAAGTTCTTACCGGTCCAGAAAGAAGTAAAATCTTGTCCTTTATTTATCCCAAAGTGCAAGACAATGAATAACAACTTTGGGTTACAAGAAGGCAGATCCAGCTTGCTTGCTACAAAAGCTTTGCAATGCGAAGAGCAGTTAGGAGAAACATTTACTCAGAAGGATGAGTGATATGGGCATACAGTGTCCAAGCAGAAGTTAGGTTCACATTTGCTTGAGCTGCTTAGATATGGATTCCTGCACTGAGCCGGATCCTACAGTCTCTACGGCCCGTTCCTACTCTACGCTTCTGTGATCATTGCAATAGAACTGTGGTCCTGAGCAGCAGAAGAGAAAAAGGCATAGACCAGAGCTTTCCAAACTTTTCATGTTGGTGACACACTTTTTAGACATGCATCATTTCACGACACACTCTAACAGCAGGGCACAAGGCAGGCACTAGGACCTGCACGGAATCACAGCAGGTTTGTAGCCATTTCTAGTCTCATCCGGTGCCATTTATTTATTTATTTATTTATTCATTCATTCATTCATTCATTCATTCATTCATTCATTCATTCCACTAATTAAACAGAGATAATCAGGGAACTGTACCGTCAAACCTGGCGGTCCGGGAGGACCAATTGGACCTTCTATACCAGCGGGACCTGGAGAGCCCTAGAAGAATAGGAAAAATTGTTGGATGAGATTTGCCTTTAGGAGGTTCACACTATCATAACATGTGTGAATGTCAGGAAAAGTACAGTTTTCACATTAAATCCCCTCTAGAGAACTGGAAGGCAAATCATAAAATATCGTTTGGCTCTAGATTTTGATTCCCCATTCTCCGGAGAAGAGCATTTGAAGTTGGAACAAAGATTGGCCTTCCGAAGCTGCTTTTGGTGACCTCGTGGCTTCTGACGTTCCAGTACCAGAGGTGTCCATGCCAGGGGTTGCTAGTCCTGAGTTTGTCAACCTCATATTCCAGCACAGCAGTACAGCAGAGCTCTAAACTTCCCAATGATGGTCAAAGAATAGACTGAATCCCTTTAAGGGCAGGAACTCATTTGTATTGAGTTCTGAAGGATACACAGATGCCAAACAAAGTTTATGATAGGAGCAAGCTGTCTTTCTGAGGTTGGGAGTGCCTGGGAAGTTTGGGATGGTCAGAGCAATGGACCAACATTGATGTGGGATGATGCCAGCAGAAGGAGAACTACTTGGGAGATTGGTTCATGTTCATAGGTACAGCACCAAAAAAATGATGAATCAGATGTTTGCTGCCAAATTTCAGCGGTGCATTTTCTTTGGCAATTTTAATTTGGTACTTCAATAGAAAATACCAAAATGTAAACATAATAACTGTGAACACTGCACCACGCAGAAAAATACAGAAAGTAGCATCTATGGTATAAGTTTTTTTGCAAACGTCAGGCTATCCAGAATTTGGTTTACGATAAAGCAAGTCTTTGCCTTATTGGCAAAGATAACTCACATGTATCTGACATCTGAGAATGTCTTGTTATCAACCTCTTTGGAAGGCTACAAAAAAAGGCTATGGGAACCAACATCCAAGTAATGACCACCATTACTTTATTCTGCATTTCAACTGCTGTCTCTTTAGATCAGAAAGTTTAAAGAGCAATTTGGACCTCTTTGCCACTGAAGGTCCATCCATCTTTGGTTTCACATCTTCTATTTCCTTTGTTTTTGTCAGGTGTTTGTCTTCCTCATGGAGGAAGTGCAGAGTATGGGATTATGTTCCAAGAAGGCACATGCTAGTTGATCGTTAGGTAAAAAAAACCCCTCTCTAACCATAACAGTGGTTCTTATGATTTAGGGAGGTGATGGTGTCCCGTCTGCTAAATGTGTTTAAGCTAGACAGTCATCTGCCGAGGATGCTTTAGATTGGATTCCTACATTGAGTAGAGGATTGGACTTGTGGACCTAAACAGCTCCTTTCATGTTATGGAATTCTATGATTCTGTGAAGTAAATGGAAAAATGAGGGATTAAGAGAGAGGGAAAAAAGAGTAAGACAATTGTTAGGAGGAAAACAAGTAGAGTTAGCTACAGTGAGAAACAACTTTCGTACATGTCGGTGTTTCTGAACTGAAGCCTTTAATCCAAAAGCCATGAATTTAAGAGAATCTTCTGTTCTTCTCATAAATTGAGAACTTTTGCTACAGACCCAGACATTCCAAACTCAGCCTGGCCAAAACTGAGCTACCACTTGTGTCTTTCTTCTTGAAAACAACAACTTGGCCTTTCTCCAGCCCATGGGAGGAGTCTCCTTGTAGCTCCTTCAAACTATTTTATGTCAGGAGCCATAATTGCATCAAAAAGCTTTGATCTGAGAATTCCTTTGAGTTTTGACTTCATACCCAAGCAGGACTGACCTGTTACTATTGCACTATCATTAAAGTATTCTGCATACCACCAAGTTTCCTCTAAAAAAAAATTCCACTGATGCACATCAAGAACTGATGTTTTAGCCAACTTACTGGTATTCCGGGTGGACCTGGAAATCCTGGGTCACCTTTCTGTCCAGGGAGGGGAGAGGTGATAATGTCACCTGGCTCGCCCTAAAAAATAAGAAAAAAATATGAATTCAGATAGTAATATTCATGATGAAGTTCAACAAGAGGACACACCAAAGTGCCAACTGAACTGTTCAAAATAAATTCTCCAACAACTTCTTCATGTAAACATTTTCTCGCAGGAACACATTCATAATATTCTTGCAACCAAACATCCCATGGACATTCTTTTGCTCCGTAAAGTGCACATTTATGCTCATGTTAAATTTGTGGGGAGATCAGGGAGAGAGGAGGAAATCAGGGACATTGTTTTTTTTTAAAAAAAAAACACCTGACTTTATTCAGCTTGAAAATATTACCAGAATGCAATTATGTTTAAATGAAATATACTTTCAAAAGTACATAGAAAGGATTTTTTAATCCAATGAACAGCCATACAAGCATTTAATTGACTGTGCTGGTCTTGTCTCCTGCTCAGAAAACCTCTGAGATTCAATGCAGATACCACATCAAAGCTCGATTATGGTCTGGCAGGATGCCTGAGCTGAAAAACTGAGAAGAATAAGAACACCCTAGTTTTAAAGTTGGGTTTGCAAACCATCACCTGCATTAGCTACAGTTCAATGTAATGTCTGAACAGGCAAATTAAGGCATTAGGCAATAACCTAGACTATACTTCTAGACTGGGACAATACTAAGGAGTTGGAAAATGCCAGCAAAAGAATAGAAAGGTCATGAATGTAATTGTTCAGAAAATTAATGAGGCTGATGCAAAATGCAAACTTGCTAGCTACACACAGCTTGTTAATGAACAACCATTATTATTCCATTTGTCAGGATGTACAGTATATCCTGCTATGGTGGCAGGAGGTGACATCCTGCCAGTCTATCGAAACCCTCAGGGTCAGCAGGACGTTTTGAATTGGGCACACCTGCAGGGTCGTTGGAAGTGCTTTGTAGTGGGAACTTGCCAGACATGTACAGTAGGTGAGAATGCTTGTAGTGGGGTCTTGGTGTATTCGCAGGAACACAAATTATGCTGATTCAAGTATTGTGTCAAGCAGTCCAGCACCAAGGACAGATCAAAGAACGCTATCATCGTGTTGGTTGATTTGGGACTGGGAAGATCTAGAAATTGTGAGACGAAGGGAGGGGCTGTCAAGCCACGGATCCCCGATGGGGGGGTGGGAACCCTGAAGAATTTTAACTGTTGGTTTGTGCGGGCTCCCTTCATTCGAGTCTTTAAGGTGTAATGGATCACTAGCTGTAATAAAGAACGCTTTATATCCTTAACGGCTTGTGTCGAAAGTTTCTGGCTTAACAGCTAAAGGATCACGACCATGACACCATTTGATGGGAGTTGTTTCAATGCCAAGAAATGTTTGGTGAAAACTTTGTTAAATGGGATGCCAGTTTCTTGCATTTAGCTTAGCTACCAGGGGGCCAAAGAATGTGTGTGAATGTCATTCATTGTATAACCCTTTCTTTAGCAATGTTAAATTTCAGGTTAAATTTGTGGCACCAAGGAAAGGTGGGGAGATCAGGGACATTGTTTTTCTTCTGTGGCTTGTCACATTTTGGTGAAATCCCAGGATGAGAGAACCCCTCCCATGGTTTGTTTGTTTTTTTCAGATTATGGGCACCAAGAAGGCTTTAATATGCTGGAGAAATTTGCAAGAGAAGGGGGAAAAAATCCAAATTGCAGGATCCTTCGCTGCTTATAATAAGAAAAGCAGAAATACAAAATCCTGCAGGGGAAAATGGGGTGGGGGTGGGGAATTCCAGGAAATCTTAGATCGTGTTTCAGCACAGTATTGGGGATATCTGAAAGGCCCATAATGCATCAGTGCCAATGCTGGCTTGCCAGTTCTTTTATTTTAGAAATGTACAGTATTTACACCTGATAGCAACTTAAAAAAACAACAACAGAAAAATCAAGGACAACTGCCCAAAGTTACCAATAATTAGAGGAGGCAACATGGTCAATCTGTTGATTCTACACTGTGGAAAGCAAACTTACTTTCATTCCTGGCAAACCAGGGTGACCCTGCAGGAAAAGGAGAGATCAAGAATTAAGAATAAGCTGGGAATTCTGAAAACTGGAATCCAGTTTGGACTGAGCGGATCTGACTCTCAGCTTCCCTTCCCTTCCCTGTTTAATTAGAATGAAAAGGAGGCAAAATTGTGACGGCTCAGGCTGTCTCCTCTAAATTCAGTGAAAAGACTGAAGTGGCTAAAGAATGGACTCAAATACAGGCAATTCAGGCTTAGGACAGTGTTTCTCAACCTCAGCAACTTTAAGATGTCTGGACTTCATCTCCCAGAATTCCCCAGCCAGCAAAGCTGGCTGGGGAATTCTGGGAGTTGAAGTCCACACATCTTAAAGTTGCTGAGGTTGAGAAATACTGGCTTAGATGAACATTTTGAGAATGTGGAATATGCTACTTCTTTTTGACATTTATAGTTTAAAATTTGGGATCTTAGTCTATACCTGTACAGAATTTTCTGTATCTTATGAACATCGGCAGAGCACTTCCTGCATGACGCCAATAATTAATAGAAAACATTCCATAAAGAGATTAATCTAGCACCTCCTCTGTTGGCCTATGCCCCCAAGTAAACATCTTTGTATTATCCCAGGCTTTTTAGACTGAATCTGAAACCAGCTGATTGTTTTTTATCTGGCTCTTAATCATGTCTGCTGCCTTTTAATGTCCGGATTGATTTGTTCTAAATCTTGGAAAGGTCATCTTAGAAAGAAGACTCATCATTTTCAACAGAATGCAGATTTAATTTTTTTAAAAAAATCTAAATATCAGGTCCAGGGAACCTGTGGCTCATTAGATGTTGCTGAATTACAATTTCCAGTATTCTCAGGTGTGGCTGACAGGCCAGAAGTCTGTGATGAGCAATATCTAGTGTTTCTCAACCTTGGCAACTTGAAGATGTGTGGACTTCAACTCCCAGAATTCTCCAGCCAGGAAGGGAATTCTGGGAGTTGAAGTCCACACACCTTCAAGATGCCAAGGTTGAGAAACACGGATCCAGAGAGTCACAAGTTACCTATCATAGAATGTAA
This sequence comes from Charina bottae, assembly GCA_023362775.1. Lineage (NCBI taxonomy): Eukaryota > Metazoa > Chordata > Lepidosauria > Squamata > Charinaidae > Charina > Charina bottae. Next base: position 5,574,734 of record JALMGJ010000018.1, read on the forward strand.
ACCATTTTTTGGACGCTCCATTAAAAAGCAATGGAGACATTATTGATAGATGGATTCTATTGGCACCCCACCATAATCAAAACTAGTAAGTAAGTAAGTATAGCTTTATTGATTAGTCAATTGACCATATCCAAAATAATCAAAACTAATATTCTACTCTTCTCCATGTGGCCACTGAGCAATCTACAAAGTTAATAAGAACATAGCATACACTACAGTAAACAGGCAGGCTGAGGCTTCAAACACAAATTCAGAACCAAATATATAGTAAGAGTGAAAAGAAGATATTTCTTTTACTTACAGGGGGACCTGGCAAACCTGGGAAACCTGCGCTGCCTGGTAGGCCACGTTCTCCCTAGAGAAGACAGAAGGAAAACTTTCACTAGAGCCCTTTTTTGCCACCATAGACTAACATGGTCCTCTGCCCACAATTCCATCTTGAGAGTGCCATTGAGGGCAAGTGCTTCCCCTTTACGGGACAAGAGATTAATTCCTGCAGTTGGCTGGGGGAACACAGATTACTATTTAGAACAGATTACTATTGGCTTGACTTTCTACCCTGCAATGTTAAAAAGCTTTGGAAGCATGACTGAGACAAAAACGAAGCAGCACTAGGCATTAATTATGGGATCCTAGGAAAAGAAGCCGCTGTTTTAAAGAGCTAGAACAGGGGCGATGTCTACGTCCTGCATTCCAAAGCTCTTTCTTTTGGAACTGAATCTGAAGCACTGAAAATCCTTCCCATACCTCAAAGCACTTGAGATAAATGACAATTTTTGCCGTTTACTGTTCAACTTTCTCATGTACCCATGGATTACTTCCACTTTGCAGCTGTATTCGGAAAGCAAAGTCAAGGACAGAAAACATTCCTCCAGTTGCTACTCCTGTGATTAGCCTCATCAGAAGAGTGGAGCAGAAATGTCAAGCTGACATCTATGCCATTTATTTATTCAAAGCTATTAGATCATCTAGTCCGGAGCCAAGTGAAAAGAAGAGTCGAGATGTTACCTTGGAATTTATCTCAAAGGAAGCAGAGCCAGAATTGTCAGTTCTTTCCCCCTCCCCCCAGTTGTTTTTCGGAGGGGGATTAAAACCAAAGTAGGCATAATTTCAAATGTTATCTCTTCATCCATGCATCTATTCCATTGTTTGTTTATACAGAAAATCCCACCACCATTATTGGGTATTTTACCACTGAATTTCAGCACTTCAATCTTTGGAGACTGGAAGACCCCAAGAAGAAGGATTGGTTGACCACATTTGACCTGCTGATTGCAGGTTGCCAATCACTTCTTTAAGTGCCAGAGTGGCAATTTCCTCGGTCTACTCCAGAGCCTTCCCTTTGCAAACAAAAGGCTCCTAGGGGACCACCCATCTTTTACAAGAAGCATTATAATGCTTCTTGGGGGATAAATCCAACAAATAAATAAATAAATAAATAAATAAATAAATAAATAAATAAATAATTCTGGCTGAAAGTGTCCCCAGGGCAGCCATTTCACAAGTAGGGCCAGCCCCTGAGACAACCATTTTGGGCAAGTATCGCTACCATATTTGCAAAATTCCAAATGTGTGCATTCGTCCTGTTCTACTGTGACCGCAGAGTGATTTTCCCACGTGAGTTACGAAAGCTGTATGTTTCCAAACGAGCCAATCCCACCTTTGTGCCATTGCATCCTGGGATACCTTGGAGACCCGGGGGTCCATCCTGACCTGGCAGTCCCTGCATATGGAAAGAAGAGGAGCAGAAGTTGATTGGACGATGTTGTTTGTTTGTTTTAAAAAAGATTGTCATTCTGCCACCATAACTATAATGCAATTTACTTACAGGAAGCCCTGGTGTTCCTGGAAAACCTGGTAAACCTGGGGGTCCCTACAGATGAAAAATCACAGATAAGTTTAGATACCTGAGAGAGGAAAACACTGTATTATTTTAAATAAAGTCTCCAGAGCATAGACTCTCGAGCCAATCTGAGATCAGATTGCAAGCGAGAAAACCTGTATCTTATGGGTCATGGAAAAAGCGTGAAGTTCGGTTAGAAAACGGAAAAAAATCCCTCCAAAGTTTTCCACTGATAAATTTTTCTGCAGATGCTTCCATTTTTGGTAATGCCATTTCACAAAATGCAATTAATAAACAGAGGATTAGGGATAGTGAGTTGTGATTAGTTTTGCCCACCCAAGTAACTATTCTTAAAAGCATACTGTTAGCTCTTCAAGGTAGACCAGACTAGGACACCAAAGTCATGTCTATCACTACTACTTTTACTGTAAAGTTATAGTAACAGAATCTTGCAAGTCTGAATGTGCCTCCCCCTTCTCTCTTTTTATCTTCACGAGAACTAGGGAGGGGCTTGTCTGGGATGTTTATATACATTACATTCCTGCCCCAGGCTCAGTCCTCTTTTATCTGACAGTTGCCTTGCCAGTGTTGGAGATCCTGGCAAATCCAGCATGCCTCATCAGCATATGGATGGCTGCTCTAGGATGCAAGCTCTCCATGCTTTTGAGGAAGCTGTTTGTGGCCACTCCCACTTCCTCTCTTCTCTCTCTCTGTCCTTGGACCGGGAGCAAGCACATGGCTGTGTGCTGCTCCATTCTAGGCCATGGATGGGCCTAGGAGATATTTGCCCCTTTCTACACACATCTCTTGCAGCAACCAGGGCAAGAGGTATTAAGTTTAGGGAAACAAAGAAGAAATGGAACATCATTTATCTACCAAAATGATGTACCTGCAATTAATAAACGTAAGGACTCTTTTGTACTTACTTTTCATACCTGCCATGTCTAAGTGCGTGTTTCTTTATGCTTGGGTGGGCTAAGGGTGTAAGATTAACCTGGATCTCTCAAATATGCTCATGGGCTCTGTTTTTAAACAATAGTCTTTTTCTGTACACGAGTTTAGCAGCTCTGCTCCATTTCAGTAGTTCTAACAGACTGCTGAATGGGCTTCAGCCAGTGGCTCTTCTTTCTGTCCCTCAAGGCCATTCCCTCTTCCTTCTACACATACATAAGGGTTTGTTTGTTTGTTCCTTTGAGTCAACCTTGATTCCTACCTGGATGAGTTCCTGAAGTTTTCTTGGCAAGATTTCAGAAGTGGTTTGCCATTGCCTCCTTCCTAGGGCTGAGAAACAGTGACTGGCCCAAGGTCACCCAGCTGACTTTGTGCCTCAGGTGGGACTAGAACTCATGGTCTCCCGGTTTCTAGCCTGGTGCCTTCACCACTACACCAAACGGGCTCTCATACATAGATTAGTTCTAGTTAAATGCTGGGCGTTATCATTCAACTAAATATCTCTTTCAAACAAATACTTGGATTTATTTTCAAGAGTGCTTCATGCAAGGGTTTTCCCCCTCAACCAAATATTTCAATTTAATTAGTTTTAGCTGGTAGAACAACTTTTCACATAGTTATACCTGTAAAATTAACATGACTTTAAAAAAATAGTCTATGAAATAAAGGTTAAAAAAATCCATAAGGTCTAACTGATGGGCAGAAAATATATGTATGTCTCGGTCTTGGTCTTGGCGATCACTCGTAGCCGAGTAAGATGTCTTCCAGGGGTAAAATCTTAACAGTGGATCTGTAAGTGGCTGTAAAGGCCAATTCTGGATCCGCACAACCTCCCACAATGAGGGCATAGGTTTCCGGGTGGGAGACGGTCATGATGAGGGTTTGCCTGATGTGCCTTCCTTTTAGCTCTTTTCTCCCTTTCACCCTGTACTCGTGCTTCTTCAAAGTCCATAGCGCCTTTAATAAAGGCTGACCTCCAATTGAAACGCTCATGAGTTAGTGTGTGTGTGTGTGTGTGTGTGTATGTGTGTGTGTGTGTGTGTGTATGTATGTGTGTGTGTGTGTGTGTGTGTGTGTGTGTGTGTATATATATATATATATATATATATATATTCTCATTCTGATTCTTTTTGCTCCTATCGTTGCTCATGAATGTTTAGGATATTCTGTTTCAGATGCAACACAAAGAAAATAAACTCCAGGTGCATTCTGAAAATGCTACTTTCAAATTCCTGGGAACTGGAAATTACCTGGGAATTACTCACTATCAGAAAGCAAACTTTCAAAAGGGATAGAAAAGACAAAGAAAGAAGCAGGAATTATTTATTTATGTATTTATGTATTTTTTATCATATTTATATAGCCTTATTATAATAAATGCCACCGAGGTTTGCTCTGTTCAAGCAGCAAGACTGAGAAAGCAGTGAAACCTTGAGACAATAGGGAACTCTATCATTTAAGTCTTTGGTATTTATGTAGGCACGTATGTATGTAACATGTTTGTATGTCACCATCAAAAGCAACTCTCCGTGGCTCTCATCTACTTTCTGCTTTATTCCAGAAATCCAAAGCGTCACTTACTCGAATGCCTTTGGGTCCTGTCGGCCCTGGAAATCCACTATCACCCTGCAAGAAGAGGAAGACAAAGAGTGACCAAGGCATTGATGGCAGGAACAGAATGTTTTACAGAAAAGCAGATATCCAATGGTGCCTGCTGGTCCACGTGGCATCTCCAACAAGGGGCTTGCTCTGCCTACTGCTGACCTGGTCAAGAACATGAGAACGTAAGCAGTGCCCTGCTGCCTCAGGCCTCTGGCCCATCTAGTCCAGCAGTGTGTTCTCACAGGGGCAAGCCCTAGGAAGCCCACTGGTGTCCTGGATGTGGGTGTGTACCTTCAAGTTAGGTTTTGAATCCTGGCAACTGCCTGGACATGTCCCTGCAGTTTTCTCGGCAAGATTTCAGAAGTGGTTGGCCATTTGCCATTGCCACCCAGTTGGCTTCATACCTAAGGTGGGACTAGAACTCATGGTCTCCAGGTGCCTTAACCACCACACCACTCTTACTTTGCCTTTGAGTCAGTGTTGACTCTTGGCAACTGCCTGGACAAGTCCCTGCAGTTTTCTTGGCAAGATTTTCAGAAGTGGTTGGCCATTGCCTCCTTCCTGGGCTGAAAGAGAGGGACCGGCCCAAGGTCACCAAGCTGGTTTTGGGCCTAAGACAGGACTAGAACTCACAGTCTCCCCGTTTCTAGTCCAGCACCTTCCCCACTAGACCACACTGACCTTTTGGCTCAGAGAGTGTGACTGGCCCAAGGTCACCCCGCTGGATTCATGCTTAAGGCAGGACTAGAACTTACGGTCTCCCGGTTTCTAGCCTGGTGCCTTGACCACTACACCAAATGGGCTCTCTAGTCTCCTAGCAGAAAGCAAAACGAACATCTGAAAAGAGCTCATCCTAGCTGGCTACGCCCTGGCGATCATAGCATCCAAAATGGCTCTTTACAATCACTCACCTTTTCGCCGCGGGGTCCAGCTGGCCCTTCTGGTCCAGGGAAACCAGGCAAGCCGGACTGGCCTTGCAAACCTGGGAAACCTCGATCGCCCTGTCCCCGAAAAAGGAACAACCATGAATGAGCCTACGCAGCATAGAATCTTGGGATTTATTGAAACGGTACTATGGCTTAATTTATGTCAAGTACCACCACCTCTGTCAAAGAAGCAAGAATCGCAGAGATTTCAGTAAGATGGCTTAATGCAAGAATTAGGGCTAACGTACACAGCCTTGGAAACTGCGGTAGGAAGTTCTACAGCTCCCTTGTATTAGCAGGTTCTTTAAGGTAGAGTCTCTGACTTTTTCTCCCTGGTCTTTCTGCAGCCCAGACTCAACTGTCATTTATGGACTAAATCACTGACAAGCTCTTCTCTCAGCTGATTGCTGATGTCCAAATAACCTTCTTTTCTTTCTCAGACTCCTCACAATCTCTTTCCTTACACTTACCGTGCAAAATGCTGCAGCCAGAATCATAAATTACCCATTTGTTATTTTACAATACTCATTACCAATCACTTATCAATTCTTCTTCTACTGGATCTGGACTGAGATGCAGAGGATGACAATGATCCAGTAATGATGATATTAAAACTATTCTCAGCCACCTCATTTATCTTTAGATGCTTTCCTGGCCCACGTGATTCCCAGAATGCTTCTCATTAGTATTCCAAGCAAAATTTGAATTGTATTGTGATTGCCTGAATTCTTCTTTCCCTAGAAAGCTGGAACCCAGGTGTCACTTTAGTCCAGTTGGAAATCTGCAAAGGATCTGCACTATAGTTGTTTTTCAGTGGCTACTGCTGTCAAAACACTGGGGCAAAGTCAAACTAGATCAAATGTGTGTGTGTATGCGTGAAGCTAATACAAGGACATTAAATAACAGAGCAGGATAAGTTCAGGCTTGTCCTAACATGTGTACATCTGAAGAGATGAGTCTAGGGACATCAGGAAACACTAGTTAACTGCAGACTCTTTCAGAGAAATTGTTTCCCTGTGTTTACAACCAAAAATCTCACCAGGACTCTTTAACTAGCATTAACAACATCTTGTTGCTGTTTATTTGTTCAGTTGCTTCCGACTCTTCGTGACTTCATGGACCAGCCCACGCCAGAGCTTCCTGTCGGCCGTCGCCATCCCCAGCTCCCCCACGGTCGAGTCCGTCACCTCCAGAATATCATCCATCCATCTTGCCCCTGGTCGGCCCCTCTTCCTTTGGCCTTCCACTTTCCAACAACATCTACCCTAGAAAAATTCCACATTGCCATGTGCTTCTCTACTGAAGAGGAGAGAGGTGGACTAGAATTGCCACCATGCTGCCTTTTATTTTATTAATCCATAGCAATCGCATCCCACTCATCTGACAAAAGGCTTTTGTGGAAAGCAGATGTAATACAATAGAAACATGCCAGTAGTCTTCCAATCAAAAAGGAAAAAAAGGAAGCTTGGATCCTAGTTCATCAATCTTAGCCTACGATCAGTTGGGTACAGTTTAGAAAGAGAAAGCTCACATAGCTGATCTTGATGGAGTGTGATTGCTTGATCAGAGTAAGTGCCATCAAGCTGGAGTCGACTCTTAATGACATGGGCACACTTTCTCCAGGTTGACCTGTGTTCAGCCTGGCCTTTTAGGGCTCTCAGTGGCGCGTTCATTGCTGTTGTAATCAAGTCCATCCAGCCCATCTCCTCTGGGGAGAGAGTGTTCCTACAAACTCCAGAAGGTTCTGCTCTCCCACTGGATTATTATGCCAAGACAGCTGATCTGGGGGTGGGCTGGCAGGTTTCCCAAAAGTTAATCCCCCCAAACCAGAAACAGATTGTGTCTTCTGGAGGCAGCCTGGCCCCAAAACTGTCCTGTTTCATCCTGGAATGTTTGGTTTTGTACAACCCTAATGGACTGGCTTGGTTTCCTTCGTTCGCTTTCTTTGCATGAGACTTGCTATAACCAAGGACATCTGAATCCATCCTGGCTGTCCACATTTCCTATTTCTGAAGAAGCCCCATGGGATGCCTTTTTGGCAGGTTGAATGAAAGCATGTGAGGCCATGAAGACTGGACTCTGAAAAACAGGACATTCTCTCTCTCTCTCTCTCCCTCCCTCTCTCCCACACGCCCACACATGCATGCCTTGGTCATCTAACCACTGAAGAATAACTTATTCCACTAAGAAGAATATCTATGTAAGTTTTATTCACTGAAATAAATTTTGAAAGTAAATTCTCTTTCATTAGCTTGAATGAGAACTGCTGAGGGGGACAGCAATAGAATATTTGCTATATTCTGTTTCCATCACACACTATAGCAGCAGACTTGTTTTCTGCTGGTGGATAAAAGGATATATTTTCAGTGGACAACACCAGAAGCAATATAAAAACCTGCTTCCATGAACTGTGCCATCTGGAAGGAAAAAAAAATCCAAGGAACAGAAGAGTTCTATCAGTTTCTCAATATAAATTAGCATCTACAAGAATCTCTATTGGTTTGGACAGTCTTTTCTCTGGAGTAGAATATAGGCTGAAAACACCACATGGATTCATACACATCAATGCTAGGGAGACAAGCTCTTTCTTTCTCCCTTTGTCCAGAGCAGAGCTTTCCAAACTGTGTGTCGCGACACAAAAGTGTGTCGCCACACCACCCAGAAGCAGTGGCGCACGTGTGCATGGCGGCCGCCATGCACGCGCGCGCCGCCGCACGCCCCTCGCGCCGCCACCGTGCGTGCTACCGCACGCCCCCTGCACCGCCACCGTGCGCGCCGCCACATGCCCCCCGCGCCGCCACCGTGTGCGCGCACTGCCGCCCCCCCCGCCGCCGCTGCTGGCGTGTCGCCAGCGGCGGCACTTTGGAAAGCCCTGGTCCAGAGAAAGAGGGCATGGCTGTGTTTTCCCCCAAGGAGAGAGAGGGCCGAAAATGTGAATCCACTTTTTCTAGAGTTTTGGGCAGGATTAGCAAAGCAGGTGCCATCTAGATGACAAGACCCAATCAGCCCTGGCCAATCTTAAAAAACTAAGAGGGATGGGCCTTGTTAATAATTAGACCAGTATTTCTCAACCTCAGCGTCTTTAAGATGTGTGGACTTCAACTCCCAGAATCCCCCAGACAGCATGGGAATTCTGGGAGGTGAAGTCCACACATCTTCAAGTTGCCGAGGTTGAGAAACACTGATCTAGAGAGTCACAAATTACCTATCATAGAATGTAAACCATTTTTGGAAGCTCCATTAAAAAGCAATGGAGACATTACTGATAGTTGGATTCTATTGGGACCCCACCATAATCAAAATTACTATTCTACTCTTCTCCATTTGGCCACTGAACAATCTACAAAGTTAATAAGAACGCAGCATAAAGTACACGAAACAGTCAGACTAAGGCTTCAAGCACAAATTCAGAACCAAGAATATACAGTAGTAAGAGTGGCAAGAAGATATTTCTTTTACTTACAGGGGGACCCTGCAAACCTGGGAAACTGTGTTGCCTGGGTGCACCACTGGAAGACCTGAAGGACCAGGCTGGGGAGAGATCTTCTTAGATAAAGTCTATCTACATCAGTGTTTCTCAACCTTGGCAACTTTAACATCTGTGGACGTCAAGCAAGCTGGCTGAGGAATTCTGGGAGTTGAAGTCCACACATCTTAAAGTCACTGAGACTGAGAAACACTGAATTAGACAAATGGTCATGAGGGAATTCTGAGGTTGTAGACTAGACTGGAAAGTTGAAAAAACATTGCAGAAGAAGTGTTCCATTTCTGTAGTGGTGCCAAGGAAACCACATGGACAGTTCCAAGAAATCACCAAGGGACTAGTTGAGCTTAAGGGAATTTGTTCTTCCCAGAAGGTGGAAGTGCTAAGCTAACCTTATCTGGAAACCAAGCAAGGTCAGATCTGGTTAATATCTGGATGGAGACTAGGACTGTAGACTGGAGTGGGAAGTCAAAAACAAGCATCTCAGAAAAAGACAATGACAAGCTACAGCCGTATTGCTGCAAAACTAAAAAATAAAAAAATAAAAATACAGATGTTTTTTTAAAGTCACCAGGGGTCAAGCTACACTTCAGAGAGTCTTCAACTTCCGAAAAACAAGTGCCTTAAGATTTGGGGAGGGGTAAATTCACATCTTTTATTGTGTGCATATTTAAGAAAAATCTGAAATCATAGCAGCATTATTAGCAGTTTGCCGCTGAATTTCAGCCCTGCAATTTAGGTTCTGGGCCAAGTGCAGCTCATTGGCTGAATCACTCTCAGCTAAGCCAAATCAAATACAGCCCATTACTGACCAAGTACAATAGTCACTGTGGAAAAAAAAATCACACGATCACTATGAAATATTCCACCAACACTGGCAACTAGGGGTGAGCCAAACATTTCAAATTCAAGACATTTCGAGTCTGAAGCAGGTTCTTCGGCCTTAGGGTGGTGTTCCGATTCTACCAGAGGTGTTCTGAGTTCCAAACTGGCCTCCTTTGAAGCTCATGTTGTTCTAGCACAGAGCTTTCCAAACTGTGTGTCGGGAGTGTGAGTCACGTTAGTGTGTCGGTTGCAGTGTCTGGGTGTGTTGCGGCTGCTGCTGCCTCTGAGCCCTGCCAGGATTCCGCACAGGTCCTAGTGCCTGCCTTGTGCCTGGCTGCCTCCAAACCTGCTGTGATTCCACACAGGTCCTGGTGCCTGCCTTGTGCCCTGCTGTAAGAGTGTGTCGCGAAATGATGCCCTGCAGTAAGAGTGTGTCGCGAAATGATGCATGTCTAAAAGGTGTGTCACCAACATGAAAAGTTTGGAAAGCTCTGGTCTAGCAGCTGAGGAAGGCTGATCTGAAGCCAAAATGGGGTTTCAAGCTTGGAGCATTTCACAATCCAAACATTTTGCGCACCATTAGTGCGCCCTAAACGTCAAAATAAAATATGGGTTCTGGAGGATGTAACCTGGGGAAAAGCTCAGCCTACTGTTGGAAACAGTTTCCCAGCTGGGAAGTTGGGAACTTGAGCAATCCAAACCTTTAAAGATATATTAAGGAGGAACGTGTTTGAAAAAGGGAGCTTCATATGGTTTTCTGGGACTTGCAATCACTTTGTGTATGAATGGCTGCTTGTTTATTCTGCGCACAAATCATGCAATTGTGGTACGTACTTCTGCTGTTCTGCCCAATATCTTGAAAACTGGCAACAGGGGCAGCAAGGTGAAGAAGAGGTTGAACTGAGATGAGGCAAAGACTGAAGCACTGAGAAGAAATACAGGTAGTCCTCGACTTATGACCACAATTGGGACTGGAATGTCTGTTGCTAAGACAGGCAGTTGTTAAGTGAGTCATCGATTTTACAACATGTTTTTACGCGGTCATTAAGTGAATAACCACGGTCGTTAAGTGAATCTGGCTTCCCCCATTGAAATTGCTTGTCAGAAGCCGGCTGGGAAGGTTGCAAATAGTGACCCAGGGATGCTGCAACCATCATAAGTGTGGGCCGGTTGCCAAGTGTCTGAATTTTGATCACATGACTGCAGGGCCGCTGCGATGGTCGTAAGTGCGAGGACCGACTGTAAGTCACTTTTCCCAGCGCCGCCGTAACTTCGAATGGTCGCTAAATGAATGGTTGTAAGTCAAGTATGTCTTCTGTATGCCATTGTTATCTGAAAACGTTTTATGGGTATGGAAATGGCTTTGGCCAACTGTAACAATTCCAAGGTGGGAAAGAGGGTTCTTGACTACGGCGTCCACTCTGGGCTGCTTTCAGACCACATGCTAAGCCCGAAACAAGGATGAGCTGTGTCTTCCCTGCATTGCATGAGATTTCTTAATCAACATCTTAGGTTTGTGATATCACCTGCCCGGTGGGGAATTTCAGAAAGTGAAATTCTTGTGAAGTCCTTGCATAAGGGATGTAATTCAGGACGGCGCCATCCAGGGTTATAAAGGATAAAAGATAAAAGATAGTTGACATGTAGATGACCTGACCCAATACTTCTCTTCCTGCTTGGACAGGAAGATGGGAGGGGGCATACTAGTCAAGGTAACTGACCTGATTGGGTAGAAAGGATGTGCCATCCCAACGTGGGTCTTAGGGTAACCTAGGGTATATAAGGTGCTTGAGGAAAGGGGTCCTGCGCGATCGCCCACCTAACAGCCTGCTGCTTTTGTCTTTGCTCTTGGGTGAATAAACTCCTAACTTCATGCAATTTGTCAGTTTCTTTACTCCCGGCTCAGGAACGAATCCGGTAAGATAAAATTTACTTCTAACACCTTGACCAAGAATCTCAGTTTCTACTGGCCCCAGATAACGGCAGCTCAAGGTTCAGAAAACTCTGTAAGCATAAAACTTAAAGACGTATGCATGGAGGATGCTGCTAAGATGGCAGCATTTGCTCACATCTACTCGATTCTCCAGGTTTTAGTCGCATGCAAAGGCTGCCTTAGACTCAGAGCTGGGGTCACACATCATGCTGAGCCCAAGGCAAGCCATATTATCACTTGGTGTGTAAGTAACTGTGGTGTTTAATCCATGAGTTATGGTAAAGATGGTTGAAGATCCTACTGGAATTGTCAGTTTAACTCGACCAAAATGACTTTCAATCTGAATTGTCAAATTGATTTGTTGAATCAAATTGATACAGTCTGTCAGTTCAATAAAAAGTACCCATCAGCCTAATTTATATTTTTGCCTTTGATAAACCATGACTGAAACAAGCCATGGCTTAGTGTTATGTAAATAAGGAAGGGGACAGCCAGGAGCCTGACTTCCCACCACATTCAGATGCCTCAAAATGTCTTCATGGTGGGCAGATTTAAGCAAAGTTTGCTCATTATGAGAAAACAGGATGATGAACCAGAAAGTCGCCAACTAACTTGCCAGAACACATGTGAACAACAGCAGCTACCCATAATGCTTATATGCAACCCCCAAATGAGATACTACAGACCAATAATGAGAACAGGCTGTCACAGCTTTGCCCCACCTGGCTTCCAATTAACTCCCCAGAACTCCGCAGTAAGTTAGGCCAAGTTGGTTGGGGAATTCTGGAACTTTTAGTCCAAATACAAGTGGGGAAGGATACTTTGTTTTCAAGTCATGCATGGACATTTGGTTGGTATTAGGGAACTGGACTTCATGGACATCCAGTTTGACACCGTAGGGTTATTGTTTATTACTGAATATCTAAACAGGAGCTCAATAGAGATCAGAGAACACTTCCTTCCTCCATTTTTCCCATGCTTAGGAGGCAGGTTGGGAGGAGAGATAATAACTGGCTCAAAATCACATTGTAAACTTCTTTGGCTGAGTGTAAACTTGAACCCAGGTCTCCTGGCCCTCATTCCAGCACCTGAAACATTACACTCTGGAAGCTTTCCTTAAGGTCCTACTGGGCTTAACAACCTATACATTCTGAGACTCAGATTCTGCTGGTGAATAGGATCTAAATTGAAGACACCGCAAAATAGCTTCTCACTCGGAATTCATTCCTCGGACTACCTATTGCTTACATGAAATAGATAGTTACTGAGGAGCCCAGCAAATGGCTACAGGCAGTTCTGGGCCCGAGGTCCATGTGAGCTAAAATGCAGCATCTCCCACATGGAAAGATATTGGACAAGGTGCCTGGAATCCTTAAGAAGAATTTGCCTTCCAAATTCAGGGAAATCCCTCATGTTGGCTGTTCGCATCTCCCAACCCACGGCTTTAGAGTTACAAAGATAAAAGAGTAAAAAGGCAATGGGTCTATTCTCAAGATTCTGCTTGCAAGAGACAGAAGCCTTAAGAAGAAGACCCCAGATCTGCCCTGGTGCTTTCACAGAAGGTTCAAGCAAGTCCAAATCTAAACCTAAAAGCTTGGATGTGACTTAAAAAAAAAAAGACAAGGAATCCAAGCACGTACTGCAAATTCCCTTGATTTTGGAAACAGTTGCAAGTTTGAACAGCACCAATAATTTGCAAGGGGAAATTATAACTCTGGCATCTTCCCAGAGAATCTGACTCACGGGCTATAATGGGAGGCTTGTGGCACATCAAGCACCAATTTTAAAAGCAGAGAAAGTTTGTTTTCTGCTCTGAGGAAAAAAAATAATTAGGTTAAAGGCATTCAGAATTTGGGTCAAAGTGAAGAAGGCAGAGTGTTTAAAGATGATGTTTGGTGTGAATAACTTGCTAGCATGTGATTAAGGTATAGATAATTATCAGCCATTATGTGAGAGAGAGATATGCTAGGAAATAAGGAAAGAGCTCAAACACCAGGGAAGTCCTTGAACAATTATGTTCACACAAACCAGGTAGGGCAGCTAAGCTTCAGGCTTGTCAAGCAGACATTCACACTGAGGGAAGGTCATTTGTTTGCTTTGGAATTACAGGTAGTCTTCACTTAACAACCACGACTGGGACCAGAATTTCAAGCAAAGTGGTCATTAAGCGAATCCGACCCGATTTTATGACCTTTTTTGTGGCAGTGGTTAAGCGAATTGCTGCGGGCGTTAAGCGATCCATGTGGTTGTTAAGTGAACCACATGGTTCCCCATTGATTTTGCTTGCCAGAAGCTGGCTGGGAAAGTCGAAAATGGTGATCATGTGACCACGGGATGCTGTGACAGTCATAAATGCAAACCAGTTGCCAAGTGCCCAAATCGTGATCACATGACTGTGGGGACGCTTCCACGGTTGTAAGTGTGAGGACAGGTCATAAGTAGTTTTTCCAGCACTGTCGTAAGTCCGAACCATCACTAAACGAATGATAGTTAAGCGAGGACTACCTGTAAAGAACTGAAAGACACCAGCAGGGCACGTATGAGTGTTAGATCTCTGGCAAGCAAAAGCAGGGTGAACTTCTGATGACTTCTTGAAGAAACAGTATGCTGAGTACCTGGCACAAGAGAGGACAGTCTGTGCCCCAGCTAGGAACACAAGGAAACAGCAATGCCACATGTAACACAAAGAGATTGCAACACTCCTTCCTGGAGAGCAGGCAACAAGGGTATCATCCTAGGAGGAATCTAGTTCAACACGGTAGAGGGTTGACAGGATGCAAATGCTAAGCTGACACATCTTTTAGAGCAGGCGTACCCAACCTTTTTGGCACCAGGGACCGGTTTCGTGGAAGACAATTTTTCCACGGACCAGGAGGGGGCGGGGTTTGCAGGTGGGAGCCAATTGCGTGGACCAGGGGTGGGGTTTGCAGGGAGGAGCCAATCACATGGACCGGGGGGCGGGGTTTGCAGGCGGGAGCCAATCGCGCAGACCGGGGGGTGGGGTTTGCAGGCGGGAGCCAATCGTGCGGCCCGGGGGACAGGGTTCAGAGACCGGCATGGCGGCTCGGTTCCTAACAGGCCACGGACCGGTACCAGTCCGTGGCCCGGGGGTTGGGGACCCCTGTTTAGAGGACTCCTCCAGTGGAGCAGACTAAGGTGCATGTTCCCTCAACACTTGCCAAAGCTTGTGAGTGGCTGGAAAGCAGAGCAAAGCAAAGTTATGGGTGGCTTCTCTTTGCTCCTAGAAACAAGGTAGCCACTAGCTTTGCAAAGCAGCTCCAAAGGACTGCTTTGTTGGGACCTCTTTGAAATGGAGCACCCCTTCAAAGATTGACACCACTCTACTCGATACCAAATCCCTACATACAGAAAGAAAAATACTATAATCAGGTAGACAACTCAACAAAACTTTTTCCCCTAATGTGTTAAGTTTCATGGTGAATGGCTTTTTTAGAATAATCACCTCCCATCCACAGCTCAAAGCTGACCATTTTAGAAGAGTTTTGAAGGCCATCTGTCTGATCTTGATGATCAGAGATGATGGGTGCAGTAAAAGGTTCACGTACTGCATTAAGCACAAATGTGATGTGTGCACCCAGCATTGTGGCAGTAAACAGGGTATATGCCTTAATGCTATGCATAAAGCAGGCCACTAGAGCTTGTTCTACAAAAGCCCAGTTAGAACTAAAAGGTAGGGCTGTGTGAAGCCTTTGTTTGGAGATCTGATCTGATCTGAAGTCAGTTCAGTTGAATCTCTGCGCTGAATCGACTTTTAATTGACAATTAAGTCAGAAATGGATACGTTCTCCAAATCAATTTAAATAACCAGATCATATCAAATGGATGATGTAAATTAGATCAGAACTCATCTGCACCTTCTGACAAAACGTGGTTTATTCACATATTGCAATAAACCACAACTGGCAATTAATTCCAGTTATGCACCACTGTTCTAGTCAATTCTGGGTTTCCCCCTGATAACTGCATAGCTCTATTTGCTTTCTCCAAATTTCTCACTCCAAAATTGTGTCGTAACAGTAAAGCTTCATATAAAAGCCCCTTACTTTTACCAGGTAACTTGGGATTTTTGGCGACGCGACCTCATTTAACCTTCCTTCCTTGCCAAAATAAGACAAACCCTTGGGCTTAACACAGGTACATCTGCAGTGAACCTTCAACAAGCACATTTGCCAAGCTATGACCTCATTCCTTGGAGCACCTGGAGAGCAGAGATGCCCCTCCTAGGCAGCTTCGTCTGAGAGCATGCTTCAAAAACAGACAGTGCAAATTAGGCTGACACTGAAACTGCAACAGCACATCAAATGATAGAAGAAACTCAAACTCTTCAAGTCCACTTGGAATTTTAGATCCAAACATCGAATTATTGGATAGATACTTTATTGATTTAGTCTTTTGACCATATCAAGTATGAAAGAAGATAAAATAAAAAGCCATTATAAACATACAAGTAAATACGGGTAAATACAAATAAAACTATAATACAAATTCATATCAAACCATCACCCCTACAGTCAACTCCAATCTGGTCTATGTAATCTGTCCTCTTTAGGATTGCCTTTGATATGAAGAGTGCAGTCTTGCTAGTAATGAGCTGGTTCTTACCCTGTAAAAAATAAGAAAGTTTCTGCTGGCTGCTCCAGTATTTTTTGTTTTTTAAATATAAATCTAAGTGGTCAGTCCTTTCTACAGAATATAATTTGCAATCAAATAAAATATGTGCAGTATCTTCAACAGCTGGGGCACCACAAAAAATGGCATTTTATTTTATCTTCTTTCATACTTGATATGGCCAAAAGACTAAATCAATAAAGTATCTATCTATCTTATTGGAGGACTGTTAGTTAATATTTACTTTAAAAATTGATTTCACCAATTCATGATCTGGTTCACACAGAAGGTTAGGTCATGCTTTGTGTAACTATGATTTGCAGAAGAAACCATAACTGGCTGCGTTTATATATAATGGTAAGCCATAAACCATGGTTTTCAAACCACAGTGGTTAGTATGATGCGTGAATCAGACCAGAAGTTTGTCTATCTGTATCAAATCTGCACTAGACCTACATGTAATTAAAAAAAAATCACAATGTGGTATACAAGGGCAGGCATGTAACACCTCAAGATGACACCCAGAGACCCCCCGGAATGAAATAAAAATTACCTAAAAATAAAAATAGCCCAAATTTCAGAAGATGTCAGTGTTCTTGAATGTGAATTAGTTAAGATTGTCAAAGGATATATGAGATTTTTGCTTGAGATTATAGAGGTCTTGGGGTGAGATCATCAAGATCTCATGAGATTTGGAGAAAAGTCCATTCTCTAGCCATCTAGAAGACATGGATTACTGGCGTATGCAAAGAATGTCGATGTGTGTCACCAAGAGGAACATACTGTAAAACAGCCCTTCAGGTTGACAGGCTAGCACAAATTTACACTTCCTTCCAGACTCACCTTTTCTCCTTTCTGTCCACTACAGTCGCACTTAGTGCTCGATGAACACCCATGGCACGCCTAGACGAGAGAGAGGGAAACTCAGCGTGAGATATTTAGCGGTCCTTGCATATGAAGAATTAGTCCTTTAAAGTAAGTCAGTGGGAAGCAAAAGCCTTCCACTGCTTCATGCACACCCCAAGGAGAACCAGATGCTATAAATAAAGCTAATCGCATACAACCCCCCCCCCACCCCCCCCCATTCCTGCCCTTCTGCGGTTCTTTTAGCCAGACTGCATCTTAGATGAGAGTTTCCTCGGGCAAGAGCTGGTCCTGATATTCTGTAAAACATGCAGATCCACACACACAGACGAAAGCAACGGCTGCCTTTCATTTCATACAGAGATCCCCTTGCAAGATAAGCCTTCTGGGTGTGAATTCCAGGGTGGCCATAATTCCAGCAGAGTTGGAAGTACAAGGTCTGTAGGAAAGGTTTTGTAAGAGGCATTCCCTTTCCTCCTATACGCCGATTCAGGAAGCAGGGAATGCCTCTTCAGGCAAGCGCTTGTGTGTAATAATTCCAGGCCTTTTGAAGAACAAATTAGTTGGACACGCCCTTAAAAACCAACTAAACCATTTCCCTTTGCAAAGACCTGCACTTGATCCATTCGTCCCAAACTCATTCTTTAGGAAGTTTAGGCTGCAATACAAGCTTGTAGTTGAACGAGAATCTGTTGCCAAGTTTTCTGCCTGCACTAACCCGACCCTTCTTCCTCTAAATTTTGCCTTTTGAAAGGCGTGCAGTGCGCCAGCATTCACCTCCGAGCTTGCCCACAGCTTAGCCATCCATGCAAGTAGCGATTAGAGCAATTAACTAACTACGTAATTGGAGGAGATTGGATTGCCCAACGGTTGTTCTATCATGAGGAAATTGTTTATATATTGCATTTTATATCACTTCCCTTAGAAGAGTCTTAAAGTGCTGTCCAAATAAGAAAATAAAAACGAGGAACATATGCAGGAAAGCTGCAAGAAATTAATATTAATAATAAGAAATTGATGTGGTTGCAATCTGAACTCTGGCCAATAGATGGAGCTTTCTGCTCATAGTTGCAAGGCAGTTTACTCAAATCCAGTGTTCCCCAACTCAGCGCTTCCGGATCTGCCAAGAATACAATTCCCAGAATTCCCAGGCGTACCAGGAATATTGAGGGAAAGAGGAATCCACGCCCTTCTGTTTGCCATCTAAACTTACTTTTTTGGGGGGGAAAATCACATCAGCATTCAAAGAATAGTAAAGTAAAGTAAAGGTTCCCCCCCGCACAGTTGTGCAGTCGTGTCCGACTCTAGGGGCCGGTGCTCATCTCCGTTTGTTAGCCGAAAAGCCAGCGTTGTCCGAAGACGCTTCCATGGTCATGTGGCCGGCATGACACACACGGAACGCTGTTACCTACCCACCGAAGTGGTACCTATTCATCTACTTGCATTTGCATGCTTTCGAATTGCTAGGTTGGCAAGAGCTGGAGCTAGTGCGGGAGCTCACTCCGCACGCAGGACTAGGGATTCGAACCTCCGAACTTGTGATCTTCCGATCGACAAGCCTGGCGTCTTACCCGCTGAGCCACCACGCCCCTATTCAAAGAATATTCAAAGAATATTCTTTTCAAATTTTCTTTCTATTCAAAGAATAGTCCAGCAAATAAAATGTTAGGCATTAGTTTAATTAGGAATAATTCCATTCCTAATTCCATTCCAAATTCTACATTTATTGGTGACTGGAAGCTTCTTATGGACTTTTTGTGTAAAAATGAAAAAAAAAAAGGAACTTGTGATTTATGGTTTTGATTACTAGACAGGACAGATTATAGACAGAAGAGTAATATGATGTATTGTTAGAGAGAGAGGTTAAAATATATTGTACTTATAATTGCTGTGAAGAATATTGGAAGCCACTTCCTTATATCTTTCTTTTATTTTTTTCTTTAACTTTTTTCTTTTCTTTTCTTGCACTTTCTGCTTTTTCTCTGATTTCTTTCTTTTCCCCCTTTCCTTCTTACTTTCTTACTTTGTATTACTTTGTGTTAGTTTTTAATCTTCTTGTTTAAAAGCTTTAATAAAAATATTTTTAAAAAAGGAATAATTCCATTCCTAATTTCATATTTCCTGTTGCAGTTCAATATTGCCCTTCTAAATATTCTGAAGAAGATTCAAAATAGATAAAAAAATATTGAGCACAGAGGGAGAAGCCTAAAACCATTCAAAGGAAAAGAAGGCTCAATGAAGTAAATTCAAAAGCCCATTTCATCCTATAAGACCTTGTGAAGTAATGAAAAAGGCCCATAAATCAATGGAACCATTTCAGTAAAGCACCAGTCTACGAAAATATGCAGTGTTTAAGACCATACGTAAATGAACAAATAAAACAAAACTACACATTGCAGATGTATAGAATATATAAATACAGCCATCTGTATGTAGTCAAGCAAAATTTGAGTGTGGATTCCTCTTCAAAAATGGGGCTGATTCCAGACTGAGATTTCACCCAAATCATAATCTTTAAAAATCTTAGTTGATTAACCTCATGATATTTAAATTCAGATGTACTCTGTGCTGTTCTTTGGAATATTCTGTCTTGAACCTCACAGGATTTATTTCTGAGTAAAGATGCAGAGAATCATACCACGTTTCTTAATTAACAATCCTGCAGAAATTCACTAGATTCACATGTTGCATTGGAATGGTTAACCAGAGCTTGTAGAGTAAACCAAATTGCCCACAAAGACTGGGTTTATGTAACACTTTGAGCCCTAACGAGCTTGCTTGGTTTTGGTTAATGGGTGAACCCAGGTTAAATAAGAAAGGAGAAATCTGTTGTGAATCATGTCTGTGTCCTAAAATCAGTGCAGAGGCCCTTTTCAATTTGATGATTTCATCTGCAAATCACCGCAGACCTAAAGCTAAAGCGAAGAACAGCAGTTACAGGCACCATGTGCAGATTGCAAGAAAACATCCCCCAGGAAAGGGTTAAAAATTAACCTTTTAAACCAATCAGCTCATGGGGGGTGAGTTGGAAAACTGGCACTGAATTCTCCCCGCCCCCAACTCCTCAGTAACACCCAGTCCCAAGGAATGCAAGTCTGAAAGTAGCAGCTGATCGTTTAAAATCAGTGTGTTGTTCCTGCACTTCACTGATGAAGTGTCCAAGGACTGCCCCGAGCATCCAGTCTTTTGCCATACAATCCACTTTTCCAGCCCTCTGCAGTCTTCCTAGCTGCCCACACTCCTTCAGTCCCAAGGGGAGACACCAGAAAGGAATTTATCCCACGTAATGGTATGTGAGAAAGACTTAGGGAGACCAGGTGAAGAGATGCTCCCTAGGGCAGCGGTCCCCAACCTTTTTGGCACCAGGGACCGGTTGTGGAAGACAATTTTTCCACGGACCGGGGTGGGGGGGTGGGGTTTGCAGGCGGGAGCCAATCGCGTGCACCGGGGGGCAGGGTTTGCAGGCAGGAGCCAATTGAGTGCACCGGGGGGCAGGGTTTGCAGGCAGGAGCCAATCGTGCACACCGGGGGCGGGGTTTGCAGGTGGAAGCCAATCGCGCGCACCATGGGGCGGGGTTTGCAGGCAGGAGCCCCGCAGCCCACAGGTTGGGTACCCCTGGCCTAGGGAACGGTCAGATAAGAGGGAGCATAGCCCACAGCTGCATAGTGGGTGGAGCAAAAGGCTCAGGAGGGACTCTCTCTAATTTACCGGGCTGTAAAGGAGATAGCAGGAGAATTGTACTTTCAGACTTGCAAGATTGATGTCAGCCTTCCCAGGTAGACCAGACAGGAAACACGCCATATAAGCTAATTCTACTTTATTGTAAAGCTACATTGACAGGATCTTGAAAGCACAACACAAAGTTGTGCAAAGGCCCTCCTGGCCATCTGCTCCTCAAGCAGGAGTCGTGAGTCCAGAAGGACCCCCAGATTGCGCACCGTATCAGTAAACCCACACAACTGGGTTAATTCACGATGCTAGTTTCATACCAGCTGAGATTTACAGCCTTAATAGAAGGCTGGGGAAGAATGCTATATAACTTACGCCAGACTGGGCCCTTAGGTTGATGATCTTATTCTTGACGAATGACCCCAAAGATCCCAGAGATTGTTCTTAGCCATCTCTCTCCTCTATAATCTGGCCATTATCTTTTCTTAGACTTCTCTGAACTCATACATCACGCCAAGTCATGTGTTTTCATTGTTTTTGGTTAAATGGGTTATGTGGACCACTCACAGTGGAAAAATGGCCAATTGTGGCTTATTCAGCTGCAAACAATAGTTCAAGTCATTGTTGGAAGCAGTTGGTTTCTGGGATCTATCTGCTCTCCAAAATGGACCACGCCTTAACCTAGGTAGGCAGCACCTGACTACTTTAGCCAGTAAGCGTGAAGTCAATCAAACTGACAAATACCCGCACGCACGCTCACAGAATCCCTCCACGATTTGTAAGCAGACACCTCCATCTTCAGCAAGAGACAACAGACTGAAGCCAAGGTCCCAAATGAAACACAGATGTTGTTTCTAAGCTCTCTTTGGAAAGACTCAGGCCAGTGCTTTATCTCGTTTTTCTTTTTTCTCTGCCAACATCTGTATTCTTTCAGGAGCAATTTGTCAAGGGCAATACGTTGGCAGCCAGCAGGGTTGATTCCAGTAGCTGAAGGGATCAAAGTCAGAAGCCCGCCTTGAGGCAACCACACCTTTCCCCTACTTCTTCCTTTCCCTTTTCACCTGGTGGAGTGCTGGAGAACAGACAGGTGGATGACTCCTCCCAGAACTCCAAACTAGGATAGGCAACCTCTGAAATATGTCGATGAAGGTTCTCAGTCATCCAGGTGGAATTGTCTGTAGCTTGAATCATGTCAACTGGATTTCTGTTTTCTCAGTGGAAACGTTTCGCTCCTTATCCAAGGAGCTTCTTCAGTCTGAGCAAAGTTGGTAAGGGAATCCTAAATATGTTTCTAGGTAGCTGTGTGACCTTACACCTGGGGCTAGGTCATGGTTATATTGAGATGTTATTTTAAGTCCTTTTATCATCTAAAGGAGGATCGTTAAGATCACCATGCTGCTGTTGAGCTTGTGAAATGGTCTTAATCTTCCTAGGCACAGAAGACAAAGCCGGGAGGAAGATGGGGGAAAGATTGTGCCTGTAAAAAGACTGAAGACTGAAGAAGCTCCTTGGATAAGGAGCGAAACGTTTCCACTGAGAAAATAGAAATCCAGTTGACATGATTCAAGCTACAGACAACCTCTGAAATGTTCTACAGTATGTTGCGGAAGTACGCTTCCCAGCATCCCTCATCCTGGACCATGTTTCCTAAGATGCTAGGAAAGATGCTAGCAAGCTGTCGTTCTGGACACTTGGGAAAGGCATAGATTTCCACCCCCTGCCCTGAATGAACTGCCCACAAAGTGCTTTGGAAATTGGGGCACCCACTGAGACCTCTCTACTCTGACTGCCAGCAATTCTCCAACGGTTGGGAAAACTTCAGCCATGTTAACCCAGCTCCTTTAGCTGGGAAAAGGAGTTCAGAGTTCCCTTGTGGGGGGAGATGGGCGGTGATATAAGTTAGAAATAATAAATAATAAATAAATAAAAGGAGTACTGAACTTGGGGTGAGCCAAATCTGGAATCAGCAGCTGGCAGCTTGTGTTCAGGGCCAAAACTTCTGTCCCCATCTTTCCAGTGAGGTCGCCCCCCCTTTATTTCCACGTCAGCTTTGAAACGTCTGCCATTATTTGACACAGTACTTTAATTCAAACTGTCTTCCTCCACTCTAGAGCCCCCTTCAGATAGATAGATATATACTGTATAATATCCTCCTTTTAAGAACATACCATCTTTTGGATTTTTATTTTTTATTTTTATAGTAGTTTTTAAACGTATAGGCTTTTAACTTTTATATTGTGATTGTAAACCGCCCAGAGTCTACCATGGTAGAGATGGGCGGGGATAAATCCAAACAATAAATAAATAAATAAATAATACATATTGAAACTCCAACTCTCAATGGCACAGATTAGAGTTGCAGTGCTGGCTGGAGACTGCACATCTGGACAGTTGCCCCATTATGGGGGACAGCTGGGTTAAAGCCATGGAATGGCTTTCACTCTTGCAAAACCTCTGATCTGCAAAGGAAATGACTACACGACGGAGGTGTTTACAGAGCACCTGTAGCTTAATGAGAACTAGTACATACACACAGTTCAGGGTTTATATGACCTAGAGAAGAAAGAAGCAATGTTTGGACAACTCTTAAGCTGCACAAGCAAGTAGGGGGCCGTGGCAGCTGGCCTGGCCCAGCTGTTTTCCTATAAACATTTTACATTTAATTAAAAAAAAATCCTCAGTTGCTGATGGATCAAATTCTCACTGGCCCAATATGCTGCAGTTAGTCGTCCTACGTACATCACTGAAACAACCAATTAATCTACTAGCTTGAATTACATTCTTATTCTCTCAGGTGCTCTTGTGCTAATGAAATATTTTTCTTCCTTCCTGCAGAAATGTTACGTCTCCTTTAGGCATCACCCCTATGGAGGGGCCCAACAGTTTTCCTTATGGGAAAAATACCCCCTTGCCCATTGGAAATGCAAGAAGTTAGAAGCTCTTCCCTCTCCTAAAGAAACCCAGAGAGGATGGAACTTCTGCTTAAGAAAAGGTCTATATTATGCTAATTGTTTTGCTTTTTAAAAAGCCATTGATTTTAACCAGCTATGTGAACAGCCTCATTCAGAGGAGAACATACTTTCCTACACTTCATGCAACTTTTTCCCTATCCCGTCTTATATTCAGGGAGTTTGAAATCAACAGCTGAAGAATTTAAAAATATTGCCCAATTTAGGCTCTTACGAAAACTGCAGAAGGCATAGATTGGATTTCCACTCTGCTAGGCTATGATTCCCCTTCATGGATCACTGCCTTGTCGTGGCGAAGGGGCTTGCGTAACTCAATGAAGTCAGGTCAAGAAGAACAGGTCATGATGGAGAGTTCTGACAAAACGTGGTCCACTGGAGGAGGAAATGGCAAACCACTCCAGTATCCTTGCCAAGAAAACCCATGGACAGTATCAAAAGGCTAAAAGATATGACGCCGGAAGATGAGCCCCTCAGGTCGGAAGGTGTCCAAAATGCTACTGGGGAAGAGCGGAGGGCAATTCCGAGTAGCTCCAGAAAGTGTGAAACGGCTGGGCCAAAGCCGAAAGGACACTCAGTTGTGGATGTGTCTGGAAGTGGAAGGAAAGGCCAATGCTGTAAAGAACAATATTGCATAGGAACCTGGAATGTAAGAACTATGAATCAAGGTAAGCTGGATGTGGTCAAACATGAGATGACAAGATTGAACATCGACATATTGGGAATCAGCGAACTAAAATGGACAGGAATGGGCAAATTTAATTCAGGAGACCATTATATATACTACTGTGGGCAAGAATCCCTTAGAAGAAATGGAGTAGCTCTCATAGTCAATAAAAGAGTGGGAAAGGCAGTACTGGGGTACAACCTCAAAAACGACAGAATGCTTTCAGTTCGAATCCAAGGCAAACCATTCAACATCACAGTGATCCAAGTCTATGCCCCAACCACTGATGCCAAAGAAGCTGAAGTTGACCGGTTCTATGAAGACCTACAACACCTTCTAGAACTAACACCAAAAAAAGATGTCCTTTTCATCATAGGGGACTGGAATGCTAAGGTAGGAAGTCAAAAAATAACCAGAATAACAGGCAAGTTCGGCCTCGGAGTACAAAATGAAGCAGGGCAAAGGCTAATAGAGTTTTGTCAAGAGAACACGCTGGTCATAGCAAACACTCTTTTCCAACAACACAAGAGACGACTCTACACATGGACATCACCAGATGGTCAATACCGAAATCAGATTGATTATATACTTTGCAGCCAAAGATGGAGAAGCTCTATACAATCAGCAAAAACAAGACCTGGAGCTGACTGTGGCTCAGATCATGAGCTTCTTATTGCAAAATTTAGGCTTACATTGAAGAATGTAGAGAAAACCACTAGACCAATCAGGTATGACCTAAATCATATCCCTTATGAATATACAGTGGAAGTGAGGAATAGATTTAAAGGATTAGATCTGGTAGACAGAGTGCCTGAAGAACTATGGATGGAGGTTCGTAACATTGTACAGGAGGCAGCAACTAAAACCATCCCAAAGAAAAAGAAATGCAAGAAAGCAAAGTGGCTGACTGATGAGGCTTTACAAATAGCTGAGGAAAGAAGGGAAGCAAAAGGCAAGGGAGAAAGGGAAAGATATAAACAAATGAATGCAGAATTCCAGAGAATAGCAAGGAGAGATAAGAAGGCCTTCTTAAATGAACAATGCAAAGAAATCGAGGAAAACAATAGAATGGGGAAGACTAGAGATCTCTTCAAGAAAATTGGAGATATCAAGGGAACGTTTTGTGCGAAGATGGGCATGATAAAGGACAAAAAAGGCAGGGACCTAACAGAAGCAGAAGAGATTAAGAAGAGGTGGCAAGAATACACAGAAGAACTATACAAGAAAGATCTTAATATCCCTGATAAATACGATGGTGTGGTCACTGACCTTGAGCCGGACATCCTAGAGAGTGAAGTCAAGTGGGCCTTAGGAAGCATTACTAACAACAAAGCTAGCGGAGAAGACAGTATCCCAGCTGAGCTATTTAAAATCCTAAAAGATGATGCTGTTAAAGTGCTGCACTCAATATGCCAACAAATTTGGAAAACTCAACAGTGGCCACAGGATTGGAAAAGGTCAGTTTACGTTCCAATTCCAAAGAAAGGCAATGCCAAAGAATGTTCAAACTACCGTACAATTGCACTCATTTCACATGCCAGCAAGGTTATGCTCAAAATCCTACAAGCTAGGCTTCAGCAGCATGTGAACCGAGAACTACCAGAAGTGCAAGCTGGGTTTCGAAGAGGCAGAGGAACTAGAGATCAGATTGCCAACATTCGCTGGATCATGGAAAAAGTAAGAGAGTTCCAGAAAAACATCTACTTCTGCTTCATTGACTACGCTAAAGCCTTTGATTGTGTGGATCACAACAAACTGTGGCAAATTCTTAAAGAGATGGGAGTACCAGACCACCTTACCTGTCTCCTGAGAAACCTGTATGTGGGTCAAGAAGCAACAGTTAGAACCGGACATGGAACAACCGACTGGTTCAAAATTGGGAAAGGAGTACGACAAGGCTGTATATTATCACCCTGCTTATTTAACTTATATGCAGAGTACATCATGAGAAATGCCGGGCTGGATGAATCACAAGCCGGAGTTAAGATTGCCGGGAAAAATATCAACAACCTCAGATATGCAGACGATACCACCCTAATGGCAGAAAGTGAAGAGGAACTAAAGAGCCTCTTGATGAGGGTGAAAGAGGAGAGTGCAAAAGCTGGCTTGAAACTCAACATTAAAAAAACCCAGATCATGGCATCTGGTCCCATCACTTCCTGGCAAATAGAAGGGGAAGAAATGGAAGCAGTGACAGATTTCATTTTCTTGGGCTCCAAGATCACCGCAGACGGTGACTGCAGCCATGAAATTAAAAGACGCTTGCTCCTTGGAAGGAAAGCTATGGCAAACCTAGACAGCATATTAAAAAGCAGAGACATCACCTTGCCGACAAAGGTCCGTATAGTTAAAGCTATGGTTTTTCCAGTAGCAATGTATGGCTGTGAGAGTTGGACCATAAGGAAGGCTGAGCGCCGAAGAATTGATGCTTTCGAGCTGTGGTGCTGGAGAAGACTCTTGAGAGTCCCTTGGACTGCAAGGAGGTCAAACCAGTCAATCCTGAAGGAAATCAACCCTGACTGCTCATTGGAAGGACAGATGCTGAAGCTGAAGCTCAAATACTTTGGCCACCTAATGAGAAGAGAGGACTCACTGGAAAAGACCCTGATGCTGGGAAAGACTGAGGGCAAAAGGAGAAGGGGACGGCAGAGGATGAGATGGTTAGATAGCATCACCGATGTAATGAACATGAATTTGAGTAAACTCCGAGAGACAGTGGAGGACAGGAAGGCCTGGCGTGCTATGGTCCATGAGGTCACGAAGAGTCGGACACGACTGAACGACTGAACAACAACAACAACAAGGCTATGATTCACTTAACCAGGGTTTACTGAATGAACCACAGAGATTCATACAATATGCTAAACCTGGGCTTTCCAAAGTTTTCCCACGGCGACACACCAACCGCCGTTGGTGTGTCGCCACGGGAAAACCCGGAAGTGCCGCCGTTGCGGTAGCGCGCAAAAACCCGGAAGCGCTGCTGCCCCTTTCGGGTTTTTGCGTGCCGCCGTTGGTGTGTCGCCGTGGGAAAACCCGGGAGCGCTGATGATGATCAGAGCTTCCGGGTTGTGTGGCGACACACCACGCTGTGTGTGGCGACACACTTTTGTGTCACGACACACAGTTTGGAAAGCTCTGTGCTAAACCATAAACTATGTATAGACCATGGCTGGTGGCCTTCAGATCCTTCAGTGCTCTAACCCATTTTCTTGCTCTTTGACCAAACAAAAGCAACAAAACGGGTTAGAGAAATTTAAACATCTCAAGATCTTAGGCCACCTCCAGGGATGCATCCATCAGATGTGAACCAGGTGGTACAGGATGCAGCAGAGAAAGCTTAAGCCTTCTTCCTGTTCAGCTCCAATGATAGAAGGAACAACATTACAGCATCTCACCCCCAAGACCTGCTGGAACAGTCATATTTTAACAGCTTTTCTAAAAATCAATAGGGCAACCTAGATTTCCAGGAGAATGCTGTTCCACAGAAGAGGCGCAGCAATTGAGAAGATTCACATCTGTACATCCTCTTAGTGATTAAGTTTCCTTGAGAAAAGGATATGAAAGGACCTGGTCTTCTGGGTCTTCCTGGATAGGCAAGTACATCTAGGACAAGGTCCTGAGCCTTATAGAGTTTTAAAGGTGACAACCAACTCCTTAAATTGTACCTGGAAGTCAAATGGTAATCAGTGAAGTTCTCAAAGTAGTGGTGTTATATAGGCAAATTGGTCGCACTTATGGATGATCTCTGGCGGGAGCGGGATGGGGGCCGTGCATCCATCCTTGCTCTTCTTGACCTCTCAGTGGTTTTCGATACCATCGACCATGGTATCCTTTTGGGGCGGCTCAGGGAGTTGGGGGTGGGTGGCATGGTTCTGCGCTGGTTCACCTCCTTCCTCCAGGGCCGGTCCCAATCGGTGTTGATAGGGAGCGAGAGATCCGACCCGCGGGCCCTCCTTTGTGGGGTGCCGCAGGGCTCGGTACTCTCTCCGCTCCTTTTTAACATCTACGTGAAACCGCTGGGTGAGATCATCCGCTGCCACGGGGTGAGGTATCATCAATAGGCTGATGATACTCAACTATACATCTCCATCCCGGGTGACGTAAGTGACACTGTGACCACCCTCTCTTGGTGCCTGGAGGCTGTAGGGGCCTGGATGGGGAACAACAGGCTTCAGCTGAACCCTGGTAAGACAGAGTGACTGTGGGTTGGGGGTTCCTCTGCATCCGGTACCTTACCATCTTTACCTCTGGATGGGGTTGCACTGCCCCAGACAGACCTGGTTCAGAATCTGGGGGTCCTCCTAGACTCACAACTCCTGCTCAAAGAGCAGGTGGAAGTCGTGGCCAGGAGGGCATTTGCTCAACTTCATGTTGTGCACCAGTTACGCCCTTTCTTGGATCGAGAGGCCCTCCAATCAGCCACTCATGCCCTAGTCATCTCCCATATAGACTACTGCAATGTTCTCTACATGGGGCTACCCTTAAAGACTATCCAGAAGCTTCAGCTGGTCCAGAATGTGGCCGCGCGGGCAATTTTAGGTGCCCCAAGATCGGCACACGTAACACCTGCATTGGGTGCCAGTTTGCTTCCGGGTCCAATTCAAGGTGTTGGTTATTACCTTTAAAGCCCTACATGGCATGGGTCCAGGTCACCTGAGGGACCGTCTCACCCCCATTACTCTGACCCGTCCCACCCGGTCATGCAGAGAGGGCATGTTCCGGCCCCGTCCATGAGAGAATGTCAATTGGTGGGGTCCAGAAAGCGGGCCATCTCTGCCGTGGCCCCCGCCCTGTGGAACACTCTTCCCCCAGAGGTGAGTCAAACCCCCTCTCTCCTGACCTTCCGGAACAAGTTAAAGACCTGTCTCTGCCATCTCGCTTGGGGCGGGAAGGGGGGTAGTCAATCTTGGGGGTGGCTAGTGCCTTAAAGTGGTCCTCACATATATATGAACCAAATTAGAATTTTATCCGCCATCTTGAGTCCATTTTATATTTATATTTATATTTTATGTACTATATTTTGTTTTTATTGTATTTTAATCTTTTAGCTTTATTGTAAACTGCCCAGAGACCCTCCTTTGTGGGAGATGGGCAGTGGCAAAAATTGATAAATAAATAAATAAATAAATAAATAAATAAATAAATAGAGATGCGCCCATAACTACTCAAGCTGTGGTCCTATGGACCATCTGCAACTTCCAAATATTTCCCAGTCTAGCTCACAGACCTGGGATTGCCTGGAGATGTCCCTTCCCTTTACTAACCAGGCTCAACTCTTCTTAGCTTCTGAACCCGTATGGAATATTTAAAATGCATCTGCCTCTGTGCAGAAGCATCAGGTGGAAAAATATCTTGATGGCACTCCCAGAATGGGGAAATTTCCCAGACAGGCCTTCAATCTGTATGGCAACCTTTTCATCTAGTAGGTACAATCAAACTGATTCCTCTTTAGCTGATACCAGTGGTTTGAGAGTCTCCATTATTAATAACAGGAAAATGACGACAGCAAGTGGAATTGGAATGTTAGATTTGGAAAACGGAAGTATTTCTTTAGACCAGTGTTTCTCAACCTTGGCAAGTTTAAGATGTGTGGACTTCAACTCCCAGAATTCTCCAGCCAGCTTGCACCCGTAATGCTGGCTGGGGAATTCTGGGAGTTGAAGTCCACACATCTTAAACTTGCCAAGGTTGAGAAACACTGCTTTAGACTATTAACAAAATGAAAAACCAAGTGCCTCCTATAATATTTAGTCGCAGAGACTAGATGATAGAAAAACCTAGCCTTCTGCATTTACCAATCGAAGATAATATTTGTAGCTCAGGGTTGAACTGTGGAGTCCTTGGTGCTCTCTGAGCCTTGTTGTTGTCTTACAGACATTTCATTGCCAGACTAGGCAACTTCTTCAGTGTGAAAAGGGAGTGGAACTTGCTCTCTGTTTATATACCATGGTTTATATACCAGACAAAGAGAGGTAAACAATATTTACATACCATTCATAAGAGACAATAGAAAAGCCAGACGAGCAGAACACCTCCTTGCCAGCAATCAACACCCAGATATGCAAAGATTAACACCAAGATTAGCACCAGAGGAACAATCAAACAGCACAATCTACCCTAATCAAGGAACTATTAACTCAGTCAATCAACCAAGCAGCAAACAACAGCCTAATCAAGGAACTCCTAAGGGGAGAACAACACCTCCACCAACACAAGCAGGACAAGCCATGGTATATAAACAGAGAGCAAGTCCCACTCCCTTTTCGCACTGAAGATGTTGCCTAGCCTGGCAATGAACCGTCTGCAAGAAAACAACAAGGCTCAGAGAGCACCAAGGACTCCACACTTCTGCATTTAATCAGGGACAGAGAAAGAAAGACATAAAGATGAAAAGGGAGGCAATGGGAAGGGGGAAAATATCACGTGTTCCCTGTTAATTGGGCAAGGAGCCCATACGTGTTGTAACTGTTCCTAAATTGTACTGTGCATTCTTCCCATTACAATCTTCTACCTACCGAACAGGGATGGGATTAGCAAATCTACCAGCAACAAAGGAAAAAGAGTTGATTTAATTTAGTAAATCACTAACATAATTATACAAAGATTCTATCAAGAACATTTAGGCTGTGTGAGTGGGAATACAGCAAGCAAAACCTCTCAGATACTCTGCCCTGAACTTTTGTGGTTTTAAAAGCAGAGTTTCCCCTCAAATATTTACAGAAAGCCTTATCCCATGAGCCTATCCAATTTATTCACTGAACCCTTTTCAATGAAACAATTAAGGACATTTGGGGGAAAGGGTGCTTTAGATTCGGCATTCAGCAGCTAAAAGGGGGTTTGGGCACTTCTTCCGATCAGGAAGAAAGTCAGAAGTAATTGCCCACCCCAACATCTTACAAAGGAGCCCCTCAAGGGTTCCCCCCCCCCCTATGTACACACATTAACTCACTTGCCACTCACTTCAAAAGAAATCTATTTTGCTCCAACCGGGTACGACATTAAGCTTAAATCCACTCATGGTGCATAGAAAAGGTTTTCCTCAATGCACTCAAAAGGGGATGATGAAAGGAGTTGCTCAAAGTATAGGAATTTAACAAGGTGCCCCATTCATAGCTCTCAGACTACGGCATTTGTGATCTTTAAGATGCTCTACATTTTGGCAGCTCAGTTAATCGATCAGCCCCAAATACTTGCCAATTCAGGAAGTCTTGCAGACGTGGGATCAGAATGCATGGAGGGCTTGTGGCCAAGACTGTCAATTTCAAGCCTGCAGGAGGTTCCCAGCCCAGCATAAAACAAAGACAGAAAGGAACCTCCGAGATTTGGGCTGGGTTCACACCTTGCTTGACCCACCATGCTAAGCCAAAGTTTTAACCATGGTTTCTTGAACAAATCATAACAGCTTAGTTCAGACACAATTGCAGCCACATGGGCTGGGTTTACACATCCCACTGAGCCTGATTATAAGCGTGGATTGTTGAACAAGCTAAAATGCTAAAAGATTAAATCACATTTCTCATCTACAAGGAGTTGGGTTCATGCCTAAGTGAAAACCAAACCAACCACATTACCGCTTAGCATAATTTATTTATATATTTGTCATATATGTCTACCGCCCATCTCGCATGCAACGACTCTGGGCGGCTTACCGATAATAAAATGACAAAACACTAAAAACACTACAATATAAATATAAGTATAAATACATAAAAATACAGATAAGCATATAAAAATACAAAATATGAAGTATAAAATTCAAGATGACAATAAGATCTTTTCCTTGGCACCATCATGGTGCTAACCACCCCCATGAATGGCTATCCCCCCTCCCACCTCAAGCCAGGTGGCATTGTTGTTGTTGTTGTTTATTCATTCAGTCGCTTCCGACTCTTCGTGACTTCATGGACCAGCCCACGCCAGAGCTTCCTGTCGGCCGTCACCATCCCCAGCTCCCCCATGGTTGACTCTGTCACCTCCAGAATATCATCCATCCATCTTGCCCTTGGTCGGCCCCTCTTCCTTTTGCCTTCCACTTTCCCTAGCATCAGCATCTTCTCCAGGGTATCCTGTCTTCTCATTATGTGGCCAAAGTACTTCAGGTGGCATAGCCAGGTTTTAACTCCCTTCCTGAAGGTCAGGAGTGTGGGGGCCTGTCTTACTTCCAGGGGTAACTTGTTCCAAAGGGCAGGTGCCACGGCAGAGAAGGCCCTCCTCCTGGACCCTGCCAATCGGCAATTCCTCATGGACGGGGAGGAAAAAGGGGAGGTGGGAGACTCAACGAAAATTGTCCAGAATGGTGGGGTCCAGTGATGTTTTCTTGAGGAGGGGGCACACCAGCGCCTCTTTAAAGGCAACTGGAAACACTCCCTCCCCTAAGGATGAATTCACCATCGCCTGGACCCACCCACATGTCACCTCCTGAGCTGCCTTCACCAGCCAGGAGGGACAGGGATCTAGTTGGCAAGTGGTGGCGTTTACAGACCCAAGGACCCTGTCCACTTCCTCGGGCCCAACAGGATCAAACTGTTCCCAGATAACCGGGCAAGTCCGCTCCCCAGGCATCTCCCCAGACCCCGCACCACGCCTGGCATCCAACTTGGAACGAATCCGAGCGATTTTATCCTCCAGATGCCTAGAAAACTCCTCAGCATGGCCCTGTAGGTGGGTTTCTAGATCCACCTTCCCTAAAAGGGATCAGGTGATCTTACACAGGGCCGTCAGGTGGCATTCTGTGGATGCAATAAGAGCGGAGAAATATTGACATTTCGCCGCTCTTACCGCCACAAGGTAGGCCTTAACAGCAGCTCTAGCTTGTGTTCAGTCGGGTTCGGTCATTGTTTTCCTCCAGCGGCGCTCTAGACGTCTCCTAATCCTCTTCAGAACCCTCAGCTCCTCCGTAAACCACCATTATGGCCATCTGTGACATCCAATGACTGGGTTTGTAAAATATAATTAGTTTGGTTTTGACTGAGCAAGCCCCAACTATGATTTATTAAAAAAAAAATTGAACACCCATGATGTGTGATAGGATATAGATTTAAATCTCTATATGGCCAAATAGCAATCTCATAGACACCAATGGAATAATTTTTTCACAAGGTTAAATTATGAAGAAGATTTAAAGAAAAACCTCAAGGAACTCAATTGATGAGTTCTGCAAGACATCCCAATCTAAAGATTTTCTGGGAACAGCATTAAATCCAAGAATGGCATAGTCAGATCTCCATCCATTGGAGAAAAACTTCAGTTGCTCCTAATGGTTTCCAAGAAGAGAACTCCCAAATCCATCAGTACCTCCATGTTGAAACCAGCTGAAGACGACATCAACCTTGTCAATAACTCTACAGCGGAGACTGTCTGGAAACAACCTTACTGAATGCAACCTTCTTATCTTCTCATTCATACCAGAACAAATGATCTATTCAGACACATGCATTGGAAGCCAACTGGTTCCATGAACATACTCAGGACGGCATAATGTGCACAGGCATGAACAAAGCAACAAACTCAGGAGAAGTCTCCACTGTACTCACTGTCAGCCAGTTCATCCTATAGAGGGCTCTATGGTCCAAGTCTTCTTCTACCCACTTTCACCTTTTGGGCATGCCAAGCAAAGATCCAAGACACGAACCATTTGCACAATGCTGGAAGGCTGAATTCTTCCAAGGGGCAGGATCATTGGGTAGGCAATGTATGATGTTCCGATACCCTAGCCAACAGTTTCTCAACCTTGGCCCCTTGAAGATGTGTGGACTTCAACTCCCAGAATTCCCCAGCCAGCGATGTTGGCTGGGGAATTCTGGGAGTTGAAGTCCACACATCTTCAAGGGGCCAAGGTTGAGATACACAGCCCTAGCCTGTTCAAGTAGGTAGTCCATTTTTCAAAAGCAACCCTAATTTTTCACAAGCAGCTGCAACCTCAAGGTTTTGAGATCCAAGTAAAAGGGAAAGGAACTTCTCAAGCAAAACACAGAAGAAAACTTACAGCCAGACTTATCCAGTGTATATAATGTATCTATGACTTGAAGTATACATACACATACTATATACATACACAAACGTATTAATCAAGCTAATTAATAGAAGGAAAAGTATCTGCAATAGTACTTAAAACCTTCAATATTAGTAAACATATTAGCAAAAAACATATTAGCAAAAAAAAAATTGTAAACCGCCCAGGGTCCCTCCTTGAGGGGGAGATGGGCGGTGATAAAAATGTGATAAATAAATAAAATACATAAATAAAAAATACATAAAAGGCCTGGAAGCTTATGCTACAATCTGAATTCTAACAAATGTGACTGTGTTGTTTGAAGGTCTTCTTTCCCCCCCCCCCCTTAAATAAAAAAATAATCATTCAAATGCAGATAAGCAATACATATCAGCATTAATCTCACTTGAATACATCCTACTGAATTCAGTGGAGCCAGTTCCCAGAAAAGCAAGCATAAGTTTGCAACCCTAAAGTTCTGTTTACTCCTGATGGTCAGCTGAGCCCTGCTTCCAGGAAAGATCCAGAGATTTTCCTGGAGCTTCTCCTCTGCCTTATCTCCTACTTCCCACTCATTCATCTTGTCTTATTGTCTCCGAGATTCCTTTATCAGCCCAAAAAACCCCATCCTCAGATTAGCCTCAGAAGATTATAGGGATACACAATACTGTGTACCTTCATTAGATAAAGTTCGAGACTAGCCAAGAAGACAAATACAAGCTTCCAAATAGGATATGATGTTCTGTGGCCCCCTGAAAGATGTTAAATAGCCTCTGTTTACTTGAATGGGTTTTCCCAGTCTATGCAAGCAGCACCCTACTAACATGCATGTCTGGCCTGCAGGAAGATGACATTATTGCCAGACTTCCAAATCAAGGAGTTTTATCTTTGAAATATTGGTGGAGCCGGCTAATCTCCCTTCAATTTGGAGTCTTAGCAAGTGGTAGAATCTAGCCAACCCTGTTGGCATTGGGAAGCTTAACAGGCCAAGTCTCCAGGGAGTAGAAGCAAACAATTTCCGTATCATTGCCATGAAAACTACACAGGCCAGGAGTTAATCTCAATTCAAAGCAAGCTGTACTTTATTCCCGGCCACAACTGTAAACTTCCATTCTTGATAGCAGAATGGCAAGAATCCTCTTTAGACCAAGGTTGTGGTTTTGCAGGCTGCAGATGACTTATCACTTCTCCTTCTCCTGACATATCTTACTGAAGATACACCACTGTTTTTTTCTACCCACACCCAACTTTAATTGGCTGGTAGGCTATAGAGAATGGAAAGAGGGCATCTTTACTTTCTCTGCAAAAATGGAGAAAGTGCTTGAGTTTACTTAGCTTTATTTCAACATAACAGGGATCAATCTTTTTTTTTTGGGGAGGCGGGAGAAGTTGAGCATTTTAAGCCACAGAGAGAGATAAGTTTTATAACAAATGCATTGTTATAAAATTGAACTACTCCACTTAACTACTTTGAGTTGCCCAAAAGGTCACCAGGAGTCAAGCTCAACAGAGCGCTTTCTTTACATTTTACAAAACACAGATTTTAGCTGTTAAAGCAGAGCTTTCCAAACTTTTCATGTTGGTGACACACTTTTCAGACATGCATCATTTTGCGACACACTCTTACAGCAGGGCACAAGGCAGGCACTAGGACCTGCACGGAATCACAGCAGGTTTGGAGGCAGCAAGGCACAAGGTAGGAACTAGGACCTGCGTGTGGAATTTTGGCAGGGCTCGGAGGCAGCAGCAGCCGTGACACACCCAGACACTACAGCTGACACACTAACGTCACACAGTTTGGAAAGCTCTGCCCTAGGGACTGGTTCAATCCAAGTGATCAATCCATGCATTTGTGTGATAGCATCTAACTCTTCCATAGCCTTCTGTTGGAATTGTTCTACTTTATAGATCAGAGCTTTCCAAACTTTTCATGTTGGTGACACACTTTTTAGACATGCATCATTTTGCGACACACTCTTACAGCAGGGCATCATTTAGCGACACACTCTTACAGCAGGGCACAAGGCAGGCACTAGGACCTGCGTGGAATCCTGGCAGGGCAGGTTTGGAGGCAGCAAGGCACAAGGCAGGAGCTAGGACCTGCGCGGAATTCTGGCAGGGCAGGTTTGGAGGCAGCAAGGCACAAGGCAGGCACTAGGACCTGCGTGGAATCCTGGCAGGGCAGGTTTGGAGGCAGCAGGGCACAAGGCAGGCACTAGGACCTGCGTGGAATCCTGGCAGGGCAGGTTTGGAGGCAGCAAGGCACAAGGCAGGCACTAGGACCTGCGTGGAATCCTGGCAGGGCAGGTTTGGAGGCAGCAAGGCACAAGGCAGGCACTAGGACCTGCACGGAATCCTGGCAGGGCTCGGAGGCAGCAGCAGTGACACACCCAGACACTGCAGCCGACACACTAATGTGTCCTGACACACAATTTGGAAAGCTCTGTGTTAAAGTCAAAACCATGGAAGAGTTGTGAATTCCTTGTCAGACATCCACTGCAATCTTTGTATTAACAAAATGGGAAACAATTTTGTGGATTTTACAGGGTTTTTAAAAATGATTTAAAGCTTATTTGAAGGAAGCCAAAATTTAATGCTACAATCAAAGACTATTCTGGGACCACAGAAAGAAGCTGGAGAGGACACATGGAACTGCTGTCCATGCTTGCTCTTGCACTGCATGAATGAGCCAAGGGGGATGTTCTGCTTGAAACTATCCAGTTTGTTAGAAGAGGAGCCAAGGATGGAAGGGGAGATGAGAAGAAAGAAGAACATCTAAAACAAATCTGAAGCTCAGGCAGATTCATTCATGAGCTTTCCTCCCTTCGCAATGAATGAGTTTACAATTCTATCATTCAG
Organism: Charina bottae; assembly: GCA_023362775.1. NCBI lineage: Eukaryota > Metazoa > Chordata > Lepidosauria > Squamata > Charinaidae > Charina > Charina bottae. The sequence goes on from JALMGJ010000018.1 coordinate 5,611,944, forward strand.
TGCAAAGGGAAGAAACGGAATGCCCTCCTGATGCTTTTGGTCTGGAACTCTCATAAGTCACAGGCAGCATAGGAAATGTTTAAGAATAATGAGAAACACCTGAAGGACACCAAGTTGACTTCTTAAATTTGTACTGTATTGTGAGAGAATCGGGTCTTTATGGTTCGGTTTCACTTTTAGGGCGTGGTGGCTCAGCGGGTAAGATGCCAGGATTGTCGATCAGAAGATCGCAAGTTCAGAGGTTCGAATCCCTAGCCCCGCGTGACGGAGTGAGCTCCCGCACTCGCCCCAGCTCTTGCCAACCTAGCAATTCGAAAGCATGCAAATGCAAGTAGATAAATAGGTACCACTTCAGTGGGTAGGTAACAGCGTTCCGCGCGTGTCATGCGGCCACATGACCGTGGAAGCGTCTTTGGACAACGCTGGCTCCTTGGCTAACAAACAGAGATGAGCACCGGCCCCTAGAGTCGGACACGACTGCACAAATGTGCGGGGGGTACCTTTACCTTTTACCTTCTCATCAGAAGTACAGTACTTCTGTCTCATCCAGATTTAATCTGAGTGCATTTATCTCCTAAATCATAAACTATTCCAAACTCTAGTTTGAGCCTTCTCCAGAATAACAGAGTGCTGGCTATCATGGTTTCCTGAAGACCACCAGAGTTGGCTTTTAAAATGCCAGGGATCCACCTCCATTGATCCTTTCTCATGTGTTCTCAATTCTTAGATGTTAGCTGCATTTCCAAAAGATGCTGACTAAGGCTAAAGTGGGGTTGGGTATTTGTGACTCAGCACATCCTACAGACCTAGCCCTGGCCTTAGTGTGTTGTCTGAATTGGGCTCTCCTTTGAAGTCATAAAGTGGTTCCTTTGTTTGGGCATACACATGTTTGTGATCACAGCACTTACAATGTGCCAGGAGCATCCAGGCGAGTGTCCCTGACGTCTCTAGCTCCTGCCCAGTGGCTGGATGGACATCAGTGGAGATGGCTTTGGATATGGCTTTGTCAATGACCTCCACAGCTGACTGTGTGGAATTAGCTGAACCCTCTCCACGACTGGATTCGAATCCCCTAGCCCCGCGTGACGGAGTGAGCTCCCGCACTCGCCCCAGCTCTTGCCAACCTAGCAATTCGAAAGCATGCAAATGGAAGTAAATGAATAGGTACCACTTCGGTGGGTAGGTAACAGCGTTCCGCGTGGGTTATGCCAGCCACATGACCATGGAAGTGTCTTCGGACAACGCTGGCTCTTTGGCTAACAAATGGAGATGAGCACCGGCCCCTAGAGTCGGACACAACTGCACAAATGTGCGGGGGGAACCTTTACCTTTCACTTTTAGAGAAAGGAGAAGAGGAGGAGGAGGAGGAAGAAGGAGGATGAGAAGGAGGATGAGAAGGATGAGGATGAGGATGAGGATGAGGATGAGGATGAGGATGAGGATGAGGATGAGGATGAGAAGAAGAAGAAGAAGAAGAAGAAGAAGAAGAAGAAGAAGAAGAAGAAGAAGAAGAAGAAGAAGAAGAAGAAGAAGAAGAATGCAATCAGGCTCAAAGGAATCTCAACACCTGCAGTGTTTTCTGGCTGAGGACCAGGTCAAAGGCAACACAGACAATTTCCTACCTGCCCAGACATGAACCTGCCAGGAAACCTTAAAAGATTGAAAGACATTCTGGTGAGAGTAGAAACAGCTATTGAAAAACTGTAACAGACACAAGCAAATCTACACATGGTTGGGGCTTAGTAAGAAATAGATGCACAAAATATTAACTAGTTCCCATTTAGCACAAGGGGACCAACTTCATAAACAATGATCTAAGCCACCATACGGCTTGATTATTTGTCACTGAATATAGTTGGATGAACTGCACCACCAGTTTAGTGGCTTCATGGATTGTGGGGAAAGGCAACATTTCAAAATCTGTATGCAATTCTCTCTTTAAGCAAGCAGTTCTCCAGAAAAGCAACCATTCATGGTGAAGATGTCCCACCTTCTCCTTTTGATCAAAAACCTGTCAAGAAACAGGGAAGCCTCAACCAGGACAAGAAAAGGAAGCCAACAGTTTCACATCTTTGAAATGGCGGACACCTTGCGCATGGGGGCACAATGCTCTGTGAACATAATGTGAGCATAATGCTCTGTGGGTGGCTGCAGCTATTTCTACATTGACATGTTCTCTTCTCTAATCTTCAAACAAAACATCCATGCTTTATTCTAAAAAAACCCTCCGCATATCTTGTTAGTGGAAATTCTTCTGACCAGCCTCGTTTCTGAAAAGGTTAAATTACGAAGCCAAGGTTCCTTTGCATCTCGAAGACGCGACCCTTTGAAGTCCATACAATGCATGATCTGTTCAAACTTGCTTGTTGAGGATCCTTTTTTTCCCTTTTGGAACTAGAGCAGCTGACAATCCTGCTTTTTGAAACAAGCAGATGGGTCAAAGAAACCTAAAGGCGTCCAATTATCTGAAACAAGCTTCCCTTTTGCCAAGCAGCCCAGCTCAACGGGGTTGTGAAGAGGTTTGCCAGAAAAGACAAGGAAGGGAAAAGCAGCTGAAGCACCTGTTTTAAAGGGGTCTAAATGGAATTTTGGACACACAGCCATCGATGCAGTCAAGATGCTCGGTATTAGTCAAAATGGGACCATGGGACTATGGGTGGTGTTTTCTACCCAAGAAGAAACATGTCACAACAGTTGTGCTTCCTAGCATTTATCCCACTTGATTGCAGAGTCTGCTTGCTTTGCGCTGGGCTCACCTGGTTCACACAGCAAAACAAGATGAAACAATGCAAGATGTGACAAGAGGTTTTATTTTTCAGCCAGCTTGTTGAAGAGCCTGATGCTGATTAGAACTGAGATGGAGTGACGCACCTAGCTGGCTTCTGTACCTAGAGGAGAACTAGAACCAGGGTCTCCCTCCTTCCATCCAGAACCTTCACCACTACACCAGGTTGGTTCTTGGGCTGAGAGGAAGGGGTTGGTCCAACATCCCCGTGGCTGAGGAGGGGCTAGAACCTAAATCTCCTCACTCCTAGTCCAGCACCTTGCCCACTACATCCTGCTGCCTCTCTGCACACAAATTTGCTGCAAGGATCTGCTCCAGAGCAATTTTAATGGTTTCTAAGGCACTTTTGAGACCATTGTCTAAATGGAAGCATATTACAGGAAGAGTATACAAGCCCAGGCTGATGGTGTGCAAACTCTGGAAAATATACATGGCAGTCAAGACCAGCTTGGGCACAGTGCAGACTGCAAGATCCAGAACTCTTCAACCAGCATGAGAATTGATGGAATTCCTAAAAGTCGGAATCACATCCCTGGAGGGTTGCAAATGCTGAGGAAGACCGGCACATGACAGAGCACTATCAACAATGGCCTTGCTCCTAGGGCCGCAACTAGGGGGGGGGGGCAAGCGGGGCATGTGTCCCGGGCACCGCACTGGGTGGGGGGCGCCAAAATGATGCCCTGGGGGAGCCAAAATGACAAAATAACCCATGGGGGGGCACGGAATCCATGTTTGCCCTGGGTGAAACAGACCCTAGTTCCATCCCTGCTTGCTCCAGCCATTCCATATGCATATTGACATTCCTGAAACCATAATCCAGAACCATTGGAAGGTTGATAGTTGAGCAAACCAGCCTACATTTTTGCATGCTCGGCTCCTGTCGAAATCCTTGGATGGAGAGCTTTTATCCGTCAGAGAAGGCTCCCCAGATTGCCTCTGAGTCAAGCTCAGCTCCTGCCTACCTTATGGAGAAATTCACATTTCAGCAACAATACAGAAATGGTTTGCCGTTGCACTTTTTTGAGATGTTTTGCTTTTGTTTTTACTGCCCAGCCTAGCTGTGGGAATTCCTGGTGATCTCCCATCCAAATATCAACCACCTTTGACCCTGCTTAGCTTTGCCAGATGAGCTAAAGTCAGCCAGATGCCGCATCTTAGGCAGCTCAAAGCCGCCTAAGCAATTTTGGGGCCAGCCAGTGCATGGAATTTTCATGGCATATTGTCCTGCTCTTACAAAACAGCAGCTATAAGAGGATTTGCCTATTCAGCATTCGGTTGCTATGGAACAGCTGGACGGTTGGAAAAAAGAGGGGCATTCTCCCCTCCATGACACTGCTCCCTTCTGTCCCAATTTATTTTATCTTTTGGTGGAGAACGGTTTCCAAAGAGGCAACCACCACCCCACAATTTCTCTTTCTATGAACACCTCTGGGATCCCTGTCAGCTCAAAAGGATTCTTGTAAATAATTTTGAAACTAGGTTGGTATTTCATACCGTCCCTTTGCTTTGCAGCATGCCAGTTCCCCACCTTTTTATTTTGAATTCAGAGGCTCCACAGGAAAAAAATAAAGCCAAGTAGGGCAGGGGTCTGACCAGCAGCAAGAAACATCAGCAGCCACATGCAAGCATATCTCCTCTTGAAGTAGAAATCTACATTGTCATGAACCAACAGCGTGGCTTGGTATCAGCAACTCCCTAGAGCAGAGCTTTCCAAACTGTGTGTCGGGACATGTTAGTGTGTCGGCTGCAGTGCCTGGGTGTGTCGCGGCTGCTGCTGCTGCCTCCAAACCTGCTGTGATTCCGCACAGGTCCTAATGCCTGCCTTGTGCCCTGCTACCTCCAAACCTGCTGTGATTCCGCGCAGGTCCTAGTGCCTGCCTTGTGCCCTGCTGTAAGAGTGTGTTGCGAAATGATGCCCTGCTGCAAGAGTGTGTCGCGAAATGATGCATGTCTAACAAGTGTGTCACCAACATGAAAAGTTTGGAAAGCTCTGCCCTAGAGCCTAGATCTTAGCCACAAGACAGGTTAAATGCAAGCTACTTGATCCAGGGAGCTAAGCAGGGTTGGGTCAGTTTGGTACTTGGATGGGTGTTATGGAGCTGAGGGGGTAGAGAGCGCATTCCAGGCTGATAAGCGTTTGCACAGCTTAGAGAGTGTGGAGGAGCCGAGGAAGAAAGTAAGATCAGCCCTGCCCTAAATTCCCAAGGGTATTTTCCCCCTTAGCTCAGTCTAGGAACCTTTAGTCTGGCAAGATTCTGTGTATGGTAGACACAATAAAGATACTAGAGTTGAACTTGACTCAGCGTTGTTTCTTCACCATTTCCCTGACAACGGGAGCCCACCAATATTTCTTCTCAGGGAAAAAGCCGCTAACGTCAAACCACTTCCACGGAGCTTCCAAAAAAAACCCTCAAGGATTTGTCTACATCAGCCACCAAGATTCAAGCTCAGAGCAGAGAAGGCTTTACTTAGCACTTTGTGATGGCTAATGGGAAGGGTTAATGTCTTAAATTAAGCTGATTTAAATGAAGTTACAATCTGGCTTCCAAGAGATGAAATAGCTTGCCTTTAATAATGTCCTGTGCACTTTGTAAAAAAAAACAAGTTTTCTTCCTTCTGGGAAAACTTCTCTGCCCATATTATTCCATTTAAAACCACAACACAAAGAATTTAGTCCCACAGTTACATTTTTGGATACATATTTAATGAAGGGCCTCAATCTTTTGGAATTTTGTGAGGACGTTCAGGAAAGAATTGGCGAACTGAAGGCGGCTCGGCTAAAAGCGGAGCCAATGACTGAGGCGGAATGAAGAGCCAGCAAGTAGACCGGCTCTTCGTAATTCCTCTCCGGACAAGGAGAGGACCTGAGATCACTCACAAGTGCTCCAGACAGTTGCTCCTCATGAGGAGACCACAAGATAGTGGTTTCTGTCAGGTTTAGAGCTCTGGGAGACGAGGGAATAGCCATCTTGCTCAAACCATAGTCAGCACCTTTAAAAGGACACTGGGTTTGCATACTTCCTTTTCTAATCACTTTCAGAAATTGATTGTTAACTGCTTTTCAGCTATTAGGAACCTTTGGATCACCAAGTCTGAAAATACTGGGTGTGTTTCCTTCAATCATTTGCTGTTGTTTTGAATTCTTTTTTTTTAAAAAAAATAAGGTAAGACTTTAAAATTGGACACTACTGGGAACTAGAAGGAATTAAAGATTACAATTAAAGGAGAAGAGCACTTAAATTTGACTTACTAATACAGAATGGAGCAAAATATTTTAACATTGGACATATTGAAGGATATTTTTGAACAATGGACCCAGAGGTTAATTTTAAGAGTGTCTGCTTCTATAGATAATGTTTAAAATATGTTATGGAAGAAGAACAAGTTTTACTGGACAAGACTGAGACTGATCTGAAAGTGGATTTAAAAATGGCAGGCTACAAGAATGATATGGAAAAAGATGCTACACTGGACATGCAAAAGAAACCGGCTGAAGTCTTAATAATTAAAATGAATATACAAATAACAAACCAAGAGTGTGACCTGGATAATTTTCCTATATTGGATTTACAAAAAACGCTTGTTAAAATTTTGAAGAATTTTGTGACAACAGTCAAAGAAAAAATGAAAAGAAATCAAATTCTAAGACAGGGCTTTCCAAAGTGCCGCCGCTGGTGACACACCAGTGGTGGCGGCAGCGGCAGCACGGTGGTGGCGCGCACGCGCACGGCGGCATGGGGGGCGTGCGATGGCGCACGCGTGCACGGCGGTGGCGGCAGCCTCCACTAAAACGCAGAAGCACTGATCCCGCGCCGCTGCCGCCGCCGCCATGCACGCCCGCGCCGCTGCTTCCGGGTGGTGTGGCGACACACCACGCTGTGTGTGGCGACACACTTTTGTGTCGCGACACACAGTTTGGAAAGCTCTGTTCTAGGACATTAGTTGAAGAGACTAAAGATCAAGTTTGTTAAAAGTAAAAGGAAGGAATATAAAGTTGGTTTATTTGATCAAGGTTAAAATAGATATGTTGTTATCTCTGGTAACCCTTAATGGACTTTTGCTGCTCAGGACTGAAATGATGAGGTTTTAAGGTTTTGTTTATAGATAAGAGATGGGATATGGGAAGAAGAGGTCATTTGTTGTATTTTAAGAGAAGGTGATAAGTTACTAAAATTTATACTTGTGATGATGAAGGGGGAAGTCACTTCTTTATATATTTCTTTTCTTTTTCTTTACTATATTCTTCTTTTTCTTTTCTATTTTTCTTTCTATTTTTTCTTTTTCTTTTCTTTTCAGCTGGCTGGGGAGTTCTGGGAGCTGAAGTCCACACATCTTAAAGTTGCTAAGGTTGAGAAACCAGGCACTAGACAGACAAATACATTGGGAAAGAGCAAATAACATCCACTATGAAAAATGCAGCCCAGAGCTACCAAATAATTAGAATACTTGCAAGACTGACATAGCCTAAGAGAACACTAAATACTGTTGTGTTCAGCACACACACTGTGCAGGGAGCATTTAAGATTGTATCTCTTTCTGTCTCCCTTTTCAAAAGACACACCCTTACAAGATACAGCCTGCAGATTCCCTTCCCAGTGTAAATCTCGAGCTATCAACCATCTAACTGCCACCATCCCCATCACCACCCCTGTGGGAAAACAGACGTTTTTGCAAGGTCTTCTCTGCCTTGGCATCATAGCACTTCAGATAAAATTGGAGAATATGTGCCCACTGCAGATAACACACTCCTCTACGCCCTGTCCTACACAGCTCTCCAAGGAGATGCTCTGCCCTGTTTCTCACGTAGATCACACCTGAGTGGGATGTGTTCCAGAATCTGGATTCCTGTATTTATATGATCACTCTAAGATTACAGCTACATTTGTTTCAATCATATGGCATCATCTGTGGTACAGATCAAATAACTTTGTTTTTGGAATGCTACACTGGGCCAGACCGGAGATCAGAATTCGGGGCTTATGGACTGAAAAATGTGCTCCCCGTAAGATTTGGAATACCAATTCGGTGTTGACTTTGGTGTGTCAGGTGCATTTCTTCATGCCTGACCATCGTCTTCCAAAGCAGCTACTTTACTCCCAACTTAAGAATGGAAAACGGAATATTGGTGGACAGCAAAAGAGATTCAAAGATACTCTCAAAGCTAATTTTAAAAAATGTAATATCAGCATTGAGAACTGGGAAGCCCTAACTCATGAGCGTTTCAATTGGAGGTCAGCCTTTATTAAAGGCGCTGCGGACTTTGAAGAAGCACGAGTACAGGGCGAAAGGGAGAAAAGAGCTAAAAGGAAGGCACGTCAGGCAAACCCTCATCATGACCGTCTCCCACCCGGAAACCTATGCCCTCATTGTGGGAGGTTGTGCAGATCCAGAATTGGCCTTTACAGCCACTTACGGATCCACTGTTAAGATTTTACCCCTGGAAGACAATCTTACTCGGCTACGAGTGATCGCCAAGAGAGAGAAGAGACCATGAGAGGACTTGCACATGGCATCATGGCTCCCTGCTGCATATTTATTTATTTTTTATTTATGTTTCAATTTATATACCGCTCCATCTCCCCGCAAGGGAACTCTGGGCGGTTTACAAAACACAAAAATTAAAATCCGACAATTAAAACAACCCAATAAAACACTCTAATATATTAAAATTAAATATAAAAATCCAAGATGCGGTGGTATGATGTTTGGATGTTTAAAAGGGCCCTATGGCACCAGCCATCCCCAAGAGGAACTGTTCCCCCCCTCCCCCCACGCAAGGCGGCAGAACCAGGTCTTTAAGCTCTTTCTGAAGGCTGGGAGCGATGAGGCCTGCCTCACCTCCGGGGGTAGCATATTCCAAAGGGTGGGCGCCGTTATCGAGAAGGCACGCCTCCTAGACCCCGTCAGGTGACATTCCTTTACGGACGGGATCCGTAGCATGCCCTCTCTGAATGACCGAGTGGGACGGTTCAATGTTATGGGGATGAGACGGTCCCTCAGGTAACCTGGCCCTATGCCATGTAGGGCTTTAAAGGTGATAACCAACACCTTGAATTGGACCCGGAAGCACACAGGCACCCAGTGCAGCTGTCGCAACAGAGGTGTCACATGCGCTGATCTAGGCGCACCAATAACTGCGCGAGCAGCCGCATTCTGGACCAATTGAAGCTTCCGGATACTCCTCAAGGGTAGCCCCATGTAGAGCGCGTTGCAATAGTCTATATGGGAGATGACCAGGGCATGAGTGACTGTACGGAGGGCTTCCTGATCCAGGAAAGGGCGTAACTGACGCACAGCACGAAGTTGTGCAAAAGCCCTCCTGGCCACGGCTACCACCTGCTCTTCAAGCAGGAGCCGTGAGTCCAGAAGAACCCCCAAATTACGCACTTGGTCTGAATGGGGTAGTGCAACCCCATCCAGAACTAGAGATGACAACTTCCTGGATCCACGGGAGCCATCAATCCACAGCCACTCCGTCTTACCAGGGTTCAGTCGAAGCCTGTTGTTCCCCATCCAGACCCCCACAGCCTCCAGGCACTGAGAAAGGGTAGCCACTGCATCACTTATCTCACCAGGGATGGCTCCCTGCTGCATATGCAATGAAAAGGCAATAAACAAAGGCCAGGACCTCGATGTGCTCCCCTCCCCTATCACCAGTAGGATGGAAAAATCTATCTTCGCTCTGACTCAACCCTTGTCTTGCCTTTACATACAAACCAGAAGCCATGCATTAAAAGTACACTTACCAACCAAGTAAGGCAGCCAGGTAGTTCAACTTTGGGAATAGCTTGTTGAACATTTGGCTAGATTTTAAACCATGACTTCTGAACTGGGTTTTTACCGATCACTAAGCCATACTGTGGTTTGTTTGGTTTCAGCTTAATATTTGTGCAGATCCAGGCCTAATCTGCATTTTACCAAAAGGCTAACAGAGAGAGAAAGTAGAACATAAAGAGAGAAAGACGAATGAATACTGGTTTATTCTCTCTTTTGGTAAAATGAAAAGGATAAGAGGAACATTTCCTGGGGCTCTTGCCCCATACCCATATGCCTAAACTATGATTTAGTGTTAGAAGGTAGTCCATTGACCAAACCATGGCTTAGAGAACAAGTTTGATAGGTCAAAGGGGTCTGCAAGCTGTGGATTGAATCTATAAGGCAGGGGTAGATGCTCTGGACTATATCTCCCATAATTCTTTGCAATTGACCAGTCTGGTGCAGACTGAAGGGAACTGAAGTTTGGAGACCTTGGTTCCATGCCCAAGCATCTTTCTAGCTGGCCATGTCAAGAACTGAATCCATGATCATCCACAACCAAACATCTGTGCAGCCACTGAGTTCTCGTTCTCCCATGAGAAATAAAAAGGAAATTAAGATGAGACAGGTTAGAATCTTATACTGACCTGAACACATATTTCAACATAAATATATGAGACATCCCATTTGCTTTCATGTATGTCTTGCCCTTTATATAAATGTTCTACATATCCCAAAGGAGATTAGTAATTGAAAAGAAAACAGCATGCCCTGTCAACTGGTAGAGAATAATTACACACAAAGCAACTTAGCTTCATAATTTCTGGCAATATTTTCTCCCAGTACGCTACTTCCTCCATTCTTGTCTTAAAACAAAACAGATGTAAATGCACTTAATCCTAAAGTAGGTCTTGTTACTGAATACCCAGCCTACTGAGCACAAAAACACATTGTACAACCTTGCAAACATTCTGCTTATATCCGTACTTGAGAAATGTTATTCCATAAAGACATACACGGAGGAAAACATTATAAACCCAGTGAAAGACAGCCCGTGAAAAGACCTGCAGGACAGAATCACTCTATTCAAGGTTATGAGGAATAGTATTAATTATAATAATAACCATCACTTCACCGTAAAAGCAGATCAAAATGGCATAAAGCTAATTGCAACTAATTCTGGGCATGAAGGATCTGGGGAAATACCACAATATGCTACTTCCATCTATATTTTAACGTCTGTCAAAGAGGCCCTACCATCCAGGAAGGTATGACTGTCATTCAATGGCAACATTTTTGTGATGGCCATGCAATGAACAGGATCCGCTTCTCCAAGCTTGCATGGTTTCCTCGATTTCAGCTCAGACAGACTATTAAATAGCATGCTAATAAAAGTATCCCCAAACTTTATGCAGTGTAATATTAGGAATGTGATCATGGTCATCCCTCCGAGCATTCCAAGTTAAATACCAAAAAGATAGGTTTGGGGAACTGAAGGATGTCTAGCACCATGGCATTAAGACTATTCAGGGCACTATCTTCTAGGCAAAGACCAATCAAGGTTGCTAGATGCTATCATAGTAAAAAGAAAAACACCCCAGTTGTTCCAGTTTTGTGTGGCATTGTTGCATGGCATGGTAGTCTAAATCAGAACTGGGCATGACATGACCCTCCAAATATTCTATGTCATAACTACTAAGTTTGAAGGGAACAAATTCCATAATACCTGGAAGCCTGCATGTTAAATGTTCACAATCTTCCTCTCCTCTTACTTTTAAGTATACATCATTATCCCCACTATCAGTGAACCCAAGGAATCATTCTCAATTCCGACTTCTCTTAGCCCGCCCAACGAGGTTATCAAGACACAGCTTTAAAACCAAATGGTGGCTAGATCAGATCAGAGGTTTTAAAGTTTTTCTGCAAAAAAAAAAAAAAAAAAAAGCTTTGAACAAAACGGGTCCATATATTATTTTCTCACCTCTTGGCATCCCAGGCAGAGGTTTTTCTACGATCTACTTGACCTACTTGACAGACGTTAGCCTGTCTTTCTTTCAATTCCTAGAATTCACCAGCCAGCCTGACTGCTGCCAGGTTGAAGAATGCTAGATTCAACAGTTTGGTTTAAAGATAGGTTGCCTATCTCCAGTTACTGCCTGTCTTTAAAATAGATGGTATTTCTATCCATTTACTTCTATACATTGAAGTTAATGCATGCAGAGTTCTACACAAACTTGTACCTTCTTTTCTGATTATGCTTTTCCAATTTGGGGTGAACATAAGTGGTCACCTACGCCTACTAAGATCATCCAAGGTACGCTAACAGCTCCATTCACCAGTAATGAACACAGCTGTTCTTCTTCTTTAAAACCTAAGATAATTGGGATCTCACTTCCTCTCATTCAGGACATAGCACATAAACACTGTCTGTCTAGAGCCCAAAAGATTGTTAGAGACCCCTCCCACCCTCATTATGGCTTGTTCTCCTTGTTACCCTCTGGGAAAAGGTTCCACTGCATTCGATGTAGAACAGCCAGATTAGGCAATAGTTTTGTCCCCTGGGCTATTAGACTCCTGAACTTCTAATAATCCCCTCTTACTTCATGGTTATATATGCTGTGTGTAGGACTGATATTTATTTATTAGGGATAAAGATTAGAGTGGAATGGGCAATGAACATATATCACATATGTGGTAATTATGGTATTCTTATTTTATTGGTTGAGCCAATTGCAACGAAATTTCATTTCAATGTGCACCTGTGTATAGTGGAATGACAATAAAACTCTATTCTATTCTATTCTATTCTATTCTATTCTATTCTATTCTATTCTTCCAGAGCTATTTACTTATTAATGTGAATGTGATTTTCCAAGGATTGCATATATGAAAATTCTCAGATTATAAGCAACATTCATTTCAAAACACTGCAAATAGATAGTAAGTCAATTCAGTGCAAACGGTAACATTTTCCTGCTTTTAAAATAATACTTTTACACCAATAGGCTATCATCTTTTTCAAATCTATAAGGAACTTTCTGCAATCAACCCGTCCCACCCGGTCCTGCAGAGAGGGCACGCTACGAACCCCGTCTGCAAGAGAGTTCCACCTGACGGGGTCTAGGAGGCGTGCCTTCTCTGCAGTAGCCCCCACCCTTTGGAATATTCTTCCCCCTGAAATAAGATCGGCCCCCTCTCTCCTGGACTTTAGGAAAAAGCTAAAGACCTGGTTATGTCACCATGCTTGGGGAGGGGAGGGGAACAGCCAGTCTTGGGGTTGGCTGGTCCCTTAGATCTGTCCTGACCAGCCTTATCGACTGGTGGGATGAGATCTACCATTCCTGGATCGAATTGTATGATATATATATATATTGTTTATTATTGATATTTATTGTTGTAATTGATTTTAAACCTTGCTGTGAACCGCCCAGGGTCCCTCCTTGTGGGGGAGATGGGCGGGATATAAATGTAATAAATAAATAAACAAACAAACAAATAAATAAATAAAACACTTCTATCGCTTCCAATTGAAAGTTGAATATTCTGAGTTTGCAACCTGCTAACCTGCAGCAATCTTAGGAAAAAAACAACAGCAGATGGCGTCACCTAATCAATGTTGGCTAATTTCAAAAAAAGCTAAGCCAGGTTGGATCTGGTTAATATTTGGATGGGAAATCTCAGGGTTGTAGGCTAGACTGGGAAGTTGGAAAAACATCTCAGGAGGTGACAATGCAAACCATTTCCATCTTCCTGCCAAGAAAACATGGGTTTGCCTATAAAGTCACCAGGAGTTGCACCCAACTCAAGAGAGCCTTTAAAAAGCCTGAAATATTCACAGCACGTCATGCTTTCTTTCAGAATACCCACATACATTCCAAGCCACTGTATCTTGCAGGCGTGACCAAATGCACCAACAGCAGTTAGTCTCATTACAACAGTTAAATTCATTAAGGTTCAGTTAAGATATAAACATTCCTGTTTTTAAACAAAAGGCATTTCATAATTGTATCAGACCTTTAAAACATTTGGCTGTCATTCTCTGAAGGTTTTTTAAAAGAAAGGAAGCATATCAACATAGCCCGATTAGTGTAATCTTTCATTTAATGACATCAAAAAATGGCACACAGCCCATTCTCTGACCCCATTGCGGTTAAGGGCAAATTCTCAGATAGACAGATATATTTACTTCTCAAGAAGTACAACAGCGCATGGTGGCAAGTTTAATATTTAAAGCAATCTGTGTACTTAACCACACACTACTCACAGGCCACAGACTTCTCATTCATCATTTCATTTATCCCAGGGAATTATTGTCAATCAAAATTGTTCACACATTCAACCCTCAACTGGAAAACAAGAAAATGGGAGGCACGTGTGTGGGTGAATCAGCCTCAGCTAACACATCTGCATTTGTTTCTAGGAGCTACAAGGGCAGGCAACTTGCTCCTTCCAGATGTTTAGGACTGCAGCTCTTACAAGCCATGGTTAGCGTGGCCAAATGGCATGAGCTATAGAAACAGCAGCCAAACACCTGGAGGGCGCACTGTTGCCTACTCTAATCACAGCTAAGTTCTAAACAGAATTTAAAGAAACAGAAGTGGAATACAATAGAAGCATATTCCACTTCTAAGAACCCCAAAGAGATGGCCATGTTCCCACTTCACAAAGGAGAGGTCTCTATTCGAAGAACAATGAGATCCTATTCCAATTTAAAGATAAAGGTTGGGTTCATGTAATATGTAAAGCCGGCATGTCGTAAATCTCTTTATGGTTCACTGTGTTCTGTGAATCTGACCACGGTGGTTTGTAATTACAGGCTATGGCTTAGGATTTATGTGAACCTAGCCATTATGGCTTATTTCACAAACCACAGCTCAGCATGAAGTGTGAACAAGAGCGTCCACATTTCCTTAGAATGTAGACCATCTGCAAATACCATCCAAGATTCTATTCTTGAACCAAAGAATTCATGTTCAATCATTATCAGTGGTCTAACATCTTTCATTATCAAAGATACTTCTGATTCTTTCACCATCTGCCTTGCAAACGGTTTACTCTATCTATGTCCATTTCATTATGAGAAAATGTGACGGGTTTGACACTTTGGAGGCAGGTGGTGCTATTTCTTCCTCAAAGCAATTTACCATAAGTTGTGGGATTTCATATTATGAATCTCCAGGAAACATTTTCTCAGGTAGGCAAGTGCACCATGAAACTTTGGCAGAATCTTTGGGGTGGCAACGCACAACACCAGCTTCCCTTTTGTTGTGTCATGGGACAAAATGGGAGTGAATTTGGATACAACAGTTGTGGCTTTGACATGTTGTCGCAAGTCGGAGTTCGGTGCCTTATGAACGCACCTCTAAGGCTACATCTGAAACGGAAGGCTGTCGTGCAGAAGAAGAGATGTTTCTTGAGAAACTGCAAAGTGGATTTCCACAAAGCCTGAATGCAGATGTGGTCTTAAGGATGTGCCATTGTCAGTTAGGACTAATGAGAAAGGGAAAAGATGAGGGAATTCAAGGCTGGCTTCACACACTGCAGTACACCGTTGTTGGCTTAGATGTGGTTAGTGGGAAAGCCACAACTGACTAGATTCCCAAATACCTAAATCCATAGTTAAAAACTACAACACCTGAATTCATAACATGATGAATTAAAGCTAAGCAAGCCCTACTGCACTAAACTCCACTACGGGTTAGTGCAATGTGTGTGAACCCGTCACTGGAAGCAATATTAAGAGGACTAGCTAAACAGGACATGGTAAGAATAGGTGGCCAAGAAATAAAAGTGTGGAGAAGCTATGAGGGATGAGAAGCTGTGAAGTGTATACAGGTAGTCCTTGTTTAGCGACCACAATTGGGACTGGCAACTTGGTCATTAAGTGAAGTGGTTGCTAAGTGAAACCGTGACTCTGCTTATGATCTCACTTCAGTTTTCCTTTGCTTTACAGACCTGTGAAGGTCATAAATGCAAGGATTGGTCGTAAAGTTACTTTTTCATCACCGTTGTAACTGTGAACAGTTGCTAAATGAGGCAGTTGCTAAACGAGGACTACCTGTAATGCACATACACATGGCAAAGAGCCCAATTGGCCAACCCAACGGTACCCCTCGAACCAGCAAGCTAAAATCCCCTATTCAAGAGGTGCCCTAGGAAGCAACTCAGCTCCTTGAACTGGTAAGAAAGAGTCCCCCCTGCTCTTGAACGGACCGGGGGCGGGGTTTGCAGGCGGGAGCCAATCTCATGGACCGGGGTGGGTTTGCAGGCAGGAGCCAATCGCATGGACCGGGGGTGGGGTTTGCAGGCAGGAGCCAATCGCACGGACCGGGGGTGGGGTTTGCAGGCAGGAGCCAATCGCATGGACTGGGGGCGGGGTTTGCAGACGGGAGCCAATCGTGCGGACCGGGGGGCAGGGACCCGTCTTTTTCATGAATACAGAATATTACATAAGACCCTGTCCTGTTTTGCCATCCCAATGTCCCGTTTTTGTCTCAAGGAAATATGGTCAGCCGAAGCTGGACTGGTGCCAAAGCTGAAACCCACAAAGGACAAAGACATTGAGATTAGCAAGCTCGGCATAACAGATGGCCTTTTTCTACCCTAAGTTGGCATGATTTTAGTTCAGTTGCTATCTTAAGTGCTTGGCTGAAAAAGCCATTCTGCTTTATGGCAAGAGAATAAGCTGGAAACTTTGCCTCAAGAGATCAGCCTCCTGCAGTTTTTTCCACATAAATGTACGTCACCTCCCAATTCATGGGGGAAGGAAAGTAGGGAGGGGTAAAAAAAAAAAAGGCTGTAGATGAGAATTCTGTATTCCTTTTTCTCATGTCCTGCTTGACCCAGGGCGAAAAGCCCAGTTGGCCAACACAACAGTACCCCTCGAACCACCAAGATTTCCCAAGTTTTGGTCTTGGCTATGGATCTAAACTTTCTAAGATTATGAGTACAGTACACCAAGTTCCTACTGCCCGAGTCTAAAAATACTGCCCAAAAGTGTATCTCATTTTTAAAGTGCTTCTGGATGAATTGTAATCAAACCTAATTTACAGTTACAGGATTTCAGTGAAAACCTGCAGAGACAGCTGTTAGAATGTCGGTTAACTATGCAATAAAAATACCTCCTCTGTTAAGATTTTTGCCAAACATCACAAGGGGTTGACAAACTTGATTTTCAGAACAGAGATTTCCACATTTAAGGATGGCCCGCCACGGTGGCCCTTTATCTTTGGCCATTACAGTGAGACCACCCCAAAAGAGCTCCTCCATGGAATCCCAGAGTGATAGCAGCCTGGAAGAAGCCAAGATATATTGGACTGTCATCAATTACTCTTTGGATTATGCCCAGAAATAAATTGATAAGAGCTGCAGAAGGAGAGCTGTGTCTGCCTAGGGTAGCCAAAACTCGGGAGGTGTCTGGTAGCAACTTTCCAGACCAACGTATTTCATTAAAAGGATGCATTTAAAGAAAGCTTGTTAGTAAGATTGCTGGCCTTGCAAGCAAACATTTCCCATACCACCACCACCACCACCTCCACACCCCTGTATTCTGAAGCAACTCAGTTTCCAAAGACTCTTCAAATAATCTTCGCTGAAACTATAGTAGAGAAGTTTGTGAGTTTACATGATTGCTCTAAAGAAGAGCGTCCACGTGTTTGGCACTATGGATCTGCCCCGGCTTCCCATACTTGAATTCAGCTCCAAGGAGAGGCATCAGGAAGGATCTCTGACAGCTGTGCATTTTAAAAAAAAGCTCTTAAATTAAATATGAAACCAATGGTAGTAAATGAAAGTCTGGTCCGCCAGGCTGGGTTCCTATATTTTAGTAAGCCATAATTTGTTAAACCATGGTTTGTTGGATAAACCACAGTTAGTTGGATTCATGTAACAAACTAAGCCATAAATCACTGATAATGAATGATAAGGCTGGGTCCACACAACATAATACATGAAATCCAAGTAAACCCACATGATGGCTTAGTGCAATGTGGAAACCAATCGATGAAGGCCTTCACCCACCAATATGGACATAGCCAGAAAGTCAAGAAGGATTAGAGATTCCAAAACAATTAAAGAAGACAAATATGAAGACAGCAACTTTATTTTGAACATACAAAGTAGCCGCTGTAGTAGAAAAAAGGGGACACCAAAAAATCTTCAATAACTTCAGGAGAGATGCCCAAGGAACACAGTAGTAGAGGGAATAGGGCAGCAGAATTGGGGTGGAGAGAATTAAGAGTATGGTATTTGTTCCCCATCCTCAGTTGTGAAGGAAGATGAAAAATTCTAGTCAGTTTCCTATTTGTAATGTGCTTAAAAAACAAAATTACTTTTGTCAAAGTACTTACAAACTGCTTTAGGGCAACTGTTATGCAATGTAGCAAACTGTGAAAGGTATATCAGAAAGCTTTAAATAACAGGAAGTTTAAACCAGTGTTTTTCAAGCTTGGCAATTTTAAGATGTGTGGACTTCAACTCCCAGCATGCTGGCTAGGGAATTCTGGGAGCTGAAGTCCACACATCTTAAAGCTGCCAAGTTTGAAAAACAGAGTTTAACTAATCAATTTGCAATCTTTGTTTAAACCAACTGTTAATTCCATTTCTGGAGTTTTAAATTTGTCCACTAACCAGAGTTCTGCGCAAATAAGAGGGTTACTTTTAAAAAGAAGTGGGGGAGTGGAACCCTGAAGAAGACAGCATAGGAGTCTGCAAATCCCATTTAAAGTGTTAGACAACAAATCAATTAAACATGTAAAAGCAACCACTGACTTAAAGTACTTATGTTAAAATCCCAGAAATGTTAAGTTGTAAAATGCCAGGGAAAAGAGGAACCTCTTAGCTGGTGCTGAAAAGACAGCACAGTGGACGTCAGGCAAAACATTTTGGGAACAGTACTTCAAAAGATGGTGCAACTCCTGAGAAGCCATCCTTCTTTGTAAAAACCTGCCCAACCTCATTAGCTGGAGGTATCCAGGGGAAGATCTAATCTTAAAAGTGTTGTCAATTTTGCATCCCTTACGGTCTCCCTCCCTCCCTTGAATTAAGCATCCTTGTATTTCTTTCAGTTCTGATCTTTTGGACAACATTTCCATTTTCTGAAGACAAGATTCTCTTCTCTGGTAGCTTTCTGAGGAATGGGACTGGGAATTTCAGACGGAACTGGGTTGGTGGGGGAGAGAGAGACTGAGTAGGACTCCGTGGACAGCTTCTGTGAAAGGGTCAGCCTTATTGGTCAAATGCAGAAGCCTTATCATCCCCAACTGACCTGCTGAGGGAGGTCCTCACACCAGAAATAGAGGACTGTTCTCTTTCAAGCAAAACATTTGGCATTCCTGGTTGAAAAGAGCTTCAAGATAACATCTTGTTAAAGGAATGTGAATCATTTCTCAGGCAGGATAGAATGTGATCCATAATGCCTTACACTTAAGGAGAAGTGTTAATCTTTAAGAAACACAGAGTTTAGATGCCTCTCTGTTCAGTGGCACTGAAAGTGGTGCCGAAGTCAAAGTTGCAGATTTCGGAAAGGGGCAGAGAAATTTGTTGCTTTTGGACCAGACCACCTCACACTGTCTGAAGTCATACATTGCACTAAACCACAATGTTGTCTGTGGTTTAGCACCTAGAGTGAATCCAGCCAGGTATGGCTTATTCAACAAATAAATAGTCAACAAAAGGTTGACCTAGTTTGATGGGCAAAACTAGTCATTGTGACAATTGGGGATCAGAAACAGTATGAGTCAGAATTAACCAAGACCAAGGTCAGCTCCTACACACTCAAGAGATATTCAGAATTATTTTGACTCCAGTTTAAGGGGTCCTATCTAATTCAAGGGCACTGATGTTTTCTTTAAGAGAGATCCTTTCCTAAACTGAACTTATTGCTGTGAAAAACAAGATATCATTCCAATTTTATCCCTCTAAATAGCCCAGGTGAATTTTCAGGCTCCATTTGACCTAAGCTCTTAAGTCTTGTTTCTATATGTGCACAGAGATTCCTTTCCAATTTTCCTCTCCTCCAGCTGAAGTTCAGTTTGCAGAAATCCGGACAGAGCCTTCTTACTTGGGACAACTCAAATTCCTGGCATGCACGCTTCCATTTTATTTTCTAGCATTTTTAGATGTCTGCCATCTGTCTTTCCTTGTGGTGTGAAAGCTCTGATTGAAGAGCTGGACACAAATATTGTAAATAAATATTGCGCTTCCATTTATATGAGAATATAACCCCACCCTGTTGGCATTCCAGAGGGTCATCAATACCTGTTCTCCTAGGCCTTGGGCTGAGTGGCTGGAACCCCTCTGCTGGATGTTAGATGTTGGTGGAACGTTTTGAGGGAATCTATCAGGTTCATCATCTTGTTCTTCTTTCTTTTTCTTCTGTTCTAGTCTGGCTTTGTTGTTTCTTATTATATTGTTTTTCTATTGTCTGGTATATCATGAGCTAGCCAGAATCATTTGGAGTCGAGCAGCATCAAATTGAACCAAATAAACAACCAACCAACCAACCAACCAACCCAACCCAACCCAACCCAACCCAACCCAACCCAACCCAACCCACCAACCAACCAACCAACCCAACCCAACCCAACCCAACCCAACCCATCAACCAACCAACCAACCAACCAACCACCCACCTCTTCGGCTGTTGCTGATAATAACACTATCTGATTTGCAGCAAAATATTATCATGGATAGTGTTCCTACTGAGAACCTCAACCAATGAGCCATGCCACTTTTTAGGCTATTCTGTCGAAATCTCCATCCCAACAAAACTCTCAGCACTCCCTTATCCCTAAAGGTGCTCAGTATTTGTTGGGTGGGTGTTTCCTACTTTGCCCCGCAAAGTTCTACACTTCAAAAATGAATCCACTCTATAGGGCTGCTGATGCTTGCTCACCGATGGACAAAACCAGAGCAATCCGACCTCTCAGTCTCATCTCTCACTCTTTTTGATAGTCCACATTTGAATCAAGCCCACAATTTTGCAAGAGAATGCAACAGGCGGATAAAAACTATGCATCACTGTGCATATTTTTACACAACTATAAGCCATTGCTAATGCAGGTAACGTAAATTGGTTTATTGTAACCACAGTTCATAACAATGTAGTTGCTAATACAGTATATAATTGAGTTTACAGACATCAAAAACTGAATAGAGAATCTTAAACTTTACAAACACTCCAGGCAAAAAGCCGTTGGCCTCGGTGCCTAAATAGATGGTTCCTTTTTATGGCATTGAGAACACAAGAACTCTTGGGTGCAGTGTTGTTTAAGACATTCATGGTTTCCTAGTGGGACTTGCAAAAATTCTTGTCCCTGGGATATACCCCCTCCCCAGGAGATGGGTCTCATTGTTAAGTTCCAAAATGCCTTCCTTCGGCCTTCTTCAACTTGGGCAGCCTCTACCTGTGTAGTCTTCAAATCCCAGGGTTCTCTGCAATGGCCATATTGGCTGGGGAAGTCTGGGAATTTAAATCAAGAGAGCCCTCAGGTTCAGGAAGACTTCCTTCGTCCCCCTGAAGAACCTAGCTTGGACCTTTAAGAAGGGGATTCCTAGCTTTAAAACAAGCCCTTTTCACAAAGCTTGAAGGAAAGCCACATTTCCATTGGCCCAAGAGATCCACAAGACATGTGTGGCAAGTGCAGGATGCCCTCCCAAACTGGGTGGGGCCAAGAACTAAAGTGGGCCTACTGGCGGTGGGGAATAATTGTAGGAGTGAAATGCCGTAAGTCTCTGCAAGGCTATTTTGCCCCCTCCTAAAATAAATCAATACACAAAACCCCAACTCCTCCATTGCGGCTCTCACGTCCACCAAAGAAATGCTGGTGGGCTACATGGGGTCTGCAGATCAATCCACAGCCCCAGCAGAACTGGAGAGGAACAGCTTCAGACTGTTTTTGTCATAGGCTTGCAGAGAGCTTGGCGGTGGGGGAGATAGAGATCCCAGCTCTTCCAAAGGCATCCTTGCTTTCACCTCGGGTGCAAATTTGCAGACACCCATCTTGAAACATCTGACTGATCTGGGGACTCCCCACAGCCACCTTCTCTATTTCTGGACCATCACCAACCAGGACCAGGCCCTCTTCGTGTGCAAAACTTGGAATCAGATTCCTACTAATACTATCATAGCCTGAAGGGGAATGTGAGTCATAACCTAACGCAGGAGCACCCAACTTTTGTGGGGCAGAAGCCACGCCTGGCCCATGAGCTGCTTTCCATAAAGCGGAGGGTGGTACAGGGGCAAAACCTAAAATTAAGTAGAACCAAATGTCAATCAAGTGAATCCTTTGACTCTTTTGTCATGCATGCAACTGTTTTTCTCTTGGTTGCATTCGGCACTGGAAGTTGGTAATAACTTAAGGCAGGCCTCCTGAGGATACAGCCATGGTTTATGGGAGCCCGATGCAGCCTGAGAAATACAGATTGAAGATGTTGCCTAGTCTGGCAATGAAACGTCTGCAAGAAAACGACAAGGCTCAGAGAGCACCAAGGACTCCACAGTTCAACCCTGAGCTACAAATATTCTCTTTGATAAATACAGATTCTGCCCTTCTTCCTTTCCACTATCCTACAGAGCACCAATACTCCTATAGAGTCTGGAAATGTATTAAGAGCAAGCGATCTGGTTTGTGCACAGCTCTGTCCGCCAATCTTATGGACAAAGACCCTCCCACTCAATTTTGCACAGAGTTCCCAATTTCAGATATTGGTGAACCACACCAGGGTGACTCATTCTTGTGTTTAACAGCATACTGGGGTACCCAAGCAGGTGTTACAAACCAACCAATATAGAAAAGCAGAAGAAAAAGGAACCAAGGTTTATCTACAGTTTAGGTACAGATTCCTTACCTCTTACCTATCACTAGGAATTTACACCTCCCGTATTATGCACTCCAATGTATGCAGATTAGATATTTATACAAAGCATGAGTTAATTTCATCCTCACCCACACCCCATCCAAAATCATGGGAACCACAGTTCAGAGCAGATGCCAAACGGAATAGAGTTGTTTGCCAGCAACCCCACATCTTACTTTTATTACAAATCAGAGGCCCACTGAACTTCATGAGATTGACTTCTGAACTAACACGCACAGAGCCAGTTACTGCACTGGATGGAAAACTCCTTGCAGGGGATGAAGTATTATGGAATAAGTTAAGTTATCCTTCAGCAAAGGGATTTCTGTAAAGTCCCAGAAAACTTTAAAGCAGTTGTGGTTGAACAGAATTAAAAACAGTTCATTCTGATCTGTCTTCACCGGAGCTCCGTTTTTATTGAGGTTCTCTTATCTGCCTACAGCCAACAAATATACATTGTTTTGATAACATGCAAGAAATGGGACAAATGTATTTGCCGTAAATGACAGTCCCAAGTTTATACCCAGGGATTAAGCATGGAAAGGAAAAAAAAAAGCAAACTGCAAACTGTTTAAGGAGGAACAAAGCATTGATAAAGTATCTCAGTCTGTGGTCCCATCTAAGAAATAGCACACAACATACTAGCCCATAAAATGACTAATTTCTCATTAATGTCATTTGATACTAGGGGAAAGGTGCAAGATAAATATCTGGATGAGCTTTCATTCCTGAAAATAATAATAATAATACAGTTCACTACAGATATTGGACCAAAAGTGATTTCAAGCACACAGAACTGCAATCTATCCCACCATTCTTCTTTCCAAAAGGACCATGGTAATTAAACGCTACCTTAAAAGGAGAGATAGCATTAGTTAATAATACATATTATTGAAAGGGGGCACGTTAATAAATTACAAATATAAATTATAAATTTAGGAGAAAATGACGATTTTGACCATCTCCATGCAAAGGAGAAGAGGAACACGGTTAAGGGGGTGGGGGAGGAGAGAGAAACAGCTGGTGAAGTGCAGACTTTGTAGGTTGGAAGGTGTCACACATTATTTTATAACCCACCGACCCCCAAGCTTAGGCCATCACAGCGTTAACGTCCATTGGCGTTGGTTAGTGTCATCAGTTGGTCGAGAACAGATGACATTTGCCAACATAGAAAGATCCAGTTCAATTTCACTCCACATTCTACCCCTCAAGCAGTCTAACTTCTAGATTCACTTTGATCAGATACCAGAAAGTGGAAAAGGAGGATACAGCCAATTTAAGATGGGGGGGGGGGGGAGGAGAGAAGAGAAAGGTGCCACATTTAGTTTCAACGCCCATCCTTTCCTCTCAACACCCTGAAAGGACGTTTCCAGTGTTTGCACTGTCCAGCAGCAGTTTGCATTGGAAGGAAGATCCATTTGTGCAGAATGCACACAGCCCCCCCCCCCTCACACAGCAAAGCAATACATACAGCATCTGAGAGGGGGGGGGTAGCATCTTGAAATCCAGGGCTGAACATTGCAGAATGCCCCCCCCCCCTTTAAGGCCAGCATCGGAGCAGACAGATCCCTCTTCTTACAGAAGTGGATCTCACCTTAAGATCCCCCCCCCCCCCCCCTACTGAGGGAAAGGGACTCAGGTCGGAGGGCTGAGAGGGAGCTCAAACCCTCACCAGCTTGAGCTGGGTCGGCGAGGCAGGGCCACTCTGCCCCAAGTGTGGATCCTCGGTCACTCCCCCCCCCCCCCCGCCCCGGTTCACTTTCACATACTAAAAAGGACACTTCAGGAGGGTAGCCATAAATCTGCACAGAAGGGAGTTAGACAAAACTTCACATGCCTTTGTTTGATAACGACATTCCCGGGAGAGCGGGCTGGAGGGAGAAAGAGAGAGGGAACAGATAAGGGGGCCGCGCTGATGCAGCCACCTAAAGGAGCCAGTTAATCTTGGGGAGGGGGGGAAGCAGCCCCCCATCTCTCCCGCGGGTCGCAGCAGAGTCCCGTCCTTCTCGGCTCCTCGAGCCGCTCAACTTCAGTCTGTGCGTGTTAGGAAACTGGGAGCCGCGGAGGTCCCTTCTTCTCAATCTCTCCTGCCCCCCCCCCCGGCTTTTTCACTCCCCAGGACCCCGCACGGGCGCGAGGCAGGATCCGACCCGTTCCCGCGCCCCCTCCCCTTTCCCAGCCTTCCTTGCACCCGCTCGCCCGAGAGCCTATTTTTAAAACCAACTTTGCCCAACTTTTCCCGAGGTCCCCAGCCCGAGCCGCCGGAGGCGAAAGCCGAGGCTTCCCCTCGTCCGCCCCCAGCCCCAGCCCCACCCGGGCGGCTGGGGCTCGCCTTGCTCTGCCCCCTCCCCGCTCTCCGCTCCGGGTGCATCCGAAGGGAGCCGAGCACCCACCGCAGCCTGGGCGTCCCAAGCGCCGAGTCCGAGGGCGAGCAGCAAGAGGAGGCGGCGGGCGCCCGGGCGCAGCTTCATTCTCCTCCTCCAGGATCCCGCAGCCTCGCCGGAGCTGACCCAGCCTTCGCCCACCCCAAAAAAAAAAGAAAAAAGGGAAAAAAGAAAAGAAGAGGAGGATCAGGTGGGCAAGGACTGGGCAGGGCCGGGCCGGGCGAAGCGACTCTGGCGCCCGCCTCCGCGCCCGCCTCCGCGCCCGCGCCCGCCTCCTTTCCCGGCGCGGCGCTCGCCTTCGCTCGGGCGCGCGTTCGCGGGCTCGGCCTCCGCGCGCCCCTCTCCGGGGACTACTTTGCCTGCCTCTGGCCACCGCTCGGCCGGGATTCATGCGCCGCCCGCCCTCCTTGCGCGGCCGGCGGATGGGATCTGTAGTCCACCCGGGCTGAATGGGCGGGCGGGCGAGCGAGCCGCTTGTTTTCCAACGAGGCTCGGAATTCCGCTTTGAAGTCCAAAAAGAGGAGGAAAAAACCGTTTCTTTTTCCTCCCCTCTCTCTTGCCCGGTGGGTGGCTTCGTGGCGCGGACCCCTGGTTTGTTTCGTCCGGGCTTGGCGAATAAGCTGCCGCGTCAATGGGGTCAGTGCCTTTAATTGGGAATGGGGGTGATTCAGATATAAGAGTTTTGCGCGGACCTTCGGGGCTCGGCAGGCATTCTGGCCATGGGGCTTGATCCGCAAACACACAAGCCGCACATTAGCGTGTTCTATAACTCAACCCGGCTTAGTTCCTTTTGGGAAAGTGATGCTCCAGCAGAAGATTCAGAGGAGAGCATGCCGGGGGAATAGAAGAGAGTTGATTTTCTGCGCAAAGTTCTGCTCCGATGAGAAAGGGATCAGTCCCCACCCCCAGCAGTTGCAGTTCCCCTCCGGCTGCGTTCCGACGACCCAGGTGCCCGTGCTTAAGTAAACCAAGGCTAGGGATGGCTCGCTTCATTAACCTAACCACCTGAGCTGGGTTCCCGCAACCCTCGTTTGTGGATTAGCGTTTCGTGCGAACCCAGTTTATGACTACTTAAGGAAAGAAACCCCGGGAGAATTTGCACCCCCTCTTCAGTGCTCCGGCCCCACGTTTGACGGCCCCCTCCTTGCGAGTCAACCACACCCCTCTTGGGTTCTTGCGCCCTTTCGCTTACACGTCCTTTCTCGGGAGTAAGGCAGCGGCCCCTTTCCCCCCTCCGCATCTTTCCCCCCACTTCGCGAGCAACTAAGAACTTTCCTACAACCGGCGGGGTGAGCCGGGTCAAACCCCCCCCCCCGTCAACCCCACAGCGAGCCACGCAACACGGACTCCGGAATAACTCTGTGTGTGTGTAACTCCTAATGGTAGCAATTCATAATAGGGGGAGGAAAAGGGGGTTACTGCGGGTAACTCGTGGATGAATTGGGGGGGCGGGGGGCTCCTGCATCGATCGATTTCTAGTTCTGTTTACTCCGAAGTAAGCCGTTCTTCGTTCAGTGCCGTCCGGGAAGCGTTCGGAGCCGTACTCACCCGGCTGTAAACCCAGGTGACCCAGTTAGACACGTGTCGTTTTGCACGTGAGCACAAGCCCGTCTTACAGAAGGATCCGGTCCGGAGCAAGTCCAGCTAACTTCAGTTCGAGTTTCCCCAAGGGGTACTTTCAAGGTTTTTGCAGCCTCCGAACGCGGGGACTCAGCGCCAAAGAATTGGGGTTGCTGACTCTCTAGCGCTCCGCTTTGGTGGGTCTTGCCCGCTTCCACAGCTAAATATATTCCGACGATCTGAGGAAACGGGCGCGACCCATCGAAGCTCCAGGGAGTGGAACCCGTCTTCGCAGCCTTTTGGCCTTGAAGAAGCCCCGGGGACTTAAATTCAGAGGCTCTCGGGAGGGGTCAAAGACCCCTCTTCGCATCCCCCGAGACCCTTGCCCGGAGTTATCCGAGCCACCTGTTCCACAACTAACTTAGTTCGCAAGATGCGCTGCTCCCCCAAGGGGCCACCGGGACCGGATGCGCGCAGGTTAACCGCAGCCCAGGTAGGCAGCCGCGCCGAGCCGCGCCGCCCCGCCGCAGGCCTTTCCCCGTCTCTGAGATGGGGCAGGGATCCCCACGGTCGCAGGAGCCTGCTAGCCCCGCCCGGGAGAAGGGGGCAGAAAGACCTCGGTCCTAAAGGAAAGGGTCTAAACCCGCCTAGCGAAGCGCGTTTCTCTTCCCAAGGCTGCGGGCGACTGCACGTGTGGACGGACCAAGCCGGGAACGGGCTCGAGGGGAGGGGGAGAGGCAGGAGGCCGAGGCGGCACTGCGGCTGCCTGAGGGCGGCGGCTCCGCCCTCGTCTGCCCGCCCCCGCCGTCTCTCGGCCGCGCGGCTTCGGCGCGTTGCGATCGCGGGGCTTTCTCCCGTGCCGCTTGGGGGGGCGGAGACCGCTCTTCACGTGTCCTCCCCGCGCGTCCACACGACCGGCCCTTCCCGCTGCCGCGCCCCCTCCCCTTCCCCCGGAACAGGGCGTGGGGTCCGGCCGCGGAAGGGCTCCCGAGCCGCGTCCTCCCGAGGGGTCCAGCCGCTGCCCCGCCGCCCGGGTGGCAGCATGTTCGCGGGGTGAGTGGCCAGGTCGGGAGGAAAGCGGGGAGTGGGGTCGGGGGGCAGAGGCGGTGGGGGTCGCGTCTGCCGTGGGAGAACGTGACATTTCCCCCCCCCCTTTATCTTTTGCAGCGGGTCTGTGTTCCTGCTTGCCCTGTGCCTGGCTGCGCATCCCGTCCACGGGGTAAGTCTTTGGAATCGGGACCAAGCGCTTCGAGAGCGCGGGAGGGAGCGAGCTGGCTCGCCCGGGAAATCGGGAGCCCCGTCGGGCCTGGGGGGATGCTGGGCAGCGGCAGCCAAGCCCCCTCCCGGCTCCCCGGCGTTGACAGGGACGACTCGGCCCCTCGGCCGTTGGGGGCAGAAGGAGTCCGTGGGGCGAAGTGGGTGGCAGGAAGGAAAGTGGGCGGCCTTGTTGCAAGGCTGAGAAGGAAGGTGCAACGTTGAGATCCTTAAAAAAGTGACTTGGGGGGTGGGCAGGACCCCAGTGTGATATGTGGGGCTCATCATTCCTTCCCTGCTGCCTGGGGCTGGCCGGGATGTCGCTGCACCCCTGCAGGTCCTTGCTGGAAAACCTAAAGCAACACCCTTGTCTATAATCAGGACCGAGGAGGGGATGGGAGAGAGAGAGTATATGGTATTATTTTTCTGCTGGAGCACGTGGACTTGGCTTAGGTCCAAAATACCAGGCGGGCCCCTCCTGTCAGTTGCTGCCTCTGTCCTTGAAACCTCTACTCCGAAGTAGGTTGCAAAGGGAGCAGAGGTTGGCCGCTGGCTGGGGAAATTCTGGGAGTTGAAGTCCACACACCTTAAAGTGGCCAAAGTTGAGAAACACTCCTCCAGAGACTTTCTGGTCCTGTATATCAGTGGTGGGACGTGATTACCTGACCCCTGCTTTTTCTCACTTCACTCCACGGCCTAAGTTAGCACCCTGAGCTTAAATGACCCCTGGAGCTGGGTTGGCCTGACAGGCTGGGCCAAAGTGAGGGTTGTGATTTGGCATGCAACACAAATCCACTTGCAAAGGTGTAAAAGAAGGAAAGCATTGGAGTGAGAACTTAAAGAGATTTCAAGATTGTTCTGCTCCCTTCTTTTCATTCCTCGGTGGCTTCCAAGCCCCATTGGTGGGAAAAGGAGGACCCCAAACATTATTCTAGATGATATAATATTATTTCCTGCTTATAAAAGGACAAGAGGCTAATCGCTTCTGCCCCCTTATTCCAGGCTACACTCTGCCATCTCAAGAATAAACTTACATTTGATTTGTGTCTGCTTACAAGTCCCTGGGTGAGTTCTCTGAAGGAAGTGGACGTCCCAGTTTTTAAAATATCTACTCTCCCTTGAAGGACAGCCTTATGCTACTGAGCCAAGGAATGTGTCAAGTAGGCAGGCAGTTGCTGATATCTGCACTTCAACCTTACATTAAATGAGACAGGAGCAGGTCAAATCTTTTTTTTTTAATATCCTCTTGTGACTTGCAAGCTCTATTATGAACATATGTTCTAGGATAAGATTTTTTAAGAAAAAGATTCACGGATGTCTGGGACGATTCAGCTCGGCAGTCACTGGAAGCTCTTAATTTTAAGGGTTGTGAAAAAGGCATAAATTTAACATATGGCAGGCTATTATAGCGTCTGTGCAGAAGGAACTCGGGACCCTTGTGGAGGGTCATTGGCTGTTCTGAACTCAGGTAGCAAAATGTATTGTGCCAACTTTGGCTGTGTTCACACAACGTGCTAGGGGCTAGTTTGTGGTTAGTCTGAACCCAGCTTTTCTAGTTAGCTTATGGCTGAGTGTATTGTGTGAATCCAGGCAATTGGGTTTATTCAGTCAGCCACGATCCGTTTAACTGTGGCTTATTTGGGCAAATATAGTCTCTCTAAGAGTTTTTCTTCACACGTGGCCTCTCATTTTCCACAAAAGGGATCCACTGTCATGCTTTTTTTAATCAGGTGTATAAACGCACAAAATATATGGTACCGAAATGCATGCAGGAAAAAGTTGGCTTTATAGCAAGCGGATTTTTTTCCCCAAAAATAATTTTCAATAACTGCCTTGTGTTTTTGTCTGTATCTTTACAATCTTCAAATCTTTACAATCTTCAAAGGGGGTGCGATGGCTCAGCGGGTAAGATGCCAGTTCAGAGGTTCGAATCCCTAGCCCCGTGTGACGGAGTGAGCTCCCGCACTCGCCCCAGCTCTTGCCAACCTAGCAATTCGAAAGGATGCAAATGCAAGTAGATGAATAGGTACCACTTCAGTGGGTAGGTAACAGCGTTCCGCATGCGTCATGCCGGCCACATGACCGCGGAAGCGTCTTCGGACAACGCTGCTTCTTCGGCTAACAAACGGAGCTGAGCACCGGCCCCTAGAGTTGGACATGACTGCACAAATGTGCGGGGGGAACCTTTACTTTACAATCTTCTCCAAAGCTATGGGCCAGAAAATGGAAGCTTGCGTGAAATTGCTAGATCTCACCTTCCTTCATTTCAGGTGTTCAACCCTACCAAGTGGGCCTGTTGTAAGTTAGTTTATTAGCATCTGGAGGATGGCAGATTTCTCACTGTTGGGGCTTAGGCACCGTGACATCATCACACATATGAAGTGATGTGTGTAATGACGCGATGATGCATGGAATAGTGTTTTGATGCCCTCATGGCTTCTGACTGTAACCTTCCCCTCTGCAAAATGATCATATTATACTGGTAGAATTACCCTTCTGCAAAAGTTACCGTAAATAGGAGGTTTCCTACGCTGAACACCTTCATTTGGGCTGCAGTGTGTCACCAATTGATTGTGTTAGAGCAGGGCTTTCCAAAGTTTTCCCGCGGTGACACACCAACCGCCGTTGGTGTGTCGCTGCGGGAAAACTCGGAAGTGCTGCCGTTGCGGCAGCGCGCAAAAACCCGGAAGCGCTGCTGCCACTTTTGGGTTTTTGCGCGCCGCCGTTGGTGTGTCGCCGCGGGAAAACCCGGAAGCGCTGATGATGATCAGCGCTTCCAGGTTGTGTGGCGATACACCAGACTGTGTGTGGTGACACACTTTTGTGTCACCACACACAGTTTGGAAAGCTCTGTGTTAGAGTCATCCACTCAGACAGTTGTGATCCACTAAAAATGGTTGCAATTTATTGGGCCGTGTCTGTGTGTGTACGAATGCAGGTGTGAATATATTACAAATGAGCTGCATTGTTTTATTTCCTTTCTGCTGTACAAGAAGGAATATCGCTTTTGATGTGATATGACCCTAGGTTTGCTGTGATGTACCTGAATACGAATAGAAGGGGCGTGGTGGCTCAGCGGGTAAGACGCCAGGCTTGTCGATTGGAAGATCGCAAGTTTGGAGGTTCAAATCCCTAGCCCCGCGTGACGAAGTGAGCTCCCGTACTAGCCCAACTCTTGCCAACCTAGCAATTCGAAAGCATGCAAATGCAAGTAGATGAATAGGTACCACTTTGGTGGGATGGTAACAGCATTCCGCGTGCACCATACCGGCCACATGACCGCGGAAACGACTTCGGACAACGCTGGCTCTTCGGCTAAGAAATGGTGATGAGCACCGGCCCCTAGAGTTGGACACGAGTGTGCGGCGGAAACCTTTACCTTTACTTTACTTTATTATTTTTATAAATAACTGAAGGTGGCGAACATACCTCATACTCCTTCGTCCTCCTATTTTCCCCACAACAGCAACCCTGTGAGGTGAGTTGGGCTGAGAGAGAGTGACTGGCCCAGGGTCACCCAGCTGGCTTTCATGGCTAAGGCAGGACTAGAACTCTCAGTCTCCTGGTTTGCCATTGGTTCCTTCCTAGGGCTGAGAGACAGGGACTGGCCCAAGGCCACCCAGCTGGCTTTCATGCCTAAGGCGGGACTAGAACTCTCAGTCTCCTGGTTTCTAGCCTGTTGCCTTAACCCAGGGCTTTCCAAAGTTTTCCCGCGGTGACACATCAACGGCGGCGCACAGAAACCCGGAAGCGCCGCTGCTTTCGGTTTTTGCGCGCCGCCACCGCTTCAGCGCTTTCGGATTTTCGCGCGCTGCAGCGGTGGCGGTGTCCTTGTGTGTCGTGCGAAAACCCGGAGCGCTGATGGCCTGCCGCCGCCGTGTGCGCAGCCGCGGCGTGCCATCAGCGCTTCCAGGTTTTGACGTGACACACCTGGGCTCCGCAGGCTACACACTTTTGTGTCATGACACACAGTTTGGAAAGCTGTGCCTTAACCACTAGACCAAACTGGCTCTCTGTTCACTTGTTCTTGGGTAGCGTCTTC
Organism: Charina bottae; assembly: GCA_023362775.1. Lineage (NCBI taxonomy): Eukaryota > Metazoa > Chordata > Lepidosauria > Squamata > Charinaidae > Charina > Charina bottae. The sequence goes on from JALMGJ010000018.1 coordinate 5,643,583, forward strand.
ATTCTAAAAACAAACAAACAAAAATGTAATGGGAAAGGGTATGGGCTGTTGTAATAAATACTGTAAGTAAATAAAGATGGGGAGGGGACTCTTCTCTGATGCCAACATACAAAATTGTATGCACACACCTGCTTGGCAAAGGCTTTGTGGGAGGAAGATCTGGCTTTCAAGCCCCATGGCCAGCCCATGGGTAACACAGGCACTGGAATTGCATTGCTGAAATTTAACGGTGTGATTTTTTTAAAAAAATTGTCCTCCCCAATTGAGGCTGAGAGGACTCCTATTCCAGAATATACCCGTCACCTCTCAAGATTTGCCCCTGTTCCTGCAGCCCTTCAGAAGATTGGGAAACTGAGTTATAACCCTGACTTCTCAAGTATTGTGCAACCCTGATTTATGGTTAAACATATAACGTGCTCCTCATTAATCGTGGGTTATGCCGTTAGCTTAATATTTCTCTGTAGACTAGTTGTCAGATTCCAGAACCTCTACTGGGGTAGTCATTTTAATTTGCAAGCCTGATAATTAATGATGGGATTAATTATATGTGGATAGTCTCTGAGCTTATCTCCTACTCCTTTTAATTTCTTTCTTGGCCAGCTGGATCCTGCTGCTTTTGTGCATCTCAGAGGAGCATAGAAATTGACTAGGCTGCATTAGGCAGCTGTTGGTTTAGTCAATTTCATCCCTAAAGGAATCTTCTCTTTTAAAAATCTGATCTTCATGGTTATTGTTCCATATATAGGGTGTCCCAGAAGTAATAGGGCAATCAAAATTTGGCAGAAAATCTGATATTTTAAAAAGTTTTATTGGAAAAGTATAATAACTATGTATGTGCGGGAGATAATAATAATAAATGATAGTATTGCAATGACTGGTTTATTTTGGTAGCTGCCCTTTTACTTCTGGGACACCCTGCATATGCACATTCACCAACGTAATTTTACATTAGTAAGCATAGTTTAAATAGTTGGGGGAGGGACTTCTTCCTTATTTTGGTGGGAGAAAGAATGAGTGTAATCTGGTGGGTCAGTAGCTGTCTCTACAAATTGTACATGTGAATGGTTTGTGTCAGTGGGAGCATAGTTTAGTGTTAAATCTTCAGGGGTCTACAAGGGGGAAATGACAAGATGTGTCATAAAGCAGATGATGTGACTTATGAACTTGCATTAAATGTCATGATGCCAGTACTCAGTTGCATCCTTTACGTCTGGGGTGGGGAACCTTTTTTCTGCCAAGGGCCATTTGGATATTTATAACATCATTCGCGGACCGGGGGGCAGGGTTTGCAGGCGGGAGCCAATCGCGCGCACTGGGGGTGGGGTTTGCGGGCAGGAGCCAGTCGTGCGCACGGGTGGGGTTTGTGGGCAGGAGCCAATCACAAGCACTGGGGGTGGGGTTTGCGGGCGGGAGCCAATCACGTGGAAGGGGGCGGGGTTTGCAGGTGGGAGCTCCTAGATTTATTGAATTTCAAGTTCCGCCTGCGGTTGCCTTGGCAGGGCCAGACCAAATGATTCCGTGGGCCTTATACGGCCCGTGGGCCGGACGTTCCCCACCCCTGCTTTACGTGATGGTATCACGTCTCATCATTTTGACCTCCCTGCAGCTTGTGAAAGACTAACCTACTAACCTTGGTTCTGCTGCACAAATCCCTTTGAACTTAATTAGTTTTCAGTTGGTATCCATGTGACACTAGAGACATTTCCATGTCTTTTTTTAAAAAAACACTTTATTGATTTTCAAAGTATAAGTAAAATACAAAATGTAGATTACAGAGAAGGTAGAATACAGAACTAAAGAAAAAAAGAAAAACAATAAAAGTGCAGAAATAGATAGAAAATATAGAAAGTGACTTCCGACCTTCTCCAACACAGATATAAATGCATATTATACAAATGTAATATCTTACCATTAGTTAAACTTTTAGTAACATTATTTCTATAAAATCAAACCATTCAATCATCAAAACCCAAAATCAAAACTTCATTTTTTTCAGATACAAGCAAATAATCCAAAAGCGGTTTCCAAACAGACATTTTCATGTCTTGAATAGTTCAAGACATTTGCATTCAAGAGGATCGTGGTGGGTACAGAGAAAAATGTGAGTTGTGGATCAGGTTAGATTCGTAATACTGAATCTAATTCTCCTCAAAGACTTCAATCTGGTTTGCACTCTATTAAATCATAGTTTTTTTGGCCTGGTTTCATATATTGAACCAAGACATAAACTGTGATTTGCATGCTACACTAAACAAGTTGACTGGGTTCACATGACAACCAGAGTTTACCTAAGTTTGCTACGAACTACAGAGTTTGCCTTCTCTGTAGTGGCACCCGCCCTTTGGAACACCTTGCCCCCAGAGTTGAGGCAGATCCCCTCCCTCCCGACCTTTAGGAAAGAGCTGAAAACCTGGTTCTGCCGCCTAGCATGGGAAGGGGAAAGTAACAGTTCCTCATGGGGGTGGTTAATTCCATAATGTCCTTCCTTTTTGTTAAGCTAATTCGCCAAATTGGATTTTATAATTATTTAATTGTATTAATTAAATTGTAATTTTATATTTTTATATCCTTATTTTAAAAGTGATTTTATTGTAAACCGCCCAGAGTTCCCCGTTGGGGGAGATGGGCGGTCATATAAATTGAATAAATCATCATCATCATCATCATCATCATCATCATCATCATCATCTATCAAATTAACCACCACTGGCTGGATTCCCTCATTACACTGAACCATAATGAGGTTTGGTTACAGCATGTGTGAACTCCGCTACTACACTTTCACGTAGTACATCCTTCTGTGCCACAACCGGTGGGGTGTACAAGCCATTCACAGTGCATAATAAACCTAGTTCTCATTCCTCCTGCTTTGTCTTTATCATCTGTGCATTTCAGGAGTTTGTTGCCCCCAGGAAAAGCCAGCTGGATGGTAGGAAGTGGGCAAGAAGTTTGCACTAATAGAGAAAAGAAGGACCAGAGGAACATGGAGAGCCCTCAGTCTTAACCCATTGAGGCAGGAGAAGCAGGAAAAAAAAATAGAGCTGGATTGCAATCAGTAGCATCTTAGATTGCAGACATTGAGTCTTTGCAGCCTGTGAATTTAGCGTAAGCTAGGGTTCCATGGCACCCTCGGGTTCCACGAGAGGCCACTAGGGATTCCCTGGGAGATCACGATTTATTTAAAAAATTATTTCAAATCCGAGCAACTTCACATTAAAGAGGTAAGTTTCATTCTTTATTTTTAGTTTAAGGACACTGTGAATGCATATAGACAGGCCTACCCATGAAACAAATAGAATAATTTGGTAACTTCTGGCCTCTATTTGAGCCTGAATGTGCAAGGGTTCCCCGAGGCCTGAAAAATATTTCAAGGGTTCCCCCGGGGTCAAAAGGTTGAGAAAGGCTGGCGTAAGCTGTATCAAATTGCTTCACAGTGGACCCTTCTGATACAGGTGGAAGCTGCTGCACAAGTCTCAACGTTTTGCTGCCCTTGACTTCACCTCCCACGCTTGGTCGGCTTCTCCACTTCTCTTGCTTTGCAGGCCTCTTTCCCTCGCTGTTGCCTTCCTCTGGTCCTGTTCCAGATGAAAAGAGAGAACCCTTGTTCCAGCCCCATTATTGAAACCATCCTTTTCTTGTGTTATGAATAAGTTCCACTGATTGCTAGCACTAAGCAGCTGTTCTTTGGACAGGCGGCCAGTTCAGGCCCTCTGCTTGGTGAATTTGGAAAATGTGATCGTGGGCCTTGGATCCCAATGTCTCTGAAGCTGGCACCTGCTGCGTCATAGTTGGTTTGCATGTGTGAACTCTGGGGAATTCTGGGAGTGGAAGTCCACACATCTTAAAGTTGCCAAGGTTGAGAAACACTGCCTTAACCACTGCACCAAACTGGCTCTCAGTAACACAATCTAGATACTTTTCAAACCATCAGGCGGCCTTCTCCGCCACTCTGCTTTGCGTCCTCCTCCTTCCTCTATGTCAGTCTGGGATCGTAAGCTTCGCGCGGCAGAGAGCCGCCTTCAGTTCTTGCAAAGCTTCCCCAAACAGATGAGGCTGTGTGAATAATCATTTAAATTCTGTTGAGGAAGGGGAAGATTAGCAACATGGTTCTATTCATGTTTCCTCAGACGAAGTGCCACTGAGCTGAGGAAGGTTGTGTGTGTTTCACTTAAATACAGGAGTAACTCTAGATGCCCCTGATTTTGAATGAAAATCGGGGGGAATCTGATAGCGCCTTTCCTGACTGACACATTTTATGATGAGGCATCAGCTTTCGTCAGCTGCAGTTCATGAACAATTTTTAATAAAATTAAAACGTGTAATACTTTTTACAGGTAGTCCTTGCTTAATGACCGTTCGTTTAACGATGGTCCGAAGTTATGACGGCCTTGGAAAAAGTGCTTTACAAGCCATACTCACACTTACAACTGTAGCAAACCATCGCACCACACCCACAGTCACGTGATCACAATTTGGGCATTTGGTAGCTGGCTTGCATTTATGACCAGTTGCAGTGTCCTGTGGTCACGTGATAGCAATTTGCAACCTTTTTGGCAGGTTCCTGGCAAAATACATCCATTGGGGAAGCTGGATTCGCTTAATGACCACAGTGATTTGCTTAATGGCCATTGTAAAATTGGTCATAAAATCGGGTCCGGTCACGTGGTGACTCGCTTAACGACCGCACCATTTAACAACCATGTTTCCAATCCCTATTGTGGTCATTAAGTGAGGACTACCTGTATTGTAATAAGTTTTGAATGTATTACATTAACAAATTCCAATATATTAATTTTATTAAATAAATAAATACAAATTGTTAGTTGGAAAAGGAGCTACTGGTCTCCTCCTGATTTTTTGCTACTACAAACTACAGGTAGTCCTCACTTAACAATGATTTGTTTAGTGATTGTTCGGACTTACAGCGGTGCTGGAAAAAACAACTTATGACCGGTCCTCACACTTATGACTGTTGCAGCATCCCCACAGTCACATGATCATAATTTGGGCACTTGGCAACCGGTTCGCATTTATGACCATCACAGGGTCCCATGGTCATGAGATCACCATTTTCTACCTTCCCGGCCAGCTTCTGGCAAGCAAAATCAATGGGGAAAAGGGTGATTTGCTTAACGACCATGTGGTTCACTTAACACCCATGGTGATTCGCTTAACGTGATTCACTTAACGACCGTCACAAAAAGGTTGTAAAATTGGGTCAGATTCGCTTAATGGCCGCTTTGCTTAGCAACCAAAATTCCGGGCTCAATTGTGGTTGTTAAGGGAGGACTACCTGTAATACAGCTCTCCTGCTGCAATGATTTTGATGAGGCAACTAAAAAGTGCTTAATGATGTCTGAATTAGACCCAGTATCTTAGAAATCGTACTAGTAATCCTATATTCTGCATTGGTGTCAACTGCTGAGCTTTAATGGCGATAATTTGAGTGAGCAGAATCAGTTTCCAGAAAAACATGGATGAAGTAGTGAATACAAGTGAATATAAGCAGAATTTAACATCTCTTTGGGGGCTGTTTGTAAAACCATTCACTTAGTAAGAATGAGGAGACATTCCATTTTTAATTTGCTTAAATATGACTGGCAGCTTCTTGTTCATTTTGCTCTCTTACAAAACCAGCGGCCTTTTCTAAAAATCACAGTTGTTGTCCTTCAGCAAGCAATAAATTAGCATTAGCAAGCTCACCAAAACATCTACTCACACAGTTCTGGTTTCTAATAATGATAGCTTCTAATAACTGGGTTGTTTTTTTTTACTATAAATAATATAACAAGTGAGTACAATATATGCAAAGTAATAGGAAATCATCCTGCAAGACTACATTCTACATCAGATGATTTTATTTATTTACTGATCTGCAGGTGGCATTTATTTGTTGCATTTACAGCAACAAACACTTTTTTCCCCCTCTGAGAGTTCAAAGCAACGTAGAGTAAAATCCTCCCCCAATTTTACCTGTACAGCAACCACCTGGAGTAAATTGAGCTGAGGGTAAGTGTCATCCAAGATCACCTAGTGAACTGTGGAGAGCCAGACTTATCTTCCCCAGGCTGAGTTTCTTAGTTCATTACTGCCCTGCCTGTTCAGTTCAATATGGACCAACATTGTCACTCAGTTCAGTATAAAATCCACAAAGCTCCGTTCATTCTGCAAAATATCCCTAAGGTCAAACCGGATGGGAAGAGTTTAACACTGAATTAAGCTATTTATTGTTGCAATAAAGAGGCATCCTTTGTCTTCCAACCATCTTAGACTCTGGACAGTTCCTGAGAACTGAGACATCGATGGTGGGGTGGAGTTAGTGGGAGTATCTGTCCAAATATATCTTGACCTCATCTTCTTCTTGAGGAGTCAGCTCACCCTCTTTGTTCTGCATTTTATTGCTCTGGACAAACAAACGGACGGAAATCCAGGTTCTGCTGAAAGAGACTTCAAACAGGCAGGCGTTTGGCAGCTTTGAAACTCAAACCAAGAAGGTGGTTTCTGAATGTATGTGCTCTGTTGCCAGTTTCAGCCTGTTGCTTAGAGGCTATGTGTGAGCATGGATGAGCAGGCAATTTGTTGTGGGGGTAACAGCATGAGATCTGTCCACAAGCAGTGGTTCAAAAAAGCCAAGATGGTGTCCATAGCTGTGTGATTTTTATGGGCTTCATGAAGAGGCGAGGTTTTGATCCTGCAGTCGTGGACGCCATCTTGACTTCTTGGACACACACACACACACACGGATGCCCCTGCTTGCATTTGATTTTTGTAAAAAAAATCACACAAATGCAGACTTGTCTATGTGGGGTTTGGCTTGGAGACAGCTGCCTGTTTGTGTGGAATTGGGATGGGGGAAACTTTGCTTTTTAAAACTTTGTTTTTAAATCCTGTGAAAACAAGCATGCATCTAGGAGAAGATACATCAGTGTGATACTGTGACACCTCAAGAGTTCTAGGTTGTGTTTCCATTCCGAAATCTTGGGAGGAAATACCCAGGAGAGAAAAGAGAAGGCACTTGTGATGTTCAGAAAACCCATTTGCGGTCCCAGCCAAATCCTTGCTGAAGCAAACTCAGAAAACTTTGAAGGAAGGTGAAGAATTCAGCCACCAAAGTGGATTTTGCTTTCTTTGGGTGTCCTGAAGCGGCTTTGGTAGGGAGAAAAAAAACCCAGCTGAGTGATGCTAGCTGATGGCAAATTTCCTCCCACAATGACTAAGTTCACACCTCATGCTGGGTTCAGTCCAGCTTGTTAAATAAGCCGTAAGTAGGTTGCAGGATATGCTAAGTCAAACCCAGACAAATGGCGTGATGGCTCCGGATGATATGCGAACCCAGTGCAAATCTTTGGCTTTGGAGCAGCTTCCCAAAATAATTTAGGCCAAGGCTGAATTCACACGTTGGGCTAAGCTGTGGTTTGTTGAACTCCCCAATTTGTTGGGTTTGCAGAATGCTCTAATCCATAAACCAAGCAAATCTCTTGACGGCTTTATGGCATTTTCTGTGTACTCGGCTCAAAGGGTCTTCTAAAAGGATGGGCCCCATCATTAGCTGCAATTCCATTATTCTCGCCCACAGCTTTAGATTTTGCCTGGAGCTCACTCTTACTTTTGGCTCTTTTCCCTCCCTTCTGGCCCAATGAATCAGAGTAAGTGACTTTGTTCCACAGCTCAGAGGGGGAGTGAGCAATGTGAGTGCAAATTCACTGGAATCATCAGAAAAGAGACTTACTGGAGCAATTGCCTGTGCTAAAACGTAGGTGTTGAAGGTCACCTTTGATGTTCTCATCCATTCCAGACTTCTGAAGATCAGTATCTGTCTGAAGATCGTTGGACTGCCAGTGGTGCAGTTCCTTTGGTCACATCTGGGGATCTTGGGGAACATCTGTAGCTAAGGTTAGCAAGGTTGCACGTGTAACTAGTGGCATCCATGGGGGTGGGGTCAAAAAAGGCAAGATTGCAGAAGCAGCATTGCAGTATTGATGCACATACATACAAAAGGGATGGACTTGCATCTTGGCACCACACCTGCCATTTTGCCTTTTTTAACCACCCCCCCACCTAATAACGCCTCCGGCAATGCCCCCAGAGAAGACCTGTTGAACTCTGAAAGTATATATTTTTTCAACTATGTAAAAATGGCTGAAATCCAGCAGTGTCAAATCTCATAAAATTCCTACATTTCTGAAATCTCATGAAGTTTTGGGGCAGATCATGCCAGATCTTGCATGATTTTTAGCACTGAGCTTGCAGAGCCCTTGTGAAAGGGTGTTTGTTTGTTTGTTTGTTTGTTTGTTTGATTGTTTGATTGATTTAATTCATTCATTCATTCATTCATTCATTCATTCATTCATTCATTGGATTTATATTACCGCCCATCTTCTCCACAAGGAGAACTCTGGGTGGTTCACGACCAATATTTATTTATTGCATGCCCACAATCTCTGATTTACTGTTCGGTCTACCTAGTTAAGGGGCGTGGTGGCTCAGCGGGTAAGACGCCAAGCTTGTCGATCGGAAGATCGCAAGTTCGGAGGTGAATCCCTAGCCCTGCGTGACAGAGGGATCTCCCGCACCAGCCCCAGCTCTTGCCAACCTAGCAATTAGAAAGCATGCAAATGCAAGTAGATGAATAGGTACCACTTCGGTGGGATGGTAACAGTGTTCCGCGTGCGTGATGTGGCCACATGACCGCGGAAGCGTCTTCGGACAACGCTGGCTCTTCGGCTAACAAACGGAGATGAGCACCGGCCCCTAGAGTCGGACACGACTGCACAACTGTGCGGGGGGGACCTTTACCTTTTTTTACTACCTAGCTAATCGTTTTTTGAGTGGGTTATTTAAAAAACCGACCAACCAAACCACCTTATGGCTTAGCTCACCATGTGAACCAACCTGGGACCTTGAATTCAAATACCCTAAATGAGCTTTGAAGCGATGTGTGAATTTGCACCTGGCCTGCTTACGTCAAAACTCAATTGGGAGTAAGATCTGTGGGATTTTGACAGCTGCTCCTTCTGCTTTAGGAAAAGACAGAGAGCTTACACTGCTGGGCTCTAAAGCATTTAATAAAACAATAAGTGGGTGAGTCATTATGCTATAAAATTATTATCTGACAATCAGGGTGGAGTTTTATTGAAAGAACATAGCCTCGAGAGATAGGAAAAAAAAAGAAAAAGAAACAGCTAGTAAATCTGGCATCTGTCCTAGTTTTACAAGTTTGCAGGACTATATCTTAAAATAGCCTGTGGGTCTTGTCTTATACAGTACATGGAATCTTTCTTTTTACTCTGCCCTGGCAATCCTCTGAGACAAAGCAAGCTCAGATACAGTTTTTGCCCAGCGAATGCTCTGGTGATTCGTAAGGGAAGGGCTGAGATCCAGATCCAGCTGGAAGATCTATGGCCCAAGAATGGTACTCCATAACCCTGGAGCATCAGACCAGATGAAGTCTCTACTGCTGTGAGTTTTCATGTGGAAGAAATGCTGTAGAAAGGTTACTGCAGAAATCTGGCATCCAGCTTCCCGCCCTTTTTTTATCTTACTCCCAGGGCCCAAGTTTCTATTGCCCCCAATTTGCTTTTTATTAAATGAGCCTATTTGTGTTAATTCTCGGATTCAACAACCCGTTTTTGAGGAAGGAATGCTATCCAGATTTTTCTGCCCCAACGTACAAACATTCCAATGCCTAAGAGGAGCATCATTTCATCCAGGGCTTTCCAAAGTTTTCCCGCGGCGACACACCTACCGCCGTTGGTGTGTCGCCGCGGGAAAACCCAGAAGTGCCGCCATTGCGGCAGCGCGCAAAAACCTGGAAGCGCTGCTGCCGCTTTCGGTTTTTGCGCGCCGCCGTGGCTGCAGCGCTTTTGGATTTTCGCACGCCGCCGTTGGTGTGTCACCGCGGGAAAACCCGGAAGCCATCAGCACTTCCGGGTTTTGACGCGACACATCTGGGCCCCGCAGGCGACACACTTTTGTGTCGCGACACACAGTTTGGAAAGCTCTGATTTCATCCTTGCGATGCTCTCTGAGGCTGGAGGGGGAAAAGGTGTCCTGGCTGCAGAAGTTTTATTTATTTTACAGTTTTTATAACCTTCCCCTTAATTTTGTGGCTCTGGGTGGCGTGCAGCAGATTAAAAAGTGAAGCGAGTCAAAGAAGAGAACAATTTAAAATAATCTGCCACACGCAAAGCCCCGTGACTGCACCACAAATCAATCATCTCAGGGTGAAAGCTCGGTGGGGCATTCTCCTGGGCTAGAGGCCAACTCCCAAGGACTGTAAGGCTGCTGCTTACCAAAAGCCCCCCAAAGGAATGTGTTTGTAGGCAATTAATGGGCAACTGGCTTCCACTTGCATATGATATAAAATCCAGTAGCCCTGAAGCCAACATAAAAAGAAAGTTCTTGAAGTTCATGCAACATGGAAGGAAGTACCTTTGAATATATTTATTTTACTACTGAATTATATTTACTAGCCACCCCATCATTCTATCAGTTTTGACCCAAATGACTGCCATCAGTGTTTGTGAGATGTGAAGCTTGGTTCTGGCAGAAGATTGGCAAATGATAATGACCAAATCATCTTGGTGCAGACTCATCTTCTCCAACCTGATGGAGAGTGGTCTACTCCTTCCATCACTGTGGAAACTATAGGTGCCGATTTGCGTAAAGCTGGTCCGCATCCCGTGATTTCTGTCACTGTTTCTTCCTATGGTTCATCTATAGAATGCCTCCACCTCAGCTAGCTTAGGCCAGCCTCCTCTGACCTTCAGATCTCTTCCAACAAACGTGTCCTCTAGGTGTGTTGGACTCCGGTTCCTAGAATTCTCAGACCCTTGATCCATGTTTGGCAAATCTGTGAAAATAAATAAATGTCTGTCTTTAAATAAATGTATTTTTCTATTGCTTTCATTTGCTTTACTCCTCCTCGTGGTTCCTTATGGTTTTATTTTCAGTTTGTGGATACGTTTTAATGATCATTCATCCATCCATCCATCCATCCATCCATCCATCCATCTATCTATCTATCAAATTTATTTCCCGCCCATCTCCCATGCAAGGGACTCTGAATCTAAATCATTCCCTTTTTAAAAAGAATGATGCATGTTGCTGGGAAACCTTGGTGGTGGTGGTGGTGGTTGGACCCTCCCTTCTCCACCTCCAACAGACATTGACTGATTATGTGCCATCATGTCAGCGTCTCAGTGACCACATAGATAATGTTCTCCAATAGGACCTCTCTACAACCAGGCCCTTCAGATCCTCCAACAGTGCCCCCGTTGCTGCTATAATTGACTCTCCCCATCTTGCTGCTGGTCATCCTCCTCTTCTCTTTCCTTCCAAAAACCCCGATATAAACATTTGATTTTGGTTTTTGCATAATATAAGCCCTACTACCTAATGTCGAAAAAGATGCCCAGCTTTATATGTGCTGCTTGTCCATTTGCAGCCCTAGTTTCTTTGCAGTTTACAGATATATTTTAGGAAAGAGCAGGGAGAACTTTCATGCATTTTTCATCCTAATAAAGTAGTTTGTACAGGACTGGATAAGCTGTATGAGACAAATGTAGAAATTGTACTTGGCAAAGAAATACCTAATCATGAAGCTGATGCTGACAAAAGAGAAACTTATATATTTTTTTCTTTCCTTTCTTTAAAATAGAGGACCATGTTGGCACAGAAAAATACTGGTTTTAGATGGACAGGTTTTGGCTGCATTTATTTATTATTTATTTTTATTATTTTTATTTATTATTACATTTATTACATTTTATTATTACATTTATTATTACATTATTACATTTATATCCCGCCCATCTCCTCCACAAGGAGGGACCCTGGGCGGTTTTGGCTGCATACCGTGGTATCTAGGATAGAAGAAAAGCAAAAGAAGGGATGGAGCAGAGAAAGTGTGAAAGTGTGAGTGATGATCACCCTTCCTCAAACTGGTGCTTTCCAGATGTGTTGGGATTACAAATCCCAAAATTCCCAGCATGGGAATATGTGGCTGTAGTCCCAACACATCTGGAGGACATCCGTCAGCGCAAGGCAGATGTAGATTGAGGAAGGAGAAGGGATGGAAAGAATAGAGAGATAGGGAATATTGTTGACAAATAAGCAGTTATAAAAGATACATAAACACCCAGGAGTAATCAAAACAAAGCAGTTTAGTTTAATGCTGATTAAGTCCAGAGCTGCCAGTTGCATGGATATTTAATTTTTTGCAGAAACAGCATCCATGTTCTGAAAAAAAAAATCAGAGGCGTTCAGGATCAGTTGGTGTCATCCAGAATTGCATGCAGCCCTCTCCAAACCTTTTCAAACATTGCGATCAAATTGCAGTTTTTAATAGCCAGGAATGACAAAATAATTGGGAATCAAACAATCCTATCAACTGTATTTAATTAATTTGATGGGAATGATATTTAGATTTAGTTTGGGTCTGGCCACCCCCCTCCCACCACCACTACCACCAAATTTATGTAGAAGAGTTAATGGTGGCTGCAGCCAACCTCTCTTAATTATATTGGAATATCTTCCTATAGCACTGAACACTGCAAGTTGGATGAACACTTCCATCTTCTCCATTTCGATCAGGAGCCAAGTTCCATGTGTGTTCAAGAGAGATCAGGCAAGGGAATGAATTATCATCTGCTGAGGACATATTAGAGCACAATTAATTAATGTTTACACCAATTCTTTCTGTCTCACTGAGGGCATTTTTCTTGTTTGTTTGTTTTCAATCCATCCATTCAAACTTTCCAAGATCTTCCTGGGGCAGAGTTCCCAGATCTGAATGCACATCATGATAAAAACAGCAGCTGTATTTGTTCATTTCATAACTGGGCCAGTTTTGTATTCCCCCTCTGTCCCCCCCCCCACGAATTTGGCAAAAAAGCCATAATCTGCAACAGATTTGGGAGTAGATAATGGAAGAAAGTATCTCCAATATCATCCAAGTTGGGTTCTGTTATTATCCAGATGGAACATCCCTTCATTCTTCAAAACTTTCCCTTGTTCCCATAAAGGTGAAACTCTTCCAGTGGTCCATCAAGCCTTTAACTAATTTTTTTCTGGGTGACCCTCCAGCATTTGGAGGTCAACTACCTCTGAAGGAGCAAAATTCAATAGCATTGGTGTATCTTTGAGCTTCCACCATCCTGTGTGTTCACATCACCAAGAAACAGTGTCCCAATGTATTGTCGAAGGCTTGGAACAGTGTCCCATTTTTCATCTATTGTTGCAGATACATCTATCTGGGAATCTGCAATCTTTTTTTAAAACCATGTGATCCATGGGCCACCTGATTACCATAGGGCAGTGAATTCCATGACCACAAGCTCCATGTATGGGTCATCCTCCAAAAAGGACTGCAGCTCATTGGTAGAGTGTGTACCACTATTTGTGTGTGTGTGTGTGTATAGTGTGTGTATAGTGTGTGTGTGTGTGTGTGTGTGCGCGCGTAAAGTGTACCTAGGGTCAGGGAAGGACTAAGAGAAACTATAACTGCCTCTTCCCGTTAGTGTGGGGTTCCCATATTGTAAGATGGTACTTGAGTTTACATATTGCAGCAAGCTGAGGATGTGAAACTTTGCGTTGGAAAAGAACCATGCTGGGAGACATGGGGGTAGGGATGGGTGACAGCTACAAAATGGACGGTACCACATTTTGCAGGTGAGCAGGGCTGGAGTTCTTTATTTTATCTCTGGTATGCCTATTTAGGAGCTTACCCTTTTCATTTATTTTCCATCTCAAATGGCAGGAAACTTTACTTTCAGATTTCAGCAGTCATGGTCAGAAAGGACTTCCTGGGCAATGGAGCAGGGAATTGGATCTCTTTGGATCCATCTGTCTCTCCCCACCCCAGCATCTCACAGGGCTACTGTGTTGTGAGGCCCAAATAGGACAGTGCATGAGCCTTCTTTTGCTCCTAGAGCAGTGCTTCTCAACCTCAGCAACTTGAAGATGCGTGGACTTCAACTCCCAGAATTCCCCAGCCAGCATGCTGTTGTCCACACATCTTCAAGTTGCTGAGGCTGAGAAACACTGTCCTAGAGAAAAGACAAGATACCAACATAATAATAAATAAGATAAAGGAAAGTGATTGAATGAATTGTATTTAATTGAATCACATCACTTTTAATTTTTGCTTAGGCTCTAACTGTATCTTGGGTGCTGATCTCTTGCATGCCACTCATGTAGACTCTGGCCCTAAAGGATCAATCTCTGAGCTAGGATGACTCAGGCTGACTCAGGATTAGACTGTTCCCAATGTTCCTAAAATTGTACAGAGAGATCATAGCTCCCTGTCTGCCAAAGGTGTGAGGTTGAATCTCAGGGCATTCCTGCACTAAAATGCCCGTGGTCTGATTTGGGAAAAGCATTAGCGCTATCTAAGGTAGCCTGACCTCTGCGACCAACTAATAAACTTGCCTCTTCAATCCTTCCCAAAAGTCTTACATGTTTCATTAAAGAGATTCCACAAACCAAACTATTTCCCTCCTTTTCATTCCTGGGTGGTGAGATCATTTTGAAGTCGGGGAGGGGGACAAGTTTCAGGTTGAAATTCCACTGGCGAAGGAATGTAAACGGAGAGACAAGTATAGGCTCGCTCTTTGAAATATTTGGTAAATGGGCCTGTGAAGAATCCTCTAACTTCATGGGAAGGGATTTGAGGTCCACCACGCTTTAATCATCTACCTAATTTTTGGGAAAAGATGTTGACGGGTGGTTCGGTGTAGAACGTAGGTTTCCTTAGTCTTCTGTTCAGATCATCCTATATGTAAGTTTTCTATGAACTACTTTCAAATCCAGGACATGCTCACCGTTTTTTATTTTGAATAAATGCAGAAAAGCTCTGTATTTAATCATTTTTTAAAAAAAATATCTTAGATCTAGGCTGTCCTCTCTTTTGAGGGAACACTCATTAACTCTCCTTCCAACTGAACTTGATGTATATGAGTTGTGAGGTCAGGCATCTGGCTAAATATAGATAGGTAGCTTTGTTATGCAGCGAAACGTTGCAAGGAGCATAGGAGGCAAGCTTGAACTTGTACAGTAAGTTCTTTTTAAAAATGGATGCTCTGTCGAAGAAATAAAAAGTACAGATAATTTGCTCTGAATAACAAAGTCGGTGAGTGGCCCCTCTGCTGGTGGAGCTGTTTGATCCAGAGAGTTTCCATCAATGTAAGAGGAGGGCTGATTTTTACATTAGCCAAGTTCATATATCACTAAGTCATGATTTGTTCAACAAGCCATAATTAGATGCAGTAACCCAACATATATAGACTGTGGCTTGCAAGTCATAGTGGCAAGGTTCATATAGTACTCAAAACCAGCTTCAAACAAACCACGTTCTGACTTAGCATGATGTTTGTCTCAGCCATAATCTGCTATTTGACTATTCTAATGGAAGATGCAAAGGTTGCATTTAAGATTCGTTACATCTGGTACATGAGATTTATCAGTAATAGCTTCTTAGTAATCTGGACCATTTAGATTTAAAGTATCTGCAAGCAATCACATCAGAGAGAAAATATTTATTTATTTATTTATTTATTATTTATTTATTTATATTCTATACCGCCTTTATTATTTTTATAAATAACTCAAGGCGGCGAAAAAATGGCCCAAGGTCACCCAGCCGGCTTTCATGCCTAAGGCGGCACTAGAACTCTCAGTCTCCTGGTTTGCCATTGACTCCTTCCTAGGGCTGAGAGGGAGTGACTGGCCCAAGGTCACCCAGCCAGCTTTCGTGCTTAAGGCGGGACTAGAACTCACAGTCTCCTGGTTTCTAGCCCATTGCCTTAACCACTAGACCAAACTGGCTCTAAAATATACTTTTAGAAAGAGAATGAGAAAGAAAAGACTTTTTCATTTCAAAGTTTTATGCAGAGTTTCTTTGAGTTTTTTCTTTCTCAAAATTCCTCCAATATTTTCTCAAGACAAAAGCATTCTTTTCCCAGTTCATTTCAAATTTGCTTCTATGTGACTTTTCAGTGCAAGTGTAAACTCAGATGATCTCCATGGTTAAGCATTTGGTTGGGGGGCATCTGTCAGAAGTGATCTCTTCACAACACTCCAGTAGGTATTTATTTTTGGTCATTTAAATTTTCAGAAAAATATTTCAACAAGCCAGGATTTAAAAAAAAAGAAGGTCTTAGCCTTAGTTGTAAACTTGGGCATGGATAGAGAAGGTATGTAGGGCAGTTTAGCATATGGGGCATGTTTGGTTTCTAAGAATCTGCCAACTCTCAGGTTTCATAAAGCTGAGAAAACATGGTGCAAAAGGATGGTTGAACTTGCTTACTGAACAAATTTTGAACTGCAACAATGTCAGGTTAGGATCTCAGAAAGTCCAGGCTGTTAACCATAAAAGGCAAACGAGCATCAAGAATGGCAATTGGTCATGGCAGTCGAATAAGCAAACATTCCTCCTGTTCATGAATCAAGTCTAGCTTAATTTTTGCCTCTTTTAAGAATTATTTGTCATTTGATGTCTAGGGAGACCAAACAAGGAAGGGTATTGCAATGAGAGGAGGGAGAGACGAAAGCCAACGCCAGGCAAGAAAATACATGTGAAACAGATCAACCTGCAGGAAAACATCATACTGAATATTTAACCCCCGTTGGAGTGCCCTTGTTGAAATTTCAGCCAAGCATATACAAATGCTTTAAATAAATAAATAAAGCAGGGCGTACCGCTTGCCTCTCCAACTGGCACTCAACATTCCATGCCTGGTAAGCAATTTGGGGGCTGATATTTTTTTTCCCCCAAGGCTGACTGGTTTTATTTATTTAAGTGTGTTTTAAATCAGCAGTGCCCAGTCCCTGGAACACCATTACCGTAGCTGAATTTCGGCACTGCTGTATTTCAGTCCATTCCTTACTCGCAAAACAAGCCACGGCTGTATAAGTCTGGCTTTTGACAGCAAAAAAAAAAAAAAAAAAAATAGGATGTTTAGCCTTGTTTTACATCTCCAAATCCCCAGGAGGGGGGTTTTGGGATTAGGCCATTATTTTCCCCCTTCTTTTGGGGTTTCGTGTTCAATCCTCTGCTGGAGTTTGCTCTTCAAGGGAGTGACAGTTTTTTTTTTAAAGGCATTTTTAACGAAGTATGATAGCATTGTTACAACTGCACAAATCCAGTGGAGTTTGTTAGAATGTAGAATGATTCCAGTAATGTCTCTGGAAGAAGGGAAGCTTTGTGAAGGTCACAGTGACCTGAAGTTGCAAGGAACAGGGTCTGGCTATGATGGAGAGAGATGAGCATGGCCTCTAGATAGATTTCAGCTGATGAGGATGAAGTCCCTCGCCTCTTCTGTGTGTTCTTCTTCTCCCTTTGAGAGAGAAGAAAAGGAGCGAGCTTGGCCCCCTCCCTGTCCGTTCAGCACCATGGGACTTTTGTGGGTGGATCTGTTCAAAGAAGCAGCTGTTGGCCAAGGAAGGCAGAATTGCCATGCTTGAGAGGAAATTGACTATACAGAACAAAGGAAACTGGCACTTTGCAGATAAAACAGGGCACGGTGGTTGGGGAAGAAATGACCCCAAGTTGGCAGCTTGGCATGTTGTATCATAACATTCCTAGAAAGGTGTGACATTTGTTCTCATGGTACTAAAAATCACTTCCTGGTCTTCTGATCGATGCATTTATAATGGGCAGTGACTAATGGACAAGAATGTTCGGATGCAAGGAGAACTGGGTTCTGTCTTGTTGAAAATGCCTCCTTTTGTGCTGAAACCACCTGAAGAGGGTTGGTGATCACATCCCAAATAAATGAGGATGAGGATGATTTCATTGAATTTATTATAGCCACCCAGACTCTGGGCGGCTGACGGAATCAAATACTCATTAAAACAATTAAAAACGTAGACAAAACAAAACAGCCTGAGCCAAAAACAGCCATTAAAATGCAGTGCGACAACCCCAACTAAACATATGAAAGGGAAAATTGGCCTTAGACCTGGACCCAAACCAGGTTTTAAGGGTTTTTCAGAACCCCAGGAGAGTGGGCATCATTCATATGCAAGAGTAATTCTATTTTGATGTTTGTTCATTTGTTTAAAGCAGTGTGTTCTTGTGGGCTCCATCCTTTGATCTCTGATAGCCTTGCCATAAGAATTTGGGTTTAACATGGGGTAGATCAGGGGTGGGGAACCTTTTTTCTGCCAAGGGCCATTTGGATATTTATAACCAGGGACCGGGGGGGTGGGGGGCGGGGTTTCTGGGACTTCCGCGGACCGGGGGCCGGAGTTTGTGGGCGGGAGCCAATCACAAGCACTGGGGGGCGGGGTTTGCAGGTGGGAGCCAATCGTGTGGAAGGGGCGGGGTTTGCAGGTGGGAGCCAATCGTGTGGAAGGGGCGGGGTTTGCGGGCGGGAGCCAATCGTGTGGAAGGGGCGGGTTTGCGGGCGGGAGGCCCGCGGGCCTTATATGGCCCGCGGGCCTGACGTTGCCCACCCCTGGGGTAGATGATCTGCACTCTCAGGTTATCTTCCCATATTTTTATGGTTTGGGGGATGCCTTTGCACCTTCAGTCACGTTGCAGAATAAATGCACAGGAAGGTTTCCTGCCCTTTCAAGTCAGGATATAGACAAAAACAATAGGAAAACCCATAAATCAGGATTGCATTTTTTTTCCTTTAAAAAAGGAGCCCCACATTCCAACCCCAACCACAAATTGCATAATCTCCTTGATTTTCCATTGGGTACAGCCCATTCTTGGTTTCATCCTGCTATCCTGGTTCGTGTGATCTTGATGGTCCCGAAGTTTACAACCTCTGGTTTACAGGCAACATGACCCCGCTCTTGTCCATGTTGGTCAGGTCAGGCATGAAGCTTGCGGTTTTGCACATCTTCTGAAGAGCGTCTTCGGTGCAGCATCCCCTATCTCAGCCATCTCCACAGTGGTTCCACATTAGCACTTCAGGGAGAAAGAAGCTACGCTGGGATGTGTTAGCCCACGAGGTAGACCAGACCAGAAAGCCAACTCCACAGGAAGACCAGAACTTCACTTTATTGAGATAGGCTATAATAACAGAATCTTGCAAACCTGGCTGGGCTTCCCTTCCCCGCTCTCTTGTGTCCCAGTGAATCAGGGAGGAGTCTGCCTGAGTCGATTCCAAATAATGTCTCACTTCCCAGGAGTTAAAGAATGTTTCAGCCCTCTTTGCTTATAAAATGATTCTTGCCTATTTCCCTCAAGGTCAGCTCCCTTACTGTCTACAGCAGTGTTTCTCAACCTTGGCAACTTGAAGAGGCATGGACTTCAACTCCCAGAATTCCCCAGCTAGCCTTGCTGGCTGGGGAATTCTGGGAGTTGAGGTTCACGCATCTTCAAGTTGCCATGGTTGAGAAACGCTGGTCTACAGCATGTCACCGGTGCAAATGTCCCAATTTGCAAGGTATTCTGGGACATGTAGTCCAATACTACAAGAGTCGGTTCGCTTACCCCTTCCCTGAGCGCGCGGTAATAAACGCTGTTAATATATATGAATGTATGTATAAATATATATGAATTGCAATGTTGTAAGCCGCCTAGAGTCCTCCGATAGGGAGGGGATAGGCGGGGTATAAATACGAATAATAAATAAATAAATAAATAAATAAATAAATAAATAAATAAATTTACATGGAAGTCAGAGAGAGAAGGTGACCACATTTGTCTATCAGCATATGGATGGGGAATAATAGTTGGTTGCCTGTATCTCTAATTGAAGAAAAGGGAGAAAGAAGAATAAAGAACTGCTTTCTCCAACATGATCGCTTCCAGAAGTGCGTAAGACTGCAATTCCCAGAATTCCTAGCCATTGGCTTCACAGGTGGGAATTGTGGGAGTTGCAGTTCTAACCTGAAGAGCACCCAATCGATTGGGATAGACAAGAAGGCAGCACAAAAGATGGAGTGGGTTTTATTCTCCCCCCCCTCAATGCTGTTTACAGGAGGAAAGAAATAGTAGTACCGTGTAACTCTATCCAGAATTTCCTGCCAAAAACATTTGTGTTAAGTGCCAGCGGCTAACTCTGTTTCCTGTATGTTTCTGGAACATTAAAAAAAAAAAAACTGGCAGGGTGGACAGAGCCTAAAGAATCACTTTGTAAACATTATTTATTAAACACGTTTATAAAGCAATAAGAAAAAGATTGTATTTATATTATTAATCCTAGCTCCTTTTTGCTGTGTTACATTCTGGAAAAACAGATCGCACTGTAGGACAGGGAAAATAAATCGTTGGGAGAGTGATCCAGGACTTTTTAAGACACTTTTAAAAACATTTTAAGCACCTTCATATGTCAGGAGCCCAATTTGGTCAGAAATGTGTTGGCTTCTCAAGCTGATACACAAAGATTGCCCCTCCGCCCTCTTCTTAGGTCACTTCCTTCATCCAAGACAACTGAAAATTTCCAGCGTTCGTGTTACTTTCCTGTTCTACCTGTGTCAGGAAGCTCTAATTCTTAGGTTTGAAACAAACTAAGATCTAAAACTCTGGCTCGGAGCTGATTTACATTCTGGTTTTATTTATTATTATTTATTAAACAAATTTATTTAGCCGCCCAACGCACACACAATGACTCTGGTGGCTTACAGAGTTAAAACCAATAAAACGGGCGGGGGGGGGGGACCCTTGAGGTTGAAGTTGTGCTTGAGGTTGCGATGACCAGTCATCCCATCATACCCATGATGCTCTTCCCTTTTGGGATCAGCAGTGGTTTGCAAAGCAGGAAAAGGAACAAAAAATGGAAAACTGAAGAAATCAAAGCCATAAGAAAATAGAATGAAACAGCTAAATCTAGTTTCCACCAACGCCATTCATTATACCGCTTCGTATCTTTATATCTTTGCAAGCCATCCTTGATTCCACCACGTTCAAACACTGCTTCATACATTGCCTTTTGTACTTGACTTGTGCTCAATTTATCTGTAAAATCATATACCATGGCATACCAAGATGAGAAAAAGTAAGCAATCATACCCTTATAAAGCATGAGGCTCATTTTTGTTTAATAAACTGAGATAGATACCCCAAGCACCAAGCCTTTTAAAGTTTTTTTGCTATTCTGTATATTTATTCTGGGCAAAGAGATTTGATCTTTCCAAGAACACACCTAGAATAAAGGTGAGATCATTCCATCATCTTGCTCCTGGTTTTTAGATGGTTGGAGATGAAGATGCAAGTTTGGGAATGGCTTGCTCTGGAGTTTGGCACCGTTGTGTCATGTTCTTGTTGATTTTAATTGCAGGGGTATGAGAAAAGCCATTGGAGTCATTCAGCTGTAATGCCAACTTCTATGTAGGTGCTGCAAAAGCCAACAAATTATTCAAGATAATACTTTGAATGGAGCAAGTTCTCTTGATTAACAGCACTCTATACGTTTGTGTTTGATTTCTGATCATAAAATAAATATATAATCCTTCTTATTTCAGAAATCCTCATAAAAGTATCCCCAGCTTGAAAGCATCCAACAATGAAGGCTTCACTGTTGATTATTCCTATCAGTTTTTTTCCTAAATTTACATCAAAAGCTGCCTCCTAACTTAGGGTCATCTTTCCATGTCCTGCAAACTGGTCAGAGAAGTAATTTTAAAACCTCCTTGAGTAGCCCCTTTCAGAAGATATTCTTAGTGTTTCTATCCATATTTCTTCCTTCAATCCAGCCCAGGAAAATGGAAAGGAAGATGCTTTGGATCTTTTTGCCCAAAGCCCAGAAATGCCGAACCTAAAAAATAATCAACACAGTCAATGTAATTAAAATAGTTATTTACTGCATCCTTAAATATCTTGTGTTTTAGCCCTTCTTACAAAGAGATTATCTGGGCCTCTTGCTTGGATACGGTTAGACAGGCTCAGCTCACCATTGCGGCTTTTATTTCTCATTTCTTTTGAGCACTATCTTCATGTTTATAGAATATGGAGGATAATTGAGAGCCAGAGTCTTTGGGGAGGTGAATTGTTGATATTCTTAATATCATTAGGCTATGATCAAGCCAAACAAATAGTCATCCAAAGAATAAAGGACATGGGGTTCCAGAATGAACTTAGTAGGCTCCCACAACATAATAGAATTTGGATAAATGGGGGCGTATGGGAACCAACAAGGTATCTCCTAAATCTAACATTCCCTAAGTTGAGAATTGCATTTTTTAAAGCCAGATTCAATATTCTCCCATCTGCACTACTCCAAGGCAGATACAACAAAGTCCCCGTAACTGAGCGCATCTGCCCATGCGGTGAAGTGGAAGTAGAAACTATTTTACATGTACTGCTACACTGTAAATTTTATAGGGATATCAGGTCAATTTACATTGCGCCCCTAATAGAAAAACTCCCTGGGTATCCAGATAATTTTTACGTGAATTATCTACTTCAGGATTTAAAACCTTATATTACATGTACAGTTGCCAAATTTTGTGTTGCTGCAATGAAAATAAGACAAATCCAGACGAAAAAATAACTCCCTATTTTAAATGTATATTTTTAAATTTGAAATATTTTAATTGATAATTTGTCAGGGGATATACATTTTTACCTTTATGTTATAATTTCTTATTGTATAATTTCTAATGTTCTAGGCTTACCCCATAATGGTAACAAATGTATTAACACAGTAATAGCAGAGTGAATGCTGTATTATTATGTGATATATTTTGTTCGTTTGTAGTTTATTATCGTATCTTCTGATTGTACTTTGTCTCTTTTTCTCTTAAATTTTGCTGGTCATTGACCGAAATGAAATAAATCTTTGTACTATTCCAGAGCTTTCCAAACTGTGTGTCGCGACACCACCCGGAAGTGGCGGCGCGCGTGTGTATGGTGGCGGCGGCGGCGGCGCAGTATCAGTGTTTCCGCGTTTTAGTGGAGGCTGCCGCCGTCGCCGTGCACGCGCGCGCCGCCGCACGCCCCCCTGCGCCGCTGCCGCCGCCGCTGGTGTGTCACCAGCAGCGGCACTTTGGAAAGCCCTGTACTAATCTTTGTTGCCTTGGACGATCAGTTAAAGTACACTGTCTCCGAATGTTTGGGGTTTAGTCAGCAGATGAAAAATTATTGCATGGCTAAAGCCTCTTTCCTAGTGATCCTTGATAGAATGATAAAGTTGCAGTCTAATTTTCTCCAGTTCTACCAATGTATTAAAAGGATTAGATAGAAATCCTTTTGTGGGGAATAGAAACTGAAATCCATCTCTTTAGGCTTCTTAGCATTTAGCTATAGAGCAGGGCTTTCCAAAGTTTTCCCGCGGCGACACACCAACCTGGAAGTGCCGCCGTTGCGGCAGTGCGCAAAAACCCGGAAGTGCTGCTGCCGCTTTTGGGTTTTTGCACGCCGCCGTTGGTGTGTCGCCGCGGGAAAACCCGGAAGCGCTGATGATGATCAGCGCTTCCGGGTTGTGTAGCGACACACCAGACTGTGTGTGGCGACACACTTTTGTGTCACGACACACAGTTTGGAAAGCTCTGCGATAGAGAGTCAGTTTGGTCTAATAGTTAAGGAGCTGGACTAGAAGCTGGGAGACCATGTCTTCTAGTCCTGCCTTAAGCACAAAGCCAGCTTGAGACTTTGGGCCAGTCTCTTCCTCTTAGCCCTAAGAGAGCAATGGGAATGGAAGGAGAGCAATCCACTTTTGAAAATGTTGCCAAGAAAACTGCAAGGACTTGTTCATGCAGTCAGTAGGAATCAAGAATGACTTGATTAAAGGCAAAGCAAGAGACAGTTTGGTGCAGTGGTTAAGGCATCGGGCTAGAAACCAGGAGACCGTGAGTTCTAGTCCCACCTTAGGCACGAAGCCAGCTGGGTGACCTTGGGCCAGTCATTCTCTCTCAATCCTAGGAAGAAGGCAATGTCAAATCACTTCCAAAAAGGTTGCCAAGAAAACTACAAGGGCTTTTTCTTGTAGTCACCAGGAATCAGGGTTTACTCAATGGACCATAACAAGAGACGCCTTAGGAGCACTGCTCTGGCATACCGAATCTAGGGTTTTATTACTCTGGGATGATGGGGGCCTTTTTTTGGGTGATAACTATTTAACTACTTGAGGAAGGCAGTCTTAGCTCCCTTGTTGTTGTTTTTAAATCAAGACTGAATGTATTCCAGTTTCTTTTCCTTTGATGTATTGTCGAAGGCTTTCACGGCCGGAGTTCGATGGCTGTTGTGGGTCTTCTGGGCTATGTGGCCGTGTTCTGGAAGTTGTGGTTCCTAACGTTTCGCCAGCATCTGTGGCCAGCATCTTCATTGGGCAGGAGCACAGACAGAAGCAAAATCTCTGTGCCCAGGTGGAGTGGCAATGTTTTGTTTGTTTTCTATTTATAGAGCTAAGTTATAGGAGATTAGGTGGGTTTTTTTGTTGTGTTGAAATGTTAACGAGTGGCTAATGAGCGTGATTAGCATGTTCATTGTGAGAAGTATTCCCATGTCCTGGTGGTTGGACTGAGTTCGTTGACCCTTTGCAGGCTGTGTTTTTCAGGACTGGTAGCCAGGTTTTGCTAATTTTTAGACTTTCTTCTTTTTTATTGTAACTGTGCTGGTGTTTGTGAATTTCAATGGCTTCTCTGTATAATCTGGTGTAGTGTAGTAGGAACCAGAACTTCCAGAACACGGCCACACAGCCCGGAAGACCCACAACAGCCTCCTCTTCTCTTCTCTTCTCTTCTCTTCTCTTCTCTTCTCTTCTCTTCTCTTCTCTTCTCTTCTCTTCTTTTCGGACTACTTTCCTGCCTTTTGATTGCTCTCATTCCCCTGTTTTGAATCCGCTAGCAGCTTGTCCTAGTTGACTTTTATCTCAAAGAAAGGTACTTTAGCTTTAATTTGTAAGCTATCTGGAAGACCTGTTAGATTGGAAACTTTTTTAAAAACTAGGAATGTTACTGTGTTCCCCAAGGGAAGAGAAGATAACAGAATGCTTTTTCAAGGTGTGAGACACTGAAAGTGGCCTCTGAAATCTCCTCAGTGGAGAATGGGATTGTAAAACCTGTTTCTGTGTAAGCATGTGTTGGGTTTCACCGTTAACAAAATCCCATATTTGCTTTATAAATTTCTTACTTCGGACAGCAGGCATGGTTCTGTGGGTTTCATCCTATGGAGAGATTTGCTTTCTATGTTTATTCAGCATTTTCTTTTGGGAAGTTTATATCTTCATACCTTTTGACTGAACAATACTCAGAATGGTCCATAAGATGTTGGAATGGTCTATAGTGGTTGGGAACACTGAAACATGAAACAAAAAGCCAAGTAAATTTGAAGAACTCGTCTCCAACAGCCTGCGCATTCACAATCCAGCAGTCTTAATCCGTTGGGCAAGGAATACGATCGGAGTGTGCTCCCCTTTGGTTTTCCAGGCCCCAAAACTGGTGAAAACCATATATGCCTATTGTAGAGTAAAGTAAAGGTAAAGGTTCCCCCCACGCATTTGTGCAGTCGTGTCCGACTCTAGGGGCCAGTGCTCATCTCCGTTTGTTACCTGAAGAGCCAGAGTTGTCCAAAGACGCTTCTGCGGTCATGTGGCCATACCCACCGAAGTGGTACCTATTCATCTACTTGCATTTGCATGCTTTCGCATTGCTAGGTTGGCAAGAGCTGGGGCGAGTGCGGGAGCTCACTCTGTCACACGGGGCTAGCAATTGGAACCTCCGAGCTTGCAATCTTCCGATCAACAAGCCTGGTGTCTTACCCGCTGAGCCACCACGCCCCTTACCCTGTTGTAGAGTACATATGACTAATGCGTTGGTTTAGAAGCACCTGTCTGGGACTGAACATAGAGTACAAACTATTATCTTTTTTGCCAGTTATAATTGCATAATTGTGTTTGTCATGACACACATTTATAAATCTATATTTCCATCTGGTTTTCGAGGACTGTTTTTTTTTTCCTCCAAACCTCAAGCTTAATTTTATCTAGATTCCTTGGTCCAATTAAATATTTGTTGGAACCATGTGCTAGTTACTCCTTGTTTTCTGTATCCCTTTGGGGGTCTGCTGAGTCACCTATTTCAGAAATATCTGAAATGGAACATTTTGTTATAGAGGTTGTAATGATTTCATGAACACAAGGCCCAGGTGTTTGGTTTGTTGAAACATGTGATATAATTTGCAGAAGATGAGCCATTTCATTGTCTTGGGAAGAAAAGGATCTGTTGTGTTAGGGCAGAGCTTTCCAAACTCTGTGTCAGGACACGTTAGTGTGTCGGCTGCAGTGTCTGGGTGTGTCATGGCTGCTGCTGCCTCCGAGCCCTGCCAGGATTCCGTGCAGGTCCTAGTGCCTGCCTTGTGCCCGGCTGCCTCCAAACCTGCCCTGCCAGGATTCCACACAAGGTCCTAGTGCCTGCCTTGTGCCCTGCTGTAAGAGTGTGTCGCGAAATGATGCATTTCTAAAAAGTGTGTCACCAACATGAAAACTTTGGAAAGCTCTCTGTTAGGGGCATAGTAGCTAGAGTGTTCTGCTAGGAGAGCAGAGACCCATGTTTAAATTCCTGCCTCAATTAGGAAGCTATGCAGGTGAGGCCTGGATAGTACTTGGAAGGGAGACACTGAGAGAAACCCTGGGGTGTAAACTAGGCTGAGAACAAGTCAAGATTGACTCAAAGGAGACAAGACTTTAATTGCAACCTAATCCGAGAGCAGGAAGTTGGGTGAGATGATCTTCAAGAACACTTGTAACTCTAAAAGTCAGAAATAAGCAACTGAAACTAGGAAAGAGTACTTCTGGATTTTGAAAACGAGATTTGTGAATGTCTGTGTCAGTCAATGGCAAGGAAATAATGAAATCTACGAACGTCTTTCTAATGATAGCAAAGGATGTGATACCATTGTAAAATATTCCAACCGAAATGACAGCTTGGGTAGTACATGCTGTAGCATGAAAAAAAGAGGTCCTGATGTACAGATACCACTTCTCATCTGGGAGAGAATTTGTGCTTGAGGGTCTCTTTCCAGACAGGCCAGTGTTATCAAGATTCTCAGCGATATTGGTTATGGCTGAAATTGTATGCGCAGGAACGCAACCCTTCTGAACATGACTTACAAGGCTTTATCTTCTGCCTTACAGTCTGTTGCAAGATTGGTCAACCTAGGAGGCTCATGTGAACCTTTGGAGCCTCTCAGAATTGCACCTCCAAAATTCAGTGGCAAAATGCTGAATTGCTGCATGATTTCCCACCGAAATATATATACTAAGCCTCCAATCAGCTTACTTGTTCTACGAAAGATAAAAAGAGCCCCATCCCCTTAAATAAAAACCCCGAGGAGAAAAAAACAAACTGAAAGTTCTGTTATATCAAGATCCCATCTACAAAAAAATGTATCTAATTTTGGTCTTTCAAGGGCCTGCTGTAAATCATCAACAAACCCTAGATTCTGATAACGGCCGGATGGTTGATTGGGTATTCTGGAGGACAAAGGAGGCTTCCTTCTATTGAGTCAGACTGTTGGTTTATCCAACCTAGTATTGTTAGCCCTGGTTAACAGTGGCACTCCAGTCTGTCAGGTAGGAGCTTTCCAGGCCTTACCTAGAGATGGTAGAGACCAAAACTAGGATCTTCTCTGGACCATGGTGATATGTCACCATTGAATGACGCTTCTCCTTGATGAACTTACTGCCCCTTTTCTTTCTATAACTGCTTCCTTGGGTTGAACATCCTTATTTAAACAGCTGAGCAGCATCACACGTACTTTCCCCTCTCCTCTTCCCAATTTACCGTTATTGCTGACTTTCGCAAACCAACTGCCTTCCTACTTGGTTTGGACCACATTCTCTGCTTCTGGCCCCCCGTTGAATGTTTTTTGCTACATGCTGTGGTCCCCCCATGGTCCCTATATCTCATTGGGGATCATCTGACTATTTGTACTCTAATCTGCAACATCTCCTTTAGTATTCCATCTATGAATTGAATTTGCATACAGGTAGTCCTCGCTTAATAACCACAACTGAGACCGGAATTTCGGTTGCTAAGTGAAGTGGTCATTAAGTGAATCCGACCCAATTTTACAACCTTTTTGTGGTGGTCATTAAGTGAATCCGACCCGATTTTACAACCTTTTTGTGGTGGTCATTAAGCGAATCACTGTGGTCATTAAGAGAACCACATGGTCATTAAGCCAATCACACAGTTCCCCATTGATTTTTGCTTGCCAGAAGCTGGCCAGGAAGGTTGAAAATGGTGATCACATGACCACAGGATGCTGCGACAGTCATAAATGCAAACCGGTTGCCAAGCGCCCAAATCGTGATCACGTGACCGTGGGGATGCTGTGATGGTCGTAAGTGTGAGCACCAGTTGCAAGTCGTTTTTTTCAGCACCGTTGGAAGTCTGAACCATCACTAAACGAATGGTCATTAAGTGAGGACTACCTGTAGTATACTGCTTTTGTCAATGCAGTGTTCTCTGGTAGAATCCTTGTGCATTCATGGAACTCTTCCACAATTGTGTTGTGGTTGTCCAAGGATCCTTCTTGGGAAGTTGGAATTCTCAAACATACACATGATCAGGTTTATCTAGATTATTGTAAGTTTCATATGGGAAGCATCCAGCTCTGGATGTCGGGGATGAAGCTTGCCTTCAAAAAGGATGACAGGTGTTCGGACTGAAGCAATGGCCACTCTGGCTTGCCTGTTATTTTAAAGCAACGAAAGTTGGTCCAACAAGGCTTAAATAGGATCATCTTGCTTGCCAAAGATTTTGCTCCATCTTTGAGATAAAACTTAGCTGGAGTGCAGATGAGCTCATGATGCAGCTGTGTGCGGCTTTGCTGGCAGAGGAACAGACAGGGAAAACACGCAAGGAAGACTGCTTTTTTCCCACCACAACATTGTGTTATCTGGCTGCTTTATGAGCACACTGTCTTCCTTTTCAAAACCCCGGGATCCATTTCCTTTTTCCTTCCTTTCTGCAAAGTGAGGAGATAAGCCCTCCTTGACCCAATGAGTGGCAAATTAACCCACTGCAATGGACAGCTCTTCCTAGTTAGCAAGCAAGGAAATCCAGAAAGTGCTTATTCTTTGGATGGCACTCAGTGGAATTAAATTGGCATTAGCGAGGTCTAGAAAGGATTAGAGACAGTCATTTGGAATGAGGGCTCTCAGAAGTGTTTGGACTGTGATGGAGATTTCTTCCCAGTGGGAACATTTCCAACATTCAGAGCCTGCTGGTGGTTTATATGGATAGAAGGGGCATTGTCAACCCACCTGAATACCCTTTCTTAGGACTAGGTGAAGCTGACCTCTGCCCCAGTGGGCGAGTAGCCACCATTGCCACCTTTGCCACTTTAGATCCATGTAGGACAGAAAGGACATAATGAGGACTTAAAAGAGATTCAAAGACACTCTCAAAGCTAATTTAAAAAAATGTAATATCAGCATTGAGAACTGGGAAGCCCTAACTCATGAGCGTTTCAATTGGAGGTCAGCCTTTATTAATGGCGCTATGGACTTTGAAGAAGCACGAGTACAGGGCGAAAGGGAGGAAAGAGCTAAAAGGAAGGCACGTCAGGCAAACCCTCATCATGACCGTCTCCCACCCGGAAACCTATGCCCTCATTGTGGGAGGTTGTGCGGATCCAGAATTGGCCTTTACAGCCACTTACGGATCCACTGTTAAAATTTTACCCTTGGAAGACAATCTTACTCGGCTATGAGTGACCGCCAATGATGATGATGATATGGTGCCACAATGTTGGTAATTCGTCATCTATTCATGGAGGAAAGCTGCCCAAAGGAGGAGACTGAGTGACATGTGGGCTATATATGGTCCTTTAGAAACCTAGGATTGCATTGCAAATTCTTGGTCGCAAAATAGCTGAATTTTGGCAGCAGGATTTCATACCAGGGATGGGGGCGGGATGGGAAAGGGAGCAGTTTCTCTCCCAGAAGACCTCCATTCTCATCCAGCTTTCCTTCCCCCAAAAATGGGTTGGAAAAAAATTCAGCCAGTTCGATGATGATGATGATGATGATGATGATGATGATATCATCAGTGGAGGACCTTCAAAAGGTTGGGAGGCAATGTGGTGGTCCTTGAGTCTCAGATCCCTTCCTTAGATGTTCAGGCACGTTATGAACCTACAGGTCAAGGTGGGGGAGAAATGTATTCAGTTCACATGTTAATGACATCTTTCCACAGCGATAATCAAAGTGAACCATGACTTTCTTTTGAAATGTGCACTTGTCCAAATTTTGTGTTGCAATTCTCCTATTTTCAGAAAAGATGCTAAGCTGTATAAACGCAAAGCAGGGCAAAATAACCCCCTAAATGCATGTGTTAAATAAAATAACATACACAATGCATTCGGGGGAATTGCTTTAAAACAGATGTAGATATTTTAGGTGAAAATGCTTAAGGAAATATGAAAATATGTCTGAATCGTCTGTTTCCATGCTTTTTTTATTCTAAAATTGGGGCAGAAATGGAATGAAAGCCAGTTTGGTCTAGTGGTTAAGGCAACGGGCTAGAAACCAGGAGACAGAGAGTTCTAGTCCCGCCTTAGGCATGAAAGCCGGCTGGGTGACCTTGGGCCTGTCCCTGTCTCTCAGCCCTAGGAAGGAGCCAATGGCAAACCAGGAGACTGAGAGTTCTAGTCCCGCCTTAGGCATGAAAGCCAGCTGGGTGACCTTGGGTCAGTCCCTCTCTCTCAGCCCTAGGAAGGAGCCAATGGCAAACCAGGAGACTGAGAGTTCTAGTGCCGCCTTAGGCACGAAAGCCGGCTGGGGGACCTTGGGCCAGTCACTCTCTCTCAGCCCTAGGAAGGAGCCAATGGCAAACCAGGAGACTGAGAGTTCTAGTCCTGCCTTAGGCATGAAAGCCGGCTGGGTGACCTTGGCCAGTCACTCTCTCTCAGCCCAACTCACCTCACAGGGTTGCTGCTGTGGGGAAAATAGGAGGAGGAAGGAGTATTAGGTATGTTCCCCGCCTTGAGTTACTTATAAAAATAATAAAGGCGGGATAGAAAATAAATAAATAAATAAATAAATAAATAAATAAATGTCAGCCTAGCATCTTGGTTTTGATAGTTTTTCCTATATCATTTAATCAATACTGTTTGCTATATTTAACAGTCCATTCTAGGTAATGATTTCTACCACAATTGCCTTGGCCTCTCTTTGTTTTCGCCCTGCTGCTGCCCTGAAGTATTTCAACCACTTGGAGAGACAGAGAGAAGGGGTAGGAGAGATGTCCCCAAATATTGTAAAGTTTTGGGACTTGGCAAAGTTGTTGTACATTGTTATGGGGTCAGGAGCGGACTTATTTGTACTGATGAGCAGCAGTGGAGCAGAAGCGTTTTAGGTTGGCATTTTAATGTGAACCTAATTGGTCTTTTGCAAGCTGTGAACTGGAATTCACCTCCTCCGGTTCCCTTCGGTCGGCTGCTCCGCCTCCGCCTGTTCCTGAAAAACGGGACAAAACTGGCATTTATGTTAAAACGACGGGATGGTTGAGAAAAGGGGAAAAAAACGGGTCTGTCCCATTCAAAACGGGACGTATGGTCAGCCTAATTCTTTTGTTGTTCAGTCGTTTAGTCGTGTCCGACTCTTCATGACCTCATGGACCATAGCCCGCCAGGCCTTCCTGTCCTCCACTGCATCCCGGAGTTTACTCAAATTCATGTTCATGCCTAATTCTATACCATGCCAGATAGCTAAGAGGGAGAAGCATCTTTCTTCTTCTTCTGCCCGTAATCTCAGTGCAAATAGCACAGTTATATTCCATAGCTTCATTATTCAATTTGAATCTGGACTGATTCATCATCAATTAGTAATCATTCATCAATGCCTCAAAACTTAGAGTTCAGCAAGTTTCCCTCAAGGAGCTGATGAATACAGTGTGTGTGTGTGTGTGTGTGTGTGTGTGTGTGTGTGTGTGTGTGTGTGTTGCATTGCTTTTGGATAAAAGCAAACAAGTTAAGAACAAGATTTCACATAGGGGAGAACGACCAGGTGGTTTCTGTGTTATTTCCTTGGTTTGTCCTCAACAACAGCACATTTCTGTTGGCGTGATGGTTGCTGTTATCTAACTTCTGGATTGTCTTCAGTTCCTCCTCTTTTAGTTTAATAAAACTGCATATTTCTGTTACTTGATGGTTTCATGCTTTGTGTCTAATCCAGCAACTGCAGTCCGTGGACATAATATTGGCCCAAGCCATTTGGTTGCCTGATATGGTTGCCAGCTGCCGCACTCCCTCATAACCCTTGCTGGGTCAATACTGAGAAAAATAAGGTCCTGCTTTAATATGGTAGTTTCTGTGTCTCCATCTATAGCTTCAAATTCTACTGCAGGAAGCAGTCTGCCTGCAAAAAATTAAATAAATAAAATGGGCTGGGTTACCATTTTGGTGGATTTGTCTGGGTGTCCTTCTGATGATCCCAATCAGTATTGGGGTGCAAGAGATGCAACTTTATTAGAGTTCTATTCCATGCGGGCTGGGGGATTCTGGGAGTTGACGTCCACATATCTTAAAGTTGCCAAGGTTGAGGTACACTGATGTAGATAGACTTTATCCAGGATGATCTGTCCCCAACCTGGTCCTTCAGGTCTTCCAATGGTGCACCCATCGCCACTGTAACTGAGTCCATCCACCTTGCTGCTGGTCATCCTCTTCTTCTCCTTCCTTCTACCTTTCCCAGTATTAACGCCTTCTCCAGAGAGCATAATATGTCCAAGGTATGATAATTTGAGCCTTATCATTTGTTCCTTGAGGGAGAACGCTGAGTTGATTTGTTCAATGATCCATTGGTTTGTTTTCTTGGCTATCCACGGCATTCTCAGGCATCTTCAAAAACAACAATATTCTTTCTATCCTGCTTCTTCAAACTTTCCCGAATCAGCAACTGGCAGCTCTTTTGGGCCTAGGGATTGCACATAACTTTGTGGGTTGAGAGCTGCAGCTTGTGGGACCCACATGGCAAAGTTTCTAAATGGGTTTTAGAAAACAGCAGATTCAGAAAAAAGACTAGCATCTGACAAGATAGATGAGCTGAGTCAATTTAAAACAATTTTAAACCCTGGACCCAGAGGCTGCGAGGTTTTCTAAGCCACATCTGACCCTAATCCTGGAGCGACGTGCTGAGAGGCTCATTCCAACAAGCAGTGGACACTTGACTTTGTTTCCTTTACATTTGCATTCAGTTAAAATTAAGTATAGAGAATGTAATGTAATTATTCTGTAGTCGTGCACACTATAAATAATGCAGTTACTCTCTGGTCATGGAACTTACCCTTTCTGTCATGTCTATTTATTTATTTCCCTGTTAGTGTTAGACAAAAGAGCTTGTGACAACATAGTTGTCTGCTCCTGCCATTGTTGTCCCTACAACAATCCTATGAGGTAGGTTGGGCTGAAAAAGACTGGCTGAGTTTCCACAGCTGAGGGTCCACTGAACTGGGCCTGCCTGGGGCCAGTCCCAACACTTGAACTGCTTCACCACACCACCCCTTCAGTTGCGAACCTGAGTGTTACAAATTGAAACATCTGGTCCATATTATTTTCACTTTAGAGCGTATGTTATCCTGGATTTCTAAAGATGTCATAAGTATACTTGTTGCTCCGTTTTATTCTGTGGCTTTGTCTGGATCAGGGTTTCTCAACCAGGGTTCCGTGGCACCCTAGGGTTCCATGAGAGGTCACTAGGGGTTCCCTGGGAGATCATGATTTATTTAAAAAATTATTTCAAATTCAGGCAACTTCACATTAAAGAGGTAAGTTTCATTCTTGATTTTTAGTTTAAGGACACCGCTAATGCATATCTACAGGCCTACCCATGAAACAAATATCATAATTTTGTAACTTCTGGCCTCTATTTGAGCCTGAATGTGCAGGGGTTCCCCGAGGTCTGAAAAATATTTCAAGGGTTCCTCCAGGGTCAAAAGGTTGAGGAAGGCTGGTCTGGATGATTCGGCCTGTTTTATTTTATATGAGTGAGTTTGGATCAACTGTATTCTTATCGGCAGAAGATGCTTGAAAAGAAAGCTGAAATAGCATGGTGGAATGGTCAGTTTTACCCAGTGTGGGCAAGCTGGCTCCAGCCTCCAGAAATCCTTTCCATTTCCATTTTTATCTCTTGTCTGCAAAGAGAACAAACTGTTTGTGAACATGCGGGATACTTAAGACATTCAACGATTTCACATAAACTTTCCTCGCTCCAGTGTCTGATTTATCTCTGTACTGTATGTTTATCTTTTTTTTTTCTCCTGCCTTTATGCACACTGGCCGCGAACAACTGAGTTTATCCTGCCTGAACTTGGGAACTTTAGAGATGTGGAATTGAGCAAGAGAAGGGCAGAAATGGGTGTGTGTGTGTGTGTGCAATTTAATTTTCAACAGTCTCACAGTTCAATCTGCATTACAGATGCTGTCCCAAGGTCATTTTTCGTAACAGGTCAGCTCAAAATCCAGTTTGAGAATGCTTAGAGAGTACTGGTTTTGTTTTCAGCTTGTGGGCAGGGAAGCAAGAAACACACACAAACACACACACATGCACGCACACACATACAGAGTGCCAAACCTGGGGCCTAAAGTTTCCATTCTCAACCATGTGCAAGAATCTTTTTTTACCCCTCCTCTCCAAAACATTGCTTGCAATGCCTTCGAAGCCTTCGTTGGAATCTTGACTCAGTGAAGTGTCTGATCGGTAGAACAACACGGCACTTTCCGAGAAATGCAGCGTTGTGGCCATCCTCCGACACTCCGCTTGCAGCATATCCAGGAGAGAGTGCATCCGTTACCAGCTTCTGGGGTGGGAGCTTGTGGCTTCAGCCCACCACGGCATGCAAAACTTTATTTAGTAGATTGTCTGCACTGCAGCCCGGCCATTGGCCCCAGGAAAGATTGAATCCCGTTCCCTGGCATGGGGGCTGTGTGTTTCTAAATCATTTTTATGTCGGTCTAAATAGGAGTGCAGAAAGGGTAGAAGAGGCTGGCTGTTCCCCAGAATGCCAGACCCTGCCTCTCAGTAAATTCAGGTCAGTAGTCAGAGGAGAAATATTTTGATGCAAAGTAGTAGCTGATGCAGTTTCACTTGAAAATAAGCCTCCATGTGTTTCAGCGAGACGCCCACCTGCCCTGGATTGCACCTTAGCGTGCATGTGTGAGCCGTTTGTCCCATGCTTTTGTGGACATATATATCCAATGTCTTTTCTTTGAGGGAAACAAGATGGCGCCCGTGGTCCCCACCCCATTGTCTATTCACAGCAGCCCTCTGAGACGGAATGAGTTTGTGTATGTGCGAGAGAAATCGGTTCAGCTTTACTCAGTATGTGCGAAGGGCAAATTTGAACTGAGTTTCATTCTGGTTGTTATTGTAACATTGATTGAAATGGGCTGGAGCATCACTGCAGGGCATCTAAGATACAAATATAGCTTGCTTTGTCAGTTTGATGTCAGTGAAGTTTTGATTAATATGTGGGTTGGAGGGAAAAGATTTAAGCTACCTTGATCTGTGCACTGTGGTATCAATCAGATTCGATCTCTGTGAGCTTACAGTTTTTGTAAAACAAGTCAGAAGGTCAGCTGCATGCCATGTGTATGAATTTTTGCTTGGTGCAAAATATTTTGCTTTTAGTGCAATCTAATTATTGGCGGGGGGGGCAGGGAGATTCTACAGCCTCTTGCAGACACCTGCTTCAAAAGCAAAGGTAGGTGAAATTAATGGAAAGTATGACTTTCAGAAAACAAATGAAAAATATTGCTTTTGGTGGATGTACCTGTGTAGGATTAAGAGTCAATGGTAGAGAACACACTTTCCATGGGAAAAAAATGTTCCTGGTTCGCCATCAGCACTGTCCTGTTAAAAGGAACTTGAGTAGAGTCATGGCATTCTCCAGCCTAGCATTCTTGGGGCTACAGATCTAGACCCTGGGAGTCCCAGAAACAAATCTGTACTATGTAGTCCCAATCGCCTGAGGAAAGGCAAAGTGGTGGGTGGTTAAACTGTTGGATTAGGACTAAGGAAACCCATATTCAAGTCCTCACCTGACCTTAGAAATCACTTGGTAGACCTTAATAGTAAGTAGGTGTATATAGAGAAATGTGGTTCTTCCTAGACCAAAGTTTGAAAACATTTAGAGCTTTTGGAATAACCAATCTTAGCCTTTCCCAACCTGTGTGGATTTCAGCTCCCCAAATTCCCTAGCCAGCATTGCTGAGAATTCAGGGAACTGAAGCCCACCCTTACGCGGAGGTCCAAGTTGGGGTCGGCTGACTTATCCTGATGAAGACTTCTGGAGAATTTGAAAGCAGGCATGGTTCAGAGGTGCTTGGGGTGATTCTAATGAAACTGCAGCTTCAAGACGTCCGTCCCATTTGTTACTTCTGCTGGGCTATGTTGCATCAGCTGAAGTTCCTGGAATATTGTCTAGGTCTGCACAAAGCAATTTAGATGTGCTTTGATAAGGAGGTTTGTGCCGTGGAGGTAAATGATCATCTTTGCAGAAATGAAGAGGTGACCCGTTTCACCTCAGTAAAGCAGCTTGTCTCGGTCCTCCTTGGACCATGGGACTATGGGAGAGGGATCCAGGCTGGATGACCCAAAACCACCCAGCCCAGAAGATTCTCAGGCTCCAACACCTGCTACAAAATTGCAGCTTGGTGGTTTTGTCTTCTCTTAGGAGCAAGGAAACCATGTTGCTTTGTGAAGCAACTTCCATCACTAGGAAGCACATCTTCATCCTGCCCTATTTTTCCAAAGCCATCATGATGTATCCATCCCTCATTGCATAAGTCAAAGGCAAGATTTACAGACCAATGAGAACCGTAAGCAAGATTCTTGCTGTCCTGATAGAGTTACAATTGAGGTTAGTTAGTTAGTTAGTTAGTTAGTTAGTTAGTTAGTTATTTATTTATTTATTTATTTATTTATTTATTTATTTATTTATTTGATTTGTATGACCGCCCATCTCCCCCCATGGGGAACTCTGGGCGGTTCACAATAAACAATTAAAAATAAAATCTAAAATATCTAAAATCACAGTTATACAAAAAATACATATTCTAAAATCCAGATGGTGATGGAATAAATTAAAAGAAGGACAATTATAAAATTAGGGGATTAGCCACCCCCACAAGGAGCTATCCCTTCCTCCTTCCCATGCCTGGCGGCAGAACCAGGTCTTCAGCTCTTTCCTAAAGGTCGGGAGGGAGGAAATCTGTCTCAACTCTGGGGGCAAGATGTTCCATAGAGTGGGTGCTGTCACAGAGAAGGGCCGCCTCCTAGACCCCATCAGATGGCATTCTCTAATTGATGGGGTTCGTAGCAGGCCCTCTCTGGATGAGGTTAGATGAACCAAGACTTGAGCATCTTCTTATGGTGGCAGAGGTAAGAATGAAACTTACCTCTTTAATGTGAAGTTGCCCCAATTTGAAATAATTTTTTATATAAATTGTGATCTCCCAGGGAGCCGCTAGTGACTTCTCACAGAACCCTAGGGTGCCACGGAACCCTGGTTGAGAAACCCTGCTCTGTTCAGTAAAAAAAGAGAAAAAGCTGTGTATTACTGGCAGTGAGAAAAAAAGTTTAAAAAATATTATGTATTGGAGCAGAGTAACCTGTCCCATTCTGTTGACTCTGCTGTAGCACTTTTTTTTTTTCATATTCCAGAAAAAGGGTGGGGAAATAATTAAATATATGTGGAGTTATCATGGTAACTCTATTTAACTAATGTGGAATTGCAAGACATTTTTCAGGGTTGTTTCTGAATTTTGCATCCACCTACATCTTGGTCATCTTACATATAATAAACCTGGTGTGGGAAACTTGCTTTTAACCATGTTGTGCAAAATAAAAAGTGACATCAAATGGTTTTCCAACATCAGCTTGCCTGCATTTTTGGAGCCCTTTGCTTAGATCCCAAGGAAAACCACGTTTTAATTCAGTCAGGCATTTTAAGTTTGTGAGGTTTTTAAATATGTTTCTTTATTAAATATGTTTCTTTATCTCTTTATTTATTTATATGTTTTAGTTGAGTGTGCATTTTTAAAATTTTATTACAAGTTTTTTTAATGCACAAAAATACAATCCTCCAACTAACTACAAAAAAATATAAAACCAAGCTATAAAAAATTAAAAACAGAAGAACATAATTAATAACAAACAATAGCAAGGAAAATAGGAAAAAAGTTAAGAAAAATCTAGGCACAACACTTTTATATTAAGTATGAACCAAAGTATGAGAATTGCAAATGAAAAGAAAAGAAAAAAACCTCTGTTGTAAAATATCATGAGATCTGTTCCAGAAGAAAACATATGGTACCATTTTTTGATTTTTTGGGTTTGCATACAGTCAATTAATTTTAGGTGATGAAATTTGTTTGGGGCAATGAGTGTTTTATATAAATATTTGCAATGAATGGTTAAAAAAAAAAAGGAGGTGCCAGAAAGGACTGTTTAAGATGGTTTGACTGAGAAGGGAAATTTTGTAGGTACAGCTTGCTTTGCTCTGTCATTCAAGTGAACATAATTTTTTCCTGCAGAGTGCCATTGGTAAGGGGAGAGTGAATGCTGTAGGCAAGAATGTACAGCTTCTTGCGAAGTTTCAGACGCGTGCTGTGTGTTACAAAATGTCAATTTCTTCCCTCTTTATTAAAACAAAAGCACATGTGTCTGGAAAAAGGAAATACAAAGAGTAACAAAAACTTGATTGTAAGTGTAACATATAGAAAGAATCAAAAACTTGAGGCAGAATGTTATCCTGAAACTCGTCATCTGAAATGTTTATAAATAATGGTCATTTTTGTATAAGCTTGACATCAGCGGAGTGCTTTTGACTTCAAACAAAGTAAATTAATTTTATAAGCAATGCTAATTCCCTTATTTTGGAAGGCCAATCTAAACATGGAGCTGGTTCTACCAATGTGCAAGGCACACTTAAGCAGGATTTTGTTTAGCTATTGGTTGGGAAATCAATACGTTGCAATACCTTCCACCCTTTCTTTGGAATTGCACACAATAACATGACAAATATTTCCTAACAAATAATACAGCCAATTGAATAAGGGGCATCTCTCCTCTTGCTTTTATTTATTTTATTTTATTTATTTATTCAATTTATTCCCCGCCCATCTCCCATACAAGGGACTCTGGGCGGGTTACAACAATCAAAGTTAAAAACAATACAATAATTTTAAAAAATACAATATAAATAAATAAAATACAAGATGGGGGACGTAGGGAACGTAGCATAGTGTTGCTACGGGGCTAGCCAACCCCAAGAGGCACTCCCGCCTCTGTTGTCCTTTTCTACCAGAGAGGATGTTTCTGTTCTATTTTTGGTGAATGGTACCATTGTTTCAGGCTTCCAAGGTGAATCCACCTGTTGCCATGAGAGAGGCATTTCCCCCCTTAATGGCACTATTTTATTTATTTTATTTTACTTATTTATTTTATTTTTTTCTCAGCAAATCAGCCCAGGTGATTTGGGAGCTGCTGGTTATAGTCATGTTGATTAAGTAGGCGAGGCAACTGGGAAGTTGAAAAGGACATCCAGCATTCAGCAGTGATGGGGAGAGAGGGATTAAGCTTTAAACATGTAGGTGGATGAATGCTGCTTGCTTCAGCTTCTTCGCTCTTGATTAGTCATCAAAGACTAATGGCTGAAAAAATGCCCAGTGGTTGGCGTGCCTTGTGCACGGAGTCCCCTGCACCATTCAAAAGCTCCAGACATGCTTTGTTTTGAGGATACAGTTTGGACTCTGAGTGCAAGGCAATTGAAAATTGGACAAATCTTGGCTTTTGTTTTGAAGGACTGTTACGTTACTATGAGACCTTAGAACAGGGCTTTCCAAAGTTTTCCCGCGGCGACACACCAACCGCCGTTGGTGTGTCGCCGCGGGAAAACCCGGAAGTGCCGTCCTTGCGGCAGCGCGCAAAAACCCGGAAGCGCTGCTGCCGCTTTCGGATTTTTGCGCACCGCCGTTGGTGTGTCGCCGTGGGAAAACCCGGAAGCGCTGATGATGATCAGCGCTTCCGGGTTGTGTGGCGACACACCAGACTGTGTGTGGCGACACACTTTTGTGTCGCGACACACAGTTTGGAAAGCTCTGCGTTAGAAAAACCTGTTTATTGCTGTTGGGAACTGAAATATATTTGTTCCAAAACAGTTGGCTGGTTTACTTTATAAGTCTCCCTTCTGTGATGGCCAGAGTTATGGCAGTGTTTGGATGTATGCTGAGTCATATTTTACAGCATGAACGGGCATCCTGCAGCCTCTGAAACCCATGTTTGCATCCCCACTGATAAAATGCATGCTACTGAATATCAGCAACTCAATTCTCAAAAATTGATACAGGTAGTCCTTGCTTAATGACCACAATTGAGACCGGAATTTTGGTTGCTAAGCAAAGCAATCATTAAGTGAATCTGACCCGATTTTACCTTTTTTGCAGTGGTCATTAAGTGAATCACCACGGTTGTTAAGCGAACTTCATGGTCATTAAATGAATTAGGCGGTTCCCCATTGATTTTGCTTGCCAGAAGCCAGCTGGAAAGGTCGAAAATGTCGATCATGTGACCATGGGATGCTGCAATGGTCATAAATGCGAACCAGTTGCCAAGCACCCAAATCGTGATCACGTGACTGCAGGGTCACTGTGACGGTCATAAGTGTGAGCACTGGTTTTAAGTCGTTTTTTTCAGCACTGTTGTAAGTCTGAACCATCACTAAATGAGTGGTCATTAAGTGAGGACTCGGACAACGCTGGCTCTTTGGCTAACAAACGGAGATGAGCACCGGCCCCTAGAGTCGGACACGACTGCACAAATGTGCGGGGGGAACCTTTACCTTTACTTTTTACTTGAAGTATTGTTTCCTGTTGCTTTGAGGCAGGAGACTTATGAAAACTCTGGTGTAAATGTTAAAATAGGTTTAATGTAGTTAAAAAGCCCCATACCCCTAAATTCGAGGGGAGTAGAAAATTCTTGACTGGCCATTTTTTCTTTTTCTTTTGGCATTCTTATCTCATCCACTGTTTTTTCCTCTTCCAAAATGTTAAGTGGGGCTCTCCATCTGCAAATTATTACCCACTTCTGAATTAGTATGCTATGAGCAAGTACTAACACCTTGTGAATTCAGATTCTCTTTCTTCACGTAATAGTTGGTTCCCAGGCAGGTAAAGGTTGAGGAGACAGCTGGCTAAAGGTGTCGCCATCATCAGCGAAGAGACCTGCCTCATTGTTGGTTTATAGGATGGCTTTTAGAAAAAGAATCAGAAAGTTTCCACCTTAAAGAACACAGGAATATATGGCTTCTGAAAGGCAAATACAGGTAGTCCTCGACTTACGACCGTTCATTTAACAACGGTCTGAAGTTACGACGGCCTCGGAATGGGTGCTTTACGGCCTGTAAGGCACTTCCAAACATTGCAAAATGTTGCACCCCCCGTGGTCACATGATCGCATTTTGGGCACTTGGCAACCGGCTCGCATTTACGACCGGTTGCAGCGTCCCGCAGTCACGTGATCACATTTTGCAACATTTTTCCGGCAAAAAATGCCCATTGGGGAAGCTGGATTCACTGAACAACTGCAGTGATTTGCTTCATGACTGCCGTAAAAATGGTCGTAAAATTGGGTGCGGTCACGTGGTGACTCAACTTACGACCGCAACAACTTACGATGGAAATTCCGGTCCCAATTGTGGTCGTAAGTCGAGGACTACCTGTAGTTCAGCTGTTGGAATTCTTTTAACCGCCCTTCTCAATAAACCATGCGAAGGAGAACTCTCTGAGAATTGTGCTTGGAGAAAACGTTTTTTTTTGTTTTAGGCCGCCACCAGAGAACCTGAGACTTCATTTCCTTCTAGAGTGAACAGTGAGATCACTCCCGGTAGTAGCCGTGGTGTGCTAATCAATGTATAACAACTGGTTCTACCGGCTCCATTGCCGCTGATGTGCCATGCCACAAGCCGCCAAACAGCGGATCGGCGCACTGGGTGTCGCGGCTCAGCTCCGCTCTGCTCTCCACCGGCTCACAAATTTCCTGAAAATTTAACCATCAGCTCATACGAGCCGTGCAGAGGTTCAGGTCTTGCCTTCAGCGAAGCTCAGCGGGGCTGCCTGCTCACTTGTTTGTTGGAAGACGATGACATGGAAATGCTGTTAATAGCTGCCCTACTACTAGGAGTCTTTGGAAATCAGCATAGAAATGACACAAATAAATCTTTATTTTTTCTCTCTCAGCTGAACCACATCGGTGTTGCTGGGGGAGAAAGTGGGGATCCTAGAGAAAAGGTGGGATTTGATTCCAAAAAGCTATATGTGGATAGGGATTTGGAAGCTGCTTCTTCTCTGCTATGATTTGTTGCATTGTTTGACAGGCCAAATACAACTCGCTTGTTTCAAGGTACAGTATATTTAATATTAACCCCCATCTGATGACGTGACAAAGGATGGATAAACGAAAAAAGGAGAGAAAACTTTCAAACTTCTGGAGGAGTGGAGAGCATGTACTCTAAACCTAAACTTCATTTAGATATGAAATTGGAATCTAGTCTTACATTTCTAAGCACCATAGGACAGGCTGTGCAGTGTTTGCAAACCAAGGTGCTAAACTCGTGGAGACCAAGAAATGCTGCCAAATATTCTGTGAACCGTGGAGTCCTTGGTGCTCTCTGAGCCTTGTTGTTTTCTTGCAGACATTTCATTGCCAGGCTAGGCAACATCTTCAGTGCGAAAAGGGAGGAAGTGGGACTTGCTCTCTGTTTATATACCATGGCTTGTCCTGCCTGTGTTGGTGGGGGTGTTGTACTCTCCTTGGTAGTTCCTTGATTGGGTTGTTGTTTGCTGCTTGGTTGATTGACTGAGTTAATAGTTCCTTGATTACCGTCTATTGTGTTGTTTGATTGCTCCTCTGGTGCTAATCTTGGTGTTAATCTTTGCCTGTCTGGGTGATGATTGCTGGCAAGGAGGTGTTCTGGTCTTCTGGCTTTTCTATTGTCTCTTATGAATGGTATGTAAATATTGTTTACCTCTATGTGTCTGTTGATGGCTGCTTTGTCTGAGTGCCAAGCTTTCAGGAATTCTCTAGAATTTTTGGATTTGGCTTGGTTTAAGATGCTCACAGTTTCCCAGTTGAAAGTGTGGTTGAGTCTGTCCATGTGTTGTGAGATTAAGGAGTTTTCATCGTGTCTTCTGACTGCTAGTTGGTGTTCGTGGATGCGCTCTGCTAGTCTTCTGCCCGTCAGTCCTACATAGTGGCTGCTACAGTCCTTACACTGTATGTTGTAGATAACTCCTGTTTTTTCTTCTTGGGCTACTGGGTCTTTTGGGTTACTTACGATGTTCTGAAGGGTTTTGGTTGGTTTGTGTGCTACGGTGATGCCGTGTGGTTGTAACAGTCTATTGGTAGTTTCTGAGATGTTTCTGATGTATGGCAGTGTTATCCTTTTCATAGCTCCTGTTGGTTTTGCTGTGGTGGGTTGAGTGGTCATTCTGTGAACCATTTTAATACTGTTTTTGCAGGCCAAATAAAATAACTATGTTACGGCTTGCAGTAGATTTGGAAATCATCCCTTTGAGAGTTGAAACTTCAATATATTTTTAAAATTTTCAAATGATAGGCTTCTGGTTTTTTTCTTCTGCGTTCTCTATGGTTTCCTGGGGTGAGGAATCTAAAGCAAACCAGATTCCCATTATAAAGACGTGTTCCTATCAAAGCGAGCATTTTGTCTCCGGGGGGAAGAAATGAGGATTATGAAGGTTTTTTTGCTTTTTTTGTGGGTGTGAAGAAGATATTATGCTAATTGTAAAGAATATTGTATAATTGTAGAAACTTTATAACAGAGCTTTCCAAACTTTTCATGTTGGTGACACACTTTTTAGACATGCATCATTTCGCGAGACACTCTTACAGCAGGGCACAAGGCAGGCACTAGGACCTGCGCGGAATCACAGCAGGTTTGGAGGCAGCAAGGCACAAGGCAGGCACTAGGACCTGCATGGAATCCTGGCAGGGCAGGTTTGGAGGCAGCCAGGCACAAGGCAGGCACTAGGACCTGCGCGGAATCCTGGCAGGGCAGGTTTGGAGGCAGCAAGGCACAAGGCAGGCACTAGGACCTGCGCGGAATCCTGGCAGGGCAGGTTTGGAGGCAGCCAGGCACAAGGCAGGCACTAGGACCTGCACGGAATCCTGGCAGGGCAGGTTTGGAGGCAGCCAGGCACAAGGCAGGCACTAGGACCTGCGTGGAATCCTGGCAGGGCAGGTTTGGAGGCAGCCAGGCACAAGGCAGGCATTAGGACCTGCGCGGAATCCTGGCAGGGCAGGTTCGGAGGCAGCAGGGCACAAGGCAGGCACTAGGACCTGCGCAGAATCCTGGCAGGGCAGGTTTGGAGGCAGCAAGGCTCAAGGCAGGCACTAGGACCTGCGCGGAATCCTGGCAGGGCAGGTTTGGAGGCAGCAAGGCACAAGGCAGGCACTAGGACCTGCGCGGACTCACAGCAGGTTTGGAGGCAGCAGGGCACAAGGCAGGCACTAGGACCTGCGCGGAATCCTGGGAGGCAGCAGCAGCCTGACACACCCAGATGCTGCAGCCGACACACTAATGTGTCCCGACACACCGTTTGGAAAGCTCTGCTTTATCATATAATTATATAATCTTTATAATATAATTATATAATCTTTATAATATTATAAAGAATATTAAAAGGGTGATCCCCTTTGACATGTAGGATGGCAGTAAAAACAGGTTCATATGCATCTAGAGTGAAACAAATATACTTGGGGCGTTCGAATTATTCATAACTTTCACAAAGCGAGCCAGGGTGAATCACCCTTTTAATATAGCTTTGTCTGTGCCATGCAAAATCAAAGATAAATGACTGTTAGAATAATCTAAATATATCTTCATGGAAGCAAAAAATACTTCGTTAAAATAGGGGATCTCCAAGT
This sequence comes from Charina bottae, assembly GCA_023362775.1. Taxonomy (NCBI): domain Eukaryota; kingdom Metazoa; phylum Chordata; class Lepidosauria; order Squamata; family Charinaidae; genus Charina; species Charina bottae. The sequence goes on from JALMGJ010000018.1 coordinate 5,688,429, forward strand.
CTAACTGCATTTGCTTTTTTCCTTTTGTTTAATTCCCCCAGTGGTTAGACAGGCATTTATTACACCCAACTCTCCTTTCTGGAATGGCAAATCCCTAAACTCCATTTTGCACCCCCTGGAGCACTTCTGTCCACAGTGGCTGAAAATTAGTTTTGTGGTTTCCTGCCTTTTTGAGATGGGAAATACTGGGAAAAAGCTCTAAAGCAGGGTTTCTCAACCTCAGCAACTTCAAGATGTGTGGACCTCAGTTCAGTTTATTTATTTATATTTTATTTATTTATATTTGTATTTATGCCCCGCCCATCCCCTCCCTAACGGAGGACTCTGGGCAGCTTACATACATCGTTATACATCAAATTATACAGTGTTCTTTCATTATACAATCCGCGCGCAAGGGGAGGGGGTAAGGGAACCGGCTTTTCCTGGCTTTCCGGACTACATGTCCCAAGGTGCCTTGCGTTGGAGCCGGCTGCTGACTTCCTGTAGATGTTTGTTGCTTCCGGGATCTGCAGCCATTCGAAAGATCTTCCGTCCGATGGAACCTGACCCCAGACAGGACAGGACTCCAGCATATTTTCCCACTTTAAGGTGGTACCCAATTTATCTACTTGCTAAGCTTTCGAACTGTTGGGTCGACAGGAGCTGGGACTAGCAACGAGAGCTCACCTCGTTGCGCGGGGATTCGAACTGCCGACCTTCCGACCGGCAGTCCTAGAGCTTCAGCGGTTTAACCCGCTGAGCCGCCGCGTCCCTTTTCAGTTATTCAATTAACTCAATTCAATTAACTCAATTCAGTTATTTCAATTGAGTTGAAGTCCACACATCTTAAAGTTGCCAAGGTTGAGAAACACTGCTCGAAAGTAAGGTTGCTGTGGTTTTTAAACACATGCGCATACCCAAGAGAATCCTGCTGAGGTGGAGGGAAATGAGGGTTGGGGGAAAGTTCTTAAACTTTCCTCTAAAATGGATTGTTTGTAAATATTGCAGATGGTGGGGCTTCCTGCCCATCCCCTCCCCCTGGCCAGAATGTCTATGGGGCAGAATTCTTCATTGCTTGGCTTTGGCTGTGTTCACACAACACACAAAGGTCAGGAGGTTTGCAGGCATTGGTCTGGGCAAGTTGTGTGAAGTAGACCTTCGTCTTTCTGTATCATCTTGCTTGCTGGCTTGAGCAGAGCATGTTATGTGAGCTCAGCAATTTGTTTCATTAACCCAGTTTGGGCTGATAGTCCAAGCCCACTCCATGCATGCAGATATGAGTAATGGGAGAAGAAGGTAGTTATGTTTGGCACCCCATTTTCAATCTTGCTTGAGCTTCTTTCTAAAACAAGCCATCTCTCACAGGGAGGGAGCCCTCTTAACCATTGTGTGTGTGTGTGTCTGTGTGTGCGCGTGCGTGTGTGTGTGTGCGTGCGTACCTTTGAGTCAGTGTTGACTCTTGCCGACTGCCTGGACAAGTCCCTGCAGTTTTCTTGGCAAGATTTCCAGGAGTGGCTTCTCACACTACTTCCTTCCTAGGACTTCCTAAGAGAGAGGGACTGGCCCAAGGTCACCCAGCTGGCTTTGTGCCTAAGGCAGGTCTAGAATGCTCAGTCTCCTGGTTTGCCATTGGCTCCTTCCTAGGGCTGAGAGACAGGGACTGGCCCAAGGTCACCCAGCTGGCTTCGTGGCTAAGGCAGGTCTAGAACTCTCAGTCTCCTGGTTTGCCATTGGCTCCTTCCTAGGGCTGAGAGACAGGGAGTGGCCCAAGGTCACCCAGCTGGCTTCATGCCTAAGGCAGGTCTAGAACTCTCAGTCTCCCAGTTTCTAGTCTGGTGCCTTAACCACCACACCAAACTGGCTCTCTTAACCATATTTAAGCTCTCTTGGCCTCTCCTTTATTGATAAGATGCTATATCCTAGCCGCTTAAAAGTTCAGAGTACCATTTTGCCCGTTCCAAATGTTTGGACTTTCATGGCAACACACGGCTGAGCGTGGGATTATTTATACACAAAAGAGTGTGTGTCCCACTTCTTTGGCTCTTTTCTTGCTGACATGGTTGAGAAACAGTCCCCGTGCAACTTCACCTGTACATGCATGCTCTACCGTCACCCTTCTCCCGGACAAAGGCCCTCATCCCAGCCAAAGAAGCCGGCCTTGCACCTGCTCTCTGCCGCTTAATAGGAAATAAAGCTTGTTGAAGAGTTCCACTTCTGCCCCTCCCAGACAGGTGAGATGAAGCCGATGAAGGGGAATCTGCCTTGTTCCTGGTGACCTCCAAATAGAAGTAGCTGCAAGTATTTCAGTAAACACGGGATGAAGACACAGAGTTAAGAAAACCCCTTTTGACAGATCATGGCCTCCTATTCTTTCTGCCCAGATTCCGTGTCATCTTTCCCCAAGGTAGGGTTTTTATGTAGCTTACATTCCCGCCAGGGTGATGGTGTGCCCCCTGGTTTCATGGACTACGGCAGAGCTTTCCAAACGGTGTGTCGCGACACAAAAGTGTGTCGCCACACACAGTCTGGTGTGTTGCCACACAACCCGGAAGCGCTGATCATCATCAGCACTTCCGGGTTTTTGCGCGCTGCCGCAACGGCGGCACTTCCGGGTTTTCCCGCGGCGACACACCAACGGCGGTTGGTGTGTCGCCGCGGGAAAACTTTGGAAAGCCCTGGACTACGGTAAGGATGGAGGTGAAAACTCCAAACATGTTAACCTTTGCTAGAAAATCTGTCTTTCCAGAATCTACAGCATTGAAGATGCACTGGACAGTTCAGGATATGTGGCAGGCCAGATATGTGAGAACTATCTTACTTATTTGCCTATTTATTTAATGAGACTTATACAACAACCTCAATCCTAATGGCTTCTGAGCAGCTAACAATAAAAAAATTAAAATTGCATAACAAAATATATAAGAATAAAACTAATACCATCAGCACTCAGCTCGGGCCAAAGGTATGGTGAAATACGGGTAGACCTCATTTAGCAACTGCCTCGTTTAGTGACCGTTTGCAGTTACGACAGTGATGAAAAAGTAACTTTGTGACCAATCCTTGCATTTACAACCTTTGCAGGTCTGTAAAGCTAAGGAAAGCTGAAGTAATATCATAAGCACAGTTGTGCTTTCACTTCACGACCGCTTCACTTAACGACCAAGTTGCTGGCAGTTGTGGTCACTTAAATGAGGGCTACCTGTAGGGCCAACTGAACTTGCTTGTGAAATGTGAGAGAGGTTGGGCTCATCCCTTTAGTATGGTGTTTCTCAGAATTCTGGGAGTTGAAGACCACTCATCTTAAAGTTGCTGAAGTTGACAAACACCACTTTAGTCGGAGAGTTCAGGGAAATTATCTATACAAATTTAAATAAATTTAAATAAATAAATCTTGGGATCTTCTGCATACCAAACAGTGAAGATGGTGAGGAACAACTTCAGCATTTTGTGACAGTGACATGCTCTTAAATCCCCCCATCGTTCATGCAAACCGTAGAGCAGCTCATTTTGCCTGTGACTTCTCAGGCCCTTTCCGACCTCTTGTTACTTCTTTTAGCCTTAGATCGGTTTTGGATTTCACCGGGGCAAAGGGTGGGCCCCAAAACCATCTATTTTGACCAGTGAAACAACCAACCCTCATCCTTCAGTGATGGCTCCAGTGTAAGTTTGTATTTAGATAAGCTATAATTAATGCAGGCTTTCAGCTGCCTTTGGTCTGTTTGCAACTTGCAAAGAGAACTGTAGGTTTTAAAAATAACAGCAGGAAGAAACGGTTGGGTCAGGCTTGTTCATTTTGATCTGACGTGCCCTTCAAGCGAGATAGGCAGTAAACTTGTTCTAAGTGCCAGAGACGACACTGAAAATACACACACACACACACATGCAGTGTGTATTTGGAGCTTATTCTTGGGAAGTCAAACTGGCTTCACGTGGGATTGGTTCCACCCTGTCTGCATTTGACATGTATAAGGGTTCTAATTTAGAAACTAAATCTGAGGCTGGGTAATTTGAACAGGCTAAAGTTGCTGCTTTCCCTGTCTGGCTGATGAATACGTTTAGCTGCAGCCTTGTGAGTTGAAGGATAGAGGCAGCCTGTATTTAAGACCAGTTTTTAATTTATAACATGGGACATCAGTTTTGTTCTGACTGCAAAGAAGATAAATCTGGTCAGCACATCTGCTTTTGTAAGCCTGTAGAAACTCTGTCCTGTACAGACAAGTAATTTATGATGGGAAGGGCGAATGATACAGACAGACAGCGGTTGGTTTTACACACTCATTTAGGTAACACTTGTTTGGGTTGGGTTTAGCATATTGTGTGAAGCCAGCTGTCATGATTTGTAAGACTGTTGGGCTTTCTTTGGTGTGCAAACCTAGCTGGTTGTGATTGATTCAGTAAACCATAGGTCAGAGCTTTCCAAATTTTTCACGGTGGTGACACACACCAACGGCGGCGGTGTGGCCTGCGGTGTCCCGGTGTGTCGCGCAAAAAACCCGGAAGCGCTGATGGGGGGAACCGAAAGAAGCGGCACCCCCGCCAATCAGCTCCGCCTCTGCCACCGCGCTGGTGGCGGCGCTGATTGGCGGGGGTGCTGCTTCTTTCGGTTCCCCCCATCTGCGCTTCCGGGTTTTTTGCGTGACACACCAGGACACCGCAGGCGACACAGTAGTGTGTCGCGACACACACTTTGGAAAGCTATGCCATAGGTAAACACGCCATCGTTGAGCGCAGCAACGGAATCCAGTCATAGAAATGACGGTCTGAGGTTTGTACCCTTAATAAGCACTCCTCGAAATGTGTGTAGCCTCAAGATAAAACTATTTTTTAAAAAAATTACATGAGTATTTCTTGGTCAAGTCCTACTAAAAGATAAAAGTACCAAGCTCTGCCCCTGCGACTCTGGAGAGGTAGAAACCACAGAACATGTTCTTCTTCGTTGCTCCTTTTACAGCGACACTCGAACCAGATTTATCCTCCCTCTGATCAGCAGATATCCTGGTCACTCAGACTCGGCCTATGCCCAGATGTTGCTCATAGATGAACTGCCTTTTATTACAGTGATGTTGCTAGGTTTTGCGCAGAAGCATGTAAGATCCGCCGGACCTTGATGGGCCAAGTTCCTGCTACACAGATGTAATTTTAGATTTTTTGTGTGTAATTTTACATATTATCACACTTAATACATAATTTTTAGATACCGTCACATTTTTGGAATTTTAGATGTTATCACATTTTATATAATTTTAGATACTACCTTATAACCTAGACATAGATTGCTCCTTGTGGGCTTCACTCGCGGTTTCTAGTCAGGTTGTTTTATAGATGTATTTTAATTTTGTCTTAAATTTTATTTACTGCCTCTTCAGATAGATTTATAAGTTCTCACCGAGCCCTCAGAGACACATTACTTGTACTGGCCTAAGACTGTGATGAACTGACTGACTGACGGCTAAAAGATAACAGGAGCTGGTTTTAAGCCTGGTGCTTCTTTCAATGCCCATTAATTCCCCAATTAATTTCATTGGAGGTTTGCAAATGCTTTTGCTTCTCCAACCCAGCTTGCATGTGTTCCAATTAAGAACAACAAATGCAATATTCTATAATCCTATAATCCTCCTATTGCATAACCTGAGTCTTTGCATGAAATCAAATAGCCTTCACCCTGGCCTGGCATTTTTGGAATCTCTATTTATTTACCCTTTTCTAAGGATAAGTAAAAAAAAAAAAAAAGTGGCACAGATCTGTTTTTGAATGGCAGAGCCTTGATTCATTCCCCCACCCCTTGTCTTCTTTTTTTCTTTTCATCTTTTTTTTAAGGCAGCTTTCCCACCAAGTGAACTTACAAAATGAATTGGGCAATGGCTGTTACGTCTCAATTAGCACCTTGGCTTCTCGATACTAAATAGATGCTGTAACTAGAGTTTACTTGATTTGTAGGTAGTGTAGAGCAATTACTGTGTTTGCTGCTTGAGAACTAAGATGTACAAATAGCCCATTTCCAAAGTACTAATCAAAATATCCTAGAGGAAGGTAAAGGTAAAGGTTTCCCCTGCACAGTCGTGTCCGACTCTAGGGGCCGGTGCTCATCTTCGTTTGTTAGCCGAAGAGCCAGCGCTGTCTGAAGACGCTTCCACGGTCATGTGGCCGGCATGACGCGCGCGGAACGCTGTTACCATCCCACCGAAGTGGTGCCTATTTATCTACTTGCATTTGCATGCTTTTGAATTGCTAGGTTGGCAAGAGCTGGGGCGAGTGCGGGAGCTCACTCCGTCACGCGGGGCTAGGGATTTGAACCTCCGAACTTGCGATCTTCCGATCGACAAGCCTGGCGTCTTAACCACTGAGCCATCGTGCCCCCATCCTAGAGGAAACATGCATCGAATGATAGGCGTAGGAAACAGGCTAGAAAGGAAGAGTTAGCATGCTGTTGTGCTTAAGATGGGGGATTAGCACTGGGGAGACCCTGGTTCAACTCCATGTTGGCCATGAAAATTCACTAGGTTCAGCCCAATCATGCTCTCTCACCCTGCTCCACCTCACAGGGTTGCTTTAAACCTAATCCAAACTCTTGAACTCTTGGCAGAAAGTTGGGATATAAATCTAATAAATTAATAGTGACAAAAAGTCACTTTTTGTGTATTGGACAATACACAAAAAGCATAGTTAATATCTGTGTATTCCAGCGGATTCTGCTGCAGTTCTATTATACAAAGGAACGTCAAGGAAATCCCGTCAAACTCTATGGAGCTTCATTTCCAGTAGCTACGAATCAGACTGGGCCAAGGGTCTTGTATGCATGGAAGTGTATTGCATGTATATGATATACACAGGCATTACAAAGTTGTGTGTGACAATTTGAAGTTGCAAATTGCTTTGTATAATTGGAAGGATCAATGTGCTTTGATCTGTAGATTGGAGATGTGAACTGAGTCACTTGGGTCCAAGTCAGATCAAGCTAAATCAAGCTAAAAGTTGATTTAGTGTAGAAGTTCCCTATGTGAATAACAGAGAAGATAGGTGGTTTGAGAGAGGGGTCAAGGAATCCATTTATGCCAACTTGGAAAATCCTTCCTTGAATAGAGGTGGGGGCCTCAGGCACAATCTTTCTCCCATCTTTCTCCCGGATTTGTCTTCTGTGCCTAGGAAGATTAAGACCATTTCACAAGCTCAACAGCAGCATGGTGATCTTAACATCCTCCTTTAGATAATAAAAGGACTTAAAATAACATCTCAATATAACCATGACCCCAGGTGTAAGGTCACACAGCTACCTAGAAACATATTTAGGATTCCCTTACCAACTTTGCTCAGACTGAAGAAGCTCCTTGGATAAGGAGCGAAACGTTTCCACTGAGGAAATAGAAATCCAGTTGACATGATTCAAGCTACAGACAATTCCACCTGGATGACTGAGAACCTTCGTAGACCCTATGTGAATAGTTAGTATGAATGTTCTGCCCCATCTCCTGTACTCAGCAGATCATGGCCCTGGGCATGGAGGGAATTGTAATCCACACATTTCTTAGATGCAGAGGAACATAATCTGAATTCCTGTACTGTACTACTAGGCTTCTGAATCATGGATTCTACATGTGCCATTTCAGTTATACAGGTATTGCTTGTGATAAACTCAATTTGTTCCAATAATCCAGTGATTTGGTTGCTCCGGTGCCTTGATATGTACTCCATATAGTGCATTGAAAGGCAATACATGTAAGAAGGAAACAGATTGATCATTCATTCAATCATTCAATCATTCAATCATTCAATCATTCAATCATTCAATCATTCAATCATTCAATCATTCATTCATTCAATCATTCAATCATTCAATCATTCATTGGATTTATATTACCACCCATCTTCTCCACAAGGAGAACTCTGGGTGGTTCACAACCAAACCATCGTTAAAATACAAAACGGTCCTAAAACAAATATACAAAAAATATAAAATATCATTAAAATTCTTAAACAATATAAATAGAATAATATGAAATAAAATCAAGATGGCTACAGTTCTCAAATTCTAAGCATAAGGGCCACTCTTTGGCAATTGATGGTTACTGGTTTATTCTAAAGAAAGTTCTGCAAAGCTTAAAGCATTCTGTTTGTTTCTTAAAACCCAATCAAAATGAAAAAGGCTCCAAATGTTTGAACCTATCCATTCTGAGGGTTCTGGGGCATGAAAGGGATGATGGGAGATCACATACAGCCCCAGGATTCAATTTCTGTGTTAGAATTCACTAAGACAACATCCTTCTCTTCTCAACCAAGAGAACTTCCGACTCACCTGGAACTATCCAAGGCCCTGTTTCATAAGGACCTCTTCATCTATGAACTTTGTCAAATTCCAGTGATATGGAAAAAGTCTTTATTACATCTGTACGTTTTATAAGGACTGTAGTGGGCAAGGACTTTTTTCTCCATTATAAAAATTAAATACCTAAATCCTTACTGGGAAAGTTGGTTTGGTGTTGTTAAATTTTAGGCATACTTATTAGATTTGTGTTGACCAGAACAGTAAATTTCAAGTCTCCACTATGCCATGAAGCTCACTTAGGCATAAAGTTGTGTGGATCCATGTAAATTTGTCCCATGTCAAAAATGTGGCCCCAACATTATTATTTTGGTGATCTTTAAAAAAAACCTGGAAAATCCAAATTGGTTAACATGTGCATTTTCCCTAATACAAATTTCCTAAAAATGCTGCTAACTGTCCCCATATTTACTTTAAAAACTACTGTTTGAAATGTATGGGTTTTTAAAATATATATACATGCACATATTTCCAAAATTTATACTCTTTCTTGGGGTATAATTGTTTTTGGGGACAAACAATATAATATATATTGGCAGACCGTTCATTTATTTATTTATTAATTAAATTTCTATGACCGCCCATCTCCCCCTCAAGGAGGGACTCTGGGCGGTTCACAACCACAACATCATTAAAATACAATAAAAACAACAATAAAAATATAAATACAATAAAATCCAAGTGGCAGGTGGTTCTTACAGTGAAGCTAAACATATTTAAAATATTTGAGGCGGCTCTAGGAAATCAGCCATCCCCAAGCTTGACCACTTTCCTTCTTGCCCCAGGCGAGATCACAGAGCCAAGTTTTTAATTTTTTCCTGAAGTCCAGGAGTGAAGGGGCCTTATGTTGTTCATTGCAACTTATGTCACAACAGAATCCATGATGGATAGCGCTGATTTTTCCCCCCCACTGAAATCCATGGCTGATTTCTTACACATTCCTACTGGAAGCCTTGAACTAGTCATTCTAACTTATTAACAAGTTATTGAGAAAATCAAGTAGATACACTTTAACTGTGTTCATTAAGGAAAGGTGGGGTATGAATTTAATCAGTACTAACCATCTGTTGTTCACATCAGTCTTGTTTTTTTTAATGTTTTGGGTTTGTTCCTCCTAGTTGTACCCTGCTCAGTGTCTGAATGATTGGGGTGGTCTACAAACATTGTAAATAAACAAATAAATAAATAAATAAATGCTTGACCTTGCGCTTGCAGTCTTGTATGATGGGACTGATGTTGCCTATCCGATCTATGGGAAGAGGCGTGAATTTACTGGAAGCGTGGAAAGGGAGGGAGGGATGAGATCTGGCCGATCATATACTAATAATATAATAATAATGATGGTCTCTCTGACAAAACCAAATGGACGTGCAAAAGGAAATTTAACCAGGCTGGATGGATGGCAGGGGTGTTTGTGTTTTTGTGAGTGATGGAAGAAGCAGTTATTTGAGGATGGGGAGAACTGGGAATGAGCTCCAGGTTCCTCATTTCAGCTGTAAAAAATGTATTGGCTATTCTCCTTTAAGGGTTTGAGGGTTTACTTGTTTTAAAATGCATCCTAGCCAGAGACCAGTTACACTTATTGGTGCAATACTGTATTGTTCTGATTTTTTTAAAAAATTATTTTATAATTCGATTTATATCACCGCTCCATCTCCCCTTAGGGAGATTTCCATTGTATCTTATTGCTTTTCTAAGCGGGCTCTTAAGCAGGGTGAAAACTAACCAGGGTTAAAAGGAGCTCATTCTCTTAAATTGATTGGTTCCAAAAGGGGAGAAAGGGTCTGGGAATCCCCTTCCAGGAAGTCAAAAGCAGATTTTGATTACCGCATGCTTTCATCTGCTGTTTCAGTAACTTGGGAGGGCCTAACAGGAGCGTCTTCCGTAAATAAAATGTTTGTGTGACAGGCAACACCTGGTTTTCTGCCAACTGGCCCTGTTGCACTTCCTTCCCTTCTCAGATTTCGTTCATTCACAAGTGAGAAGGATGACCTTTTGGTCAGGGAAAGCAGAAGAAAGTTAGAAGCGGGCTGTGAATGTAGTATTTTACAGGATGCATTTCCTTATTTTCAAAGGGAATTCTTGGCTCAGGCTTACTCCATTTTATTACTTACTATCTAGTATCTTTAATATCATTCCCTCAAGTGAGCAGTCTGGCTTTATCTCCTGGAGTATGGACTGGTTTGAACTTCTTGCAGTCCAAGGCACTCTCAGAATTTTCCTCCAGCACCACAGTTCAAAAGCATCTATCTTCCTTCGCTCAGCCTTCCTTATGGTCCAGCTCTCACAGCCATAGGTTACTACATAGGTTACTTGAGGGAATGATATTAAAGGCAAAACTGAAGTACTTTGGCCACATAATGAGAAGACAGGATACCCTGGAGAAGATGCTGATGCTAGGGAAAGTGGAAGGCCAAAGGAAGAGGGGCCGACCAAGGGCAAGATGGATGGATGGTATTCTGGAGGTGACGGACTCGACCGTGGGGGAGCTGAGGATGGCGACGGCCAACAGGAATCTCTGGTGTGGGCTGGTCCATGAAGTCACGAAGAGATGGAAGCGACTGAACGAATAAACAAAATCTAGTATCTTGGGAACCCAGTCAGTTGGCGGCAGCCCTCAGAAAGATAGCTGGAGTCACAGATCAAAAACTAAATTAGTTGATGTGTTTTCCCTTCCTGCAACAATAAAAAATTTATCGGGGGACTCTGGGTGGTTTACAATAAAATCAAGAATTAAAAAATGTAACCATGGAGTTATAATAATCAATATAAATACAATAAATAAGAGTAAAATCCAAGGGCTAGATCTTAAATAATAGGGAGGGCACTACTGCACCAGCCACCCCCAGGAGGAGCTATTAACCTGCCCATCCCAAGCAAGGCGGCAGAACCAGATCTTCAAATTCTTCCGGAAGGCCGGGAGCGAGGAAACCCGCCTCAGCTCTGCGGGCAAGATATTCCAAAGGGCGGGCGCCACTGCAGAGAAGGCCCACCTCCTGGACCCCACTAGATGAAATTCCTTTGCCAATGGGGTCCGTAGCATGCCCTCTCTGCGTGACCGGGTGGGGTGGGTCGATGTTATGGGGAGGAGATGGTCCCTCAGGTAACCTAGTCCCATGCCATGTATGGAAAAGGGGCAGAACTTCGTGCAGTCAGAACTGTCATCTTGCTGTTACCTTTCCCATCCCAAGCAAGGTGGCAGAACCAGGTCTTCAGATTTTTCTGGAAGGCCGGGAGTGTGGGAGCCCACCTCACCTCTGGGGGCAGAATATTCCAAAGGGCGGGCACCACTGCAGAGAAGGCCTGCCTCCTGGACCCCGCCAGATGAAATTCCCTTGTTGAAGGGGTCCGTAGCATACCCTCTCTGCGTGACCGGGTGGGGTGGGTCGATGTCCTGGGGATGAGACGGTCCCTCAGGTACCCTGGCCCCATGCCATGTAGGGCTTTAAAGGTGATAACCAACACCTTGAATTGGACCCGGAAGCAGACTGGGACCCAGTGCAGCTCGCGCAGCAGTGGTGTCACGTGTGCCGATTTTACGGCACCAATAACTCTCCACGCGGCCGCATTCTGGACCAGCTGAAGCTTCCGGATACTCTTCAGGGGTAGCAGCCGAGACTTGTGCTCTCTTGTTCCGAAGTACGAGAGGTAGAATACTGGATTCAAATGGGAAGAATGCTGATTCTGAGCGACTGTTAAGAAAAACTTCCTAACAGTAAAAGCAGACTGACAGCTGGCTCCCCTTCTCTGGATGTATTAACAGAGATTAGGGTGGTATTTGTCTGGGATGCTTTAATTTAGATTTCTGAATTGAACAGGATGCTACGAATCTGCCTTAGGAATTTATTTACCCCCCCACCTTTTTTTTTAATTGATGGGAAATAATTTGTTATGTGGGGTCTGGGCCCCGATCCTGTTTCCTCCCCACCCAAAATCCTGCACTTTTGCCCTAGAAATTTGGAGCAAGCTCAACCAGTGTGGGGTAGCATAGTCTCCCAAGGTCATTCCCACATACCATTACATTATCTGAAGGGGAATTGTAGAGAAAAAAAGGTGAAAGTGGAGAAAAAGGCCAGAGAGGGTTGCACACACACGCGCGCGTGCGTGCACACACACACACACACACACACACAGAGTAGCAGGCAGCTTTCAGTATATTTTACAGCTATTCCAATATTTTGCTGTTATACTATAATTCAGAGCTTTCCAAACTGTGTGTCGCGACACAAAAGTGTGTCGCCACACACAGTGTGGTGTGTCGCCACACCACCCGGAATAACTTTGGATTTTAATGTTTTAGGGTCCAGAGTTTTAGGGCCCTGGGTGTTTTTCTGCATCTCCATCAGTAGGATGTTTTTGGAGATGCGATGTGATTTACATCTGTCCAGTGTGATGGAATGTCTCCCTGAGGGGGGGCGGATGTGATGGAGCTTGTAGCAGAAGGAGGGGGCACATTCCATCAGGGAGATAAACGTTCTCACAGCGTTGAGAGCCTCAACAGGCCAGCAAAGAAAGTTAGGCTGGCCCCGCCCTAAAGTCCCAGGAGTATTTTCCCCCTAAGGTCAGTCAGGGTACCTTTAGTCTGGCAAGATTCTGTATATGATAAGAGCAATAAAGAAACTAGAGCTGGAACTCCGGCTCAGTGTGGTTCTTCGCCAGTTTTCCTGACATCCAGTTTGAATAAATGGAGTTATATCGCATTGAGTCCCCCTTTTGGGGGGAGATGGGCGGTGATAGAAGTTGGATAGATAGATAGATAGATAGATAGATAGATAGATAGATAGATAGATAGATAGATAAATTTGAACCATTTTCGAACAGCTCTGGTTTTTACAGCTAGCAGAGGCCAGAGCTATTTTTTGCATGTCACAAGCTGAGATTGGGTGTCCCGTAAAGGATGGGCAAAGTTTTGGAACTTAATCTAAGCTGTCAAAATGGCCATAAAATGAACACTTCCTGAGGAAGATGAGGAAGGGTTAGAGGTGCCAAGTTGTTGACTTTTGTTCTCTTCTCCTTTTTTTTTACAGGGTGGGAAGACATTTTATCATGGACTCTGTGGGGGTCGTGATTGTACAGCTGGCTGCAAATGCCTCCCCGAGAAAGGGGCTCGGGTAAGTAGGTCCTTTCTGTTTGATGAAGAGGAACAGCCCTCTCAACCACTTTGACCTCCAAGAAAACAAACATTTATACTCTTAGTATTTTGCCTGGAACATTCAGGCAAGAGCTGTGAAGAAGAAAGGCTGGATGCAGCCAACACTTTGGAACGTCCCATGGAAGACTTGCAGTCCATCCACAGAGCTCTTGCCAAAGGCAGCCAGTGAACAGGGGGAAAGAATAATGTTGATTAATCTGTATGCACATTAGAAGTAGTGCATGATTTATAAGTCTCCTGGAAGTCAGCTGAAATGTAGGTCATGACTCTTCCTGTTACCAAGATGAATCCTCCTTCCTCTGTTGGCAGTATTAACAGCGCATTGCTGCTGGTGGGTGGGCTGGAATGTTCGGTATAGCACTGAGATGTTCTAATGGACCATGTTGGTCTATTTCAGAGGTAATGGGGGAAACGTAGTTTTCTGGTATGTACGGGAGCCACGGCAAGCCTCAAACTCCCAACTCTGGGAAGTCCACAAGTGCCATCGCACCTCCCTTTCATTCTCTCTAGCAACTGAGATTGAGGGGTAACGTGATTATTCCATGAAGTTGCTTAACCTCCTTGTAAAGTCTTCCAAACTGGTGGCCATGCCTATCTGATGTGGCAGCAAATTGCATAGTTGACTTATACACAAATTCCAAAATCCTTTTCTCTCCCTCTCCCTCTCCCTCTCCCTCTCCCTCTCCCTCTCCCTCTCCCTCTCCCTCTCCCTCTCCCTCTCTTTCTTTCTTTCTTTCTTTCTTTCTTTCTTTCTTTCTTTCTTTCTTTCTTTCTTTCTTTCTTTCTTTCTTTCTTTCTTTCTTTCTTTCTTTCTTTCTTTCTTTCTTTCTTCCTGTAATCTCTTCTGAATGTTCAGTCATTTAGCAGTGTGCTGTGATCCTAGATTCTAACATTCTGAGAGGCAGAGGGAAAAAAGTTCCTATAATCTTTTCCCAAATGCAAAATCGGTATCCTTTTGCCTGGGTTTTCCACCAGCTAGATTTTAAGTATAAATGGCTGTTTTCCAAGTTTGGATGTTGCAGTGTTGGGTTTAAAAGCAGAAGCTCCTGATCTCTTCCCCACAGCATTAAAAAAAAGGGTGGATCCCAACGCTGGTGGTCTCTTTATCATGGTTTAGTGTGTTGTACAAAGGTACCTACTGGATTACTGTCAGCCAGACCTTTTGACCCCTTCTTCCTGAGGGAAATGCAGCCTTTTTTGCCTGGAGCCCAGTCACCACCATGTTGGACTGACTTTACCACTGTTCTTGACCATACTTTTCCATTTTTCATCTCTGACTCTCTACAGATATCTTGGAAGCAACTATAGATATCTTGGAAGCACAAAAGGTTGCAATCCTACCAATCCCTTCCAAGTTTCATGCTTCCTGTTTTATAGTGGATTAAAATCTCCATGCACAAGAGTGTGTACAAATGTCACTCTTTCTGCAGCCCTTAAGCCTGTGACTGGATTCACATGTGCTTGCGTGGTTATGGCTCCCTGTGATGCATGGATCCAGGTAGTGTGGTTTCACAACCATGGTTTCCAGCTTAGTGTGTGGTGCAAAGCCAGACAAGTATGACCCATTAATGCCAACTGTAGCATAGCACAATGACATTTCTGTGTTGTATGTGTGCGTGAGAGAGACCTTAATGCACGTATGTACACCTGCCTGAAAGCTTTTTGTAGTAATTGATTAGACCAGCTGAAGTTATATAATAGTAAACTTACGTCTTTCTCAGAGCTGTTTATCTGGTAGAATTGTTAAGATGAATTTAACCTGATGAAGTATTCTAGGAAACTCAGCAATTTTCAATTATTGCACAACTTTGGTTGGCCTTACAAAGACATTTATCACATTAGCTTCTTTTTCTCATAGCCAACAAGCCTATTTTTTACGATTCCATATAGATATCTTAGCGAGGGCTGCCTCTGCATCCAAAATGCTGCCCACGTTTGTCTCTGGACATGTCTGGAACATCAGCCTCGTTCTCTTGATGTAATGCAGCTCTAATTCCCCACCCTTGTAATACAGAGAGAGGCTCAATCAGAGAAGAGGCCAGGAGGTCTTCACGTTCAAATATGCTGGGATTTGAGATAGTCCAGGGACTTTCCCAAAATATCCTCCAGATGTGTTGGGTGTACAGCTCCCAGAAATCCTCCTTCTTATGGGAATTCCAGTAATGCAGGATGACAAGGTGGCTCAGTTCTGTTTTCACTGTCAAGCTTTTGTTGCTTCATGCTAGGCTTAGGGAGGAAAGAGCCATCATTTTTACAACATCTGCCTCCTCCCATCCCAATGGTTATACAGCTGGTGATGTGCCCCCACTGCCTGGAGGTCACCATCCTTGAGAGGTGGGGCAGAGGATTCTTTCCACCACCAGTAAGTACAGGAGGATAGGTGTTGTTCCTAAGGAATGTTGATTGTACATTTTGTGCTGAAGGAAGTTGCAAAAACTCTCCGTGGTCCCTGGGTGTGGAAGAGCCTGAAGAGAAACAGTGCTTCATTAAAGCTGAGCTTTGGTGCAATTTCAAAATGTCCATCTGCAGCATGTGATTTTCCACTCACTTATCAATCACCCTTTGACCTATAACTTTGTGCAACCTTAGTCCCTAGATTCTACCCCACCTGACTTTCTTGAGTAGATTCCCATTTGGTAAGCAAATTATCAAAAAAAAAATTGAAGAAGACATCTGGAAGATCTTGCCTGACTGCTGTTTCAAGACATTAAAGATCAGGATAACAGTATGCAGATTCGCTCACACAGCTGGTGAGTCCAACTTGTACATAAGGGGTGGCTAAGTGAGCTATATAAAAGCAACCATTGTGTGTCTTGTAAATCGTGATTTATGACTTAGCTGGTTTTGCAACCCCAGTCAGCTGTGATATTATTCAATACACTGTGGTTAAACACATCTCAAAGGGACGTTGAAGTGCTACTTTTTCTACAAAAGCTCTTAAGCATAGAACTGGATTCACACATTGAGTTGAGCCATAATATTTATTATAGCTTTGGCTTACCATGATGTGTGAACTCAGCTGCTGCTGTTCTTGAAGGCCGTGATCGAGGTTCTAGCAGCAAGTACGTAAGCAAGCAACCAAAAGGTCAGAAATGATGTGATTGGAGATGGATCAGCAGTTAAGATCCCAAGCTGATAAAGGCAGCAAAATGAGAGTGTGGCCCACAACATCTCCCAGGAATGGGAAGGTTGGACTGAAGATCTAAAAGTGGAGAATTTGTTCCTTTGTTCCGCAAGTTCAAGGGGCTGGGTAAGCTGTGATCTTTTATGGCCATTACACAGTGTCAGGTTTCATCCATCCTGTTACTCAGACTCAAAGATTAGTAGGCAGAGATTCAAGGACACATCTCTTTGGTAAACTGGATTTATTTAAATATTAGAAAAGCCGTAGCAGAGTAGAGAAACACCAACGGCCAACAACAAACCTCAAGCTGTGTGTGCATGTATTAGATAGAGATAGATATCTGCCTCTATAGATATAAAGATATATAAATAGAGAAATCAACCCTGACTGCTCATTGGAAGGACAGATGCTGAAGCTGAAGCTCAAATACTTTGGCCACCTAATGCGAAGAGAGGACTCACTGGAAAAGACCCTGATGCTGGGAAAGACTGAAGGCAAAAGGAGAAGGGGATGGCAGAGGATGAGATGGTTAGATAGCATCACCGATGTAATGAACATGAATTTGAGTAAACTCCGGGAGACAGTGGAGGACAGGAAGGCCTGGTGTGCTATGGTCCATGAGGTCACGAAGAGTCGGACACGACTAAATGACTGAACAACAACAACAACAATAGATAGAGATAGAGAGAGAAGGTTATATACATCTCCAAGTTCAAATCTTACATAATGGACCTGTCTGATCACAGTCTGTTGGCATCTAATCTTAGACCTTCTAGTCTTCACAGATACAGAAAATTATAGTTTATTGATTAAACAACAATTGGATAGATTTTCTCAACACACTAAACCATAAATCATGTTTTACAAACCAGAAATGTTTTGTGCATTCTGCATAATCTGAAGACAAGCAAGTCACATTAGAGTGAAGTCTGACTACAGTTCCAGTTTTATTTATTTTTTTAATTATCTGCGTTGGTCTACCACCCCTATCTGAAGGATCTGGCTGGTTTATGATGTGCAAGAAGACAGAATACATATCAACGACAACCGTAGATCTCGTACTTTCATGTAAACAAAGTAGATCTACAAGTAGGAAGTACCTTAAGGTCTGTAGTCAGCTCTGATTCAGATATTCTGGTATCTTACAAACCAAACTGCTAGTCTCTTTTTGTTGAGGCCTAAATCCTTTCTAAAGTCATTTCTTTATCTGCTACCTATAACATCGACCCCTTGCCATGTCCCTCTTTTATTAAACGTTCTCGATTCTTCCTGTTTTTCTACCATGGTTATTTCTGTTGTCTTTCAAGTACAGTCGTCATTATTGCTGAATGCATTTTTTTTTATTCTTGAAGAAAGATTGCCAACCCCCCCCTTGAGATAATATTTTCTCAATATTAGAGGCTTCTAATCAGTAACAAATGTTAAGTCTTTTCTATATTTGTCAGTGGGACATTAGTCAAGCCAATAAAAGAAAAGCCATATTTTCCTTCCCATGGGTAAATATAAGAAATATTCCCCATGGGGGAAGTAGGATTGAAGAATCTTCAAAGTTAAGACATCTTCAGCATCTGTGAGCTGTTATTTGACATGTCTTTAGCAAAAAGTCAGGTGAAAATGAGGTAATAGTAATTCACAAAAAAATTACTTGGCCAGTGTCATTTTTAGTAAGTACCATAAGACCTAGTCTTTGTCATTTCCAAAAATGCTTCATGTTGCCAAGTGGGACATTAAGTAATTGGTGTCCATTTCTCTTCTCCCACGCGTTCAGGCAGCTCTCACCATGGATTGCACAATAAAACATGGAATGCTGCAGCTGTTGCCCACTCCCTCAAATGAAATTGTACAATCAAAACTGAACCTGTAGGTTGTGGCAGGTTTGTAAGCCTAGGGTGACCGTGTTTGCTGAAACATCTCAAGGGTTGGGCATTGCTGCTCTAAGCTTGCTCTCAAACATCGGGGAATTATTTTGGTCAAGATGACTCCTTAAGCTTTGGGAGTTTTGTGACTCCCAGGATCTTCAAGGAGACAACAGGATTGTGGAACATTGAATTCTGCAGGAAGCAGTGGTGTTTTCCACTGTTGTACATAGAAATGTAGTGACTGATTTTTGTATTCCCAGTTTGTATGGGAAACCACCTGTACCATGGTGGCCCTTAAGAGATCTGGATATTGTAAGATTGAGAGCAAGGGACATCAAACAAGAGGTACTGGACAAGAACCAAGACCCCACTTCCACTTGGAAATCTACAAGGCTACAGCAATAATATTTAACTGGATGCCCTTCAAAGATGGTATTTGACAACCTTCAGATCCATTATTCATGGTGCCTTGGGGTAAAAGATGGTGGAAACCAAAATAGCTAGAATAGGCAAGAAGGTGCCTTTTCTTGGGATCTCCCATAGCTATATGTATTGGAATGATTTCATTCCCCAAGTCTGGCCATTGACTCTAGAAGAGATATCCAAGACTTCCTGTTGTAGAAGAGGGATTTATGGGGGGGAAACCCTAATTTTATTTGCTCAGGACAGCTTCCCACAGCGTGATCCTACCGAGTTCAGTGTGGAATCATGATGTACCACTTTTTAATACAAGAACAAAATATGTTGATTGATTAGGACCCACTTCCTCCTGTAAGAAATACAAAGTTAAAAGATACCAACAACATAAGTGATGCTTATAGATTTTACTTAAGATAGCTTGTTGATAACAAAATACAACGCCTGGACCTTTGAGCACAGCAGAAACCAAAGTCCTTTCTGGGAAACATATTTTTGGCACCAAAAGCCAAGAATCCCCAAAACAAAAATGATCTTTCTTTGCTCCCTGGGTTGCTTGTCCAAGAAGGACAACTTCCATGTCAGGTTGTGATGGACCTTCTAGCCATCAATCTTCCCCACTGTTGTCATTCAAAGATATAATGTTTGTTAACCAATGCTAAGCTTCCCAGATGTTCTCATCACCCAGTTCCCAGTTTAAAATAACCTGAATCCTGCCCCAAGGTAATGTCTGAAACGGGTTCCTGATTTTGCACTTTGAAAAAAATAAGATTGTTAAAAATATTTACAAAGAATTGATAAAGCTAACAGAACCAGGGCTGCCTGTCATTATATTTCTTCCCAAACAATAACAGTGTTGCTGAAAGTTTGCCCATTGAAACCACATATAAAAAATAAAATTAGATCAAATGTCAGTGCAGGTATCCTTATAGCTTGAATTCTTCTCTCTCTCTCTCTCTCTCTCTCTCTCTCTCTCTGTGTGTGTGTGTGTATGTATTTGCTTTTATTAATTGAATATATAAAAGAAGAGTGTACAGAGGTATGGGAAAAATAGTAAAACTAAGAAACCTTTTTTAAAAAAAAACATACAGGACGTATGATCACAAATACATGCATTGTGATAAATAAGCTTTTCAATAAATGATAGCCATAATTCATTATAATCATCCATAGCTAATCTATGTCAATAAATGATTTGCTTGTAAATTGGTAATAATGTCAACTCCACAGAGCATTGAGTAGTTGGGATTATATATTTTCCTCTCCAATGCTGAAGAATAAGACTTTAGCTATAGGCGGAAGTCAATTTCCATTCATTTCCAAATTAATTTTTGTATTTTGGTCCTTAGTTGAATTTTATTGTATGTAATATGAACTTCTGAAAATGCTAAATCTCATCCCTTAGTGGAATTAATAATACAATAACTCTCCCCTCCCCTTTGCAACGAACAATTATGAAGTATTAATCTCATTGCATTTCCAACAACACAGCAATTTACTCAAACCTTTTCTATAAAAGCACAAGGGACTTCAGTAAGTCTAAAATATTTTTAGCTGTTGAGTGAGACATAATCTAAGATTTACTCAAGTTTTTGCTATTGATATTAAGACCTCTTCCTCTTTAGGCAAAAGAGGAATCTCTGATCCTCTTTTCCACTTAACCATTAATGTATGCCAATCAAATTGATTGGTCAGTAACATAATTTTCTAAAGAGTAATTGTGGTCCTTTTTTGTGTGATAGGATTTAATAATCTCTTGTAGTGGATTAGGTCTTTCCAAGGGTGAAAATGTTGCAGGTTCAAACTACCCAGCCATATTCCTGTAAGATACTTGCCCTGTTCTTTACTTGTAGAAGAAAATGAACTTTTGTATTTTGGTCCATAGTTGACTTTTATTGTATGTACTTTCATATTAATTTCAGCAAGTCCTTGGTATAGAGCAGTGTTTCTCAACCTTGGCAAGTTTAAGATGGGTGGACTTCAACTCCCAGAATTCTCCAGCCAGTCATGACTGGCTGGGGAATTCTGGGAGTTGAAGTCCACCCATCTTAAACTTGCCAAGGTTGAGAAACACTGGTATAGAGAAAGAAAAAACTATTTTGAACTCTTACACTACTGGTACATAATTATTATCAAGATGCAAAGCATCTCCATTTATGATCTGCCTATAATATTAGGTATTTTATAATCCCCACCCTTAATTTTAATAGATTAGTTTCTTTCATGTGCAGAGATGTTAGTAAGCTGTATATTTCATAAAATAATAAAGTATGACGTGTTTTCATCCCTTCAGAAAGTTACAGAATGCTTTCATGGAGGAAAACCAATGAAAATCCAGGTTTTTTGGCAGAATAACTGTTCTCCTTGCCATGCAGCTGCCTGCATGTGGTTTATCGGTGCTGAAACAAATTTTAAAATCTTTCCCATACAAAAATGAGAACCTCTCCAAGTGTTTTAGTTTGCAAACTGCAAGCTTTGGAGCTTGGCCAAACTGCTTCTGGAACACCATCTGTTGCTCTTCAAGCACTTTTTGCAAGGCTGGCTACGCCTGAGACTTCTGCCTTTACATGCCGGTACATGAACTGCATAAGGGATACTGGAACCTTTGCTTGTGTGAAATACAATTGATCTGTGTTGGGAGAAGAAAAGGATGTGGGCTAAATTTGTAATCGCCCTCACACTTGAATTTTACTCTACTTCGGTCTTCCGGTGGGGGATTGGCAACTTGAGACATGTCTCCGCGATCTCAGCGGTAGACCGGGCAGTGTGGACCTTTTTTTGGGCTCAGTCAGGTCTCTTTAGAGCCCAGAAGTGTTCTCCGGATTAAGGAGAACCTCAGGAATCACCCCATCTGTTCTCTGGATGGCTGGATGCAGCCAGAAGACTGCAAAATGGCATTTCGCGATCGACTGGTAAGCTACCAGCCGGGAGGTGGGGTTGCCAACTTTTCCTAAGCCGTGCTGAAGTCTTTTACTCTGCTTTGCAGTCAAGGCTGTTGGCCTTGTGAGGTAGTCCAGATGAGAAACACAAGCAGGAGTCCTAGCTCTATCTTCATTGTAAGGTTACATTAACAGAATCTTGCAAGTCTGAAATTACCCCTCCCTTCCTTCACTTTTACTCTCCCGAAAACTAGGGAGGGTCCCTTCTGAGACGCTTTCACCACCCCTCCTCCTTCGGACTCAAATTTTGTTTATCAGTCCATTGTCTAAGCAAGCCTTTCCCAACTTTTTTACCCTGGAGGAACCCTTGACATGTTTTTCAGGCCTCAGGGAACCCCTGCACATTCAGGCTCAAACATAGGGCAGAAGTTACAAAATTATTAGATTTGTTTCATGGGTAGGCCTGTATATATGCACAAACAGTGTTCTTAAACTAAAAATGAAGAATGAAACTCACCACTTTAATGTGAAGTTGCCCAAATTTGAAATAATTTTTTAAATAAATCGTGATCTCCCAGGGAACCCCTAATGACCTCTCATGGAACCCGAGGCTTCCATGGAACCCTGGTTGAGAAACCCTGGTCTAGGCTGTGGCTCTTCCTGTTGTCTCCCAAGGTCATTCCCACATGCCATTACAAGGCCCATAAACAGTATCATTTGTGTCAAAAAGGAATATCAGACCCAGTGGAGAATTGGTAGGGTTTTGACTGATTGCATCTCCATGTCCCACCATTGTATGAGCAGTCATGTAAGTTTACTAAATGGAGAATTGAAACCATTGACTATGGCTCTGGTAACTCCACATTCAAGCTTTCCCATTCAGATTCCAGATATCACAGGAAGGCAATCCTTTCCCACATGGATTTATTTATTTATTATTTAAATTTGTATTACCGCCCATCTCCCCCAAACCAGGGGACTCTGGGTGGTTCACAATAAAAAAAATTAAAAACATAAATATAAAATTAGAACTTCCATAAAAATAAATATTTTTATAATTAATTTGCTTAATTATAGCAAGGAAAAGTAGTACGGTGCCCAGGGAATCTACAAGAGATGGTATGGTTTTATTTTTTTAAATAATAACCAGACTTTTGCAGAACGTTGGCATTCTTGCATATAATTCCAACCCAAAGACACCAAAATCTCCCAAGAATTCCACATTCTTCTGAAAGATCACTGAGCTGAGCTGGCTGAAAAGTGCAATGTTTTAAAACCAACATTTGGAGAAGGGTGCTTGAGTGCTGAATTGTAGGACTGTGGGGGTCCTTTTTCGTCACCCACATTCAAGGCAGCTTGAAGAGTTTTTTTTTTCAAATGTAACAAACCAAAGCAAGATCAGATATAGATAATTCTTGGATGGGAGATCAAGAAATCGCAGGACTCTAGGCTAGATTGAGAAGTTGGGAAAAAATCATGAAAGAAGTCAACAGCACTATTTGTATTGTTGATAAGAAAACTATATGAACGTGGTCTGTGTAGTCACCAGGGGTCAAGCTCAACTCCTCGGAGGCTTTACTTTTTTAAAAAGTTCCTTTTAGTTTAATTTTCATCTTCACAGATTTTTTGAAATGGAAACATTGAAGTCAAAACAATTTGAGCAGTAATTAGTAGCATGGTAAACTATCAGCACTCATACCAAAAACGTTCTTTCTCTTCACATTCTGTTTTCTTATTGGATTTGCTTTTTGATGATTCTACATTCCAGAAGAAGGAAAATGTTCTTAGTCTTTATCTCTATGGATATCATGGCAACTCCTCTGTTTGTTTACTCTGAAAATAAATAGCTTCTGCTTCAGCAACATTATTTCTCAATGAGATATCTCTGCTTCGCTTAGAATGCTAAATTGAAGGATTAATTGAGAGCCTGTGATATCATTTTATGCAAAATTTGGCTCTTCGGTTTCAGGTTAACTTTTATGACCTTTATTTTTCTGGTTGTAAGTTTATTTCAGCCTGTATCCAATGTCAATATACACACTTGGGTGCAAAAAAAAATCTAGATGAAAACAGACACTATAGATCACAATTTCCGAACAGTGCACTTCATCAACAATTTTCTGTTTTTGTTCTGTTTTTCTGCATAGTTACTATTGTGAAATTCTGAAAAGAGTGTTTTTCTGGCCATAAATGTGTTCCAGATCTCACAGAGATCTCACAGAGATCTGGAAGATGTTCAATAAAAACGGAACATCCTTTGTATTGTCGAAGGCTTTCACGGCCGGAGTTCGATGGCTGTTGTGGGTCTTCCGGGCTGTGTGGCCGTGTTCTGGAAGTTGTGGTTCCTTAAGGAAACCACACAGCCCAGAAGACCCACAACAGCCATGGAACATCCTTTCTCCCTCTATCCTCAACCAGGCTTCTGTCAATGGCACTTACTTCCATTAACATTAATTCTGATCAAGTCATGATCAACCGTGTTTAACAACTTCAGTGGGATCTGAGTTGAACTACATTTGTCTGGTCCACTGTATTTCATGATCTGTGCCCTGCATAATACAGCGTGCTAAGGCATAATGTGATTTGTTGGTTTGGGGCTCAGCATTTCTAGAACATGCGCTGTGGCTTAATGTGTCATGGAAACCCAGCCAATTGTAGGCTGGTTCAATAAATCATGGTTAAACAAAGCATGGCTTGACATGATATGTGAATTCACTCAGGAAATAGGAAGAGGCAGAAGGAAGAAAGCACATCACATGAACACAGGGTTAGCTTTTCTCCTGAGATTAGTTATTCAGAATTGATTATTGAAAACAATGAAGTCCTGGAACCACCCCCTTAAGCCTCCAGATGGATAAGAGTCTACAAGAATGCCAAAAAAAAAAATCCTGGCCAACAAGGGCCTGTGCCAAAAGACTAAAAAGGCAAACACAACTAGGTTATGAGGAAGTTCACCAACCATTAAGCCTGCAGCCAAATGAAATTTGGAGTCAAATGGTTAATCCCCAAATTTTGCCTTGTTGCCAGTTGGCTCAGAACAAAGATCAAGTTTATGGATAGTGCTAGAAAAATAATGTGGAATATCATGATGCAAAGCATGTTTTTTCAAAACAGTAACAAAAATGTAGATTTATTGTAGATTGGAGTACCTCCCGATATTGCAATGGCTTTGAGATCTGGTATGGTTGTTGAGATATTTCCTAGAATATATTTGCTAAAAGGGTATGGCAGTCTTGCTTAACACTATAGAAAAATGACAGAGTTGACTCATTAGACAATATAGCAAGATGATGTATTGTTTAATGAATGATGAATAAAAACTCTTCATGATTTTTTAAAAAAATTAATCAGTCTAAGAGGAAAGTCAACAAGTGAGATTGTCCCTATCAAGAAGCATTACTTGACACCATCATTCATTCATCCCTCCATCCCTCCATCCCTCCATCCCTCCATCCCTCCATCCCTCCCTCCATCCGTCCATCCATCCATCCATCCATCCATCCATCCATCCATCCATTCAATGTACGTATATAGCTGCCCATCTCAAACCAGTGACTCCGGGTGGCTAACAATCATAAAAACAGTTAAACAATTAAAACAGTACAAAAGAAATTAAATACAAATAGCAGCCAAGAGATATTAAAATCTGTCCGTGTCAGCACAACCAGGAAACGGGACCCTTTCACATTGTCATTTCATCATTGTCGTCATGATTTTGGATCTGAAAGCTGCCTTAAAAGATCCCTTTTTGATTACCCCCAGAAAGAGTTACCCAATCACTGCTCCTCCACAACTAGAAGTGTGATTGATACAAAGTAGTAAGATGGGTAAGTGAAACAGATTAGTTCCTTTACTTTGCACTGGAAAACTTCCCCCGACTTGTCTTTCATCTGTAGACCCTCATTTGAGTTAACTCCAAAGTTTAGCATTAACCAGCCTGATAACATGAGGGAGGTTTGCTTGATCCTGTTTCTTTGCTCCAGATCTGTTCCTTCCAGCAAGAAGGCTCACCTGATAATCCTCTCAAACAAGAGTATGCTTTACTCTAAAGCCAAGGGACTGGATCAAGATGAAGATGTTGAGAGGCTCTGTTGACATAAAACTTTCTGAAATGAATAGTAGACTCATCAAGTAGAATAAACAAAAAACAGAATTAGAGTCCCCATAGATTTGGGATAATATCAGGATACATATTACCTTTTCTTCTCCCACTCCCATTGAGCTTGCTTAGCAGAACATTTTCATCAAGTAAAGTCTGAGAAAAACCAAGCCCGAAAAGAGGAGTCATGTTAGTCTCCTCCTGGGGAATCCACAAGTGTATTTTGTTTGATTTTGACTTAGTTTGATTTTAGCATTTTGTTGGATTTTGGCTTAGTCTGTTGGGTGAACCTAGCCATCATTGTTGACCAGCCAAAGTTGGTGAATTAATGTGGGCTGATTTTAACAATGAATGGTTTAGCATCCATCCTAGTATTGCTGACTATACACTAAAATGCCCTAGATTACTCTGACCCTGCTTGTCTTCTTCATGTATCATGTGTTGCACAAAGAGAAAAAATAATAAGTTATATCTTCTGAAGAGTTTAGGAGCATTTCTCTCTCTTCTGCGTATAGTATAATGTAGGTAGTAAACAGAGTTCCTAGCTGGTGTTTAAGTCCCTCCATGGCTTTTACTTAAGTTTTGTGGCAAATTTGTTTGAACAACTGAAACTTTTCTTTTGAATATGTCGATGAAGATTCTCAGTCATCCAGGTGGAATTGTCTGTAGGTTGAAAGAGAAAGAAGCAGGATCTGGAGATGAACAATTTGCCTTGCAGTGACAGTGTTTCCTATAGCTGGTTATGAGAGTTTTCACCCATTATTTGAACAGAAATCATGCTTTTGAATGTGTATTTCTGTCTCAAATGTGGAGGATAAACAATGGAAGTTTATGTATTCAGGAGATACAAAGATGGGTCAACAACCTTGAATCAGAAACCGAAACAGACATACTGTAATCATAGAATGCTCTGATTTTCATCCTGATAATGTCTATTTTAGGATCCAAAGTTTCCATTTCACTGGGCTGTTTTTCCAATTCAAGCCCCATTTGCCCGTTCACTTCCATGCAATTGCTTAAAACATTGTGCAGAGAAAGATGGCTATTAGAGGACTCTAATGACGCTCATCTCCAGATGAGATGACCACAAGTGCAGGTTTGAGTATCAGGGAAGTCATTGTTGAGGCAGAAATGGAATGGTCAGCTGTTACAACACTGGGTGTTTTTCAGCTGTATCTGAGTTGTCTTTTTTGCATTATTATCCCCTTACATTTTGTAGCTGTTCCATCTGCTGATGGAAGGATAACTGTCTGGAACATCTAATTGGCTTTTTTGATGCATCTGTGATCACCCTACCAAG
The DNA here is from genome assembly GCA_023362775.1 of Charina bottae. Taxonomy (NCBI): domain Eukaryota; kingdom Metazoa; phylum Chordata; class Lepidosauria; order Squamata; family Charinaidae; genus Charina; species Charina bottae. The sequence continues at coordinate 5,715,555 of JALMGJ010000018.1, forward strand.
ACTAGCTTTATTTAAAGTGCAACAGATGTAACTATTGACACAGCCTTCATTATCTAAATTAATTTTTATGCTTTCTGCCATTGCAGTTTTACTCTGCTTCGTGTTTTTTGGGTATCTGCACAAATTAATGTTTGGGTTATCTCCCAGCTGTTTAAATGTGGAGTTTATTCAGGCAGCCCATGAACAACAATATAGTCCCAGACAGAATGCTTGATGACAAACAAGTCCCCTTTCCCAGCTGATGTTTTAATGTTGTAGTTGTTGCTCTTGGCTTTTTAAAAACCTTTAAAGGAAGCTGGCATACTTCAAAGCAAAGAATTGGCCTTTAGCAGTGTCTAGATTTCCAGCAATGCTTCTGAGTCCAACAGGGATCCCATTCCTGAAATAAAAATGCAGACTAGATGCTTCATTTGGAAATGTGTTCACCTGTTCAAGGGGGAACAGAGCATCCTGGATGGACTAAGAGGTTACAGAGGTGGTGGGAAGCCACCTCACTAATGGGCCTTTTAGCAAGTGGGTGGCCCCAGCCTTCAGTAGAGCCATTTTGTGAGAGTACCTAGAACTATGGGGCCAAGATAAACTTCCGTAAGTTCCTCATTAGCATTTAGAAGGAACTACAGTAGCCTTAAAATTGCACAGATTAAATGAAGAAGCAGAAAGCCATACAGGTAGTCCTCGATGGTAGTCCTCGACTTACGACCACAATTGGGACTAGAACTTCCATTGCTAAGCAAGGCAGTTGTTAAGTGAGCCACATCTGATTTTACGACCTTTTTGCCGTGGTCGTTAAGCGAATCACCACAGTAGTTAAGCGGATCACCACGGTCGTTAAGTGAATCCGGCTTCCCCCATTGTCTTTGCTTGTCGGAAGCTGGCTGGGAAGGTTGCAAATGGCGATCACGTGACCCTGGAATGCTGCAACTGTCATAAGTGCAAGCTGGTTGCCAAGAATTTTGACTGCAGGGATGCTGTGACAGTCGTAAGTGTGAGGACTGCTTGCAAGTCAGTTTTTTCAGCACAGTCGTAACTTCAAACTAAACGAATGGTAATTTGAGTACTATCTGTATTACAGTGAAGAAACACTCTCTTCTGATTTGGTGTAGCCACTTTCTCTAGCTTTCCTGACTGCAATGCCTTTGGCTGTGTTAGGACTCCTGTTTCCAGAATTTGTAGTCCGAATGGGCAGAAAATCTAGGAGTTGTAAGCCCAACACTTTTGCAGGCACAAGATTGGAGAAAGGGGACCAAAAATCTGTGTTTTGCTGTTGAAACAGGAATATTTTAAAGCAGAGCTTTCCAAACTGTGTGTCGTGACACAAAAGTGTGTCGCCTGCGGGCCCCAGATGTGTCACGTCAAAACCCGGAAGCGCCATCAGTGCTTCCGGGTTTTCCCGCGGCGGTACACCAACGGCGGTGCGCAAAAACTGAAAGCGGCAGCAGCGCTTCCGGGTTTTTGCACACTGCCGCAACGGCGGCACTTCCAGGTTTTCCCACGGCGACACACCAATGGCGGTTGGTGTGTCGCCACGGGAAAACTTTGGAAAGCCCTGTTTTAAAGCATGCTAATGGACACATCAGGAACTTGAGGAAGAATGTTGTGGTCACTTACCCAAAATGACTGGCTTGGAGAGGCTTGCCTAGGGGTGCTTAGATGGAGCCCAGAAGCATTCTCTTAAATGTAGATGATGCTGAAGAGGCTAGTATTTCAGGAGGTTAGTTTCTCAGCCAACTGTTTTCCAGTTTTAAAAACATAAACTAAAAGGTGGAATAGGGAGGCATCCATTCTTGCATTGGGTTTCATGAAGCATTATGTAGCTTAGCCCTCTTTTAAAGGAATTGGCCCAGCTATCCGTAACTTCGTCAGGGAAGGGCCATCTCAGAAGTGTTATTCAGCTGCAATCCTTACTCCAAGGTGTAAAGGAACTTAGGAAGTCTAGTTTGGGGAAACTGAGGCTAAAGAAGAGTAGCTTGACCATGGCAACCTTGTAAGCCGGTGGTAGAGGGGAGAATTTCAACCAACAACTCTCACAGTTGATTGTTGAGCCTCTCAAGCCCAACGTAGCACCAATAGCTTTCCATTGTTTGGCATTCAGTCCAAACTCTCTGATAATTGTTTTATTCTGATTTTAAGCCCTACTTCTCATTTTTTTTGCGTTAGCAAGAAGGTATTTGCTAACACAAAAACAGCATTTCTTATAGTGTGTGGTCAAAACAGTTTAACATTTGATTGTGAAACTTCGCTGTCAATATGACAACATGCTATACTGTGTTACTAATTCCATCATAGCGTGTCTGGTTTTCTCTGGCAAACTCGACTTTCTGTCATGTGTGGTGTGAAGAATTGGGGGAGGGGGGTGGAGAAAGAAGAAGAAAAAAAGCAGGTTATACCAAGCATCTGGTTTAAATTTATCCAATTTGGGTTATCAACTGCCACTGTTAATTCACAGTTATTTCCCTCTTATAAATCTAGGTGCCATATGAGAATACAGGTTCAAAGAGGAAGCCTAAATCAGTGGTGAATGACTGGATGTCCCATAGTTATTACTTCTTGAATCTGTGCATAAGTTTCGATCGGAAGGTCGCAAGTTCGGAGGTTCGAATCCCTAGCCCTGCGTGCGGAGTGAGCTCCCGCACTCGCCCCAGCTCTTGCCAACCTAGTAATTCAAAAGCATGCAAATGCAAGTAGATGAATAGGTACCACTTCGGTGGGTAGGTAACAGCATTCTGCGTGTGTCATGCAGCCACATGACCATGGAAGCGTCTTCGGACAGCGCTGGCTCTTTGGCTAACAAACAGAGATGAGCACCAGCCGCTAGAGTCGGACACGACTGCACAAATGTGCGGGGGGAACCTTTACCTTATCTTTACCTTTAAGAGTCCTAAAGCTGACAAAAATGCTCATTTCTTTTGCATAATTGGGTGGCTGTCAGTTTTTTCTATATAAAAAAAGTTTCTTGCAAATCATATCTGCAAGTGGATTACTTACAGTATACATTGATGGATATTCCCACAAAATTGCTGAAACAGTGTTCTGCCGTCTTTTGGGGTCTGCATGATTTCTATTCTATATTGGGAAAAGCTTTGTTATGCAATGGGGAAACCGCATGCAAAAATGAACACGGGAGAATTGTGTGTCAAAACACGTGCACGCTTTTGAGCAGCCCTATTATTAATTGCTAATTGATTGGGTTAAGAGGTTGAAAGAAAAGACACTGAAAGAATCTGAAATTAACCATTCATCCACCCTCATCCACCCTTTTGGTTGCAAAAATCCAGTAAACGTGCTTTAACAGAAGGTTTTAGATAAAGATCATTTTGTGGCTTGATCTAAAGAGATGGTTTTGAGATCTACTAAGTCACAGTTGATCCCTAGGTTCATTGTGTACATCCTCCCAGTACTATGCTCCTTAATTTTGATAGAAATGCCTTGCCATATAAATGATTTACTTTGTGTTGGTTCCCTTTGTCATCCCTTCTGAGAATTCATTCTAGGATTTTCACTTGTCCCTGGTTTATCCTACCAAGATGTTCTTCGAGTAGTATGCCAAGTGTGAGGTTACATGTCTGTGTTTATTCTGAAAAAGTTTGTCCTTTGAATTGGCAAAAAAAAAACATAAACATTGCATGTGCATAAGAAAAAGGTTTAGAATCCCATGGAGATTTTTTAACCACTTCCAGAATCCAATACTTCCAGAACATTGGCAGCAGAAATGGGGCATGAAAGTCCCAAGGGGGTGTATTAATTTCACCAGGGTATGCTTAGTTAGCAAGCAATGTGGTTTATGTGGTTTTCCTGTTTATATTATTGGGCACTGAAAGGCATTGCAGTGTTAGCTGGAACAGCAAGAACAGACAAAATAGAGGATTGAAGTAGGCTATTCATGTGGTCCCTTTCAGTTCCATAAATCAATGATTCTATGAATTCTGTCTAAAACTGAGCTGAAAAGCCACCCAACAGATGTACATCCAGGCACTTACAGTATAAAGATGTCTTAATGGGTTTGTGATATTTCCTTTAAAGCAGTGTTTCTTAAAGTGGTCCTCGGGTTCCCCCCAAGGTCCTCTCAGGGGTCCAGGAAATCAAAATTATTTGCCAGATATTGAAGACATTTGCAAAAATTTAAAACAATGTCATAATTATTTTTTTATTTGTAATTTATATAGGGGCTTTTCATGAAAAATATTTTATTTATGTTAATATCTAATGGGTTTAATATTGCTATGTATACATAACAATAAATAAATATTCTACAAATGCATCAATTTAAATTTTTAATGTGGCTGAGCGGGTAAGATGCCAGGCTTGCCGATTGGAAGATCGCAAATTCGGAGGTTCGAATCCCTAGCCCTGCGTGCGGAGTGAGCTCCCGCACTCGCCCCAGCTCTTGCCAACCTAGCAATTCGAAAGCATGCAAATGCAAGTAGATTAATAGGTACCACTTCGGTGGGTAGGTAACAGCGTTCTGCGTGTGTCATGCAGCCACATGACCATGGAAGCGTCTTCGGACAACGCTGGCTCTTCGGCTAACAAACGGAGATGAGCACTGGCCCCTAGAGTTGGACACGACTGCACAAATGTGCAGGGGGAACCTTTACCTTTTTTAAAGATCGATAAATATAGCCCATACAAACGAAAGCTCTTTTGGGGTCCGCCATAATTTTTAAAAGTGGGAAGAGGTCTTGAGAGCAAAAAGTTTAAGAAACACAGCTTTGAAGTGTAACGCTTTCTGGAAGTTCCACTGTCTGAAGTTGAATCTCCACTTAGAACAGGGCACAAATGGCCTTTTCAAATTCTCTACTACATTTACGGATGGCTGACATGGAAAGGAGAAATTCCCCAATGTTTCTCCATTTTCCCTTTTAACAGTGGGAGGAGCATTGCTACTGAAAAAGCCTGTGGAGGGAAGCCCTTCCTAGTTTTTCCTTGGAGTTTAATGGAAATGTGGGAAGCTACAGAATCCCAGGGAGAGTCCTCGGTTCTCTAAAACATGTGATCTTCTTGTTCTCTGGGAAGGAGAACTTGGGACTTGACTATGTAACTTGGTATTTGAGCTGAGATTCCATGTCTGCTTTGGCCTCTATTTCCTGTAAGCCAGCAGAATGTCCACCTACGCCACGCACCTAGCTACATGCAGAGTAGAGAGGTCAGGCCAGGGCCAAAATGGAATGTTCCAAGCTAACATCTCCCTTTTGTACAACATGCACTCACCTGTGTGAAAAAAACAGTCCAGACAAAATACACACAGAAAGAATCCAGCTTTAAACAAACCACTTGAAATAATTAAAAAAAACTAGCTCAGATACCACATGCAAAAGGAAGTAATACAGACAAAAAGAAACAGACAAATCAAGCATGTTCTAACTCCTCAGCCTCCCTCTCTCCTACTCCCTGGATTTCTCCTTGTGTTCTGACTTAGTCCACAAAAAAGTTCTCTTTTCCAGTTTTTGCTTCTCATTTTTTTTTAGTGCCACTGCAACCTAACTGAGGTTGATGTTTTGCCTTGCAGCATGTCAACCGTCCTTTAAAGGCCGACACTAGAAATCTTCTAAAATCAGGTGGGCTAAGAAAACTTGGTGGATGCCAAGTGAGGTCTTCATATCCAACCGGTACCTCTAGGCAGCATACAGTATAGGAGGAGCCTAAAGAAATAGAGGGAGGGGCTTAACAAGCCTTTTCTGCACAGATGCCTCTGGGCAGAAGAGGCTTAAGTTAAGCCCCTCCCTCTATTTCTCTACCACCATTTCTATCCCAAAGTGCCACGTGTGATACTGCTTGTTCAAAAGGACCTATTGCAAAGAGAGCTGTACTATGGCTGAGTCACTCACTGTAATGGGAAGAAGGAAAAACCTTGAGGAACAGGAGGAAGAGCCACCACCAAGACAACGGGCAGATAAAAGAAACTGGAGTAATGTAATCCAAGTAAGCGTCTCAGAGAAGACCCTCCCTAGTTCTTATGAAGTTGGAGGGAGGGAGGAAGCACATTCAGACTTGCAAGATTCTGTTACTATGTTTGTTGTTGTTCAGTCGTTTAGTCGTGTCCGACTCTTCGTGACCTCATGGACCTTAGCACGCCAGGCCTTCCTGTCCTCCACTGCCTCCCGGAGTTTACTCAAGTTCATGTTCGTTGCATCAGTGATGCTGTCTAACCATCTCATCCTCTGCCGTCCCCTTCTCCTTTTGCCTTCAGTCTTTCCCACCATCAGGGTCTTTTCCAGTGAGTCCTCTCTTCGCATTAGGTGGCCAAAGTATTTGAGCTTCAGCTTCAGCATCTGTCCTTCCAATGAGCAGTCAGGGTTGATTTCCTTTAGGATTGACTGGTTTGACCTCCTTGCAGTCCAAGGGCCTCTCAAGAGTCTTCTCCAGCACCACAGTTCGAAAGCATCAATTCTTCAGCGCTCAGCCTTCCTTATGGTCCAACGCTCACAGCCATACATTACTACTGGGAAAACCATAGCTTTAATTATACAGATAATAAATGTAGTCTTAGTATGCATGACTTTGGTTTCCTAGTCTGGTCTACCTTGAAGGGCTGAGACTCACCAAGAAAATATGGCTGTGAAGTCAGGACATGTGGACCAGAAACCTCACCTTGTTTGGGTACAATAAGTTTTCTTTTCCCAATCAGTGCGCCCCCCCCCCAAAAAAAAAAAATGCAAACTTCACTTTCCAGAATTAGATGGCCATCATGGCCATTGTTGGGAATTTGGGGGATATAAGATGGAGAAGACTTCATTAAGCTATCAGCAAACCCAATCAGTTGACTAGATATTGGCAGCAGTTCGTTGAACAAACAGGGTATTATTTGAAGAATTGGTCTCAGTTGGGGAGATGACTCCTCCAGTGAAGGATGCCAGAATTTTCTTAATATTTATAAAAGAGCTCGCTTGTTTACTCTGCACTTCAGCAGATGGGTGGATTTTTCAGCTGAAGGACACCTGTGGAATTTATGGGAAAGTTTGCATTGAAATTCCAAGTGTATAAGAACTTTAAGTGGAACCTTCCAGTGGTTTTCCCCCGCCCCTTTTTTTTTTCTTGGGGATTTTGTGAGAGTGTTGTTGCAAAGCGGCAACTTTCCCTACTTTAATGCTCTCTGGAGGTCTTGAGATACAACCCCCATCAATCATCCAGCCAGCATTTATTGCTGTTTGTGAGAACCACTGACTTGCCAAATAAGTTGGCAAGAAACAACAAGATTCCTGCTGTTTGTGGCTTTGTTGTCCTGATGGTTGGAGAAGTAAACTGTATTTTTTGAAGACCCAGCCACCTATTTCACATCTTTAGCATGAGAAATTGACTTAAGGGAGCCAATGTGCACCGTGGTAGCTATTGTTGAATGAAATTGTTGCTTCAAAGCACATTTTGCACTGATAACGTCTTGTTACATATCTCCTAAAAGAAATGCAGATCTGATTACAAACTTCTTTAATTTATGTGTAAATGGATGGTTACATTGTGCATGTGTATCATTTTTCAGTATAGGTCGTTCTCGTTTAGCAACCACAATTGGGACTGGCAACTCAGTCATTAAGTGAAGCGGTCGCTAAGTGAAACCACGACTGCTTATAATCTGACTTCAGCTTTCCTTTGCTTTACAGCAGCATTTCTCAACCTTGTCAACTTTAAGATGTGTGGACTTCAACTCCCAGAATTCCCTAGCCAGTGTGGAGCTGAGAGCCAATTCTCTCAGCCGCTGGCACACTAGCTGGAAAATTTGGGGAGTTGAAGCCAGCACAGCTTGGAGGGTGCCCAGCCTGAAGAAGGCTGGTTTGCCTAGATAAATTCAGTTTAATTTTTTTTAATTAAAAAAAATAAATGTTTTGGAGTGCTTTAGTTGGCTTGTGTGCTAACGGTGTGGTTATAATAATCTGTAAAGCCCTCCAAAACATCTTAAGTAAACCAAAAGACCCCGTAGCCCAAGAAGAAAAAATGAGTCATCTACAACATACAGTGTAAGGACTGTAATAGCCACTATGTAGGAGACACAGGCAGAAGACTAGCAGAGCGCATCCACGAACAACAACTAGCAGTCAGGAGACATGATGAAAACTCATTAACCTCACAACACATGGACAGACTCAACCATACTTTCAACTGGGAAACACTGAGCATCCTAGACCAAGCCAAATCCAAAAAAAATGGGTAATTCCTGGAAGCTTGGCATTCAGACAAATCAGCCATCAACAGACACACCGAGACAAACATATTTACTGTACACACCATTCAAAGGAGACAATAATAAAAAAAACTAAGGACACAAAAAAATTAGAACACATCCTCTCCAGCAGCCAACACCCAGATAAGCAGGGATTAACACCAGACAAACAGTCAAGCAGAAAACAATACCCTAATCAAGGAATACCAACCCCCACCAACACTGGCAGGGCAAGCTGCTGTATATAAACAGGGAGTAAACCCCACCCTCACTAGCACTGATGATGTTACCTAGTCGGGTAATGAAATGTCTGCAAGCAAACAACCAAGCTCAGAGAACACCAAGGACTCCACAGTTCAACCCTGAGCTACATATATTCTCTTCTATTGGAGTACTGCTTCTGCTGAAAGGGAGAAGGTGCTTACTTAAGAAGCAACACTTGCTCCAAGTTACGTATCCATTGTCCCTTGTGTCCATCCAAGCACTCTTCTGCAGACATGTCTATGAAGGTTCTCGGTCATCCAGGTGGAATTGTCTGTAGCTTGAATCATGTCAACTGGATTTCTATTTTCTCAGTGGAAACGTTTCGCTCCTTATCCAAGAAGCTTCTTCAGTCTGAGCAAAGTTTGTAAGGGAATCTGTCGATGAAGGTTCTCAGTCATCCAGGTGGAACAGTCTGCTTTGTCTTCTGTGCCTAGGAAGATTAAGATCATTTCACAAGCTCAACAGCAGCATGGTAATCTTAACGATCCTCCTTTGGATGATAAAGGGACTTAGAAATAAACTTCTCAAATAACCATGACCTAGCCCCAGGTGCAAGGTCACACAGCCACCCTAGAAACATATTTAAGGATTCCCTTACTAACTTTGCTCAGACTGAAGAAGCTCCTTGGATAAGGAGCGAAACGTTTCCACTGAGGAAATAGAAATCCAGTTGACATGATTCTTCTGCAGACAATACTCTCATTTTTCAATGTCTTCCTATTTCTTTTCAACCCATTACTTCAAGCTGCAAATATCTGGTCCAATTCCACAGAATTAGCCTGGCAGAATCTTTGAGGATTTAGCCCCTCAGCTCTTGGGTCTCTGTGGAAGTTGAAGTCACTTGCCAGCTATTTTTACACTGTTGGTTCTCAGTGGTGAACGGGGGTTTCCAAACTCAGAGAAAGTATCTCAGAGCAGGTACAGGTTGGCCAGAGAATCATAGGAAATCTATGATGAAAATGTTTCCCATGTTTTGAACAAATATCCAAATAATCCATGCAATGTACAGAGATAAGCACAGCTGCTTTAACTTTTACTTCTAAATATTTATGGGTACTGTATGCAGTGTAGCTAAAAATCCCCTAATCTGAGACCAACAACCTGCAAATGGAACAAATGATAAGAACTGATCTTTCCACCACCCCCTTGCTTCAATTGTATGTTTCAGTGAAGCCCTAAGTGAACAGAAGCTGACACAGGCTCAGCACGGTAGGAAGTTAAACATAATATCTTTCCAAAAAGTTGAATACATATTTATTCCTTACATGTAGTTGCCTGCAGATTCAAAATAAGGAAGTAGTGAATATGGCAGGTGCAGACGTTTGGACACATTTTCAGCCAGGATTTTGTAACCCCTCCTTTGGCCTGAAGTATCAGCTTCTAATCCTTCCTGGAATCAGTTGAGAGTCTTTTCTTACTTTTGAATTTTTTCACTCTTCCTTGAAGAACTTTTCTAGGTCAAAAATATTCTTAGGTCTCCTTGCATGCATTGCGTGTTTGAATTATCCCCACAGATTTCAAATCTCCCCATTCCAAAACCTTTATATTTCTTACCTGTAAGTACTTGATAGTTGTTTGGGGGTATGTTTAGGATCAGTGTTGCTGAAATATCTAACCTATTCTCAGATTTAGTGGAAATTAAAGGCAAGACACACAAACCTCACTGTTTCTAGAGAAGATGGACATGCTAAAAAGGCCGTGTATGTTTTCAGGTTCCAGTTAGTGCTTCTAGTGAATTTCAGAACCCAATGTTCAGAGAACCTGTTCTAATCAATTTGGGAATTTCTCTTCCATTCGGTTTCTTAGTGTTGGGGGGTCAATTTTCCCTGCTTACGCAGTAAATCTGCAACTCCATAATTCTTAGCAGCAAACGGAAGTGTGATTTCTGGGAAACTCATGCTGAAAACAATGTGAGGTGGGGATTTTAGAGGGAAAATAGTATCAGGAGGACAGACTGAAGCTTGAGTCTGTCACAGATCACAGTGACAGATATAATGTCCATCCTACATCTTCTAACAGGAATTGAACTGAGAATGGGTTGAAACTGTATTCTAGAAGTTTCTACTCACTCTGGGGGTTTTCAACTCACCCTCCTGGACTCATTGAAAGAAGAAAAAGAGAGGAAGTCAGTGTACAATTAAAGCTGAACTATTAATCCACCGCCGTTGTTTATTTAGCCATCCAGCCACTTGGTCTGTTTATCACTCAGCCGGTATTAGCAGTTTTCTAGGCAATTCACAAATGTGGCTTTACTCATTTGCTACACCAGACAGGAAGTAATAAAGGGAGTCTTTCAGTGCACGAAAGTACTAGGTCAAGTTAGGAAATTATGATTTCTACAGGGTTTTTGACCTGCAGCTCTAGTCAAAAGTGCTTCCCTCTTTCTTCTTCTGGGGATGAGACTGGAAGTTTTTACTTTTATTTTCAAACCAGCCATAATTCCATATCTGTTCCAAAATGCAGGCAGACGGTCTTGTTAAAACTTTGGTTAATTCTAACCAATCGAGATCAAGAGTGTCTTTCCTCGAAAGAGGAACTTCTGGTCCACTGTTTCTGACTTTACAGTTGGCCCTTTCCAGTCAGACTAACCCTTAATTGCCTAACAGCACTATTGTATACCTGTTTGCCCCAAAGAGCATCATTGTGGTATAGTGGTGAAGATGTTGGACTAGAAGTGGGGAGACTCGGATTGTAGCCCCCCCCCCCCCAGCCACAGAAGCTCCCTGGGGGACTTTGGGCCAGTCCCTCTCTCTCAGCCCAAATGGTAGTGTTGCGTAGTGGTGTTGGTGTTGGGTTACGAGTGGGAAGACCAGGTTGTAGTCCAGCTTCAGCCATGGAAGCTCCCTGGGTGTCAGCCCTTTGAGGAAAACTGACTCCACACAGCTGGGCAAGCTCGAAGCAAGAATTATACAAACTTGCGCAGTCTTTATTGCTAATATTAGGGGCAAATACAGAGTCTTGGAAATTGCCAGAGGAATTTCGGACCCTTATTACTTAATGAGTTCATTAAGGCAGAGACTCTCGGAATGTTTTGAATGTTTCTTACCACCTGGGCTTAGTTGCCATTTATGAGATAAGTTACGGGTGGGCTCCCTTCCTATCTCTTGGTTGTTTATGCTTAACATTCTTTCCATTAGTCTCCCAACCTCCCTGCAGTCTCTCACACTGGGTGATTCGGAGCCAGTCACACTCTCAGCACAACCTACAGTATCTCACGGGGCTTCTTGGGGGAAAAATAGGTACATCTCTTGGAGCTCCCGAATGAAAAACAGGGTATAAATCTAATAAAGATATAAACATCCAATTGAATTTGACAGGACCTGGCAAATGAGAAATGGTCTGCTCAAGTATCACAATGAAGACCAAGAACACGGAAGACTTCGCCGCTGGAAAGAGGTGCATGCTTCCCGTTTGAACTGGGTATCCTTGAAATGGCAAGGAATGCAAGACTTGAACTAAAGTAGAGCTTCTGAACCCCCACGTATCAGTCAGCTCCTTTGTCCCCCAAGTCTACTCTTGTGTGCTTAAATACTTTCCCCCTCCATTACCACACTATTGTTGTTTAGACACCCATTGGATAAAGACTTTTCCCTGGGTTTCTCATATGGGTTTTACTTGAGAGAGTAAAACTTTGCCAATGAACCTATGTACAATAGTTAGTAGCCTGCAAAGAAGAAGAAGAAATGTCATCCTGATGTAGGCCAGCAGTAGATTGACGGAAACCTTTGACTGCTGGAATCATTGATTTGGAAGGGATCTCAGAGGTTATCAGGTCCAACACACTGCAGGATTCACTACACGATCCCCAATAGATGATGGTCCAGCTTCTGTTTGAAAATCTCCAGAGGAGGGGAAGAAACCACTCCGTGCGGTAACCTTTTCCATTGATTGACAGCTCTTACCGCCAAGAGATTCTTCCTAATGTCTAATCTGTATCTACATCCTTGAAGTTTCACCTCATTAGTTCTAGTCTTACATTCTGGTTCAAGTGAGAATAAGTCAGAACCCTCTACAATGTGACTGCCCTTCAGGTATTTGAAGACGGCTGTGATGTCCCCTCCCAACCTTCTCTTCTGCAAGCTAATCTTGATGAAAGCATTCTTACTCCCATACCAGAACCAGAAGAAGGATCACTTGTTCATCTTGCCAGTTTTCTCATGCATTGGCAATTCCTTGTCATTTATAGCAGGGGTCCCCAACCCCCAGGCCACGGGCCGGTACCTGGTTCCTAACAGGTCCATGGCCTGTTAGGAACCGGGCCGCACAGCAGGAGGTGAGTGGTGGGCGAGCGAGTGAAGCTTCATCTGTATTTACAGCCACTCCCCGTCGCTCGCATTACTGCCTGAGCTCCGCCTCCTGTCAGATCAGCAGCGGCATTAGATCCTCATAGGAGTGCAAACCCTACTGTAAACTGCGCATGCGAGGGATCTAGGTTGCGTGCTCCTTATGAGAAGTCAGAATCCGACAATTATTTCATTATATATTACAATGTAATAATAATAGAAATAAAGTGCACAATAAATGTAATGCACTTGAATCATCCTGAAACCATCCCCCCCCCCCCCGGTCCGTGGAAAAATTGTCTTCCACGAAACCGGTCCCTGGTGCCAAAAAGGTTGGGGACCGCTGATTTATAGTCCCAGTGACAAAGAGAACAGCTACTGCAGAACTAGAGTGCATATGCAATTGACTTTCTGTAAGCTTGTCCTGTTCCAGTGTGAACTCCAGGAACGGTCATCCAACTGAAGCTATCCAGCCCCTGTGTATCTTTGCATGGCTTTGCTTCTAACGGCCTAGAGCAGCGTTTCCCAGCCTTGGCGATTTTACAGAATGTGGACTTCTCCTCCCAAAATTCCCCAGTCAACTTTCTCGAAGTTGAAGTCCACACACCTTAAAGTTGCTGAGGTTGGGAAACACTGGAGTAGACTATAACACATGTGGCAGCCAAGGTTGCAAGGAATAGTCTCTTGGTGTTATCTATAGGTAAAGTCTATCATGAGATCTACCAAAGTGCTTAAATTGTTTGCTGCTCCTGCAGCAACGAGATTGCTCTGAGCCTCCTTAAGCCACTAGCTTTCATCAGATGAGTGAAGTGGATCTGCATTCATTGCAAGTTGTCTTTTGCTTGACCAAAGACATTGGTATTCACCCAGATGTTGGTATCCTTCAGCTGGGTATCCAGTTTGATGGCACTAATATTGCCATAAACCATGTTTCAGTTCCATCTCATAAAGGACCAATGACAACTTCTTTCTCTGGATGCCTAACTTACTTTGGAATGCATTGGCATTAAAAATGTATATTGATTTAGCATATGCTGGTCCAGTGTGTAGCATTCCAATAGTTTAGAAACACCTGGCTTTGATGTCTATGAAGGTTCTCAGTCATCCAGGTGGAACAGTCTGTGGCTTGAATCATGTCAACTGGATTTCTATTTTCTCAGTGGAAACGTTTCGCTCCTTATCCAAGGAGCTTCTTCAGTCTGAGCAAAGTTGGTAAGATAAAAGGACTTAAAAATAACATCTCAATATAACCATGACCTAGCCCCAGGTGTAAGGTCACACAGCTACCTAGAAACATATTTAGGATTCCCTTACCAACTTTGCTCAGACTGAAGAAGCTCCTTGGATAAGGAGCGAAACGTTTCCACTGAGAAAATAGAAATCCAGTTGACATGATTCAAGCTACAGACCTGGCTTTGATATTCAGTATTGAGTTTGAAATAAGTTTTGCTGGACATGACTAGAGGTGTGAGCTGATTTTGAAATGACAGGATTTAGGCTACATCAGGAAGTAACTCCTGTTTCTTTTAAGGAATAAAATGTGATCAATTAGGGAGATTTCTTAGTGATGGAAATATGTGTATTAGGAAACAGCCATGATAACAGAAGCCACTGAAGTAATAAATAAGTATCCTGTTTACAGGGAAGAATAAAAACACTGCCAAGAAAAATGGGATAGACGTTCTCAAGAAGGTTAGAAATAACATTAAAGAAAAAAACTGGGAGCCTCTTTGACCATTTTCCACATAGCATTGTAAGTAATGGCTGCTGAGGACCAATGATGGAGAGAAGAATGCAATTTTACCCTGCTTATGAGCTTACTATGGTGATCTGTGGACTATCATAAAAAGATTCTAGACCACATGAATCCTTTTTTAAAATAATTTTTTATTAAAGCTTTTAAACAAGAAGATTAGAAACTAACACAACTAATATAAAGTATGAAAGAAAAAGGGAAAAGAAAGAAATCAAAGAAAAATCAGAAAGTGCAAGAAAAGAAAAAAGTTAAGGAAAAATAGAAAAGAAAGATATAAGGAAGTGGCTTCCAATATATATATATATATATTGTTGTAAACTGCCCAGAGTCCCCCTTGAGGGAGATGGGCGGTGATAAATCTAATTAATATATATATATATATATATATATATATATATATATATATATATATATTATATATTATATATTATATATTATATATTATATATATATATTAATTAGATTTATCACCGCCCATCTCCCTCAAGGGGGACTCTGGGCAGTTTACAACAATATTCTTCACAGCAGTTATAAGTACATTTTAACCTCTCTCTCTAACGGTACTTCATATTACTCTTCTTTCTATAATCTATCCTCTCTAATCTTCAAAACCATAAATCACAAGTTCATTTTTTTCATTTTTACGCAAACAGTCCATAAGAGGCTTCCAGTCACCAATAAATGTAGATAGTGTCTTTTCTCTAATCCATCCTTTCTCAACCTTTTGACCCTGGAGGAACCCTTGAAATATTTTTCAGGCCTCAGGGAACCCCTGCACATTCAGGCTCAAATATAGGTCAGAAGTTACAAAATTATTATATTCATTTCACGTGTAGGCCTGTATATATGCATTAACAGTGTTATTAAACTAAAAATAAAGAATGAACATTACCTCTTTAATGTGAAGTTGCCCGGATTTGAAATAATTGTTTAAATAAATTGTGATCTCCCAGGGAACCCCTAGTGACCTCTTGTGGAACCCTAGGGTTCCACAGAACCCTGGTTGAGAAACCCTGCTCAAATCAAAGAAGTCAATTTATCCATTTCAGCAAAATCTGTCAACTTCACCAACCATTCCTCCATAGTGGGTGGTGTCCCTTGACTGGATTCACCAGAGATCTTCTTTGGACCTTCTAATTCTTAATACATTTCTCTTAGATCTCTTCTGAAAGTATTTTCTCAGGGGAAACGTTTCTAGGAAACATATTTAGGATTCCCTTACTAACTTTGCTCAGACTGAAGAAGCTCCTTGGATAAGGAGCGAAACGTTTCCACTGAGAAAATAGAAATCCAGTTGACATGATTCAAGCTACAGACAGTTCCACCTGGGTGACTGAGAACCTTCATAGACATCTTCTGAAAGTACTTAGGAATACTTCACATTCTTTTTGGGTGTGTGTCGGGGGGAATATTGACATAACTGTAACCTAGCTTTGAACTCTTCAAAGGTTTTGGTTGCATTAGGAGCCCTTGTATGATAATATTATGTACTGAGTATTGAGAAAGTCCTGCTTTGCCGTGGTTGTTCTGTAAGCAGCATTGACCTTTTTGTTTTCTTGAATTATTTTTATTATTTTGGAGACCTGCTTGTTATGGCCCACATCAGTCTCCCTGAAGCTATGGAAAGACCCAGATGGCTGGTTATCTTGTGATCAGAGCCAGATTGCTGATAGCTGCATAGTAGCTCCCAACAGTCTGGGGCAGCCGTGCTTCCTTCTGCCTCTCATCAATGAGCAAATGAACATAAAATCTTGACATCTGAAATCTTTGACCAGACCTCAGATGTGGGTGTACAAAGGGACTGGCTTAAGCCTCAGCCTGTTATACAATTGAATATTCTGCACAGTCGTGAATTCCAGCCATAGAGAGACAGGAAGCCCCAATGAATTATGGGTCTCAGCTTGACCATAGACCCCTCTGGCCCTTTGTTGTAGGGGATTTTGGAAACAATTGGGGCTGTCTATCAAAGATTAAGCAGACTGGACATGCCCTTTATATCATCAGATGAACAAACAGCCTTTGGGAGTGTTAATACAGCCACATAGTAAAAAGGCCAAGGACTTTATTTAAATGATGACAAGCACTCCTGGAATGAGCTGATGATTTTATAAACCTTTTCCAGTGAGAATTCTAGATGAGGAACTCAGGCCTTTTGATGCTTTGTCTGTTTGCATTAGAGAAGAGAGATTTTCTTTCTTTCTTAAATCCTTTTCTTGGTCATTTTGATCATGGGATTTTTCTTTAATTACAGCTTATTATTTCCAGGATAGCACAGTCATCGTAGCCTCTGGTAACAACTGCAGCGAGGTTCTGTGGCTCCTTAAAAACAAGGAATGTGTGAGGACATGCAATATTTCTGCACTGGGTTCATATGAGAGGGTCTGGAAGATGGAGCCCTAGGTTGGGTAGAACTTTCTCGGTCAAGCTCAAGTGGTAGAATGAGTGCTGCTCAATATAAGACCCTTGGGTCTGCAGAGAAACTCATGAGGGGTCTATAAAGTTGGACAATGACTTATATGTCAGGCAGGGAGCATTCCATCTCTGCAGTTTTACACACAGCCCAGCTTTGTTGAACACATGTCACCCAACAGCAAAGCACCAGTGATACACAGTAGATTGTTAAGAGTTCCAATCCTTTGGTCCTCCTTGCAGAGAAGCTCTCTGCTTTATTCCTCAGTCCCTACTTTGCTTTTCAGTTGTGGAGGCTGAGTCTGGATTCCAAATTAGATCAGGCCAGCATGGTGTGTAAAGCACCCGATGAAGTTCAGTCTTCCTTGGGAAGGGCTTGTAACCTGAAATGTACAGAAGGCAATACCCAAAGGGGAATTCTGGGAGTTGGGTGCATGCGTACGGAACTGAGAAATCATTGTTTGTTCAGATGCACCTATTTCTTTTTCTTCTATTTCCCCCCTTTGTTTCGTGTTTATTTTTGCTGCTTTTTTCTCCACAATGTAATATTTATTTTAAAAATTGGGAGAATTTTCCTGGCTCAAAGCAACAATCCCTAGGTGTAAACCTTGTTGATTTCAGCAGATTTATTTATTTATTTATTTTATTTTATTTATATTGATATTTATACCCCGCCTATCCCCTCCCTAACGGAGGACTCTAGGCAGCTTACATACACATATACATTTCATGTTATACATTTCATATTATACATTTTCAATTTAACCGCGCGCTAAGGGAACCGACTCTTCCAAGGCTACTTGGACGACAAGCCCCACAATGCCTTGCGTCGGAGCCGGCTGCCGACGTCCTGTAGATGAAGCTGCTTTTTCCGGGATCCGTCGTAGCCACCGCCGTTCCAAAGATCTTCCGTTTGGTGGGCGACCCCCGACAGGATGCCAGCAATTTTACCCGCTTAAGGTGGTACCCATTTATCTACTCGCAGAGCTTTCGAACTGTTGGGTTGACAGGGTTGACAGATTTGGTACAAGTTCATGGGTATTTGATAATGCTGAGATCAATACTGGCAATGCCCCCTCCTCCAAAGGAGGTGGGGTGGGAAGCATATGAATAATGCAGTCCACTTTGTTTGGGTGCTTATTATAGCTCCAAGAGAATGTTGGGGATTATAGTCCTGATAGACCTGCAAGGCAGCAGATTGACGAAGATTGGTTTAATGGAACCATAGACAATACGTTTGGAAAAAGGATAAAGTTTTAAGCACGGCATTTACTTGAAAGTTTATCTCCACCACGCTCAGGAGGATTTACCTACTAAGCATGTTTACTTTAATAAGATGGATTTTATTTACCTTGTGCTTAAAAATACATTTAGGGTTGAGAGTGTAATTGTGCAATAGATTGTTGCATCTCTCTCAGAAAGCCAACGAGTGAGAAGAAACTGCCACACCCTTTGCTTCTCACTGGGAGTTGACTTGTGCTACCCCTCCCCAATCCCCCCCCCCCGGTATGTTGCTTTCAGGGCTGAATACACTACCTAGCTAGGAATGTGTGAGTGATGGTCAAAAGTGGCTGGTTCTATCTATATATTCCAGTGTTTCTCAACCTCAGCAACTTTAAGAGGTGTGGACTTCAACTCCCAGAATTCCCCAGCCAGCTGGGGAATTCTGGGAGTTGAAGTCCACACCTCTTAAAGTTGCTGAGGTTGAGAAACACTGATATATTCTATAGGCCAGGGGTCAGCAACCTGTGGTCCGCGGACCACTGGTGGTCCGCGGCCTGTTATGAAGTGGGCTGCGGGGCTCCCGCCCACAAACCCCTCCCCCTTCCGTGTGATTGGCTCCCGCCTACAGACCTCGCCCCCCAGTGCTTGTTATTGGCTCCCGCCCACAAACCCCGCCCCCAGTGCTTGCTATTGGCTCCTGCCTGCGGAAATCCCGGAAACCCCGCCCCCTGGTGGCAAAAAGGTTGCAGACCCCTGCTATAGGCAGCTCGTCCATGTGGTAAAGCATTGAACTGCAGCTGACAATGAAGAGTTTTCAACCACAGAGGAGATTCCACCCATTCATTGGCCCATTGGGTTCTCTTGGGTAGAGACAAAAGAAGGAAGCTGCCTCAGCTTGTAGATGCCGAGAAGTGGGAGAATATTCCCCAGGCTCTTTTCATCATCATCACCATCATCATCATCATCATCATCATCATCATCATCATCAATTTGTTCTCTTCACTGGCCCCAAATTTATTTATTTATTTATTTACTTACTTACTTACTTACTTACTTACTTACTTCTATCCTGCCTTTATTATTTTTATAAATAACTCAAGGCGGCAAACATACCTAATACTCCTTCCTCCTCCTATTTTCCCCACAACAACCACCCTGTGAGGTGAGTTGGGCTGAGAGAATGTGATTGGCTCAGGGTCACCCAGCCAGCTTTCATGCCTAAGGCGGGACTAGAACTCACAGTCTCCTGGTTTCTAGCCCGTTGCCTTAACCACTAGACCAAACTGGCTCTTTAATTAAGACTTAACTATCAGTTTGGCCTTCCATACATTGAATGGGGAGAAATGCTATTTTCCCCTTTGCCTCAAAAAGAAAAGACCTTGGGCCAACCTTAGATAGATAGGAAGAGGTGTAAGTGCTTCCTACTTCAGGCCCAACTTTGCTTAAATAGAATAATGTTCCTGAGATTTTGTTTCTCTTTGCCTCTTTGTTTTTCACCTGGTTCAGATTTTTGATTTACTGTTTCAACTTGATTGCTAGCTAAACTTCAAGGGCCTAGCTGGAAAGCAGAGAAAATGGGCTCTGTTCCATGAATGTGTTAACTCCAATAAATTTGTTTGTCTTGCCTTCCGGGTCGCTACATGGTATCAGTGCCCTTTCGGTTCCCCCATCAGCACTTTCACCCTCTTGATGTTTTTATTTATGGAGACATTTTTAGTTAAATAAAACTGTATGAACAGCACTCGTTTTCCTCCTCTTAACTTAGTATTTTGCTACATTTGGTGTCCGACCTCATATTATATTTCTTGGCCAATTGGCTTGTCTTTCAACCCCTGCTTTTTGTGTTGGGGTGGAAAATTCTGGGTTCAAAAGAATGGTTTTGCCTTTTGGAACTTAGACCGGACTTCTGCCCTGAGTTTTTGAATAAGAACCTTTGTTCTCACCAGTTTGTCTTCTTAGAAATGGTGTGTTTGAGCTGGTTATGCTCAAAATGGCCATCGTTTTGCAAGGATGCTCATGACCCTCTCAGAATTCCAAGACCTTTGGTCTTGTAGGTAACCCATGACTCCCTTGGTACAGTATTTCTTGAAAGGTAGTCCTGCCTAATCAAATGAAACTTGACTTTGCTTCAGCACAGATAGGATTGGATTACACCCTGCTCCCAGTGCAACTGAGGATGAAAGCAATAGAGGACAATGGGGACAGATATTTGTACTGTACTCTTTATAAAATAAAGAACCATCCCTTAATTAAATGTGAGTGCATGCATCTGGTTCACACTATATGCCTGCAGCATAAACAGCATACAACAGTTGTGTTGAAAAGGTATGCAGGAGAGGAAAGGGGGGGAGAGGTGATGGGATTTCAAAGATCTCTCCGATGGTCTAGGTTTCCTTCCGTCCGTCCGTCCGTCCGTCCGTCCATCCGTCCAGATTTTACCTCTATCGGATTATTTGGATTGCTATCTAAAGAATATCCTAGTCTTCTTCCAAAATGTTTTAATCTGAGAAACAATTGGGTACAATTAAGCTTTCCAAAGATATGCAGGTTATATTAATTGATTATGGAGGAATGAATGTTGTTTGGCTTGTAGAAGCATAGAAAATTGGCGTGGAGAAAGGCCCCTGAAGCAGTTCAGACAAATGAGCTTTATCGAATATGAGTGATAGAAACAGGGGCTGGACTTGCACAGTAATTAAGCAATAGTCTGCTTATCCATAATTGATTTAATAAACCGGAATTTGCGGAATTCAAATGACTCATAAAGCCACAATCCATGATATACGTCACACTGGCTGAATCCCCAAGATACGCTAAGCAATACACAAGCAAACCACATTGTGTAGCATGAATCCAGCCGTGGAATTTCTCTGGCCAGGAAAAGAAGTGAGACAAGAATTCAGTGAATAGTGGGTACTTATTTTAATCCATTGCCTTTGGCAACCATCCAAAGTTGAGTCTTTGTAGCCCTTGATAGAGCTGACCTGCACTGATTTCTTCAGTGTCCTTTTAAGGCCATTAAGGTTACAGGCCATCACATATATTTTTTTTTTGGGGGGGGGATAACTTCTATAAGTTAATTATGTATTTTTAGTACTATAGGAAGCTGCCTATAGTTCAGATTATTTTTCTAGCCAAGCACTGTCTGCTTCATCACTCCTCTACCTGATGTTTTCCAAATACATTGGTCTAGAGCAGAGCTTTCCAGACTGTGTGTCGGGACACATTAGTGTGTCGGCTGCAGTGTCTGGGTGTGTCACGGCTGCTGCTGCCTCCGAGCCCTGCCAGGATTCTGCGCAGGTCCTAGTGCCTGCCTTGTGCCTGGCTGCCTCCAAACCTGCCCTGCCAGGATTCTACACAGGTCCTAGTGCCTGCCTTGTGCCTGGCTGCCTCCAAACCTGCTGTGATTCCGTGCAGGTCCTAGTGCCTGTCTTGTGCCTGGCTGCCTCCAAACCTGCTGTGATTCCGCACAGGTCCTAGTGCCTGCCTTGTGCCTGGCTGCCTCCAAAACTGCTGTGATTCTGCGCAGGTCCTAGTGCCTGCCTTGTGCCTGGCTGCCTCCAAACCTGCTGTGATTCCGCGCCGGTCCTAGTGCCTGCCTTGTGCCTGGCTGCCTCCAAACCTGCCCTGCCAGGATTCCACGCAGGTCCTAGTGCCTGCCTTGTGCCCTGCTGCCTCCAAACCTGCTGTGATTCTGCGCAGGTCCTAGTGCCTGCCTTGTGCCCTGCTGTAAGAGTGTGTCGCGAAATGATGCGTGTGTCACCAACATGAAAAGTTTGGAAAGCTCTGGTCTAGAGATTTCTGCATGCCTAGCCAGCTTGGGAAGTTGTATGACACCTATTGAGAACAACAAGCCGGAGAAGGCTGATTGACTCTAAAAGTAGAAGTAGATATCAAGGTCTTTCACATCATGTGAGACTTGACCACTTTAGCTGGGGATACCTGGGATTTTGAATGTAGGTCCTTCTGCTTTGGAGCCATAATGCCTACCACTGTTCTACACTCCCTCTGCAATTTCATCAGAGTTGTCTGGAATGGGCAACCACAACAAATCTAATAAATTAAATTAAATTATATTAATATAATTAATAAAGGTCATGCAGCTCAGGATAGAAACAAGACCAGTGGGCTCACAGGGAGAGAGTTCAGTCGGGCTGCCCCACGTTAAATCTGTTAGCTGGACGTGCTGAAATCAATGGGATTTGCTTGCGTGTGACCATATATAGTAGGGTCAACTTGGCCAATCCTCAGCCAGAAAAACACCTTGCCCACCAGAAAGGAACACTCAAAGGACATGGAACGAGGAGGAAAAACACACATAAAGAGAGTACAGGATAAAAAGCTTTATAAAAGCTACAGCAGAAAAAAAAAACCCAAACAAACCCATGTTTCACCTTTGGCTGTCTTTTGCCTGCGACTATATTTTTGTTAGCTTAGTCACTACTCAAGCATTGCTAATTATACTTTGAAAAACCCAGTTCCTTGCAAGTGATTGGCTTGGAGAATGATAAAATGGGTTTAAATGATCTCTCATCAGAGCTGAAGTAGACCAGACAACTTTAAATCTCTCCTGCACAGTGCATTCCTTATAAGGGATTGCTGGAGTGTTGGCCGTCTTCATCCAAAAGTGAAGTGTGTGTGTGTAAGAGAGAGCGAGAGCGTGCAAGTGAGCAAGAGCTGGCAACAAGTCCTGTGTGCAGCAACCTCTTTAAAAGGTGAGGCATTGATGTATAGAGTGGGGGGAAATTTAAAAATGACCCCTGCATAGCAGGTTGGGAGCTAAAAGTGAGTCCAGCCCAGGATCAAGCCTGACATTACATCTTGGCTGAGGTTGGTACGGTTGGAGAGCCCAGCGGGCTGATGGCCATTATCCATTTGATTTTCATAAGGTAAAGGTAAAGGTCCCCCCCTCACATTTGTGCAGTCGTGTCCGACTCCAGGGGCCAGTGCTCATCTCCGTTTGTTAGCCGAAGAGCCAGCGTTGTCCGAAGATGCTTCCACGGTCGTGTGGCCGGCATGACGCACGCAGAACGCTGTTACGTACCCACCGAAGTGGTACCTATTCATCTACTTGCATTTGCACGCTTTCGAATTGCTAGGTTGGCAAGAGCTGGAGCTAGTGCGGGAGCTCACTCCGCACGCAGGGCTAGGGATTCGAACCTCCGAACTTGCAATCTTCCGATCGACAAGCCTGGCATCTTACCCACTGAGCCACCACGCCCCTTACCTAAAAAGTATGATTTTCATACTTGTTTACAATTCTCAGAATCCACCACCATTGGTCATGTTGTTAAGGCTGTTTGGAGATGAAATTCAAAGCTCTGGTGAACACCAAGTTGGCCACACCCCACGTCAATCGCTTTTCATCATTTTTCTTAGGAGAAGCATGTACACACAGAAATAAGTTACTATTTGTCCACTAGAGAACTAAAATACAAGCATTTGCTTGTATTTTTCAGTGCAATGCAGTTTGCAATGGGTGAAGGGCAGATCTAAATTAAGAAAACTCCACTGGAAAGCAGTTTTTAAAAATATCCCCAGTGCTATTCAAAATTGGAATTCTCTTAGGATTTCTGGCTATGATGGGACTTGTAATGGGATACGTGCCAAGCTCATTGTTGACCAAAGTTGTTTTCTAGATTATTTTTTAAAGGAAATTTGGACATTTAGACCATTAAAGAAGGCATTTGAGGTGAGAAAAGGAGTTAGTGGATTGGTGAGTCTCCCCTGAGTTTAGACAGTAAATAAAAGTTCTAACCAAAAAAGCAGAACAGAAGTTCTAGATGTTCCTTATGTGTTTATTACCAAAAAAAAAGGGAGAAGAATTTTTAAAAAGAAACACCACCTGCTCTGGAGCTGTCCTGTGTTGCGTTAGGGAAAGTTATAACTAGTTTTCTGTGATGAGAACAATGGCAATTATCAGAGGTTATTAGTAGGCAAACCTAGACAGCATATTAAAAAGCAGAGACATCACCTTGGTCTGTATAGTTAAAGCTATGGTTTTTCCAGTAGTAATGTATGGCTGTGAGAGTTGGACCATAAGGAAGGCTGAGCGCCAAAGAATTGATGCTTTCGAACTGTGGTGCTGGAGAAGACTCTTAAGGGTCCCTTGGACTGCAAGGAGGTCAAACCAGTCAATCCTAAAGGAAATCAACCCTGACTGCTCATTGGAAGGACAGATGCTGAAGCTGAAGCTCAAATACTTTGGCCACCTAATGCGAAGAGAGGACTCACTGGAAAAGGCCCTGATGCTGGGGAAGACGGAAGGCAAGAGGAGAAGGGGATGGCAGAGGATGAGATGGTTAGATAGCATCACCGATGTAATGAACATGAATTTGAGCAAACTCCAAGAGACAGTGGAGGACAGGAAGGCCTGGCGTGCTGTGGTCCATGAGGTCACGAAGAGTCGGACACGACTAAACGACTGAACAACAACAATTACTAGCTATAGAAGAAGGTTCATCTGCATACAATTAAATTTCCCAAAGCCAGATTTTAAGACTTTAAGCTGTGTTGCTACTGAGGGTGGTTGCAGTTTGCTCTGTGTTTCCAAAACCCACGTTGAACTGTCCTTGCTTCTTAAAACAAAGGGTAAATTCCTGGCATTTCTCTAGTTCCATTCATTCCAAAGCCTCATTTTTGTTCTCAATTAAGGAGAAGGTAACAAGCACTTCCCAGCCCTTGCTAATCTGACAAATCCGTGGATGGGATCTGGTATAATTGCACGTTATCTGCATTCCGGCTGGCCTAGAGCTATCCCTCCACTGTCTCTGATGTTGTTTAAACAATTGGGTTTGATCCTCCCTGGTGGCACGAGAGCCTGCAAGCTGAGGCAGTGGGAGAGAAGCAGCTCCAGGGAAGAGCTTGGCGCCTGCTCCATCGTTCCTGGGGACAGCCTCACCCGCCTGGGGCGATCAGTTTTAGCAAGGGTGATTGGCTGGATTTCGCTCATCCTCTGCTTTCTGAACCATCTTGGAGAAGCAGAGGATGGAGTTCAAATATGACATGTGCAAAGTTGGTCTCAGCTGGAGAAGGAAGTGAAACGTAGGAGATCCTTCCCGTTTCCTGTTCCTGGTCCCTTGCACATTTTCTAATACGGATTATTCCCTTTGCCTTGGTGCCAACCCAGGCTGACTTGCTTCTTTTTCCAAGTTAGGATACTAAAAGTCTGCCATCGAAATAATGTCCTACACACCTTCCCTGACCGTAAAAGGGTAACAGTGATGCCTGAAATAACAAATGAGAATGCTTTCAGGAAATCTAGTGTCCACTGCTTCATTCTGTCTAATCGTAGGCTCCTGCTTGCTCACAGACATAATATATATCCACAGAGTTACCAAAATAGCTTTGGGGTGAAGCTTGGGTCAAATAAGAACCAGCTGGCACATTTTGTCTGAAAGTCCCTTTGTGATTATATATCACTTTGTGGCATCAGAGTCAAATGGATAGGACTGTAGTTCTGTCGTAGGGCATCTGCATCCACACAGAAGGTATCCTTAGCATCTCAAGCTCCTGATGAGATCAAGCTGAAGGCCATGGGGATGGCCTGATTCTACCAGAGGAAAGATCATCATATTGGAGTAATGGAGCTGTTAACAGCTTATTCCATAATTGTGCAAAACACTTCCTTATAGGTACAACAAGTGTATTAGGTTAGTGGATGTCATGTGTGTCCTTGAACCACAGGTCCCGTTTGAGAGGGTTTGGCTCAACATGCTTTTGAGGGGCTCCGTGTCATCCCAGGAGCTCAATTCACTTTGAGAACTCTTCACTGTCACATAAGCTCCAGGTTGAGAAATGGAGGTGGACAGACACAGCTATCTGACAATAAAAGGAAACTTAAGGAATTTAGGGGGCCCTCCAAACCCTTTGCGCCTAGAAATACAAAGCCTGTCACTGCCTCCACGTTGTCTCCCTCTATTTGCCAGTGATCAATCAAGCTGGTTGCCATAATCTTGGTTTTTTTGAGGTTTAACTGCAACCCAGCTTTTGCACTTTCTTCTTTCACCTTCGTCATAAGGCTCACTGGCATGAGAAATAAGTGTTACTGTTCGATAGTTTGAACATTCTTTAGTGCTTCCCTTTTTTGGTATGGGGATATAAGTTGATTTTTTCCAATCTGATGGCCATTCTTGTGTTTTCCGAATTTGCTGGCATATGGCATGCATCACCTTGACAGCATCATCTTGCAAGATTTTAAACAGTTCAGCTGGGATACCGTCGTCTCCTGCTGCCTTGTTATTAGCAATGCTTCTTAAGGCCCATTCAACCTCACTCCTCAGGATGTCTGGCTCTAACTCACTCACCACACCGTCAAAGCTATCTCCAATATTATTATCCTTCCTATACAGATCTTCCGTATATTCTTGCCACCTTTTCTTGATCTCTTCTGCTTCTGTTAGGTCTTTGCCCTCTTTGTTTTTGGTCATACCCATTTTTGCCTGGAATTTACCTCCGATGTTTCTAATTTTCTGGAAGAGGTCTCTTGTCCTTCCTATTCTATTGTCTTCTTCCACTTCCGCACACTGCTTGTTTAAAAATAATTCCTTATCTCTTCTGGCTAACTTCTGGAATGTTGCATTTAATTGGGCATATCTCCCCCTATCACTGTTGCCTTTTGCTTTCCTTCTTTCTTGGACTACTTCCAGTGTCTCAGCAGACAGCCATCTTATCTTGCCTTCTTGGTTTTCTTTTTCTTTGGGACGTTTTTACCGAGTGTATAGATGTCCGCCACCTTTGGCTGCAAAGGATGTAGTCAATCTGATTTCGGTGTCAACCATCTGGTGAAGTCCATGTATAAAGTCATCATTTAGGTTGTTGGAAGAGAGTGTTTGTTATGCACAGTGAGTTGTCTTGGCAAAATTCTATCAGCCTATGTCCCGCTTCATTTTGTTCTCCCAGACCATGCTTGCCTGTAATTCCAGGTGTCGTTTGACTACCCACCTTAGCATTCCAGTCTCCTGTAATGAAAATAACATCTCTTTTTGGTGTATTATCCAGTAGGTGCTGCAGATCCTCATAGAACTGATCTACTTCTGCTTCTTCAGCATCTGTGGTTGGGGCGTATATTTGGATCACTGTGATGTTAAATGGCTTACCCTGAATTTGAATTCAGATCATTCTATCGTTTTTTGGATTGTATCCAAGCACTGCTTTAGCCACTTTATTGTTAATTATGAAGGCTACTCCATTTCTTCTGTGGTCCTCTTGTCCACAGTAGTAGATCTGGTGGTCATCTGATGTGAAGTGGCCCGTTCCAGTCCATTTCAGTTCACTGACACCCAAAATGTCTATATTTAATCTTGCCATCTCACCAATAACCACATCCAATTTGCCCTGGCTCATAGATCTTACATTCCAGGTTCCTATGGTGTGTTGATCTTTAGAACATCGGATTCGTCGTTCACCACCAGCACCGTCGGCCGCTAGCCGTCCTTTCGGCTTTGAGCTAGCTGCGTCATCACATCTGGGGCTAGTTGAACTTATCTTCTGTTCCTCCCCAGTAGCATTTTGACCATCTTCCGACCTGGGAGTCCCATCTTCCGATGGTATACCGACATATCTCTGGTTGTACTGATCCATTTAGTTTTCACAGCAAGAATACTGGGATGGGTTGCCATTACCTTCCCCAGGGATCGTATTTAGTCTGACCTCTCTGCCATGACCTTCCCGTCTTGGGTGTCCCTTCACGGTTTAGCTCATGGTGTCATTGAGGTGCTCAAGCTCCAGCACCACGACAAGATAACAATCTCCTTTGCTGGAGATACCCATATACAAATAATAAAACTGTCATCAGTAAACAAACCGAAGCATCAGGCACCATTAAATTAATCTTAGGACCAAACTTTGCTGGAACAACACCATCTTGGCTAGGTTTCCAGATGTGAATAGAATAGAGGCCATTCATACCTCCAGAGAAAGTGTTCTCTAAAATGGTGGCCACCACTGAGAAGGCCTGTTATCTGGTCCACAACCACATCTACCTCATGAGGAGGGGAGACCAGCAACGGGCCCCCTTTAGATGACCAGACTGGATGGGCAGATTCGGTTTTCAATCTGACTTGGGGTGTGAATGCAGCAGCTGTGTTTTTTTTACCTGCCCAAGGGCTTCACATGTTGTGTGAGCCCAACCCAGGAGTATGAATGTATGTTACATCGGAAAGGAGGTGCTTGTGTTTTGCACTTTCAATCTTGCTCGAGCTACTCTCACTCAGAGACTTCCTTCCATCCCCAAACAGCAGTATTAACAAATGGTATTTATCTTCTCCAGGTTTTTTGCCTTATGCCTATTGATGGCGGTGGTAGTATCTGCTAACCTTGGATTTGTACTTGGATAAGAGATCCCAGGTCTATATATTAGACTGGGAAGTAAATAAAATTAATTTTAAAAATCCCAGAAGGCAGTAGAAAACCTGTTCCAGATTGTTGCCAAGAAAAATACATGGATGTGTTTACAGTATGTAGATACAAGCTTCTCAACTCAGAGGAGACTTTCCTTTCTCTATTGGGGGCTGAAATCTTGAGGCAGTGTCTTGCCTAACGCTGTCATTGCTTCACAAGTTCTCGGAGGAGGTGAGAATCAATTCAAATGAGGAAATTCCTGACTTGTAGCTTACTCAGTTAGATATTACATTATTATATCAGCTGGAAACACTTAAAACTTAGAGTGGGAAACGTTCTTCCAGCAACAGGATTAATGTTTATTGTGATTATCTGAAAGATGATTTTTAATTTTTTTTTTTTGGTTTTGTTTTTTTCACTTGAAAACATCCAGGGGTCACTTGAGGGTATGAACGCTTCCAGTTTTTGACTTCAACAGAAAATATTACAAGCAGTAGCAAAAGCAAGCACAAAACACCCTGTCCCCCAAATCTCCAAGGGCAGTTTCGCACAGTTTTGACAGATGTGACAAAATACCGCCCTGTTCCAAAGGGTGAGTCTCTAGCGCCTATTAAAGCATTTTTGTGTGTTTAAAAAAGCACAAAGGGAAAAAATGATAGCACAAAGATAAAATCAGTCCGTACAATGAGAGTACAAAAATAAGAATGGTAGTCCTCAGATCAACCTTCGCTTTGCCAGCCCATTCTAACTCAACGTAGCAACTTGGCATTATGATTTTAGCTTTTGAATTTACCCCTCACCCTTCTATTCCATATTTCTCTGAATCAGACTGTGGTGAGATAGGCCAGATTTATCATGACCTGTGTGGTTAAGTGAGGATCCAAAACAGAGATGCCCAGCTTCCTTGCAGCTGTGAGTTGATTTGACTTTTTAAATCTTTTTTTAATTTTTATTTATTTGGCTTCTGGAAGATGTGGGGAGGGGGGGCTGGTTGGTGATATCACTGGAATAGATCGGATAAAACTCTGCACATGTGAATGGAATGGAATGCACTTGCTATGAAACCCTGAAGTACGGTATCTGCATGCAGTGAAGTTTGATATATAGAAGGAGTTACCACACAGTGGAATTGTTCCCTCCTCGGATTGACTTCCAACAATGTACAGGTACTCCTCGACTTATGACCATTCGTTTAACGACGGTCCGAAGTTACAACGGCTTCAGAATGGGTGGTTTACGGCCCGTAAAGCACTTCTGAGTGTTGCAAAAGTCGCACCACCCCGCAGTCACATGATCACATTTCAGGCGCTTGGCAACTGGCTCGCATTTATGACCAGTTGCAGCATCCCACGGTCATCGGATCACGTTTTGTGACATTTTTTTCCATTTTCAGGCAAAAAACGCCCATTGGGGAAGCTGGATTTGCTTAATGGCCGCTGTAAAAATGGTCGTAAAATCGGGTCCGGTCACGTGGTGACTTGACTTATGACTGCAATGACTTACAATGGAAATTCCAGTCCCAATTCTGGTCGTGAGTCGAGGACTACCTGTAGTGCGGCCACTAAAAATGCAAATGGTGTCTTGGGGTGCGTTCACAGGAGCACAGAGCCCAGGTCACAGCAAGTAATTGTTCCACTCTACTCTGTCTTGGGTAGACACTGCTTGAAGTATTATATCCAGTTTTGGGCACCTTAGTTCAAAAGAGACTATGACAAATTTGAGGAAGTTCAGAGGAAGGCTACCAAGATGGTGAAAGATCTGGAAGCTAAGCCTTACAAGGAATGGTTGAAGAATCTGGGTACCAACTCAGAGGTGATACGATAGCAGTCTTCAAAGATCTGAAGGTTTCTCACTGGACTTATTCTCTGTTGCTTCAGAGACACTAGAGATCAGGAAAGAACCAGTAGGTTCAAATTGCAAGGAATTTGGATCTGCAAAAAGGAAGGAGGCTCAAGTAGACATCAGGAGGAACTTCCAGATTATACAGGTGGTCCGCCAGCAGAACAGCCTGCTAAATGAAGTGGTGATTTCTCTTTCACTGGAGGTTTTCAGGCAGAAGCTGGATGGTCATCGGTCAACAACTCAGTTGTTAAGCAAAGCAGTCGCTAAGTGAAACTGCATCTGTGCTTAGAATCTTACTTTAGCTTTCTTTTGCTTTACAGACCTGTGAAGGTCTTCAGTGCAAGGTCATAAAGTTACTTTTTCATCACTGTCGTAACTGTGAACAGTCGCTAAACAAGGCAGTTGCTAAATGAGGACTACCTGTATTCATTTTGCATACTTTTTAACCTACTGCAGCCCTGCCTTGCCCCCAGAATGCATATCCAAAAAGTTACCCATCCCAGTCTATGCCCTAGTCTGCAACCTGACCCTTCTGTATTGTAACAGATGCCTTAGCCAAATTTCCCCCCCCCCCAAAAAAAAGATGTGTTTGGCTGCAGATTGAAATCTGTATTGGAGGTTTCCTCCATGGATACAAGAATGCTGACTGAACCCATAATGGAAGCCACCTGAGCATACCAGTGTGTGCATAGATACTCCCTTTCAATCAAACCTGGCCTGGCATGGCCAGGTTAAAAGCCTCTACTGTGTTAGTAACCATGAAGTGTGATTATCTCCTGCATTCTTGATAACTCCATTGCACCTTCAGCATGTCAGCAGAACCCCCTTATCAAAAACGTCTTTGCCAAATGTGTGCAAAACACTTCCTTGTAGATACAATCCTCACAGCAACCTTGTAAAGTTGGTGGATATTGTCTGTGTCCCTTGTACCACAAGGCCATCTTGGGTTTCAGTCAGAGAGCAGTAATTGCCATGGCCTCCAGCTGATTTTTAAGGGCTCACGATGATAATGTTTGATGTGTGTCAGTAATTTATTTAATTTAATTTAATTTTTATCCCGCCTTTATTATTTTTATAAATAACTCAAGGCGACGAACATACCTAATACTCCTTCCTCCTCCTATTTTCCCCACAACAGCAACCCTGTGAGGTGAGTTGGGCTGAGAGACAGGGATGGCCCAAGGTCACCCAGCCAGCTTTCATGCCTAAGGCGGTACTAGAACTCTGTCTCCTGGTTTACCATTGGCTCCTTCCTAGGGCTGAGAGACAGGGACTGGCCCAAGGTCACCCAGCCGGCCTTCGTGCCTAAGGCGGGACTGGAACTCTCAGTCTCCTGGTTTGCCATTGGCTCCTTCCTAGGGCTGAGAGACAGGGACTGGCCCAAGGTCACCCAGCCAGCTTTCATGCCTAAGGCGGGACTAGAACTCACAGCCCCCTGGTTTCTAGCCCAGCACCTTAACCACTAGACCAAAGTGGCTCTCTTTACATTACATTGAGTAAATTAAATTGAGTAATGCTCAATGGAGGAGAATTACTGTAGCTGCTTGGTTGGTTGGTTGTGGTATTGACTTTTATTTTAAAGGCAACACCTCCTATTTATTCTAATGGGGAAGACATAGTTGTGAGGCCTCCTTGTTGACTTCAAAAGAAGGAGTTAATGACATTCATAAGAATTAGATTATTGTGATTTAGTCACATTATAAGGGAGATTAGTGATAGCTTGCTGTGTTTCTGGAGCCATCTCAGGGTCCTGGGATAAATTTTGAAGTACTGTTAAATTTGTCCTTTTGGGCATAAAGTATTGTGCCATTGTGCCATTTATTCTTTTTTTTTCTTTCCTTGGATTAGAATTCAGGCCCCACATTTAATTTCTGCACCACAGAAATTTCTCCACTGCCAGTAATCACACATCTGTACAGCTTTCTAACTTTTGGGGACTGTAGCACTGGAGAGAATTCAGGGTAATTAATTCCACATCTTTCTCCTGGAAGAATGAAGAAATCCATGGACCACATTTGGTCTCCTGCTCCTTTCTTTGACCCCTCTTTAGCTCCCCATCACAACCACAACATTTCATGGCACAATGTTGTCGTCGTCTCCTCCTCCTCCTCCTCCTCCTCCTCCTCTTCCTCTTCCTCTTCTTCTTCCTCTTCTTCTTCTTCTTCTTCTTCTTCTTCTTCTCCGAAAGAAGCAAAATAAGTGTATGAAATTACTGATAAGCTTAACATACTTTTTTACTGTTGAAAGAAGAAAAGTAACATTCCCACAAAAAAAATCCAGCTCAAATGTTTCATCCTTGTCCTTCGAGAGACACAATTGTGTCGTCATAGTTATTCTAGTAGCTCCTGGATTCTGATCTTTTTTTTAAAAAAAGGAGCTGACTCCTTTATTTCATTTTCTTCTTTTTCATGCTGTTCTGCCAGCATGGAAGGAGATCTGATGTCGGGATAACTTATATGTTCTCCATGGAGTTTAGAACTCTGTATGTGATCCATATGTTCCAACTACGCTAGCTTTTTTTTCTTGGCCTTTTGTTTAAATAAAAACCAGTGTTTAAAATTGTTTTACAATGTTATTACAGCCGAAAAGAATAAATTTAACTGATACAGAGGATTGGGGGCTCTTTCCTACATGCTGCTTGAGACTCTTGTTTTGATTATATAATTCATAAACGTTGAAAGCCCTTTCAAAGACAACTGTAGAGTTTTGCTAGTTATCTCAGCTCTGAAGTTCTGAGTTAGTCTTCCAAAAGATTAATGAACCAGTTGATGGCCCCAAGATGTGGCAGAAAAAAATACCAGTTTCTATCTTTAGAATCTGCCAGTGTCATTGGAGGCCCTATTTTCATAGAATCCTAGAATCCTAGGGTTGGAAGGGACCTTGGAGGTCTTCTAGTCCAACCCCCTGCCCAAGGCAGGAGTCCTCATACCATCTCGGACAAATGGTTGTCCAATCTTTCCTTGAAAACCTCCAGTGATGGAGCACCCACAACTCCAGGAGGCAAGCTGTTCCACTGCTTAATAGTTCTCACTGTCAGGAAATTCCTCCTTGTTTCCAGGTTGGATCTCCCTCTAATGAGCTTCCACCCATTGCTTCTTGTCCTACCCGCAGGTGCTATGGAGTTGTGTCTGGGCACTTAAAGAGTTTAGCTGATAGGTCATGGGGGGTCCTTTTCTGTAGCAGTCTAAGTTGGAAGACCTGCAAGGAAGGAGATGTCCATCCTGGTAGATTGTTGGACAGTTTTCACACTGCTGATTCATTCTTAAGTTTAGCTGAAATCTTTCTTCTTCTTAAGTTGAATTGAAGACTTTCCACCTTAATTTCCTTAATTTCCACCTTAGAAGATAGGTGGTTTGAGAGAGGGGTCAAGGAATCCATTTATGCCAACTTGGAAAATCCTTCCTTGAATAGAGGTGGGGGCCTCAGGCATAATCTTTCCCCCATCTTCCTCCCTGCTTTGTCTTCTGTGCCTAGGAAGATTAAGACCATTTCGCAAGCTCAACAGCAGCATGGTGATCTTAACGATCCTCCTTTAGATGATAAAAGGACTTAAAATAACATCTCAATATAACCATGACCTAGCCCCAGGTGTAAGGTCACACAGCTACCTAGAAACATATCTAGGATTCCCTTACTAACTTTGCTCAGACTGAAGAAGCTCCTTGGATAAGGAGCGAAACGTTTCCACTGAGAAAATAGAAATCCAGTTGACATTATTCAAGCTACAGACAATTCCACCTGGATGACTGAGAACCTTCATAGACATATTTCCACCTTAAGTTCATCTGAAATCTACCTTCTCATAATTTAAGTGTTTGACATCTAGCTCTATTCTCTGGAACTCCAGAGAACATTATATTTATTCACCTATTCAGTTATGATGCCAACCAACTCTGGTCATCTCACCAGAAATAAAGAGAACATAAAAATAACAAAATACAATAAAGTAGACTGGAACAAATTACAAAAATAACTACATAAATGTGTTTGTGTGTATGTATGTGTACGCATGCATGCCTTCAAGTCAGTGTTGATTCCTTCTGATTGCCTGAACTAGTCCCTGCAGTTTTCTTGGCAAGATTTTTGGAAGTGGTTTGCCATTGCCTTCTTCCAAGGGCTGAGAGAGAGTCACTGGCCTAAGGTCACCCAGCTGGCTTCGTGCCTAAGGCAGGGCTAGAACGTACAGTCCCCCAATTTCTAACCTGGTGCCTTAACCACTACACTAAACTGGCTCTCACAAAATAATTAAACAATGGCAATCCAGGCAACATATCAAAACATTCACCCTACCACAAGGTCTGGGAGAATAGCCAAGTTTTCAAAGCTTCCTCCTCCTCGTAATTCAGTGAATTAGGGAGGTGTCTGCTGAGCCACTTCTGAATATTATCTGTCTGTTGTGGCTTAAAATATGTTTTACCCTTGTCATCCTGGCAACAGATCTCACATACCTTTGTCAATATCATCTTTCTTACTCTCTACATCAGAGCTTTCCAAACTGTGTGTCGCGACACAAAAGTGTGTCGCCACACACAGCATGGTGTGTCGCCACACCACCCGGAAGCGGCGGGGCGCGCGTGCACGGCGGCTGCGGCCGCGGCGTGGCTTCCGTGTTTTAGCGGAGGCTGCCGCCACTGCCACCACCGTGCACGCGTGCGCCGCCGCACGCCCCCCACGCCGCCACCGTGCGCGCGCCGCTGCACGCCCCCCCGTGCCACCACCGTGCACGTGCACGCGCCCCCGCCGCCGCTGCTAGTGTGTCGCCAGCGGCGGCACTTTGGAAAGCCCTGCTCTACATCTTGAGAAATTCTGAGAAATCAGTTTCCCAATTTCTCTGCTTACATTCTTGATAGACATTCTTCAAAGGCCTTTTATGGCTCTATATTTGCTATAGCTCTGACCATATTGATGCCACCTTCTTCACTCTTCTTCTTTAGGTGGAACATGGACCTTCAGTTGAAGACTTTGTTCTCAGTAGTTTGCTGATGTATACTTGAGGCACATTAGGAGGAGGATCTGCAAAAAGTTTATTGGGTAAAAAAATAAAACATTAATTCCTTTCTCTTAGGGTCAACCAGGGCCAATCGGGAGCCAAGGACCAATGGGCATTGAAGGCTTTGCTGGACCAGAGGGCGTGAGAGGGCTGAAAGGAGAGAGGGGTGTAACAGGACCTCCAGGTGCAGCTGGAATGAAGGGAGACAAGGTAAGTTCATTCATGCTTTTAGGTTTCTCATACATCTTCAAAGACAGCCTTGTTCGGCTACATTTTGCTGTGCATTTGGGGCACAAAACAGTATTCAATATATCCAGGGAAATGAAATTACTGAAAGTTCACCAACAATCTGCTATCATACATATACACTATTTTACTGTGTGTATTTCACTAAAAGTTATTTCTTAGAGCTGTGCAAAACATTTGAAGAGTGCCCCTTGTACAAGTGTACACACATCGTGTGTACACGTGTGGACTTCTACCAGAATTGGAAAGCTACTTTAGTTGATAGTGTGACTCAAAAGGAAAGGGAGAGTGTTCTGTGTGTTTGTTTAACCAGAATCTCTTTATCTGTTAATAGGGCTTAGATGAAGCTCTGATCTCACTGTAGCTTACAGTACTGCTGGATTATGGATGGTTTTAAAGGGTTCACAGACTTTCTCTTACCGCTGTGTTTGACATATCTGTAGCCCACCCACTGTCCAGAGAATCTCAGAAAGCATCTCCATAAAGAGTTAGTCATGACTGGAAACCAAAATGCAACTAAAATAATAAAAAGATATTATCTGCAGCAAGTCCATCCTTGATTTTAAACCTATCATTGTTCTAGGCTAGCATGTCTCATGAACTGGACTTACAGCCATTTTAAAAAGGGAAACACTCAATTGTATTCCTTTTTATCCTTTTAGGGCCCAATGGGTGTTCCTGGATTTCCTGGAATTTATGGAGTTCCGGTAAGTCTCTCTGGATTCCCCAGGACTTAAGTGCACAAAGTTTATTTCTTAGTGTGGCTTTTGGCCACCATGAGTAAGTATGGTTCTGGATTTGAACTCATCGTCCTCGATTGATAGTGCTACTGGGTAATCCAACAAAAAATGCCATGGTGAAGGTGATCATACGAAGTTGGTAGGGCAGCTATTCGCTCTGCTACAAGGGGATATTCCTTTGCTACTAACTGAAGTAGGGGAGGAACCATCACCCAGTCAGTAATGCAGCTAGGTCTGGGGGAAGAGACAAAGAGAGTGTGAGAAAGCAAATGTTAGGACTTCGTTTGAGAGAACTAAAGATTGTTGGGAGAAAAGAAAGAACACAAAATCGGTTTATTTGATCAAGGTTAATCAAGATCCAACTGTTACGGCGCAAGTAGCCAAATTCTGTGCAGCTGCTATAAAGATACGCCAGACTATGATAGGAAAAAAGTAGTAATGTACTCCTTGTAATGATTTTAATAATTTTAAAAGGTTTATATATATGTTATATTTATAAATTTTAATTGTTGTATTTGTAAACCGCCCAGAGTCCCCTTTGGGGGAGATGGTGCGGTGATAGAAGTTGAAAAATAATATATATATATATATATATATATATATATATATATATATATATCTCACATCATATTTTATATATGATATTTTACTTTTTATAAACACTTATATCTGATAGAATATTAGTCATGACTAATATTAAGAGCATATTTAAATTTGATTAAGGGGCTCACATTGTGATCTGAATGTATTTTAATTTTTAATTGGAACATGTAATTTAACTTATAATTTTAAAACTATTTTAAATCAGATGGTGCATATTGTAAGGTTCAATGAGTATACCTTTGTAGAATTGTATCTTGTACTGGTCAGTGACCGTAATAAACTAGAATGAATGATCAAGGTTAACATAAATGGGTTGCTTTGTTTGGTAATGTTTAATGGATTTTTGTTCATCAAGATTGTATGATGATGTTTTAAAGATTTCGTTTATTTGAAGAGAAGAAACGGGGGGATATGTTTAAATAGAAAGGGGGATATAAATATAAAGGGAAGGATTCAAATTGGGTTTAGTAGATATAGTTTGTAATAGTTATGTTATTTCTGATAACAATTTTGCTGATTAAGATGAAGAAATGAAGTTTTAAAGATTTGTTTATAGAGAATGAGGCAAGATATGGGATGAAGAGATGGCTGGTTTTACTTTAAGCAATAGTGATAAGTTGATAATGTTTATTATACTTGCTGGGGATGAAGCAGGAGGTTTCTTCTTCTTTCTTCTTTCTTCTTTCCTTTTTTCCCTTTTTTCTTCTTTTTCTACCCTTTTTATTTCTTAATTTTTTTTTCTTTTTTCCCCTTTTTAATATTTTTATATAATGTAGATTGTATTAGTTTTATCTGTATAATATAATCTGCAATAAAATTATTTTATATAGAGTAATACAGCTAGGTCTGGACCATAGAATGAACATTGAGGCTCCAACAGTCAGTGGGACCCCAAATGACCAGCCACAAAATAGCAGGTGATTGAGGTTGTAGCAAGCCCAGCCACATCAACATTAGGATCCATCATTTCTTCTTCCGTAGCCAAGAAGGAATTGGTTAGGCACATGCATATTTGCAAATGCTCAGTTTATTGCTTTAGCTTTTTAAAAAAGACTAGCACTTGGTAGAGCAGCCATGAAGGCCTTGAAAAAGATAATGAAATGCCATGATGCCTCGTTTCCTACAAAGATCAGAATCCTGCAAGTCATGGTATTCCCTGTGGCACTCTATGGAAGTGAAAGTTGGACTTTTAAGAAGTACGATAGGAAGAGTATTGACACCTTTGAACTTTGGTGTTGGAGAAGACTCCTAAGAATACTGTGGACAGCCAAGAAAACAAACCATGGATCGTTGAACAAAACAATTAGGAGTTCTCACTCGAGGCACAAATGACCAGGCTCAAATTATCCTACTTTGGACACATTATGTGAAGAGCCAGCTCTCTGGAGAAGGATCTAATGCTGGGAAAGGTGGAAGGAAAGAGAAGAAGAGGACGACCAGCAGCAAGGTGGATGGACTCAGTTACAGTGGCGATGGGGGCACCGTTGGGAGATGTGAAAGACCAGGTTAGGGATAGATCATCATGGAGAAAATCTATCTGTGTGGTTGATAAGAGTCAACAGTGACTTGATGGCACATAATCAGTCAATCAAATTGAATGGCAGTCTGCAGAGGGATTTGAAGGACTCTTCAGTCCAGTGGAAGTATCTCCAGTGGAAGGAGAGATGAGAGGCCTCGTTGCTTGACACATTCCCTTCCTAGCCAGCTTTTTCCCCTTCCTAGGAGAGAATACGACTGTTGGAGAAAATAGCAATTTTCCTCTGTCAATTTATATACAGTATTTGCACTCTTTCCCAGCTGTCTTACTACATGAAGTTCTCTGGATGGTTTACTAATGAACCGACATTAAAAAAAAAATTAAAAATGGAAGATAATTCCCTGAAAGTAAGCACCAACATCCGTAAACCAACAAAAATGTTCCATCAGCCCATCCTCATCTTTTTCCTTATTTTTGCTCCACAAAGTAATTTATCTCATGCTTCAGTACTGTAATTATGTGTACAAATACTTGGATTTTTTATTTTATTTTACTGTATGGAACATGTGACCTTAATTAGTGGGACAGACAGTGGAAGTTAGGAATTAATTCTCTCCCCTTCGCAATTTAGTTATGGTTTTTTAAATAATCACTCCTAATCAGAGCAGAAAATTGAAAGATTTCAGGTCATACCCTTGCTGTCCCCCTCCTTCCTTCCTTCCTTCCTTCCTTCCTTCCTTCCTTCCTTCCTTCCTTCCTTCCTTCCTTCCTTCCTTCCTATTTGTTAATACTAGCAATACAAATAAAAATAATAACCACTAAACAGAGTGAAGAAACAAAGTGAACATGCAGATTTAATTTAGTTTAATTCAATCAGGATGAGCAGAGAATTGGATGCTTTCAGATCACATTTTGGCTCCCTTATTTGTTTTCATTCATTCTTTTTCTCCTTCCTTTTTTTTTTGAGAGAGAAGGCATTAATTCCCCCCCCCCCCGTTGCTTTATTTCATAATAGCAATTAAGGACAAAAACTGTGGCTTAAAACGCAGCAGCAGAATGAATTCAATGTGTAGTTTTGAAACCCCAGAGAAACCCAGATTAACTAAGGGTTCTGTGAAAGGCCTTGGCTGTGTAGTAAAGAGGCTACAGGAATGGTGACCAGGTGAGACACCCCAAGAAGTGAGTCCATTATCACAGTGTGGATGCAGGCATGGCAAGAAGAGCCCAACGTGTTCAACATTCAGGATGGTTGTACATGGGTGGGTGGGAGGGAAACAGGTCACCACAGGTCTTACCAAAGTAACTGCCCACAGATGGGCTTCATGCCATGTGGCTGCAGCTGGCTAGCGAAATCTTGGCTGTAACAGCTATTGCTCCCTGTATTTATGGCTTGTTAACCACACATGTACTGGAGAAAGGGCCTGAAGGAACCCCCACCTGCCTGTCACATTCCCATTCCTTCTCCTCAACCCCCACCCCACCCTGATGCATATGTTTAGCTTTTCCCACGGAAGGAGGTTGAGAAGTTTGGAAGTTGAGATGGACAAGTCATAGCATTTCAGCTGAAAACACAAGGTTGGCTAAATGGAAACATTTCTGGGAGCGATAGCATATGGACTGGCTTCTATCAGCTCGTGTGTGTACGGTTCAAGAGCAAACCAAACAAAACCGCAGGCTGTTTGAAAAGCAGGATCTGGCATTCGCTCAAGAGGCCCCCTTAATGCTCGTAATATGCAAGCCTTCGCCTTCCGATTAGGCTGACTTCCCTCTTCCTTAAGTACTGTGTCCATCCTGTTTGGGTCTACTTAGAAATAAGTTTCCTTCACTGGAAAGGGGATGACGCTTAGCTAAGCGTGTCTAGGATTTTGGCTTCAGACTTTTCCATTTAGATTATGACTGGTGCATCATCTTAAATGATGCAGAGCCTCCAAAGGCTCCCCTCTTGGTTTGGCAAGAAAAGCCCTCCAGAAATTGCCACCCATTCTTATGTGACAAAAAGAAAAAGTTATTGAAGACACGGGGATTCATTTCAACACCTATGTTTCATTAATTTCAGGCAACAGTCAAGACTTCTTTCAATCATTCTTGATTCCTGGTGACGTCACGGACATCTCTGTGTGGTTTTCTTAGTTGCAATGTGGTGGATCATTGCCTTTTTTTGAGATGCCCCCTCATCCCCATTCTGATTTGTAGCCTGGGGTTTCTTGGCACTCCCCCATCTAAGTCCTCACCATCCTAATATAACGTTAACCAAATGTAAATTTAATTCAGTTTTGGCCCCACATCTTTTTGGAGTGGATTCAGCACACCACTCAAAGGCCAACTCAGGTCTTTGGCTGAAAAAAAATGTGTGTCCTGTCATAAGGAATTAAAATACTTTCCCTAACAGAAGACATTGAAACACTTGGTGGCTTTTAGCTTTGGAGAGGAAAAGAAATACCAAGAAATGACATAAGAGAAATATATAAAGTTGGTGATCATTTTAGAAATAAAATACTACATTTTGTCTCCTTCTACCATTGTGCTAGAACTTTAGATGTTTGGCTACAACTCTCATTATTGTCAGTCATTATTGGCAATAGTCTAGTGGGCATTTAATTGCCAACCTGTAAACCCACTAAGGTAGTCCAGGTCATTGGACTTCTGTTTTGCAAGTCTAATTCTTCTATTTTTTTTTTGAGATAGACTCTAGTAACAGAATCTTGAAAGCCTAACTGTGTTTTCCCTTCTGCCCCTCCTATGCACTAGTGAATTAGGGCAGAACCAGTCTGATCTTCTTTCTCACTCTTTCTTGATTTCCTGGGCTTAATGCATGCTTTTGTTTTTGTAATTGCCATGGAATAGTTACTCCAAGGTCATCTCTATGGCTCTCTATATAACCTGAATAGGGAATAATGAGGATTGTAGCCCAAGACAGCCTTGGAATGTTGATGTAGGATTAGCAGTGGACTTGCCTTCATAGGCAGTGCACAGCTAAATGATGGCAATCTGTGGTTGAAGCATTGGCTACTGGCTTGAGTGGCCTCCAGAGATGATTAGTCAAATTCCTGGAGGCTGTTGGCTTCATAGCTAAATAGTAACTTCCTGTTCAGTGGTGGTCAGTGGCAAGGAAATAAAAGTACGACGTGGCAGTGGATGCATCTGGTTAGCCCACTATGTGAGACAGGAAGCTTCAACTGAATGAGCCTTCAATTTGAAGAGGATTCTGATTTTATTTGACATCATGGAGCCTGAAAGAAAGCATTTCCCTTTTCAGATGTGATATGAGGTTATCTCTATGCTCTCTTCCCAGCAGAGTATTATCAGTTCAGTTCAGGCATTCAATGCTTGTAAAAAAAAATTCCCATTAGAAAACTCAGAAATATAATCTTGACACAAAACAGTTCTTGAGTTAGAAATCAGGTATTTTGGGGATCGTTTCCAGAACAGTTGAGGAATGACTGTGAAAAGTTGTGCAGATGTCCTGCATTGGCAGCTCAGGTGAACTTGAAGGGTCTTGGAAGCATCACAGAGTAGACCTACTCTCCGTGCAGAAAACCTTAGGCTGTTTTGCATCCTCTGTAGGAGATGATGAGAGCAAGCTAAGATGGAAGACTGGATCCCTTTCACACTGACCTTCAGAGATAGAAACATAGCTCTGCTTACTTT
Source organism: Charina bottae (assembly GCA_023362775.1). Taxonomy (NCBI): domain Eukaryota; kingdom Metazoa; phylum Chordata; class Lepidosauria; order Squamata; family Charinaidae; genus Charina; species Charina bottae. The sequence goes on from JALMGJ010000018.1 coordinate 5,757,530, forward strand.
CATTATTCATGAAATAAATAAATATTAATCAAGTATTAATGAGGCATGGCTGGAGCATAATCATGTTAACAGTACTGACTTTTCATTTTAAAAGGAAATTTTAGCTCACTTTTGGGGGGGTGATCCCAGTTCATCATTCAAGAGCCTAGTGTGGCCCTTAGCCTGGAAAATTGTACCAACAAGCCGAATTGAATGAAGAGAGATGTAACACCATCTTAGAACTAGCACTGATCTGTACACCCTGAAACACTGAGCACCAAACTCAAGTATAAGAAAGTGGCTCCTGGATGTTTACACGAATGTGAAAGGAGAAGATAATTTCATCCATAAACCTTCTGTCATCTTACCTGATTATTTGCTTGGGTTTGGGGCTGCTGGATTTCCTTTACAAACACATGACATTTTCATTTTTACTGGACTAGCTTGCCTCCAGGAGATAACTGCAACCTTCTGGCTATAAAACTAAATATGTAAATAAATGTATGAAGAATTGCACATGTTAGCTTAGAGTTGTCGTGGGTCAGCGCTTATATTTTATTACAAGATGGTGTGTTGACATAAGATACTTTACTACCAAGCCCCAAACAAGGAATTACTACAGAGATTTACAATAAATTTACATTTTTCCCTTTATAGGATTAACTCTTCATCTGGGTGCACAACGTCGGTCAGTTCAACGGCCACACTTACTTAAGGTGGCATGACAAGGATTGCATTCTACAAGGGGGTGGGGCCAACACCTGATTTTTCAGGCAGATGAAAGTTTTAAAGACATTAAAATGAGTGTTTTAAGTTTTTGCAAGGCTTCCTCCCTCCCTTCCTATCATCATCATCATCATCATCATCATCATCATCATCCTTCTTTTTGGCAATGCTCTTTGAATTGTTGCACAATAATTGCATAGCCAAAGGAATGCTTTTCAGGCTTATGTTTTAAAAAGTGGTACAACCATATTTTAAAGTGGTGGGCATATTTGGGAATATTCAGTGCATGCCACGGGCTACTTGCCATGATGAGTGTGATTCTGGAGACTGACCCTTAGTAGCTGAACAGATTCCATTTTATTATTTTATACTACTTATTTTTAATTAGAAAAATCCTTTAAAAATCAGAAGCTTGTTGGGCATCCCCAAGTATGTAGGTCCGTGATCAGCACATAAACTACTCTTGATATAGGTGGACATGATAGGCAGCTGCATGATGGCTCAGAAACAAAATCGCTTTGGTTTGAGAAGCACATGGCTTTCCAAGCAGCCCTGAACTCTTGAAGTAGCCTTCCTTTTACAGAATCCACTGGTTGTAGTAATTGTTTTCTCAACTCCTTGTGATATGGACTGTCCAAGGTCCTACTGTTGTCACCCGAGATCTTTTTCAACTAGAATTCCCAAGAATTAACTGGGCAAGTATGCCCTCTAGCAGGGCACCATCACTCCTTCCCAAAAGCAAGTGTTCTTGGTTGCCCCTCCGTACAGTATCCTGTCTTGTCAAATGTGTGTAATGTCCCCCAAAGCTGTTATGAAATCTACCAAGTGCCTTTAGATATAGCATATTGGGAAATACCAGTCACACAAGAGAAGTGAGTTTAGACAGGACAACGTAGCCCCTCAGCCAGGACTACAACACAAGTTCCAGTCTCTAGGGCTCAGGACTGCCACTTTTCCAATATTGTTCCTGTTTTCTTTTTTAACTCTCTCATTCTTGCTGGAGTTAATGTCACCTCCAGCACAGATCTGAAGATCATTTCAGTACAGGTGGTACATTCCGTCAGCTGCAACAGAAGTTGTTTGCATATCGGCTATATAGCTAAGCTGTGAGATGTTGACCGTGGGCTTGGTGTGGTTCTGGTACTGTTTGGCATTAAAATAACTTCAGTTCCAGGGCTGGCATTGTGCCACTACAATTAAAGATACGGATTTGTGCTGATGACATTCATCCTCTGGGTTTTCATACTGAGGTTATTACCTAAACAGATGGATCCACCATTTAAGCTCCTTACGTGAAAACCCTCCTTGGATGAAATGTTCCTAACTTTTTTTATGACAATGATGACAATTTGAAGGATAAAACAGTCAGGGTGCCCTAAATATTTGGATAAGTTTGTTGGCATCTAATGGAGAAAGAATACCTTTGGGGTTTTTGCAACCTTGGGGGTTGACTGTGCTCATACATCAACCTTACAGTACTTAGAAACACAATAAATCCTTACAGTTTATGTAACTGAGTAAATGTGTGAAGCATGCAAAGTGAGAATTCTTGAATAGCCCCACATCCCTTGTTTCTTCTGAGCTTCAGTTGTCCTGTTCTCACTTGAATTCCTGTTCTGTAAGTCTTGTGTATGTTCTCAGCTGGTAAAGTCTAAGCGTGGTGTCCTAAATGTTCTTATTAGAAGTCCATCCCACTGAACTTCTCAGCCCCAACGGAAGACACCCCTGTTCACTCGATCTTCTGTTAAATTTGTGCTTGAGTGCCACATTCTTTAGCAACTGATGCGTTGAAGATACCGGTGCGTAACTGGAGGAGGGGAAGGCAGTTAGCTAACAACTCTGCACTTAATAGAACCCATTTACATGCCTGAAGACATACCACCCTGTTATTTATGACAAAGTCCACTACTGAAGCTATTTTGTTTCTAGGCCACTTGACAATCAAAATAATTCCGCCCAGTTTCACCTTTCCTTTCTTCATTCTTCCTCTTTTTTCTCTCATCCCCTAAAACCTTATGAGCATATGAACACTTACAGGGATTTCTAATGAAATGGGCTTGATCCACAAACGTTTGGATGCCTTAAAGGTGATTAAAGTTGCCAGAGACCTCTTTGTTTTTGTGTGGTGGCAAAAGACTAACGTGTCTCTTGGAAAAACGCTATCAAAATTTCACAGCTTAAACACTAGCCACGTTTTTCACACACACACCCTTCCTTCCTCATTTTGTTTTATATTCAGAACTGAAAGCCACAGTATTAGCTAGCTCTCATAAAGTTATTTCTGCTGCCATCTGCTGTTCTAGTTTCAGAGGATGTGGAAAACTGCATAGAGATGTAAGCACAGCAGTCTGTTCGGTCCATGTACAAATTGTCAGGACAACCCTTTGATAAGAATGTGATTTCGTGAATTTTCAGTATGATCACATCATAGCCTTAAAACTGATTTAAGCATCTCAATAATCCATCATGTGGAGTTATCAGGTTCAGGTATGCAAATATAAATGAATTGACTTTGCAGTAACTATTTACATTACCGTGCATTCTTTAAAAAATGAGGAACTGATTAAAAAATTTTAAGCTTTTTTTTTTCAGTGATGACATTTGGAAGCATAAAGAACAATTAGAGTGCCCTAAATATTTGGTTAAGGTTGTTGGCATGTAATGGAGAAGAATACCTTTCGGGTTGTTGCAACCTTGGGGGATGACTGGGCTCATACATCAACCTTACAGTACTTAGAAACTTGATAAATCTTTACAGTTTCTATAGCTGAGTAAATGTGTAAAGTATACGAAGCATACATATGGAGTAAATGTGTAAATAAAATATACATGTGGAGTTATCAAGTTCAGGTATGCAAATGTAAACAAATTTCCTTTGAGGCAACTGTTTACATCACCATGCATTCTTAAAAAATTAGGAAGTGATTAAGAAATACTAATTTTTGCTTCTTCTGGCTTTTTCGTTGAACAGGGACACCCTGGCCAGCCGGGTTCCAGAGGTCTTCCTGGTTTGGATGGCTGTAATGGTACCGCTGGGAGTCCTGGTACTTCTGGATCAGATGGATTCCCTGGTCCACAGGGACCGCCGGTATTTCTTGATGTAGCTTTTGTCCTTGGTTGAGATAAGTGGTTGGGAAAGAGGTCTGGACATGATATCTTAAGCAGTTACTACTATGAATGGTTTTTAAGGCAGCTTTCCTTGTAACTGTTTCTAGAATAAAGTGCGGAAAAGATATGGAGAGTCTAATTATTTCCCTTTTTAGCAGCCAAGCAGAAAGTCACAAATCCACATCACATCACATCAGCTACAGTATTTCCTATCTTGAGAGGTGGATGGTTATCTAGAGATTCATCAGAGGCCATTAGATGACCCTATGGGGAAGTTCCACTATGGTAGTGGCTAGATTATTTATTTATTTATTTAATTTTTATCCCGCCTTTATTATAAATAACTCAAGGCGGCAAACATACCTAATACTCCTTCCTCCTCCTATTTTCCCCACAACAACAACTCTGTGAGGTGAGTTGGGCTGAGAGAGAGTGACTGGTCCAAGGTCACCCAGCTGGCTTTCATGCCTAAGGCGGGACTAGAACTCTCAGTCTCCTGGTTTGCCATTGGCTCCTTCCTAGGGCTGAGAGACAGGGACTGGCCCAAGGTCACCCAGCCGGCTTTCGTGCCTCAGGCGGGACTAGAACTCTCAGTCTCCTGGTTTGCCATTGGCTCCTTCCTAGGGCTGAGAGACAGGGACTGGCCCAAGGTCACCCAGCCGGCTTTCGTGTCTAAGGCAGGACTAGAACTCACAGACTCCTGGTTTCTAGCCCAGTACCTTATCCACTAGACCAAACTGGCCCCATTTATACATTACGGCAAGCCATAACCTAACCATAAATAAACAGCAGTATTCTAAGCCACAATTTATGGTTTGTAGATCACAATAGCTGGATTTAAACACCTGGCTATCCCAAATTCAAGGCGTATCGTGACTTATTGTGTGAACCATAAACTAGCTATGGCTTATTCAGTAATGTGCGTAGCTTAGCATATCTTCAGAGAGGCAATATCATCATGGCTTTTGAAGAAAGAGATTCTTTCCTAACAGTTGGCATATAAAGTCTTCAATGTTTATAGAATTGATTGATTGATTGATTGATTGATTATGTGCCATCAAGTTGGTGTCAACTCATAGTGACCACATAGATAGATTTTCTCCATGACAATCTAACCTCAACCTGGTCCTTCTGGTCTTCCAACAGTGCACCCATCGTGGCTGTAATAGAATGGGTAGAATACAAGGGGACAAATGAATTCTACATGCATTTCTTTGATTTTTAGCTTCAGCTTCTAACAGAGAACTTTTAACCATCTTGATTTTATCCCATTTGTGTTTATTGTTATCTGTATTTGTATTTTATATTTTTGTATTTGTGCTCCGCTTTGAATTTTAATTCTGGTTTTATTGTAAACCGCCCAGAGTTCCCCTTTTGGGGGAGATGGGGGGTAATAGAAATTTAATAAATAATAATAACTAAGCTTTGAGTTTACTCAGATTGACCCTATTTTTTGTTAACGAGTATGTTTTGTTCTTGTTTTTTTAATTTCTATATCCAGGGTCGTTCTGGTCCCAAAGGCCCAAAAGGTGAACCTGTTTTTGCCCCAGGAATTTTTAAAGGAGTGAAGGTAAGAAATGTCCAGCCAAAGGTAATGTAGCAGGAGGCAATTAAATGTTTAGTTTTCTTTTTGGAGGAAGAAGACAGTTTCAGAAAGGTTATGCCTGCATTTGAGGAATTGCCTATAAAAATGTTAGAACTCTTGCTGGTCGTTGACCATAATGAAATAAATTTGCTTATTAGAACTCCAGATCAACCACTGAAGCTAAGGATTGAAAAAATTACGCCTGATAAAAGGACCCACTTTTTAAATACAACACATAGATAAATTATGCACACGCCCCTTGAATGGAAGCTGCTGGAGAGCATCAATGGAAGAAAGCAACCAACTTCCTATTCACGTTGATAGCTGCCCACATGCGTCCTGTTGACCACCGGTGGGACACAGAATGCCAGGCTAATTGGACCTTTGGCCTGATCAAGCTTGAGGATTTTTTTAATGTCCTTAATTCATTTTCAATCAAATGTTTTTTGCTGCCCACATTTTGGCTATGAGCAGTTACTCTGTACGAACTAAGTCCAGAATCAAGGCATTCTAGTAAATATCTACACAGACTGGATTTAAGTCTTCGATCAGGAAGCCATCTCTCTCCCACCCTAGTACACAACTGTGTGGTTTTTTTTAACACTCCCCCCCCTACTCATCTTGGGATGGGATGGTTGAGTTGAGGCTGGCACAAAAGTAACTTTTGTAGTTTGCATTTTGTGAACCCCTTTTTTTTTAACAAGCAAAAGTTTTATATAATAGCATTTCCCTGCCAATCTAAGTTATGTTTCATCTAAGGTGCTTGCTGTTATTATGTTATTATTTAGGGAGAAAGTGGTCTTCCTGGACTGGATGGTGCTATTGTAAGTTCATTTCCCTTGTAATTTCTGCTAAAAGCTTTGCTTGCCTACGTGTTGTGTTATTTTTGGCAAAACTCAGTTAGTCAAGAGAAAGAAAGTTTCTACTTTGCTTCCAGCATAATACAATGTTGAACTAGCCCTAAAAAAGCTTAGTATCACGTCTACTCTCAGCCATGGAAGCTCGTTAGGTGACTTGGCTTGTCACAACCACAACCCACATTATAGATTTCTTGTGAAGAGGAAAGTGGAATTGTATTACCTAGGGGGAAAAAATTGCCAGACCAGATGAGTTAGATGAAAATTGTTTTTACTTTTCTTTATTGCTGTTTAACCTTTACAAAGGCCCGTGCACTTACAGAACCACTGAACTGTTTGCAGAGGGGAAATGCTACAGTTAGGAGTACAACATTCCCCTCCAGAGTTCCACAGTGTGTGGTACAAGGACAAACAATAGCTTTCTTGTTAGAATAGAAAGATACAACTAGCATAGGTGTCTAGTACAAGGCACAATTATGTCATGTGTGCCATGACACCATGGCACAGTGATGTCATGGTGCCTGTTGCATCACTTGCCCCCACCACAGGTAGCCATGGGGCCTTTTGTTTATGACTAGCATTTTCCCACTGTGGATTCCTCTAGAATTTGTGATTTAATTCTCTTACATCCTTACTTTGGGAGAGTAGCTCCCAGAAATAGCTAGCTAGTGAGATGGATGGATGGATGGATGGATGGATGGATGGATGGATGGATGGATGGATGGATGGATGATAGAGGGAAGTAGGGAGGTAAGAAGGTAGGTATAGATAGATTTTACACTCAAATGATGCATCCAGACAAGGACAGTATGATGTATGTCAGCTTCTAGTTGTCCAACTGCCTTCCATGAGAAAGACCCTTTCAGCACCTTGGCCTCTTATACACTCCTTATGTAGGGCTAGGTTTAGCTGAAAGAAAAGCCAATGGGGTGGGAAAGGAAGATACAGGGGAAAATCAAGGGAGAAGAAAAGAGGAAACCACAACAATCAGCTTCCTACAGCCAATGCAATCCTTTTTCTTGGCTGGCTGTAGGCCAACAGAAATGCTGAAATTTATTTCTAGTTTTCACATCAACTTTTCCATCCTGGGGAAGAGTCTTAACTCTTGAGATTCTACACTCCAGGAGCTTCCTCTTACCATGGAAGTAATCAAGCTAATGAAAAAGAGATAACAAGATAGTTTCAGTTTTGTATTGCTTATGATTATTATGTTTATGACCAGCCCTAGTCATCTGTTGCACTGCGATGAGTTTGGGTTAAAAATCTGGCTGCAGGCAAAACATGAAGAGAGTCATCTCATTTTGGGGGATATTTTAGCAGGAAATATGACCACTGAAGTTGTTTTGTCGTCTTTGTTGTCCTTCTTAACAGGGACCTAAAGGTTTTCTAGGTCAACCAGGCCCTGCTGGTTTCATTGGGCTCCCTGGATTTCCGGTAAATTATCCTCTTTTTGTTATGAATTATATTCTGAGCAGTCTCCCATCACAGCTAGTTCAGAATGTGTGAAATAGCTACCGATTGTTATCTGCAATGTTTGTTGTCTGACAGGTGTTGCCTGCTTTATTAGTTCATCATCTTTTCATTGTCAGCCCTGCAAGGTAGTCCAGACAAGAAGCGCAACCAGGAGTAGTAGCTCTATCTTTATTGTAAGGTTACATTAACAGAACCTTACAAGACTGAAAGTATTTCTCCCCCTCCTCTCCTTTTACTTTCTGGAAAACTAGGGAAGGTCCCTTCTGAAACGCTTCCCAAGTCTCTCCTCCTTCTGTGGGCTAAGAGATTTTTTACACGCCAGTTGTCCAGTCTGCAGCTCTTCCTCCTGTCTCCCAAGGTCATTCCCACAGACCATTACATTATTGTGGTGATGAACAAGGGTCGTTAATAAGGGACTGGTCAGGGACTGAAAACCAGAGCCAAAGGAGAAATAGTTTCCCTCTGCAAAGAAATCTCAGTGGTCTGCTGCCATTGGAACATGCGAGCATCTTGCATGATACCTGCTCAGTCTCTTAGGATAGATTAACCTATGCTCTAATCCGGATTATTCCTTTGTTTGGCTCAGGAGGGAAGCAGAACAACAAGGTGGGAAAGGATATGACTCCACCCCCTTTGGTTTCTGATCTAGTTGGATGGGGGCGGTTCTGCCCCCATTTTTTGCTTAAATATTAAACATTTGGGCATCAGCCCAGGATAAGATGTAGGAGTGGAGATTCTCACCACATGTAAGGGAGCAATTGGCACAAGTCAACTGCTCTGATTTATTATCGAGTAACTTATTTCTCTCTTGGCTTCCTAAATAATATTGCACCGTGAACCACTGTGGATATTTAAGGAGGTACTCACCTTCCATTTTTTAGAACAGCTCCCTCCTTTTATCTATATGCCCCACACATAAATTGAAATTTGATTCTCAAGTGCAACATCTGATCAACATTGTTGTCTCCCAATTTAGGGACCACCAGGTTTCCCGGGGCCCCCAGGTCCTGTAGTAAGTATGTTTGATGGTTCCCTGTATTCCAGCTTTCCAAAATGTCTGCCCATTAAATAAATAGAACTGTTTTCTTCCTGATATCCCTTAGGAAAATCTTTTTGCTTTAAAGATGAACAGAATGTGCAAAGCCAGAAAATTTTCTTATTGTTGTGTTTTGCTTGGGTTGGGTTGGGTTGGGGGTGGTTTTGGAATAGCTCGCTCCTGGTTTTTTTAAAAATAATTCTCCATATTTAATTGGACATAGAAACTTGAGTTATGATGATTATGAATTATACACAATCTACCAAATAGTTCTAAATGGATTCAGTACTTTTGACTATCGGATCCTTCCCAAGATCTAGGATTACAAAAGATATATTTGTAATATATGCATTATTCCAAGTACAGGTAGTCCTCACTTAACGACCATTCGTTTAACAATGGTTTGGAGATACGACAGAGCTAAAAAAGTTACTTACGACCCATCCTCGAAGTTATGACCGTTGCACCATCCCCGCGGTCACGTGATCATGATTTGGGTGCTTGGCAACCAACTCACATTTATGACCGGTTGCAGCCTCCTGTGGTCACAGGATCGCGATTTGTGTCCTTCCCAGCTGGTTTCTGACAAACCAAATCAATAGAGAACCATTGATTCTCTTAACCATGGTAAAAACGGTCGTAAAATCGGGTCCAGTCACGTGATGCCTTGCTTAATGACTGCATCATTTAGTGACCAAAATTCTAGTCCCAATTGTGGTTGTTAAGTGAGGACTACCTGTAATGCAACTTTTTGTAACTGATGAATTGAGATTCCATCCATTCCTATTGTCTCCAAGTGCTTTTCAAGACCTTTTGGTATGACATCAAGTGCAACAAGTGTGGTGGTTGTGGTGATTATTATTTAAATTTAGAGGCTGTCTGACTCCAGAATGACTCTGGGTAGCTTAGAGTTGAAAAGCAATAATGAGACAAACTAAAGTGATATATTGTTCTACAGCTTGTAAAACATAATACGATTGCAGAATTAAACCTAGGATGCTGAAATTAGTGTGAGAAAGGCGAAGCGTTTTTTAATTCTTTGAACACAAACAATTAGCTTTAATTCTTCATAGACTCAGGTTGGATTACCAAAACTAATCCTAAACCACCACTATTATTATTATTATTATTATTATTATTATTATTATTATTATTATTTTCAAATGGTGAATGTTGATGGTCACTTTTGGAAGACAGATACAAGAAAACAAGCTTTAATTCCATTGATCATTTCTTTTTACTGTCCTTTGGGTGGTTTGTGCCTCTATTTTTCAATTGTACCATTTTTAAAAATAAAAATTACAATGATTCGGTCTTCGGTTTTATTGTTCTGCAGGGCAGTAGTGGCCTAGTTTTCCAGGGAGAAAAAGGAGAAAAAGTAAGTAGTTGTGTGCATTTGGGTTTTGCAAGGGGACACCATACCAAGTATCTTCTTCTCGGGCCACTGTGAGGACAGCGTCACGGTGTTCTTGCCATAAAAACACACGTTGCAAGACTGAGCAATGAAGAAGAGGCTCATTTTTTTCACTCTGCCACTGCTTGGCTGGGAGGAATACTGGACAATTCTGAACCTGGAAGAGTCCTTCCTGACCTTAGTAGTCTACAGCAGTGTTTCTCAACCTCGGCAACTTTAAGATGTGTGGACTTCAACTCCCAGAATTCTCCAGCCAGCATGAATTCTGGGAGTTGAAGTCCACACCTCTTAAAGTTGCTGAGGCTGAGAAACACTGGTCTAAAGGAGTGGTGATAAGGGCATGAACCACCGAATCGCTGCTTAAGATGCTTTTCTTGTATCTAATATATAATTTTTTTTCCAATTAGGGAGATGTGGGACTTCCAGGACCAGCAGGACCTCCATCTTCCACAGGGACAGAGGAATTTGTCGGATTGTCCAAAGGACAGAAAGGAGCAAAGGTTTGCTCTTAACAACTGATGAACTCTGAATGAAACATTTTAAAAAATGATGCTGGCAAATCAGGCTTGACTTCTCACAGTTTCATCAACAAATCAGGTTTTTTCAATTTCCCAGTCTAACCTAGAGCCCCGGGGCTTTCTGGACGTCTCCCGTCAAAGTATTCTCCAGGTCTTAGTCTGCTTACCTTTTTTGAGGTCGGCCAAGGCCAGCTAGGTGTTTTCGCCTGCTGGGAACTAAAATCTCCTATGAATCAGGTTCTACTCTTGATGACTTGATGGACATATCCATATTATTTTCTTAGAACTGATTGATTTATTACATTTATAGCCTGCGGCATTCCTGTTGGACCCTTGGGAAGTGTAAAGTGGTTAGCCATTGACTTATTCCAGAAAGTTTTTGCGAATTCCCAACCTAGTCTATAGTCCTGAGATTTCCTAGAGATCTCCTGTTGTAACCTGTTGTTGTTGTAACAAGTGGTAACCTGGCCCAACCCTGCTTAGGAATCTGAGATCGGCCACGTAGTTGGTTAGCTACTTCCACCTCCTTATTTTGGAATGAGGATGCCGGAGAGCAAAGGGGAAGAATGCTAGAAAATGCCAAGCCCACAGCAGATTGGTGGTCTGTATCTTGGCCAGGCGAGGGTTATCTTTGAGTTAGGGCAGCCAAGCCAGAAGTCTCCAGGCTGCTTAGAATATTAAACAAGCTGTTTCATTGCATCAGTCCACTTCTCTCTTTTTTCCCATATCAGTGAAATACCAATGATAGCTAGGTTTCTGAGCTATCTTACCAACCTCACAAAATAATGTAGCAAAAAAGCCATGTTTAATGTAAGTGGACTATTTTCTCCTTGGTTTGGTTGGTAGCCAAACCAGAATTACGTTCTATACCAAAGAGGAAATTCTGCATCAAGTGCAGAATGAAAAGCAGACATAAAACACAAAAAACAGATGGAGCTTCAATTGCACCATTGTGGCCACCATCTTTGTGTTTTTGACCACACCCTGTGGACACCCCTTGTTTGGGGAGGGGGGGGGCTTCAAGTGAGCCTTGACTATTAGTTCTAATCAACTAATAATTAAGGTCACAGAGGAGTTTGTTAACTTGTGGTTAGCGCTTTTTAGGGATGTGCTGTGTTGCAGAGAAAAGCACCTCAGGAAGAGAGACCTTGTTTAGGCAATCTCTCCGCTCTGCGAGGGGGGAGAAAAAAGAAAATAATGGGTCAGGCACAGGACAATGCCTACTAACTGACTGTAATGGCGAACACGTGACTGAGAGAGAGATGCTGCGAAGACCGTAAATGCGGGTATTAGTCGCAAAGTTACTTTTTTTTTTAATAAATTTTATTAAGTTTTAAAATACATATTAAAAGTTAAAGCAGAAAAAAGAAATAGAAATACAAAGTAAGAAAAAAGTAAAGAAAAAGTGAAGTCAAGAAAATAATAAACAAAAGAAATATAGAAAATAGATGGCCTCCAATCTATCTTTGGTCTTTAAGTACAATAATTCGCTTTACATGTTAGACTTTCATACAATACACAGGAACTTTTCTTTGTCATATACGCTTCAATTTCTATAATCCAATCTTCTGGTCTTCATGTAAATTTCACCTTTCTTACAATTCTCCAATTATCCATCTGTGGTTTCCACTCCTTGGGATAATGTCCATTTAAATGTTCTTAACTGTATCAATTTAATGTTTTTATTCACTCTTTCCATTTTTACGTCTATATTTATATTTATGTTTATATCCTTAATAAAATCCAATTGGTCTTAAATCATCATTCATCATCATCATCATCATTGGCGATCACTCATAGCCGAGTAAGATTGTCTTCCAAAGGTAAAATTTTAACGGTGGATCCGTAAGTGGCTATAAAGGCCAATTCTGGATCCGCACAACCTCCCACAATCATATGTATAACAAATCAAGGCCTTATTTTACTTCTAATAAAGTACAATATATTCTATTCATATATATCCATAAAAATAACATTAATTTAATCATAATCTATATTTAAACTATAATTATACCATATTCTACTTCTTCCTACATATTTACCTAATTAACAGATTTTTATAACTACATATTCCACTAATTCATAACCTAACATAATACATAACCTAATACATAATATGCCAATTCTTATAATATTCATACATACATATTCATACTTATAATTATATATTTACCTAATTAACAAATTTTTGTAACTATATATTCCGCTAATACATAACCTAACATACATAACATAATACATAATATACCAATTCTTATAATATTCATACATTATATTCATGCATATAATTATAAAAATATGTCATCCTGTAATAACATTAATTCTAATTCCACCTCATCATCCCATTGTCTTCTCATATATGTATCTCCAAAAAAAAAGTGCAAAGTTACTTTTTTATCACCATCGTAACTGTGAATGGTCGCAATCCGAGGCAGTCACTAAATGAGGACTACCTGTATAGGATTGATAGGGTATGTCTTTTAATGAGAACCGGCACAATCAAGATTAATAAACCAACTGGTTGTTTTTTTAAGTTTCCTCGCTTTTCTAAATTTTATGATGCGACTCTGTGAACTACACCCTAGGAGTAAGTTGAACATCCAGGGAAACGTATGCAAAAATGCATATGTTAGATGAAAGCGTAAACACACACTATACATTCAGAGAAACATATGACAGAAAAGGCCCACAAACTTTCATGCTGGCTTTGAAGCCCAATATTTGCAAAGAGGTTGGAATGTGTGCTTCGGAAAGTATGAAAGTTGAAGCTATCAAATGAGGCAGATTTATTCATGGCTGAGCACAGGGCAACACCAATTAATTTATTATGATAGAAGCTTTGGCAAGGTAGACTCTGTTTTGTTTTTTGAAGCGGACTCTAATCTAGGAAACTATTCATATGCCTTGATACATTTGTTCATTCAATAATGGAATAAATTGATGCGTAGGTGTGGCATGGAATGTCTGTTCCTGGATGGTTTAAAATATTATGGGTTTAGACTAAATTACTTTTGACCTCTTTGTAACTTTGATACTTCAGTGACTTTGGCTGCTGTTTAAAAAAAGATAGTATAGCTAATTAATTGGAAAATTTCGGGGGTTGGATCCTAGATTAACTCCTTGTAGGATCAGCAAGCTTGGCACATTCTTGGTTGTTAACAAAAAGTAGGAATTTGCTTAGAGTTTAGGAACATCCTCCCAACCTTTCATTCCCTGGGGAAAAGCAGAGATAAGGGAATGTATCATATGCCTACAACAATCAAAATTATTTTCAGTCTGTTTGGAAAAGTGATTATTCTCCCTTTCAAGAAGCCCTGAAGAAAAAGCCAATTTAAGCCAGTCTTGGATATTTCTTCATCTCAGTCAATGATTAACTTGCCTAAGGTCTAATTTCTGCAGAGTTTGATCAATGATTTCCAACACTGTTTTCCCCACCTCAAAGAACCCTGAGCATTTACTCTTGAAAGAGTACTACTCTTGAATGTTTGTCTCTGAGAATGTCAACTTTCCTGAGTCAAGAGCCAATCAAAGGGATGCCCAAGGTTGTAATCATTACCATGGAAATGTTGACATACCAAACTGTTTTTCAACTAAATCTCTGGATCGTGAAACTCTGCTTACCCAGGTGGCAGATGTAATCTCTTAAGGAAACAAATAAGGGCACTCAAATTGTAGCTTTTGATTTTTATCGTGTATGATTTGTCCAATAACCCAGTAGCCTTAAATTAACCCATCTCAACTAATTGGCTCTATCAAATTGCTTTGAATATAACAGCAAATCACACTTTAACCTTACCCTCCTACCTCCACCCCAGCACAGTTGCAAGAGGTAGTGAGAAGTTTTTGCTTCAGTATTAGATACACTACAACTTGCCATGTTTTTCAGACCCAACAAACCGATTAGTCTTAACAATTGCTTTTGAAATAAGCCAACTACAAACTGTATGTTAACAAGATGACTTGATATAGATTGGCGGTTATAGTTCACCACAGTTTAGAATTTGGATGTAAATTGTAATTAATCTTTAAAAAAAAAGAGTGGAAAGTTTTGATTTTGTGGCTATGCAGGAAAAGGAGAAAAGAATGCAGGAGTTCAAGATTTCCTGTAAATAAATCATTCCATCTTTGATCCGGATGGATATCAGTGATGGAATTTCCCTGAGATGGATCCAGAGGTTTTTCAAAAAAGGATTAAAGCTTCTTGGTAGGCTTGATTCCTTAACAGATACTGCTTTTGGCAGTTATCAAGCAGCTTTCCTGGGAATTAGGTTATTTGGAAGAACCCAACAAAAGAAAGGTCATATTGGCTGGGAAAATTCTTGGACTTGTCAATCCATCATTTCTATTGATGGCTATAAACTGGATTAATCAGCAGTCTGGTTGGGTCATGGCAGCTGCCAGGATTCCTAAGTTCTGTTTATCAGTAGCTATTTTTAGGTCTAAATAAAACTGAATCCATCATCTAGTCATACAGTAGATGTTGTTTTAGTATACCAGGCATCCTTCAAGGTATTGGCTTACGAAGAGTCCTTGATTATCGGTTGTATCATGTAAGCCACCATTTTGTCTCTGGTTCCAGTGGACCTCCACTGTCTAATGAACACACTACATCCCTAGAAACAGAAGACTTCTCCAGTCAGAAATAAAACTGCATTCAGCTATTATAATTTTGGATATTCTTCACAAAAGTGGCCATGAGAAGGCTCACAGGCTGAAGATGTCACACCAGCTTCTGGGGAGGCCTATGCCTGTCCATCATGGATGGCTGTACTGAGGACTCCTTTGCACATACAATTATACATGTGGTGACTAACATAAGCCCGAACCTTGCATTCATCAAGACTTAGGACTACACAGAGGTCAGTATAGATGCATGTCAGAAAATCATTCATTCATTCATTCATTCATTCATTCATTCATTCATTCATTCAATTTGTAGACTGCCCATCTCAAATGCATGATTCTGGGTAGCTAACAATGATTTTAAAAACAAAAACACAACAAACCAATAAATAACATATATGGCAGCTGAGACAGAAAACCAGCCAACACAACAATTAACGTGTCCCAAGTGGACCGTCATGGCAGGAGATTTGACTCATCCCCATTACTTGCAAGGTCAGTTGTTATTCTATAAACACAGGACTTGATTCAGATGTAGATATAATGAGGGGATTGAGGGGATATCTGGGGGATAAATGAACAGATGCAAAAATGAATGATCAAACCTAGATCTTTAGGGGAGGCCTGGAAAGACAGGGAACAATTGGCTCCCAAGTCTTTGGCTCAGCATTTTGATACTGAGTGTTTGTGTGCTTATTTGTTCCAGGGAGCTCCTGGCCCCAAAGGATTTCCTGGCCGGCAAGGGATTCCTGGCTATCCGGTAAGATGTTTCATCCACCAGACAAAACTTTTGTTGATCTGGACCTACTCATCCTTCAGTACAAATATAAAATAAACAAGTTTCAAGAGTTGAAAAGGTTGGAGTGGGTACATAGTTCAGAAAGCAAGTCCACCCCAGCTGAGGCCGCCATCTGGGATGAAGCCATGTTTGTGCAAGAATGGAGGCAAAAGGTTCCCATTGCTTCTTCTGAACACGTGGAAGAAGGAGGAAGAGCAGAATCAGAGAGGATTCCCACGACACCTTTATCCTCTCCTCGTCCCCCCATTGTCTGAGTTGAGCATCTTTTTGAAACAGGGATAAGCATTTGTAATGAGTCCTGCAGTATTAGTTGATTTTCATCACAATAATGGAAGTATCATTTGTTTGCTTGTTTCTCTTTTCGGTCTTTGGTTGCATGTAAATGGATTTGAGGGGCGTGGTGGCTCAGTGGGTAAGACGCCAGGCTTGTTGATCGGAAGATTGCAAGTTCGGAGGTTCGAATCCCTAGCCCCGCGTCTCGGAGTGAGCTCCCGCACTAGCTCCAGCTCTTGCCAACCTAGCAATTCGAAAGCATGCAAATGCAAGTAGATGAATAGGTACCACTTCGGTGGGTAGGTAACAGCGTTCCACGCGTTTCATGCGGCCACATGACTGTGGAAACGTCTTCGGACAACGCTGGCTCTTTGGCTAAGAAACGGAGATGAGCACCGGCCCCTAGAGTCGGACACGACTGCACAAATGTGCGGGGGGTACCTTTACCTTTACCTTTTTAAACGGATTCCCTATAATGTAAATTGGAATTTTTGACAAATGCTTCCCCTTCAGAAGGATGGTTTCAATGACAGCTCGTACAGAGAGGGGTTTTATTGTACCTTCTTAGGTTCTGGCACAAATCCTGCACAATGTCTCCCCCCTCCCCCGGGTCCCTTCTTGGGTGGTGGCAATGAATTTCCTAACCCCATGAAACATTTGCAAATGCTATTGCTTTCTTTGTAATCTAAGAAATGAGTGTTTTAGGAAACTCTGCAAGCATGGAGTAAATTATTTACAAATTGTGTCATCAAATTGCTTGTGGGCAGTCTCTTCTCCAAATAAGAGGTACACAACTAGAGTTTTCCTGTGGTTGATTTGGTATTCCAGAGATGTTCACTGTTGTCTAAGGGAGAGGATGCGTGCTTTTTTATGTAACCTGGGGTGAGCCATAGTGCAGAAAATTTATAAAAAATGGAATTGCAAATGGGGGGGGTAGCTCAGAGATCCCCTGAGTAATTCATGCTTATAAGGTAAAACCTTACTTGGACTTATTTTCAACATAAAAAATGAAACATGCAAAATAAAGGCATTGATTCTGTGTACGTTTACCATCAAATTAACACAGACACTCTTTAATTTTAAATTTTTAAATTAAATTTAAATTTAAATTTCTCTTTAAATTTTTAATTTACCAGTGAAGCCTAAGAAATGAACAATATGAACTATATTGATAGTGCAGGAAAAAAAATATGTGCATTACAGTGATTAAAATAAACTAAAAGTAAGGGATGGGAAGAAACTAAGGAAAAAGAAAAATGGAAAAAAGGATCCAATGGTATTAAAATAAAATTAATTAAATCCTTAAACATACATCTATTAAATGTAAATCTATTAAATATAGACCATGTAGAAACATTGCTCCATCTTTTCATTTTTTGACTACTGTGGAGGCAGCTTGGCTAATAAAGGGGAAAATGTGAAGCAAGCCCATTATGCAAACACTGGCAGGAATAAAGACTTTTGAGGAAATATTTTGAATACAGGTAGTCCTCGACTTACGACCACAATTGGAATCAGAACTTTAGTTGCTAAGTAATGCAGTCATTAAGTGAGGCATCACATGACAGTGCCCAACTTTACGACCTTTTTTGCTGTGTCCATGAAGCAAATCACATGGTCATTAAGTGAATCCAGCTTCCCCCATTGATTTTGCTTGGCGGAAGCCAGCTGGGAAGGTTGCAAATGGCGATCATGTGACCCCAGGATGCTGCAACTGTCGTAAATACATGCCGATTGCCAAGCGCCTGAATTTTGATCATGTGACCATGGGGACACTGCGACGGTCGTAAGTGCGAGGACCGTTCGTAAGTCGCTTTTTTCAGCACCATCGTAACTTCAAACAGTCGTTAAATGAATGGTTGAGGACTACCTGTGAACTTTAGCTGACCTTGTGAGTTGGCACGACCACCTTAGTCTCCAAGTGGTCAAAACTGATTCTTACCTACAGATAAAGGAAGAACGTGTATCCACCTTGGAAGTGTAAGGAATCTTCTTGGAGAACAGATGTGTGCATGTTTATGATATCACTTTGCTTGGCTATTCTTTATTGATTACATGAAAATTACTTTCGTGAATATGTATCCTGGAAACATATATTCTGCTCCTGTTTGTACACAAGTGCCTTTTTCCTTTCTGGAGAAGTATTGATGACCACCATTCTTTTTTTTAAAAAAAAAAAAAGAAATAAAGATGCACCCGTTAACTCTCCATTTTGTGAAGACTGAGCTGGGATAGTTCCCCAACACTATGAGGATATTTCAAAAATTGGGAAAGAACACATATCTTGAATCCATTCTTTAACATCTGGAGCATGGATTTCTTTCCATTTACATATAAATAAGTTACTTTGCTGAGCCCCAGGCTTGATAAAGCCACAGTTCTTTATAAAGTGTCAAGTTTCATATTTGGGGAATATAATTCAATATCCTATTTATATCATATCGCAGAAAGTGTATTGACTTGTGGAACTTTACTTGTATGGTGTTTGTATTGTATTTCATGTATTTTCATTGCTGATTCCTTTGTAAACCGCCCAGAGTCCCCCTTCGGGGAGATGGGCAGTGATAGAAATTGGAAAAATAAATAATAAATAAATAAACTCAGGACTAAGAGATGTTCTGACGGCCATAGTTTGGGCAGTTTTGAAAAAGGGATCAGTAATATCATAAGAAGTTAAGCCTCGCAGTGGTCATGACAGTTACTTAAAACCTCCATGGTATGGAGGCAATAAACTTCTTGATATCCATTGCTGGGAAGTGTGATGAAAAGAGGCAATTAATGCTAGACTTATAGGTCCAACTTGTGGGCTTCTAAGAAGTATCTCCTGGATACCCTGGAGAAGAAGCTGATGCTAGGGAAAGTGGAAGGCAAAAGGAAGAGGGGCCGACCAAGGGCAAGATGGATGGATGGTATTCTGGAGGTGACAGACTCAACCATGGGGGAGCTGGGGGTGGCGACGGCCGACAGGAAGCTCTGGCGTGGGCTGGTCCATGAAGTCCCGAAGAGTCGGAAGCGACTGAACGAATAAACAAGAACAAGAAGTATCTCATTCACCACTGCAGAATATTGAATGCTCCGCCCCTGTGGAGAATGGCAACTTTGCCCCTAACCTGGAGATCATCCACTACAACCTAGTAGATGCCGCTACAGTTGGTTTCAGCTTCTTGTATCATAAGAGACCTGGGTAAATCGTGTAAAATCCAATGCATATCATCTGATTCTGATTATTTATTTATTTATTTATTTATTTATATTTCGATTTATATTCACCGCTCCATCTCCCCCTAGGGGGACTCTGGGCGGTTTACAAAAATCAAACAATTAAAATCAAACAATTAAAATAACATATAATACAATCACAATTAAAATAAATATAAAATCCAAGAGGCGATGGGCTTGTATTTAAAAGGGCTCTGTGGCACCAGCCATCCCCAAGAGGAACTGTTCCCCCCCCCCCATCCCAAGCAAGGCGGCAGAACCAGGTCTTTTAAGTTCTTTCTGAAGGCCGGGAGCGATGGGGCCTGCCTCACCTCCGGGGGCGGCATGTTCCGAAGTGTGGAATCCACCTAGTCTGCTCCAACAGTTTGAATGGTTTGGGAAAATAAGTTTGAGTTGATTTGGATCCTTCAGTAGAACTGCTAAATTGGGTCAGTTGGACTCAGGTGTTTTAGTTGATTCAGAAAGTGCTATATATGCACATATCTGGTACTCCTGTTCATTATTTTGCATGATAATTTTATCCCAGTCCAGCCCTTTCTTCCCAAACGTCGTTTCTGCTGACTCATATATGTCTTTGTGCCTCCCGTGCATTCTGGGGGAAATATAAAGGTGGAGATGTGTTTTTGAGCATCAGGCTGCAAAGCAGAGAACTCAGCATCCAGCTGTTCGGTAGAAAAAGTTCAAGTGTGCAAGAAGACGTGGAGTCATCAGTCTTATCTTTGTTTGTTTTTTCTTTGCTGTTTAGGGTTTCTGGGGCTTTGGAGAAAAGGGAGAAAAAGGTGTCCCAGGTTTACCAGGACCCAGGGTAAGAAGCTTCACAAAAAATCTTGCTGTTTGGAATACGTATGGATGATACCCACTGGGTATTTTTTTTTTTAATCTGTTCAATCGTGTCCAATTCTCAGAGACTGCCTGGCAAGTCCCTGCAGTTTTCTTGGCAAGGTTTTTCAGAAGTGGTTTGCCATTGCCTCCTTCCTGGGGCTGAGGGAGAGTGACTGGCCCAAGGTCACCCAGCTGGCTTTGTGCCTAAGGTGGGACTGCAACTCACGGTCTCCTGGTTTCTAGCCTGATGCCTTAGCCACTGGGTTAGCAAGCGCTAAACAACCTGGCCATCCAAAGTAGCATGGCTGGTTCTACTTGCTTGCTTGTGGGCTAATGCAGCCCCAATTTAATGGACTATGAGTCAGATGTTAAGTTCTGCCATTGGGTAAGCCTCTCTCTGTGCTGATATGTGAGCTAACTCAGTGTAACAGTAGCAGAGCCGTGTCCATGCTGAAGAAACCTCTCTGATTGAACTGGGGGCATCAGCAGCAACAAAACGCCCATGTGCCAGTTGGTATTTGAGTGGGCTGGCAAGTCATCGCTCTTAGAAAGCACCCATATCGTCAACTTCTGGGGCTGGCCTGGGGTCTTAAATTTGCCTTTTAACCCTAGCAATCAGCTCTGTTTTTTAGTAAGTATGCTGGGGGAAATAAGGAGGGGGGAATGTTCTTGGTCCAATGGAAATGAAAGAAACTTCTGTATCTCTTTTCCAACAGTTTATTGTCTAAATGGTCCTTGGAGGCATTGTTGGAAAGATGATGCTAGAAGCTGGCATTTTGTTTTGCAGCTGCTTATTATTATTATTATTATTATTATTATTATTATTATTAATCTACAATTCAATTCACAGTCTAAGACTGGTGGGAGCTTAATAATTCAAGTCCTAACCAAGGACCTAAGAATGATTAAGGTAGCGTCTGGGAACATAGGCGGTTCCTAGCAGGGTGTTTTTTTGTAAAACTAGGGTGTTCAGGTCCACTAAATTCAAAATGTCCAAATATCGAGGGAGTCCTTTAGGTATTGCTCCAAGGGTTCCAATATTATTATTATGGTTGGTCGCACAGTCAGCCAGATGTTTAGACTGGATTTGGCATTTCTGTCCACCTATTGAGTCCTTCCCAAGGAACTGGATTAGGCAGATGTTTTATTATTATTGTTATGGCCTGGGAGAACCCAGAGGGGGAAGCTATAGGTGTCAGATTGGAGCCCTGAAATGGAGTGGATCTCCAGGGTTCATTCCTCCAACATTAAGTCGTATCAACACATATTCATCAGCACATTTTATTTTCTTTTGTTTTAGGGAGACACGGGATTGAAGGGGTCTGATGGAACCCGAGGCCCAAAGGTATGTTGTGTGTTCAAATGCATCTTTATTCATCTGGTAGCTGATGCCACAGTGGTATTTTCTGGTGGGGACCTGCAGAACATTTTGGAACAACATGCCTAGTTTTATACAGGGTATTCTGGACCTTGGCCCTTTAAAAGAGAGGTTATTTTGTCAAGACTTCCGGCAGACAGTTGGACTTCATAGATCAGCGGTCCCCAACCTTTCTGGCACCAGGGACCAGTCATGGAAGAAAATTTTTCCACGGACTGGGGGGGCGGGGTTTGCAGGCGGGAGCCAATCGTGTGGACCGGGGGGCGGTGTTTGCAGGCGGGAGCCAATCGTGTGGACCGGGGGGTGGGGTTTGCAGGCAGGAGCCAGTCGCGCGCACCGGGGGTGGGGTAATCACGCACACCAGGGGGCGGGGTTTGCAGGCGGGAGCCCCATGGCCCACAGGTTGGGGACCCCTGCCCTAGATTATTTGCAAGCCTTCCTTTAATTCAGTGATTCTCTGTGGCTGGTTTTAAAAAGTCAGAAAGAATCGAGTAGCGCCTTTTCCAATTAACAAATTTTATTTTAAAAGCTCATGAAAAGTTAATGCCTTTTAATAAAATGTGTTACATTAGAAAAGTTGCTACAAAAGGGTAAAACTATCCCAAACAAACAAACAGTTGATGAAAGAATTGCAAGGAATGAAACAGCAATTAAATCTATTAGAAATTGCAGAAAGAATAAAATTTGCTAAACAGAAAAACTGCAAATAAACCAGGAAAATTATTAGCTTATCAGTTTAGAAAAAAGAAAGAAATAGAAACAATATCGGCATGCTCGGTATGGGGAGTCTGCAGACCTCCAGTTGTTGCTAAAAAGAAGCTTCAGTCATTCTGGAAAGTGTCCGTTCTCCTTACGACTGTCGGAGATCGGCAGCAACAACATCGAGAAGAGAGCATAATCTACTTTTAGCCTAGTTAAACTGGAATTCAAGAACCTGGGAATTCTGGGAATTGCAGCCCCAGGGCCACTGGAGAGCATCACATTGGGAAAATGTGCTTTAATTGATTAAGTGTCCTTTGTGTAATTGCTCTAAGAACCTCTTGTACAAGATAAAGATCCTGAGTGGGAAGCCAACCTTCTCTGTAGCAGGGCCAGCCTTATGGAACAGCTTCCCCTCTACCTTCACGCCAGGTCAGAATGGCCGCCCCTTTCAGAAGGCATTTGAGACAGTTGAGTTCTTCTGTTGGGCCTTTGGAGTGTAAAGGCGCCACTGTCATTTTTAGGTTGGGTTTTTTTTAATTTGATTGATTATTTAATTATTTGATCAATTATTTAATTTGATTATTTAGGAACTTGCGCTGGTTCCTGTATACAGGAAGCTGTCCAGAGTCTTCAACTAAAGTTTGCTTGCTTGCTTTTAAACCACCCAGCTCAAATTTATTATGCAGTGTGCAGAAGAAATGGTTTTTAAATAAATAAATAAGTGCAGAACAAAACGGGGAGGAAACACATTGTTCTTCTCATTCTGAATCATCTTCCATTGTTATTCAGGGCGTTCTGGGTGAATCAGGATTTCCTGGTTGGGATGGATCTCCAGGACGAAAGGTAAACTCCCTGCGTGCAAAATTG
Organism: Charina bottae; assembly: GCA_023362775.1. NCBI lineage: Eukaryota > Metazoa > Chordata > Lepidosauria > Squamata > Charinaidae > Charina > Charina bottae. The sequence continues at coordinate 5,780,909 of JALMGJ010000018.1, forward strand.
ACCGGGTAGCACAAATATTTCAGATTTAGACAAGACAGGAAAACAGTCCAAAGGTAGCTGTCACTGGACAGTCCTTTCCTGATCTGTCGCTTGTCCGCTTTAGATAGACCTGGAAAGCGGAAATTGAAGTAAGGATCTTCTAAATATGTGCCTAAGGCAAAGCTCATCTACTGGGATGTTTCTTGATGCAAAATAGCTGAAAAACTAGTTTTGTTTTGTTTTGTTTTTAAGGAGAAAGGTTCTACCCAAGCGTTCTCCCTGACAGATTTCTCTTCTGCATTACAGAGATTTTTATATTATTTTTGTGCATACTCAATCATTCAACCATGTCCACCGACCCACCCCCATTTGCATTTTTTGCCATACTTCCCAAGTTGCACTCTGGATGAAGCAGAAGTATTTTGAGTGAACTGTAAAGCTCTTGTGCTTTCTGTTTCTTGCTTTCAGGGTGAATTTGGCGATGTAGGTCCACCAGGCCCTACGATAATTGTTGACACAGAAGGTGCCGTGATATCAGGTGGATGCTTTTCCTTACAAATCTATTGCCTCTTTAATATATACAATAAGGAGAATGAAACGTTTCTCACTTAGTTGAAGGCTAGATTAATTTTACCAGTCTTGCTGTACTAGGGTTCCACGGCATTCAAATCAGAATAGACCACAAGGAGTGCCTTCCAGATGGATCATGTTGCAGATCCCATAATCCCCACCTGATGCACTTAATGGCTCTCTTTGCTAGGGATATGGGAATGCATCTGGAGGAACCCTAATTGGCAGGAAGTGCTACAGCATTCATAAATGCAAAAGTGCAATTCTCTGTTGTTGAAATTGTTACTGCTGGTCAGGATTGTGTGAATAAGAAAAGACGGAACCCTCAACAGGAGAACCTAGAGTTGGAGGAGACCGTAAAGTTCATAAAGTCCAACCCCTGGCTCCATGCAGGAATCGAAATTAAATCCTGTGAAATATGCCCTTTTGCTATTCTTCTTTTATAGAAGACCACCTGGGGCTGAAGAATCCAATCTGGAGCCCATCTTCTCCTCCTATTGCCTTTCCCATCATTTGATCAACCCAGGATATACAGACAGCAGGAATATGACCCATAGGATCCTAGAATTGGAAGGGGACCTTGAGACAACCACATCCAAACTTCTGTTTAGTGTAGGAATCAAGATTAAAGCATCCCTGAGTGTTTGGTCAAAATGAGAGAGAGTTTCACCCATCACAGACTGTATTCCTTTGACTTCCTCCTCCTCCCTGATACTGAGAGATATCTTAAATGCCATGTTTCTTTCCAAAACAGTTGATGCAGAAGGGCTGAAGGACATCTTCATTTCATGCCAAAGGTCCTTATTTCAATCCTGGGCATTTCCAGATACGGTTAGGAAAATTCCTGAGCTGGTCAGTTTAGGCAGCATTGAGTTTGATGGGTTCTGACTCCAGATAAATCAGTTTCTTACATTCTGAAAGTAGGCTGCTAGCAGACGTGCAATGAGCAAGATAAACGAAGGGCCATTCTGAAGTTATTCTCTTTCCATCTCTTGAACCCTAGGTCTTCCTGGAGAACCAGGCACACCAGGAACCCCTGGACTTAGAGGCGATGAGGGGACTATCGGTTTGCCGGGATTTCCCGGCCAACCAGGATTTCCTCCAACCATTCCAGGTAACCTAGTTAAGGATCCATGGCTGGAGAGGTATCTTCATGTAAAAAGCTGGCTCAAAAGTACCTTAGGTGTTTTCTGATAAGCGTTGAACGTGCCACTAGAAAGCCATGGTCATCATGCTTCTGGAGAAAGGTTGCAGAAAATACCAAAGAGAAGAAATATGATGAAACAAGGAAGAAGGGCCTAGAGAAACTTCTAGTATGCCTCACATATTGGTGCAAAAAAGTGGGAAGGGGGGGGTCTGTATAATTCACCGGTATTTAGAGCAGTTTTCATCCACCTGGCATCCTTTACCTAATTTCTGGAAGGAATCAATGAAACCATCTCCATCCATCCACCCTTCCTGCTGTACTGTAAGGGTATAAATAAGCACCCCCACTCACACTACACATTCTTGACTTTCTCCCACTCCCAACTCGTGAATGTAAAAATAAAACGTTACCTTCTCAACATAATTGCTTCTGCATAGTTATTGAGAGGAACGTTAGCAGACACGGAGAGGAGCTTATCACATAAAGGCAAGAATGTGACCCAGAAAAGCTAGCCTGCTTCTTGAACCACGTGAGAGGGTTCATGGAAGAATCAGAACAGTTTTTCCTTAATGAAGAAGCCAAGGTTAGGTATGTGTCTAACTTCTTGATTTGAGAAGCGGCAAAATGGCTAGCAATGCTACACGAAACGAGGGCTGAAGAACTGCACAATTTCAGCAAGTTCATGAAAGCACTGAGGAAGCGATTCGAGGACACACTATCCCGGATGTCAGCCAAGGCTGAAATTCAAAAGTTGAGGCAGGGAAACCGCACGGTGGCGGAATACGCGCTCAAATTCAAGAAGCTCGTCAGCCGCCTACCAAACTGGCTTGAATCATTCAAAGTCAAATATTTTCAAATGGGATTAAGGCCTGAGCTACTAGATATGGCGGCGGGGAGAGGGGACCCAGAAACGCTTGACGAATGGGTCCAGTTGGCGGGAAAAGTCGAGAGCACCAGATTACGAATTTGCTCATGCCACCAACTACAGTACGTGGGGAGAACAACACATATTAGCCTATATCAACCCAAAAGAGACTATGAAAGGAGACCATGGGCTGAGGAACGAGAGCGGCGAGCAAAGAACAAATTATGCTTCAAGTGCGGGAGAGAGGGCCACCGGATCAACGAGTGCACGTAATCCACGGAAAAGAGCAAGACAGGTGAAAAGCAGCACAAAGGCCCCCCCTACAAACAAACCTCAGCGAAGGCGGCCACGGAACGGCACAAATTCACCAAACCAAACGCGACCACGGATGAATCCACCGATGAGGAGTTTGTGCTGGCAGGAAACAGCAACGGCCTTCCCTAAAGTGCGCCGCGGGACAGGCCTTCAACAAGGGGCTCAATGACACATGGATGACAGAAGACTGCCCCACATTGCAAGTGAAGGTAAAATTGGAAGCTTTGGACAGGAGGGAGCAATTTGTGGGGGCGGCAATGCTGGACTCTGGGTGCTCGAGATGTTTGATGCACCCATCTATAGCGAATAATATGGGATTGAAGTTATTCAACCTAAAAGCACCCATCACGTTTTGTCAACTCGATGGGTCAGAGATGACGGGAGGGCCGGCGGAACACTTCACGGAAGCAGTACGAATGCGAATTGGCACACACGTGGAGATCTTGCGCTTCATCGTGGCCCCCATAGCTACACGGCCCATAATACTTGGACTTAAATGGTTACGGGAAAGAAACCCTCAAATTGATTGGGTGTCAGGGGAAATGGAGTTTATAGATGGGATATACACCACTGAGAGTAAGAACATGAAGGGAAGTGGAACGGAGACGGGCAACTGTGATCTCAACAACGGGGGTGAGACGACAGGGGGAGACGTTGACATTCCCAAGAAACTATACCCCAGTAAAAGAGGTATTTAACGAACACGAGTGTGACCAGTTACCCCCCCACAGGAAAACGGATTGCGCTATAGAACTTATCCCGGGGGCCGTTTTTCCCAAGCCAAAAATGTATGCGATGACCCAGAAGGAACTGCAAGAACTGCGAAAATTTATAGATAAAAACCTAGCCCGGGGATTCATTGAACTGGCTAATTCCCCTTTGGCAGCCCCAGTGCTTTTTTGGAAGAAAAAAGATGGCTCCCTGCGTCTATGCACCAATTATAGAGGACTTAACGCAATCTCAGTCACCAACCAGTACCCCTTACCATTACTGAAAGACATGCTGGCACAATTGAGTAAAGGGAAAATTTTCACGAAATTGGACCTGAGGGAGGCATACTACAGGGTCCGCATAAGGGAAGGGGACGAATGGAAGATGGCATTTAACTGCCCACTCGGGTCATTTCAGTATCGCGTACTTTCATTTGGAATTGCGGGGGGGGGACAGGCATCTTCATGAAGTTAATTAATGAGGTCCTCTACGAATTTTTATACCAAGGAGTCATCGTGTATCTTAACAACATCTTAATATTCTCTGAAACCATGGAAGAGCACGAGCGATTAGTGAAAGCAGTGCTGGAAAAGTTGCTAGAGGCAAAACTCTACGTCCAATTGGCCAAGTGTGAATTCCATAAAGACAAGCTGGACTTCCTGGGCTTTTGCATATTGCACAGGGGCATTGAAATGGACCCTGCTAAGCTGTAGGCGGTCCTGGGGTGGGAACCACCGCACACCAGGAGACAACTGCAGGCATTTATAGGGTTCGCAAACTTTTACAGAGAATTTATATATATTCGCACAGATCGTGTTACCACTGACTGACCTCTTGAAGACAAAAATAAATGGAACTAAGACAGCCGTAAAACAGCCCAGTACGAAGATAAAGTGGACGCCGGAATGCCAAGACACATTCGAGAAACTCAAGGCTCTCTTCACGGCAGAGCCCATACTGAAGCACCCCGAAGTCAACAAACCGTTTATTATCCACACGGACACATCCAATAACGCAGTGGGGTCAATCTTGCTACAAGCGGACGAACAACAGAACCTGAGACCCTGTGCATACATCTCAAAGAAGTTCAGCGACACAGAAAAACGCTGGCATGTTTGGGAGAAGGAAGCGTTTGCCGTCCGTTACGCACTAGCCACATGGAGACATCTGCTAGAAGGATCATCAGTTCCATTTGAGGTATGGACAGATCATAAAAATCTTGAAGCACTTAAATCCCCAAGGAAGCTAAACCCCAAACAGCTCCGCTGGGCTGAATTTTTTAGCAGATTTAACTTCACGTTAAAGTACTTCCCGGGGGAAAGAACTACCTAGCAGATGTGCTATCACGCCTACCACAACATGAAGGCAGGACAGAAGACACCACGGAAACACTCTTCCCCAACAACCCCGCGCAAATAGGTGAGATGAGAACACACAATTTACAAGGGGGAAACATGGCGGTCACACGGAGACGGGGAGGACGGGAAGAAACTAAGACCCCACTAGAAACAGAAATACGAACAGCAATAATAAATGACAATTGGTGGATGGAAAACAAAGAAATGTTGCAAGAAAACAATGGCGGGTGGTGGAAGGACGATAAATTGTATGTCCCCGACAGTCTACGAAAACGGGTATTGGAAACAAGCCACGACCACAAGACAGCCGGACATTTCAGCTTTGTAAAAACCATCCATCTAGTCAGGTGCAAATTCTGGTGGCCCACACTGTGCAAAGACGTAAAAACCTACGTAAAAACATGCCAGGTATGCGCTACAGCCAAGAGAACGACAGGGAAACCTACAGGACTACTACAAAATGTGGCCAACCCCACGCAACCATGGTGACAGGTTGCCATGGATTTCGTAGTCGACCTACCCACGAGCAAAAACAAAACGGCGGTATGGGTAGTGACAGACCTATTTTCAAAACTGGCACATTTTATTGCGTGCAACGGGATCCCGACTGCACAACGAATGGCAAAGCTTTTTATACAACACATATACAGAGCACATGGCGCACCAGAATGGATTATCAGTGACCGCGGAACTACTTTTACATCAAAATTCTGGAAAGCGTTCCTGAAGTTAATTGGGTCGGAACAGGGATTAAGCAGCGCGTTCCACCCTTGCACGGACGGATCTTCGGAACGTCTGATTTCTATACTGGAACAGTACCTCAGGTGCTACATAAGCTACCAGCAAACTGACTGGGCTGATCTCCTACCATTTGCGGAAGTAGCCTACAATAATGCGGTACATAAAAGTACAGGATTCACGCTGTTCAAGATAGCCACCGGTCAGGAATTTGCGGCCATTCCAGAAATAGCAATGATTCGCAGGACTGAGGAACACGACCCTTTGCGAGCAGATGAGTGGATAAACAAAATAACCAGCAATTGGCCGGTTATGCTACGTACATTACAAGAAGCAAAAGCCACATACAAAAAGTATGCAGATAGGAAAAGAACAATTGAGTGGGAACTCAAAGAAGGAGACAAAGTATATCTGTCCACGAAGAACTTACGGTCCACACAGCCATCACGAAAACTGGGCCCAAGGTTCATCGGGCCGTTTCCCCATAACAAAACTGATTAATCCAGTCACAGCGAGACTACAACTCCCAAAATCGCTGAAGAAAGTGCATCCTGTATTCCATATAAGCTTATTAAAACGATATCATCACTCAGATCATTGGCATCCAGAAGCCCCAGAACCAGCACCGATGATTGTAAATGGAGAGCCACATTTTGAAATAGACAACATTTTTGACTCACGATGACACAGGGGACAATTGCAATATTTAGTCAAGTGGCAGCACTTACCACCTGGGTTCAAAGAATGGGTGGCGGAAACAAACATGCAAGCTCCGGAACTAATTAGGAGTTTCCACCGCAAATTCCCTGACAAACCCCACTGACAACCTTACTAACATTAATTACCTTATTTCTCGTTACAGATACCGTAAAAGCAAATAAACACAGGCACGGGACCGAGACGGGGTGGGGGGAGAAGATCTTGGGCTGGAGGCATGTCAGAACTCTGACAGGAACTCCTGTCATAAGCGACCGTTAAAACGAAGAACAGGGAAGATCGGAACTGGAGGGAAAGTGACAGCAACCAACCAATCAGCGAGTGATATTGACATGACCTGATCTGGAGAAAGTCCGAGAAGGGAGGGGGCGGGGCTAGGGCCATAAGGGTATAAATAAGCACCCCCACTCACACTACACTTTCTTGCCTTTCTCCCACTCCAACTCGTGAATGTTAAAATAAAACGTTACCTTCTCAACATAATTGCTTCTGCGTAGTTATTGAGAGGAACGTTAGCAGACACGGAGAGGAGCTTATCACATGTACAGTACATCTCTTGTCCTTCCATCTTTTCTTGCCCAGTTTCATCTATGGATCTGATCCCCTTCCAGTTACAGTTGGGACCCATCCTTCGTAACCAGCATTGGCAATCTTTGCTGGGCACAACGGGAGCTGAAGCTCAAAGAGAGTCAGAGAGGACACATCTGGGAAACTGGCACTAAAATATGCCATCTCCTCCTCTCCTTGAAAGCATTGAGGGCATTCTGACAAAACCTGAACCCCCAATGCTAGCAGAACAGTTTTCCATAACCGTCTGTGGCTCTTCCAATCCAACAGGGATGTTGAGTGTTAGCTTATCTGGCCAAGATGCCTTAAACTAGGAAGTTGGATTCTGTTGCTTTTAGAAGCTAAGTCAGAAAAAAACGAATTGAGATTATGACTCCTGAGACATAGTCCTCCTTTAGGTCCCCCAGGTGAAACAGGAGTGACAGGGATCCCAGGACATAAAGGTGACCGAGGAGACCCAGGAAGGACCACATTTGGATCCCCAGGCCCACCTGGGAAAGATGGACCTCCAGGGTTACCGGGAGAAAGAGGGCTACCAGGTGCTTCACGTAAGTCCATTATCAGGTACAACTTCTCTTCTGCACTGATTCCGAGCATGAAAATTGGTCCGTTTGCCCTTTTCTGTAGGGAAGTACTCATCATCCTGCTTGTCATGACTATACGGTTTTCTAGATCCTCATGGATTTTAAAAATCTTTCTTTCAAAATACAGATACAATACACACAGCAGGTGCGATCTTTAATGGAGAATCTGGGGAGCCAGGTATCCCTGGACCAAGAGGGCCCCCAGGCATCTTTGGCGCCAAAGGGTATAAAGGTGAGTCGAACTCCCATTGTCTGATGGAGTTTTCCCCCAACATTCCCAAGCACTGAATAATGGTCTTTTCAGAACATGGTGGCTGTAAGATGTGCAGCAAAATCTTACATGAGTCCACTTGTGCATCAATTGTTTTTTACTTCTTGGCCTGAGTTTTCACTTTGGTTTGGAGGATCCATGCCCACATGTCCCAAACAAAGCCTTCTGTTAATGGAAACAAGGACTGTGTCTATTTATTTATTAGCCTCATATCAGTAGACTAGAACCCGGGTCTTTCCACTCCTAGTCCAACACCTTAACCACTCTCATATTTAGAACTTGGAGGAAGGAGCCAGACTAATTATCTGACCACTAAACGTGGGCTGGTCCATGAAGTCACGAAGAGTCGGAAGCGACTGAACGAATAAACAACAAAACAACTTCAGTGAGCTAGATGAACAATTACCAGGATACATTCTTTCAGCGTCTCCCATAAACCAGAGATGGACTGATTTATAATCAAGACAGAGTCAAGGATATGTTAAGAGGGCATGGCCATTAATCTGCTTCTGGAAATGATTTTTCTTAGAGTGAATTGAGTAAGAGCTGCAAAGTCGTCCTTAATTTGCACTATCTTCTGGTGATCTCATGGACGCATTTCTGTAGTTTACTGGATCACAGGATGCAAGTGGTTTTTCACTGCTTTCTTCTAGGCTTCCCAGTCTAGCCAACAACCCTGGAATTTTCCAGAGGTCTCCCATCAAAACACCAACCAGTCCAGAACCTGCTTAGCTTTCCAAGATCTGCCAGTTACCTGGGCAATGGGAATCTATAGAAGCAATGTATCCATCATCTTAGCCCATTAGCATGACAATATTTTCACTCATGCTACAGAAGAGACATCTCCCATGTTCTCCTGATTCTACTTCTTGGGTTTAAAACAACCTTCAGTTTCTGTGATTCAGCTTTATTTGTGGGATTGGGCTAAAAAAAATAAGTATACACTAGTATAAAAAAACAAGCCAGGAGTTTCCAACCAGTATTGTATAACTGACTGGAAGAAACTATGAAACTGACCAGATCAGATTCTTTTTCTCCTTTCTTTCTCTGATAATGTTGGTTGGAAAACCAACTAGAGAACTGGCAGAGTGTCAAAGAGGGGATAAGAGGGAATTTAGCAACTTCTTGATAATTTGATTGTTCAGAAATGTTGGTAACTTTGATAACCTTTATGATTACATGTCTGTCTATAGTTATCAGTAATTTACACTGGGTTTTTCTATTTTCTGGTGTCTCTGTTTTGGTCTTTGACCATAAAATTGATTAATTAAATACACATCTTCTTCCTCCAGGGAATCATGGGCCAGGAAAGGATCGATTGCTTTAAAACATACACAGAGAGAAACAACTAAAACATGGAGATGGAGAAACTATGATTTAAACCTATGCACACTCACAGATAGAAATTGGATTTAAAAAAGGGGGGGGTTGTTCTGTTGGTTGCTTTAAATTCACAGTCAGCAGATCTTGCACTCTGCTTCTTGGAAGAAACCCACTACTCTTTCCCCATAAGGGGCACCAGTGTAGATCACATCTTCAAAACCAGAATGCTGAGCAGACAGAAAAACAGCAGAAAACAAGGAGTTCCCGATTGTGAGCTGCCTGGTGAAAGCTGCAACCATGGTTCGAGATCTCAACTGTGGTGAGGCAAACCATGGTTTAGGTGCATGTCTGAAGTGAATGTTTTCCCAGGGGAAGGTGGTGACTGTGCCTGTGATGGAGGAATCACAAGAACTGGCTTGCAAGGGGAGACGGGCAGCCCTGGTCAACCTGGAAGACGAGGTGATGTTGGAACAAAAGGATCCTTGGGAGATCCGGGAGATGGTATACTCGGTCCTCCTGGACCACCGGTAAGTAAGGAATGAATTTCTCTTGTCTGATAGGGAACAATGTCAAAACTAGTTAGATAAGCAGAACACAGAGAATGCAATGAAACCTTTTTGTTTGATGGGAAGAATGAAATTCATCTTTAGAAGGCTGTTTAGGTGGCCATAAAAGGGGCACAATGGCTCAGCGGGTAAGATGCCAGGCTTGTTGATCGGAAGATTGCAAGTTCGGAGGTTTGAATCCCTAGCCCTGCGTGATGGAGTGAGCTCCCGCACTCGCCCCAGCTCTTGCCAACCTAGCAATTTGAAAGCATGCAAATGCAAGTAGATGAATAGGTACCACTTTGGTGGGAAGGTAACAGCGTTCCACGAGCGTCATGCCGGCCACATGACCATGGAAGCGTCTTCGGACAACGCTGGCTCTTCGGCTAACAAACGGAGATGAGCACCGGCCCCTAGAGTCGGACACGACTGCACAAATGTGCGGGGGGAACCTTAACCTTAACCTTAATGTGGGAGGGGGGAGCTGTTCCACAGATAAGACCTGTCTACTGGGTCCCATCAGTGACATTGCTTAATGGAAAGGACCTGGAGCAAGCCTACCAATCTCTTGGGATGGGCAGAAATAATTGGAGATAAGGCACTTCCACAGTTAATGAGTACATCATCTGTTATTGGTTAACTCTCTCTGTTTGTCTTCCAGGGTTTCCTAGGTCAACCTGGTCTTCCAGGCATTAAGGGACAAAAAGGGGAACCATCTTCAGCCTCAGGCAGAGGACCCCGAGGAGATCCAGGGAATAAAGGACTCAGGGGTCCTTCAGGGCAACCTGGAATTCCTGGTAGGGATGGTGTGCCAGGTGTCTCAGGTCGACATGGTCTTCCGGTATGTTTGTCCATCTTGGAGCCCCTTACAGTAAATGTATGCCTGTATCTCCCCAAATTGGCATCCAGAGATGTTGAGCTTCATCACCCCGAATTCCTAGCCAGCACAGTCTTTCTGGCTAGGGATTGTCAGACCAGACTGTCTTCCTCTGATTATACCACCATGTACAACTCATCAAGTCCTTGACAAAATAAGTTCTCAGGTTTTGCAAGCTTTCTTCTGCCTATGTCAAAGGGCTGACATTTAGATTAAATATAGTGGTATTCCTAGGTGAAGATATAATGACAAACCATCTCCACCCCAACTGCTATCTTATAAAAGCATTCCATCCACCTGTAATTGATTCTCCCCCACCCGCTTACATGGCTGCTTCTTACACCACCATACCAGGAAGCAAGTAGACTTGGGAAACATCATTTTCCCAAGGACAACCGCAGGATCAGGGATCTGCCATGTCTTTGGAAAATGAGGGCTTGGAGACTGCCTGGGTTGGAGAAAAGAGCGTGTTCCTTTCCCAGTTCAGACCGAACCCCAAGATGGACGTGCAGGTTCATCTCCCTTAGAGGTGGGCTTTATCAACCCTCAAGACCTTTGCTTCCAAACCAAAAAGTATGAATCTTGAGGACTTTGCTAATCATCTTTCTTGATAGGGGGATTTTCTCTCTTCTGCATAGTCTTTTTTTGTGTGTGTGTGTCTCTGTTTATTTAGGGTGATGATGGATTTGGCTACCCAGGAGACAAAGGTTTCCCTGGATTACCTGGCCCAAAGGGGAGGCGTGGTGAAATTGGCTTACCTGGCATTGGTTTTCCGGGGCCAGAGGGGCATCATGGACGTACGGGTGACCCAGGGATCAGTGGCTCTGCAGGACAACCGGGCCTTCCAGGGCTGCCAGGTAAGTTGCGTGGGGATTAAACTGATTTTGAATTGGTCACAACAGCCAGGATAGTGGACCATTAAATTGTTAGATTTGGACTGGGAGATCCAATTCAGGTCCCCAATAGAACATGAGCCTCACTGGATGCCTTTGGGCCCCTCATTCTCAGCCCAATCTATTTCACAGGGTTGTTGTGGGGATAAAATTAGGGGAGACACCCCTTCCCTAAGTAAGCCACCTCAAGCTCTCTGAGAAGAGGATCTAAATGCAATTTAGATCCCCTTCTCAGAGAGCTTGAGGTGGCTTTACAGACATAAAGGAAGATCGAAGAGAATATTTGTAGCTCAGGGTTGAACTGGGGAGTCTTTGGTGCTCTCTGAGCCTTGTTGTTTTCATGTTGTTTTCATCTCACAACACATGGACAGACTTAACCATACTTTCAACTGGGAAACTGTGAGCATATTAGACCAGGCCAAATCCAAAAATGCTAGAGAATTCCTGGAAGCTTGGCACTCAGACAAAGCAGCCATCAACAGACACATAGAGGTTAACAACATTTACATACCATTCATAAGAGACAATAGAATAGCCAGAAGACCAGAACTCCCCTGGACCAGCAATCAACAACAAGATATGCATAGATTAACAGCAAGATTAGCAGCAGAGGAGCAATCAAACAACACAATAGACCTTAATCAAGGAACTATTAACTCAGTCAATCACCCAAACAGAACACAACAGCCCAATCAAGGAACTCCTAAGGGGAGAACAACACCTCCACCAACACAAGCAGGACAAGCCATGGTATATAAACAGACAACAAGTTCCACTCCCTTTTCGCACTGAAGATGTTGCCTAGCCTGGCAATGAAACGTCTGCATGAAAACAACAAGGCTCAGAGAGCACCAAAGACTCCCCATAAAGGAAGATTTTAGAGGCTACATTTTCCTAAACAAAGCAATTGGATTGCTGTGATGATGATGATGATGATGATGATGACGACAACATAAATTCTCCCCCCCCCCCCCGCCCCCATGGGATTCGGTCGTCACATTCTGCTTGGGATCCACCTTGCCTCAGCCCAGAAAACAAAGACCAGCCCCATGCTGATTCCTTCTTTATCATTCAAGGTTTCCCCCAATAATTCTAACAAAGGCAGCATGTCTCTTCTGCTACTGCGGGTTTAATTTTACTTTGCTCATCGACTCCGTGCATATGGATTGGGTCCTTCACCAAGGGAGGTGCTTCCTCTTGCAGAGTTCAAAGATAGGCTTGCTAAATGCCCAGGGAAACCCAGGTTTCCCGTCTCCCCCCTCCTTGTAAGCATTGTCTCTAAATGTGTCCGCAGACTTGTCTTCTAATTGCTTTATAACTTCTAGCTCTTATGACAACTATCTGGGCGGATTAACCCCAGTGAAACTCCGTGGCTCGGGATGCCAACCAACCCTCTTGTAGTCTTGTGGGTTATTCTTTCTTTCTTTCTCTCTCTCTCTCTCTCTCTCCTCCCCCCTCCCCTCTGCTTTATTTTAACTTGTGCTCCTTTGCTTAACCGGTATAGGTGATTGCTGCTGCGGTGAGGAGGTTGGTAATGGAGACTTAGACGCTCAGGGAGGTGAGAGCAAGGATCTGGGAGTTCGAGAGGAACGGGTGCACCCTCCTGCTTCCTGTTACGACACGAGGCGCTCTCTCACACATACACCCCCAAAAGCACGTCGTTCAATAACGTGGAGGGGCAGATCCTTCAATAACGTGGAGGGGCAGATCCTTCTCGATGGACAGAGACGTCTATAGCGGGGGGCACCGCCCATGGGGAGCTTGCTTACCGGTGCTTTTCCCCTCCCCCTGCCCCATCCCAGAGTCGTGCACTGCAGTGCTAGCCACCCGCTTCCTTCTGGCTGTGTGTTCCTATATCTTGCTTACTGCATGAAGCTGCTCAGTGACTGTGGAAGATTGAGGGCTTGGCCCCTGAACAGTTGGTGCTGTGGCAGCCAGGAGGACACCTGCTGCCCCGCTGCCCCGTTCCGTAGGCTGAGATTTTTATCACTTAGCAAGCCTTGGCAGAGGGTTGCGTTGACGTCCACGTTTGCATTCCCTTGGTCGGTGCTCACTGGGGGGGCTGTTGTATTAGTTGCTGTTTCACCGGAGCTTGAAGAGGGATGGGGAGGGAAGGATAATTTGAGGAAGGGAGGCTTAGAAAGCCCCACGGCTGCTTTCCTTTTGGTTTTGTATCAGTAAATAAAGTGTTTTGCCAATCCTGAGCCGGGGTAAGCAAACCTGGAGCCCCAGAGTGCCTTCAAAGACCTTTCCCTTTCACACTCATGCCATGAAAATTTGGACAGTTCCATTCTATGCCTGCAAGAGCTCTTCTGCACAGATTGTTTGGGGAGTGTGAAAATGAAATAGTCCACAGAAATTGAAACGAAAGGTATTTATAATTAGAAATCCCGGGGAATGATCATGGGTCGTGGTACAGGGACATCCTTTAGTCATGACTGATGCTCAAGGGTCATCAGATCTGTCTGTGAAGGTTCTCAGTCATCCAGGTGGAATTGTCTGTAGCTTGAATCATGTCAACTGGATTTCTATTTTCTCAGCGAAACGTTTCCACTGAGAAAATAGAAATCCAGTTGACATGATTCAAGCTACAGACAAGGGTCATCAGATCATTTGCTCCTTTGCATGAGGTCCTTCCTTCCTCAATCTTTCCTGGCCAATCCCATTCCCTGTCAGTCTAGCAACTACCCACAAATGTCTTCATAGCCATTGGGAAAACTCAAGATGAGCCAACCAGAGGCTACCGCTGCTCTGTTACAAGAATAGCACCACTGGATTTTATTGCAGTGGCCAACCAGATGCCTCTCAGAAGCAGGAAGTCAAAAAGTTCTCCTCTCCTTCCACTGCTCTCCTGCAAGTGGTATTTCAAGGCATACTGTCCCCTACCTAGATATAATCTCAAGTCTTCAGGGCTGATAGCCTATGTTAGAGTTGTCCTCTATCATTAATCAGTCCCTCTTGGAAGTCAATCACGTGGTACAATGTCCAGAGGGAGGACCAAAGTATGCCTCCAACTAGTGCTTTCAAAATCAGCACTATCCTACAATGGAAGGTTGGACCCTCCAACAATCTAGCCACAACATTCCGGACCTGTTGTAGCTTTCAGGTCATCTCCAGAAGCTGCACTATGTAGAACACATTGGCAGTCACCAACTGTGATCAGCCATCAGTCATGCTTTTTTTTAGCAGCATTAAATTTTTGCTAGCTGCAAAACTACCTCAAAGCTAGGTGTGAAGATGCCAGGGCCCTATAGCAGGTTAGCAACTATGGGGGCAAAAGAAAAAAAAATGGGAAGTAGAGATTGATGGGCATTCTCCGCAGGGAGAAACAGGCTACATTGCAGATGATTGCAAAGAAAATCAGCTCTGTTTCTTGTCAGTGGCTTGGAATCACGGGTGCCACAGTGATTCATCACCTGCACCCAACTTCCACATGGAATTGTCCCTAAGTGACCGAACAGGATTTGAGAAGAGAGCACTTTATTTTCTGGTAGATCTTGAGATGTTGGCATTGCCACCACTTTCTAGGGGACATGGAAACAGTTCTTATCCATTTTGTTGAACCAAAAAAAATCATCAAAGTTTTAAGACATTTTCTGTCTCTAGGAGAAACGTTGCCTTGCATAATCCCTGGAATTGTTGGTCCACCCGGACTTCCTGGACCTTCAGGATTTCCAGGTAGGTCTCATTGGGCATTAACCCTACCTAGATTGACCATACTAGCTGCAGGGCTTCCATGCAGAAAGCATCTAGGGGAGTCATAGCATCATTACAGTTTTTTTTCCAGGAGGCTAAGAAGCACACGTCTGTATTTCTTCTCAAACTGATTTTCTCCTCCATCTTCAGGTTCCAAGGGGAGTAAAGGATTTCCTGGATTTCCAGCGCAGCCAGGTTTAAATGGCTTAAAAGGAGAACCAGGCACACCCGGATTGGCTGGATTCCCAGGAATGCCAGGTAAGAACCCAAAAAGAGGGAAAATTCCAGGAGATTACATTGGCAACCCACCTCCATAATATGGCCCAAACCCCTATATGGACGTATCCATGAAGTCACCAGGAGTCAACTTAACTGTAATACCTCAACGATATTTTAATCTAACTAATCCACCAACAGATTCCAAAATTTGCCATTCCCACTGGTGAATATAGGGAATGGAGCCCAAAAATGGATGAGCAAAACCCATGTTTCCCTTAATGGATATCCGTTATGGTTGACCAATTGGAAATGCCACAAGATATGGAGCCTGGGATGCTTCTGTTCAGGGTTTCAATCAGCAGCTTTGCCTTTTTGGGTGGAATCCATTCCATCTTCCTGTCCGTTACAGTTAATTTGCCCTAGATTGTAATGGGATGTGGGAATGACCTTGGGAGACAGGAGGAAGAACTGCAGACGAGGCAATGGTCAGATAAGAGGCAGATGAGCCTGCAGAAGGAATGAAGGCGTGACAAATGTCTCAGAAGGGACCCTCCCTATTTTCTTGGGCTGTAAAGGTGGGGGGGGGCAGAGATGTACTTTCAGTCTTGCAAGATTCTGTTAATGTAACCTTACAATAAAGATAGAGCTACTATTTCTGGATGTGCTTCTTGTCTGGACTACCTCGCAAGGCCAATAGATGGTCATTGAATATGCTCAGTCTCCACTGAGTTGCTTTTACAGGGCTTATAAAGGTTTTTTTAATGTGGTACCTCCACGACCCTGTGGACATTTATTTTGTGGTACAGACATGATGGTGGTTTGCTAGCATAACTGCAATGCCATTCTGAGCCAGTTTGGTCTAGTGGTTAAGGTGCTGGGCTAGAAACCAGGAGACTGAGAGTTCTAGTCCCGCCTCAGCCCTAAGAAGGAGCCAATGGCAAACCAGGAGACTGAGAGTTCTAATCCTGCCTTAGGCATGAGAGCCAGCTGGGTGACCTTGGGCCAGTCTCATTCAGCCCAACTCACCTCACAGGGTGGTGGTTGTGGGAAAATAGGAGGAGGAAGGAGTATTAGGTAAGTTCACCGCCTTGAGTTATTTATAAAAAATAATAAAGGCGGGATACAAATAAATAAATAAATTCTCTGCACATCAGGTATAAATGGAATGACGTTGGCTCTCCTTTGGAACCACAACTGCATTCACTGCAGTCCAGATTTTGCTGGAAATCATAACCACCCTGGATCCATTTGGACCCGGCTCATAATTCCATGTGCAGATTATGGGACACGTGGGCTGTGGCTGTCAATGTTACATATTTAAAATTATGCTTTATTTAAAAATCATGCCTTCCTTTTCTTGAAAGGCTTTCCTGGCTCTCGTGGAGATCCAGGCTCTAAAGGACTACCAGGGGTTGATGGGGCAGATGGGTTGCCTGGCAGTGAAGGCTGTCCTGGTTTGATGGGCGCAAAGGGATCACCGGGTGATGTGTTGGGAGCTGAACGAGGACCCCAAGGGGAACCTGGACTACCTGGCTTACCAGGAGATAAAGGTTTTCCTGGAGATTTTGGCCTTCCTGGACCAGAAGGTGAGTTCTAAGACATCTCTTGTTTGGTTTAAGAACACAGAAAAGTTACTGAAGTTAAACAGGTCTGCTTGTGGTTCGTTTTTGGATGGGAAAGTCTCCCATTTATGTCTTAGCTTGAGTTCAAAGAGGGAAGATAGAAAGATGGAACTCAGCTAAATGGTTAAAGAAATAAACTGAAGAGAATATTGAGGTCTAGCTTTGATTTCTCTACGGAGACATTGATGGCTTGTTTTGGTGGAACAATCCATAGTGGTCTCATTCATCATTGTAGAATCATCCATCTGGTTTACAAGCCACAGTGGCTGGTTCACATACCTCACGAAAGGAAAAAACCACAAATAGCAAATCCTCTCTTGCGGGTAAAATGTTGGGGTAGAAGTTGCCATATTATGCAATTCCTGGAATATGTTTTTCTCTCCCCTAAAAATGAATGAAGGAAACATAAGCAAGCAAACAAAATCATCCAGCTATTGTCATGTCTATGTTAACTTGTTTGACTTTAATTGGGTGATTAAATAAAGCATCTTACATTTTCCAAAGAAAAGCAAGCACTGCCTTATTTCCCTTCCAAGCCAATGTATACAATCCTTCATACATTTATTTAAGGATTTAGATTTATAGCCAGAAGGTTGCAGATACCTCCTGGGGACAAGCTAATTCAATGGAAATGAGAACTGGCATCTGTTTACAGAAGAAAACCAGCAGTTCCTCACCCTTATAGTTAATGAGATAAGACTATATTGAAATTACTTTTGGTCTTTACATCAATGTAAACATTTTGGAGGTGCCCTCTTAAGCTTGAGATGGCGTCTACTAATCAGGAGCCATGTTGAGATCAAATCCTACCCATCATTCTCATGAATCTACTTATGGTTTGAAATGGCTGCACATTTAACACAGGGGTGCACAACGTTTTCCAAGGTGAGAGCCATTTTTGGCCCTTGAGTGTCAAATCAGGGCCACACTCACCCTGATGGGGCTGAACAAAACCTGCATTGACTTTAGATTCATCTACATTTAAAGATAATTAAATTAAATATCACAAATAGGATGCCTCTCCAGCTGTGTCTTGCCTCCTTGCATCACTTTCAAAATTACATAGATATTTGCTTTTTGAGGTTTCCAGAGGTTGGAAACCTCAGGTTTGGCATGTCAGGTTCAGCATGATGCCTGAATCAATCCCATGAGTTTTGTTGAGCACTCACGTAAAGGGGGAAAAAGATGGGAGTCAGATCTTTTCTGGTTTTCAGGTTTGGATGGAAGGCCTGGTCTGCCAGGAAGAAAAGGAGGACGTGGGGAACCAGGTCTTCCAGGCTTTGATGGACTGCAAGGACCACCAGGGCCCGGAGGTCCATTTGGCATCGAAGGAAAACCAGGTCCGATGGGAGTAATCGGCTTTCCAGGATCACCAGGTACGCATTGTGGCCTTCAGACATCCCCTCCACAGAACCTTCCTGCAATCTCAGGATACCTGAGGGACCGTCTTATCCCCATATCATCGACCCGCCCCACCCGAGCATTCAGAAAGGGCCTGCTACGGACCCCATCAATAAGGGAATTTCATCTAGCGGGGTCCAGGAGGCGGGACTTCTCTGTAGTGGTGCCCGCCCTCTGGAATATCTTGCCCCGAGAGTTGAGACAGGTTTCCTCCCTCCCGACCTTTAGGAAAGATCTGAAGACCTGGTTCTGCTGCCTAGCATGGGAGGGGAAAAGTAATAGCTCCTCCTGAGGGTGGTTAATACCATAATGTCCTTCCTAGTATTTAAGATCAACTCACCAGATTGGATTTTACATTTATTTATATTATGTTAAAAATTTGTAATTTTATATTTATATTTTAACCTTGGTTTTATTGTAAACCACCCAGAGTCCCCTGTTGGGGGAGTTGGGCGGTCATATAATAATAATAAAATAAAATAAATCTGGCCAGTTGAAAGATACCCTGGAGCTTGATATAGCCTTGGTGTTCAGGCTTCTAAACTTATTCAGGAGATTCCAGAGACCTGGAGATGGGAGTGAAAAACAAATGTTGAAGCTGCCAGCCAAAAAACACTGAAGCAAGGGTAGGCTGGCACATTGCAGAGGAGTACATTGATGTCCAAGAATGTCTCTGGATGCCATATCGGCCTTATGTCAAAGAGCACAACCAGGGAAGCAAGATTCACACAGTCTCGTTCATCAGGTCTAACAACAAGGAAGAAGAGGTTAGGAGTAGAGAATCTTGGAAATTGAATGCACAAAACTCTCCTCATTTATAAATGAATTTCTTAAGGCAGGTCTCTTTTCCCCAGGATGTCAAATGAATGGCCCGACTGCTCTTTTCCTAGATAAGCTTGGCACTGGAATATCCATTGCTCTTCATTAGCGATGTTTTGAAATTAGTTTTTTCTCAACCTTAGTGAGTTCTCTTACATCTGCAAGATAAAATTAGGGGAGACCTTTCTTTACCCCTCCTTTTCGGAGATGAACTGGGTGTAAATGAAATAAGAAATGAGTGAGCAAATAAATAATTAAGCAAGCATTTTTTTTTTAAATAAGCCGACAGGTGGCTGCTGCCCAGTTTTTCATAAATGGCCCTTCCAACCAGGGAAAAAAGAAAAAGGAAATTGAGATGATAGAAGTTTAGCAAAGGAATGAGGTTCAGTCTCAGTTTGGTTTCTGATAAATGCGTCTTTTGGGACTGGCCACCACACCTGGGCAGTTTTTTGGTCTAGAAGCAAGCTGTTTCCATAGTCACCATTTTGTGAGAGCATCCGCAGTTGTCAAAATTCTACCTATGCCATCTGGGCAACCGAACCCTGGTTGAAAGCCTCTGCTTGCTTGCAATTGCCTGTGGAATCTAGTTATCCAATCTGCATGAGATAGATAGGTTATTGTACCAACATCTGAACTGAAGATAACAGAACTGTCTTAAAATGAGCCTTTTCATTTCATGATCATATCATTCTTGAGTAACTTTCATGATCCATATTCATGCATTAATTTCAGGAATGACTAAACAATGGAAGATTTGCATCCCCATCCACCTATTCTCATCCATATTTTCTAAGTGCAGTGCCATCCTGTGATCTTTCTCAGCAATGAGAGAGCCCGGTTTTCTTAATTTCCCAACAGTCTCTTGGATGGGTTGCAGTTATAAAACATCTTTAAATCCCTGGACATTTTGAAACCTGCTTTAGAAGAAACGGTTTTTGCTCAAAGCCATTAGGTTGTGACAGCCACAAGTTTCCATAAATGAAACAGCATGGAGTTTAATAAACAACTCCACAATAAACTAATCTATTATCAAACAAAGATAAAAACAATACAAGTACAATGTTTAGCTCTATCACAAGCATAATTCAAAGCCATTCTTGTTCTGGAACAGATGTTACCTTGCAAATGCCTACATCAGTGTTTCTCAACCTCGGTAACTTTAAGATGTGTGGACTTCAAGTCCCAGAATTCCCCAGCCAGCATCTTAATGTTGCCATGGTTGAAAAACTCTGATCTTCATGAACAAACATGTCTTCAGTGGTCATTCCAAATACATATGGGAGACTGGAAAGTTCTGTAATTGGGGCACCACCATGGAGAGGGCCCTTCTCCTTGCCACCTCATTGTGAGCCCAACAAAGAGTGGAGCAGCCTTAAGTTAGGCCTCCCTGGTAGTTGAACAATATTGAAGAAGGTTATCTGTTGGCTATGTGCCATCTAGGGCCATTTGCTCCAGCCTTGGTTTGGCTGACCATACGTCCTGTTTTGAACGGGACAGTCCCGTTTTTTAAGCATTTTTCAACCGTCCCGTCATTTTCATAAAAATCTCAATTTTGTCCCATTTTTCAAACCCAGCGGGAATGGCACGGAAGTAGGATCCAAGCCGGAACGCAGACTGGGGGTGGGGTTTGCAGGCGGGAGCCAATCGCGTGGACCAGGGGGTGGGGTTTGCACGTGGGAGCCAATCGCATGTTCCTGGGGGTGGGGTTTGCAGGCGGGAGCCAATCGCACGGACTGGGGGGTGGGGTTTGCAGGCAGGAGCCAATCGCATGGTCCGGGGGTGGGGGTTGCAGGCAGGAGCCAATCACGCGAACCAGGGGGTGGGGTTTGCAGGCGGGAGCCAATCGCGCAGAGCGGGGGGCGGGGTTTGCAGGCGGGAGCCAATAGTGCGGACCGGCAGGCGGGGACCCCTGTCTTTTTCATGAATACGGAATATTACATAAGACCCCGTCCCGTTTTGCCATCCTGAAATATGGTCAGCCTAGCCTTGGTGCCTTCCAGAGATGAGGACGTCAACCTCCTATGTTCCCAGCAAAGAGTGTGGATAATGTCAGGATTTGAAGTCTACATCTTCCCAGCTTCTCAGGCTGGGAAGGCTGGTTTAGGGCTTTCTAGAGTAATGTCAACCTCTTGAATTGAGTCCAGTATATAGGCAGCCAATGCAGCACAAGGCTGGAGTTGGGTGGTCCCATTTAGCCACTAAACTAACAGTTGCTGCATTTTGCACCAGCTGCAGCTCCTGGGCCCTCTTCAACTGGCCTTTCTAACTTGGGGTTGATGGGCAGTGCCCCCCCAATAATCTCAGCAAAGATATGTCCTCCCATTGCCATCCTGATCCCTTTAATGAAGGTGCCAGGAATTGGTTTTTCTCTGCTTGCAGTCTACAGTAGATGCACTGCCATTGATCTGAAATATTTCCACTTGACCATGCATGGATCCTTTACCTAGAGGAGAATCCATCCCTGATCCACACCCTGAATAACTGTGCTGCCTATTAAGGTGGGGGAGGTGGCCTTCTCTGGCCTTGATGCTACAGCAGAAATCGTTCCTTCAAATACAAATGGGAATGGGAAGGAAAGAAAACAAAATCTGGGGGAATAAAAAATTTCCAAAGAAATCCTGGAGAAAAATTGTCTTTCCCTTACTCAAATATTTCCACCCCCACCCCCACCCCAATGTTCACATTTCTACCTGCCTCCCCATGTAGCCCATCAATACATTTGACTTAAGCCATGTGTAGAGAGAGAACTCCATTGTTTTCCAAGTCATCAACTTCATTCTCAGCCTTGTGCTTTCTTCCTGTTTCACATGTTTTTGTCTGTTTTTCCTCACCATGTTTCTGTTCCATTTGCCATCATCTCTCCATTTCTGATGTCACACTGTTTTGGTTTTTGGGGTTCTCCACATAGGCTGCCAAGGTGAGAGCAAATGCTTTGTAGCGTAAAAACGCTTGGACTAACAGCTGCCTAGCCTGTTCTGCTACAAAACTTGCACTGACTGTGATGCCCCTTATTTCAATCCTGCAAAGAACCATATGGCCCTCAGCTTTTCGGAAAGGGATTTGTATTTGGAGGATGCTGCCCATGGACTTCTCATCCTGGAGAAGGTCTATCTGTGTGGATGCTAAGAGTCAACACCGATTCAGTGGCAAATAATCAGCCAATCAACATGGACTTCAGCTTGATTGTAGATCTTCCCTTGTTTCTCCCATCCGCAGACATGTTATATTGTTCCTGAAAAAGAAGTTGTGCCTTTTAGGTGATGTTGCAGTCAGTATTGTACAAAGTTGGTTAGTCCTTTTTAGCCTCCCAGCATTACTCATTTGGGTTGCTGCCTGTCTAAAACATTACCTGGACCTTTAAGACTCACCATGATGAATTCAGAAGCTAAATTCCACACCATTGGGCTGGGTCATCAGCAAAGGTATTTCTAGCATTGTCAGCACCGTTTTACAGATAATTAATTGGATTCTGCCTTAGTCAAAATTTAATTTTAAAAAGTAAAGACTAGTTCAAATTGAGCTTGACTCCTGGAGACTGGATGGACACGCCCGTGATAATTTTACTGGCAACAGCATAGAAGTGATTTGCCAATGCTTTATCCTGGAAGATTTGTCAATGTTGCAGTCCAGCTTACAGTCTCCCATACAATACTAACCATGTCCAAACCTGCTTAGCTTTTTCAAGATCAGATAAGCTAGCCAGATGCTGCCTCTAGTGTGTCTTAAAGTCTCCCTTGAGTCAAGCTCAATTTCTGACTTCATCCATGTACAAGTGATGAAATCCCTTTGATTTTAGTAGGTCTCCTCCACTGAAATCTAGCCCAGCCCAATGTTTAGAGCAGTGTTTCTCAACTTTGGTGACTTTAAGACATGTGGACTTCAAATCCCAGAATTCATGCTGGTTGGGGAATTCTGGGAATTGAAGTCCACACGTCTTGAAGTCACCAAGGTTGAGAAACACTGGTCGACAGCATAGAGTACTGAAAGGAAGAGCAGAGACTGGAAAATGCTTTTTGTTTTAATTTAGAATGAAAATAGGAAATGTAATTTGACACACCAAGATGTTTCTAACCCCTGTTGGTGGCCTCCATGAGCCATGTATTTCCCAAATGGTAACCAATAACCCCTAAATTGTCCCAAACATAAGGGGTTTCCCTGTTGGCAATTATCCGCTGGTGTAGGCAGTAACTTTCCTAGGCCTTTTAATTATTAGGCAACTAATACTTTTTTTTACATTTCTAACCTTATGTGCATTAGAAAGGCTGCATGATTTTTGCTGCAGTTCAGTTAGCTTTATACAAATAAAATGCTTAGTGTTAACCCCTTGAAAGTTGGTGCAATAATGGTAGAAATGCCATCTTTGAAACTATTGTGATGGTGGATTTTGCTTTGGTTTTGGACCATTTAGGGCTTCCTGGAGCCAAAGGCCCAAGAGGTGATGCTGGTTCCCCAGGCCCCGCCGGCATGAAAGGGTTCCCAGGTCCTGATGGTCTGCGGGGACAGCCTGGAGAAAGAGGATTGCCTGGACCTCCAGGTCCCTGGGGCCTAGAAGGAAGCTCAGGGTTTCCGGGCTCAAAAGGTAATTGTTTGGGATTTTATAGCTATGGGCTTTAATGAGAATCTTTGGCTTTGATTTGTTTTGGAACTTCCAGGAAAGCTCTGAATGAACCTGTGAGCTCTGAGACTGGGCTCAGAAGTTTATGTGGAGTCCTTGGTGCACTCTGAGCTTGGTTGTTTGCTTGCAGACATTTCATTACCCAACTAATTAACATCATCAGTGCCAGCAGCAGCAGCATGTTACAGTGCCAGTTACATCACGTAACATCATCAATGAGCACTGATGATGTTACCTAGTTGGGTAATGAATGTCTGCAAGCAAACAACCAAGCTCAGAGAGCACCAGGGACTCCAAAGTTCAACCCTGAGCTGCATATATTCTCTTCTATTGGAATCAGAAGATTATTACTGGCTGTTCCTTTTAAAATATTTCTGATGCTGCTTTCCCAACAAATCCAATGTATTTTACAATAATGCAAATGAATAAAGGAGTTAGTAATATTACAGCATACCTCAACAGAGAAACTTCCACCAATAATGATATAAGAAGCATGTTCTAAGAATGCTTAGGACACTTATTTTTTATCACATAATAAAGAGGGATTTGGGCCTAAGACTGAGCATTAAAATTCAATCTTAAGGTCAGCATTGGCAATAGTACCAACCCCCCTCCCCAAACCCTACTTAAAGATAGATGGAAAAATGAGATGACCACTTTAACAGCAGAATTATTTCACATATTCCTAGCAGTTGAAAGAGTAAGTAAGTATGTAAAAAGTTTATTGAAGAAGTCTCCAGACCATTTCAAAAGCAATTGAAAGAAGACACAATTCCCTGGTTTTTTGCAATTCAAACAGGATAGAGAAGGGGCTCTATCCAGAGGAGACTAAAACCCACCACCCACTTTTTAATGCCAGGATGACTGCAACAACTCGCTAAGTATGGTTCAAGTTTTGAATATGACCAGCTTGATCAATATTCTTCCTTTAATATTAACTAAAGAAATCAGTTCAGATACAATCGTAAAACTAATTTCAGAGTTTTGACTTAGGACTCATGTTCCCTCTTACAAAATCATTGACTTCAGTGGGAAAAAATAGAGGATAAATATATTGGCAGGATATGGTGGTGAAAAGAAAGTATATGCAGATGGGCTGACATTAACATCACCCCAGGCCTCTCGTGAACTTAGTCAACTTCTGATCAGAGATCCGTTTCCAAAAGCTTTGCTTTGCCTTTGCCCTTTAGTTAGTTTGAAGGGATTCAGCCATTGTTGCAACCTTGTCTTCATCACTGCCACCCTATAGCGTGACCAAGTGAAAAAGCCCCACCTCACCCCATCTACATTGCTTTTCATGGTGGATCTGAAGAAGGTTGAAGATTTGACCACCTCCCAGTTGGCTGATCTAATTCTGTTCTTTGGCTTGGTTGTTCCAAACTAGGTGAAAAGGGTTCAGTGGGCATGATTGGATTTCCTGGAATGCCAGGCCCACCTGGGCTCCCTGGCGTGAATGGCCTGAAAGGAACTTCTGGTGCACCAGGAAGAACTGGAAACCCCGGGTTTTCTGGCTTGCCTGGCCTCCAAGGTGAGTCCAAAAATGTTGCATTAAGCACAGCATAACACCAACCCAACAACTCCTCCCTTCTGCTATACCTCTCCCCTTTCACCCTTGCTATGATAGTTGATTGCACAGTCGGCCAGATGTTTAGACTGGGTTTGGCATTTTTGTCCACCTATTGAGTCCTTCCCAAGGACCTGGGATAGGCAGATGTTGTTGTTTAATAATATTAAAGGTATTGTCACAGGATGTACTGTAAGCTGTTCAAGTAAAGCTGCCTTTTGCAATTGACTGATGGTGATTTTGTCAACGTCGATGGTGTTCAACTGTTGTTGTTGTTGTTATTTAAACTTGCATGCCGCCCAACTCTCAACTCTGGGTGGCTCACAACAGTTAACAAAGAAATTACAATAAAATCAATAAAACATTAAAGATAAAAGATGGCAAGCGCGATGAAGCGAGGGGTCTCGCTCTCCCTCGCCAAAGGCCTGGGGGAAGAGCCAGGTCTTCACGGCTCTTCTAAACAACAGCAAGTGGGGGCCATCCGGATCTGGGGGGAACCTCATTTTAGAGGACAGGCGCTGCTACAGAGAAGGTGCACTTCTGGGATACCGAGAGATGGCATTGGTTAATTGAAGAAAGCCAGAGTGCACCAACCCTGCAGGATCAAATTGACCAGGCAGATGTAATGGGAGACAGGTGGTCCCTCAGGTAACCAGGCCCTGGGCCATCTGGGACTTTATAGGCAACAACCAGCACCTTGAATTGCACCCTGAAGCAAACCAGCAACCAGTGCAGCTTGCAAAGCAGGGATGTTACACGGGCATACCGAGGCATGCCCATCACTGCATTCTGGACCAGTTGAAGCTTCCGGGTGGTCTTCAAGGGCAGCCCCATGTAGAGAGCATTGCAGTAGTTAAGCATCGAAGTGACTAGGACATGAATTTTCTTGCCCAGTGTTCAGACTTGCCTCCCAGAATACATGTTAGGATACACATTCCTATTTCACATCCATCCTTAAAAGCCCTGAAGTCTTTGTCACAACTTCTTCCCAAAACTCTACTCGTAATGCAAACCTAAGCATATGCAACTGAAACAACTAGTTGGTTGTTTTCCTGCTTACATCTGTCTCCCTTGTCCTTCTTTTGACAGTTCTTCTGGATCAGACTCCTGATAGTAAGTTTGTTGGGAGAGAGATCTGTCTTCATCTATTCTGTATACTGTAATTTGCTAAGTGCTTTGGGGCTCTATAAATTATGACAATTTGATCTTCAGATCTAGATATCTCTCAGCAGGAAGGTCTGGTGCTCTCTGGATCTGTATAGGTAGAATCAGCATCTTGCTGCATTTCTCTTTCTTCTTTTGTGCAGGAGACAGAGGTGTTCGGGGTCCTCCTGGCCCTCCCATTTTCAGGCCCCCAAGTCTGGCCCTCAAATTCAAAGGGAACAGAGGAGACCCTGGACTGGTTGGACAGAGAGGATTTCCAGGGCCAAGAGGTATGTGTTTGGTATTAGATAATAACACCCATTTTATGTGTTTGTCCTGAACTACTTGGCCGCCAGGCTTGTCAATCAGAAGATCGCAAGTTCGGAGGTTCGAATCCCTAGCCCCACGTGACGGAGTGAGCTCCCGCACTCGCCCCAGCTCTTGCCAACCTAGCAATTTGAAAGCATGCAAATGCAAGTAGATTAATAGGTACCACTTTGGTGGGATGGTAACAGCGTTCCATGTGTGTCATGCCGGCCACATGACCGTGGAAGCGTCTTCGGACAACACTGGCTCTTCGGCTAAGAAACGGAGATGAGCACCGGCCCCTAGAGTCGGACACGACTGTGCAGGGGAACCTTTACCTTTACTTGGCCATTAATCCAACTTGGCCATTGATCCAACCCAGTGTCCAAGCTGGCTTTCTTTGTCCTGTTGCCCTTGGTATGTATTGGAAGTACAACTCCCAGCCAGTCCAGACTAAGGAAATCTGTCCTGTGGACTTGACCTGTTTAATTAAAGCTAAGTGGGAATCCCCAAATCCCCGTTTGTGGGAGACTTGTCTTCCTCTAATGGAGGGCTATGGGAAAATTGTCCTGAACTTTTAAAGGATTGATTCATTTCATCTTTTCAAAATGTCTTATTTTTCTTCCCCAACTCAGAGTTTTAAAATTTGTTGCTCAAATTTATCTACTCACATTTCCCAGATGAGAAAGGAAACTGCTCTGAGATGTTCTTTTAATGGGAAGCCGCACACAAGTGTTTGAAATAAATAAGCAAGCAAAAGAGTATTATTCCTTCATTTTTAGAAGGTCCTTGTTGGTGCTCTGAATACCATTTTTTAAAAATGGGGAACCTTGAACAGCTTCATAAAGTAAGCCAGGCCTTTACTCCTATTAATCTACATTTTTAGAAAAATTCTGTTGTTGATGTGGCAATTTCACTTCCACGCTCTCCAAAGGCCTGAGAGAAAGCTGGGCCAAATGTTTGAACCAGATGTGACTATACAGTATGTGGTTGTACCCTTCAGTGACCTCCTACCATACTGTTCTTCTCTCCTGGGCTAGAAAAGTTTGTAGGACATTCCTGCCCACCAAGAAGAGTCTTTCAACCTGTTTACAGAGATGGATTTAGCCCACATCTCACCTTGTACCTCATCATGGGCTGGGATTTTATTTATTTATTTATTTATGTTTCAATTTATATACCGCTCCATCTCCCCGCAAGGGAACTCTGGGCGATTACAGTTCCCAGAGATCCTAGCTAGCATGGCTAGGAATTCTGAAAGTTGCATCATCACCCACTGAAGGAGTATTTAATTCCTGCTCTTCTACAGAAGGAGCTGCAGATGTGCTTCAAAACCCTAACACAAAACCTTCAAAAATCTAACACATCCAAGGCTCATTTTAGGGATCATAAAGGCAATATGCTCTGAGCATCCAGTTCCTAAGAGTGGAAGAAAAGAGGTTAGACTGTTGCTCTCACTATTCTTTAAATAGTAAAGAAAGCAAGGGATGTCCCTAGTATTAGCTAGGGAAATCAAGATGCTGGGCTAAATCATCCATTGATCCGCCACCAAGACAGCATTTAAGCACAAATGGCTACTTGAGTTGGGAGCTCTGCTGAGGATGCAGGGCTGACCAACAGGCGAGAGCGATGGCCATCCTGCCTTTTCTGTGGACTTGTGGTTAACTGTTTTGGAAAACGGAATGCCAGCCCATACACTTCCTGTGTTATGAAAGAAAACTCTAGTTATTGTAGCATCTGCTGCTTTAGCATGTAACTTATCTCTTCGATTGGTATCTCAGAATAGGCTGTTTGTAGGAAAGATGGAAACTGCCAACCTGCATTTTTGAAGAAGCACTAGTCACACCATATCACTCTTTCCGTAGGGGAGAAAGGAGCCCCAGGTCCCCACGGGCAACCTGGGCTTCCAGGAAGAGCCGGGTCAACAGCTAGAGAGAAAGGACTGCCAGGAGACCGAGGTTTTCCAGGAACATTTGGTCCTCCTGGGTTATTGGGACAGAAGGGATTCGGTGGCATCTCAGGGTTTCCTGGAATGCCTGGGGGAAGGGTAAGTATCCTTCCTCTTTCTCTTTTTTCTCCTAGTTGGGTGGGAAGCACTTCCATTTTCCTTGAAAAGAAAGCCAAGTTCAATGGTGGCAACGTTTTTTAGACTTTCTGAGCCTTAGTGAGCTCCTAGCAAGTTCAGGATCCTTTGGATCCTTCATAAGATTTTGGTCACCAGGTGGAAGCAGACTAGCCAGGATCCTAAAGGGGCTCTGTGTCTGCTATGGGATTATGGCAGAAGATGTGAGGACAGAGCCAGGAGACAGCCTCTCTGCATTTCCCTGGGTCTCCTGTGCTGCTGTACTCCTGCACAATCAACAACTGGGAAAGGAATCTAGCAGAATTTCCTGCGGCTGTGCAAAATCTATCCTTCGTTGTTGATCTTGTAGTTTGATTGTGTAGCATTGCATAGATTGCCAGAAGATTCTTTCCATGGGAACTTGCATTCTAAAACAGGAGTTGGCAGTAACCCTGAAGTCTTTCCTTTCCAGTTTCTAAAACCCCCACCAACTACCTTTCCCCCCAATGCTATATATACTATTAAAAACATTCTGTGCCACCTTGTGAGTTTTCTAAGCTTGCACATTATAGTGAAGTACCATAGATGTAACCCTAACCATAGATGTAGTGGTCTGTGGGAATGACCTTAGGAGACAGGAAATAGAGCCACAGACTGGACAACCAGCATGTAAAAGATGCCTCAGCCCACAGAAGAGAGGATGGCGTGGGAAGCATTTCAGAAGGGACCCTCCCTAGTTTTGGGGAGAATAAAAGTGAAAGAAGGGAGGAGTACTTTCAGTCTTGCAAGATTCTGTTAGTGTAACCTTACAATAAAGATGGAGCTAGTACTCCTGGTCATGCTTCTTATCTGGACTACTTCACAGGGCTAACAATAATCGACACTGGGTGGTTTTCTCCATCTCATATTTGAAGGCCAGATCTGTTGTGAAGTGAGAAATTGTGAAAAATTGGCAGGCTGTTACAAGAGTTTATAAAGTATGGTTGTTGTGGGTGTTCGAGGGCTGTGTGGCCGTGTTCTGGCAGATTTGGTTCCTAACGTTTTGCCAGTCACTGTGGCTGGCATCTTCAGAGGACAGGAGCACAGCTAGAAGATTCTCTCTGTGCCCAAGTGGAGGGTGTGTGTTCCTGTTAGTGTTTATAGCTGCTGAGAGGGTGTGGGTTGGGGGTGTAAACACCAACAGGAACACACACCCTCCACTTGGGCACAGAGAGAATCTTCTAGCTGTGCTCCTGTCCTCTGAAGATGCCAGCCACAGTGACTGGCAAAACGTTAGGAACCAAATCTGCCAGAACACGGACACACAGCCCGGGAAACCCACAACAACCATCGGATTCTGGCCATGAAAGCCTTCGACTTTACATTGATAAAGTATGCTGTATGATCAAGACTAGGCCCTAATCTGCTTCTTTTCTCTTCTTCCTCCCTTCAAAATATGGTCTGGTCCCAACCTGGCATCCTTTAAATGTGTTAGGAGGATAACCCTAACCTTCAACTTTGTTGGGTAGAAATTCTTAAGAGTTGGAGGACTCAGTGCCTTTCAAGGAAAGCAGGTTGGGTTGAGCTGCAAAACTAGTGCTTCAGATCGCTGGATAGTAACTAGAAAGGAGCTTCCTATCTGGATACTAGGAGGCAAATCGCACTACAATAAAAGCTGAATTCAATATTAATTATGATTATTCAATAGGGTGTTGATGGTATACCTGGCTCGCCTGGGTCCCCAGGAATTATGGGACTGCGTGGTCCAAAAGGTAAGCCATTGGTGTGGTCTTGCTAGCATTTTTAAAAAGCAAACAACAAAGGGGCCCTTACGGACTTTTTGCTGAGAAAAGAAAAAAATGAACGGATGGTTTATGGATTGGATAATTAGAAAGGGTAGATTATGGAAAGAAGGAAATGTTGATGTAACCTTAGAGAGAGAGGGCAAAATATAAATGTACTTATAATTGCTGTTAAGAAGACTGGAAGCCACTTCTTTATTATTCTTCCTTTTTTCTTCTTTTCTACTTCTTTTTCTATATTTCTTTTTCACTTTTCTATTCCTTTTCTCCATTTCTATGATCTGTAACTCAAAATTTGCACTGTTTTTACTCTGTGGAAAAAACTTCCTTAATAAAAATGACATACATATGCATATACAAACAGCAAACAGCAAAGGGGGATAGAGTGGAAGAGAAAATGGTACTGGGAAACCAAAGGGTTTTCCAAGAGAATTCTGGGAGTGGGAGGCGGGTGGTGGGTTGTCAGAATTGCTGAGAAGAAAAGCAGATGGTTGTGTTTCCTTTTCCAGGTGACCGAGGGGAATCGCGAGGAGTCCGTGGTGGTGTGGGACCTAAGGGCCAACGAGGGGACCATGGGCTTCCAGGTGAATAAGAAATCAATGCCCTGTAATGGCTCAAGGAAGGGGAACTAGCAGGATTACCTGAGATTGCTTTTACTAGAACATTAAGTGAAACTCCACCTTCTTTAAGGGGTCAGTTAGGGGGTGTGGTGGCTCAGCGGGTAAGACGCCAGGCTTGTCGATCGGAAGATCGCAAGTTCGGAGGTTCGAATCCCTAGCCCCGCGTGACGGAGTGAGCTCCCGCACTCGCCCCAGCTCTTGCCAACCTAGCAATTCGAAAGCATGCAAATGCAAGTAGATGAATAGGTACCACTTCGGTGGGATGGTAACAGCGTTCCGCGCGCATCATGCCGGCCACATGACCGTGGAAGCGTCTTCGGACAACACTGGCTCTTCGGCTAACAAATGGAGAT
Source organism: Charina bottae (assembly GCA_023362775.1). Taxonomy (NCBI): domain Eukaryota; kingdom Metazoa; phylum Chordata; class Lepidosauria; order Squamata; family Charinaidae; genus Charina; species Charina bottae. The sequence continues at coordinate 5,812,570 of JALMGJ010000018.1, forward strand.
GAGCACCAGCCCCTAGAGTCGGACACGACTGCACAGATGTGCGGGGGGGAACCTTTACCTTACCTTTAACTTCCTCAGGTTCTGTGACAGCATGCTAGAAATGAGGTACTTGCTAACTGAAATCCCTGTGGTTCCACAGTATGGTAGGGAGACTGTTACTCAATGATGTGCTTTATGGATAGACATTTGCTAGTTCAGCCTTGGCATTTCCTGCTAAAAAGAGAGTCAGTTGGAAAAGGTGAAAACCTATGATTTTGGTCTCCTTCTGTCCCATGGAAGCACTGAGTTCGTTCGTCTTAGAGATGTGAAAGCCTGGGGAAAAATGAGAAGAAAAACAGGGGTACAAATTTTCAATTCCAAGAATTTCCTAGGTTGGGGAAGATTGCAATTTAACAGCTTTTCTTATGGTTTTTGAAGGTATAAGAGGTGTCCAAGGAACAAAAGGTGACCCAGGATACCCAGGAGGTCTTGGGCTAAAAGGGCAGAAAGGTATGGCAGGGAACGCTGGACAAGAAGGACCACCAGGTAACCAAAGCCGTTTTCTTTTCATGTTTGGGGAGAGACATGTCATTTGCAAGATGTTGGTTTGGATCCTCCAATGCAGCCAGTGCTGGCTGGGGAATTCTGGGAGTTGAGGTCCACGTATCTTAAAGTTGCCAAGGTTGAGAAACACTGCTCCAATGCATTGGGGTTAGTAGCTTTTTCGCATCCAGGAACCTCTCTGGAACTCTCAGAAGGATATCTGCAAAACTGAAGGATACGTAAACAAGTTCTCACGCAAGGTCACCCAAATCTCATCAGATTTTGACAAAGATTTTGCCCATTTTTGGCTAGAGACACCAAGTTACAATAACATAACCTTGCAAGTCTGCATATGCTTCCCCCCCTCCCTCCTTTTATCTTCTTGAGATCTAGGGGGGGGGTCTCATGTCCCTCAACAGCCAGCATTAAGAGGCTTCTTCACTGGAGAAGAGGAGAAGAGGCTTCTTCACTGTATCCCTGCAGTTATCCAATCTCCTTTTAAGTCATCCAAGTTGACATCCATCCATACATCTTGTGTGAACAAGTTCCAGTATTTCAATCCACCCTTCCCCTCCTGCACTTTGCAAGGCTTTGATAATATATTGGGCATACGTCTAGTTCAACTTTGCCCCATGATTGGTGACACATCACGCAGCAGCATTTTTGAAAGAAGAGATGCAAAAAGCAGAACTTATTTAGGATGGTTCATATGGTTTATTTAAAATGAAGGGCGGGGGGTGGGGTGGGCTCAAGGTCCAGGTGGGTTCCCATATGCAGAATGTTCTGTCCTTGGAGAAGCAACATTTCAAGATGTTATGGGGTGTTCAGTGTTCCCTCTGGACCATGCTAATCCAGCTGTTCCAGGAATGGGCCACCAGTTTTCCAGAGGCAAATCTCAACAGGAAGTGGTACCTGGTGATCTGACCATGGTCCTGTCCTGAAACTAGTTTATTTGATTATGGAAGTACCCACTTTCATTTCAGATTGAATTCATTTAAGCATCTGTGCAAGCTCACTGGACAATCAACACCTCAAGTGACCATGAGATACTGTAGATTTACTCATTTATAGTGTGTTGTAACTAGGACACTGTCTGAAAATAAGTGATTCAGCAACCTAGCTGAGTGTCAGTCCTTTGAAGTGGCAAGGATTACAGGAATGAAACTATTGTTGTAGGGCAGTGTTTCTCAACCTTGTCAACTTTAAGATGTCTAGACTTCAACTCCCAGAATTCCCCAGCCAGCATTATCTCTTAATGTTTCCTGCATACCTTCTTCAATGTTATCTATGCACACCTTTACACCAAATCTCAGCAGGTGGCAGCAAGTAATCAAGCTTGGTTGATCTTGGATGCTAAGCAGGGCTGGCTCTGGTTAGTATTTGAAGAGACAGCCATCTGGGAATCCCAGAGAGGAAGTCAAAAAGCGCCGTTGGTGTGTCGCCGCAGGAAAACCCGGAAGTGCTGCCGTTGCGGCAGCGCACAAAAACCCGGAAGCGCTGCTACCGCTTTCGGGTTTTTGCGCGGTGCCGTTGGTGTGTTGCCGCGGGAAAACCCGGAAGCGCTGATGATGATCAGCGCTTCCGGGTTGTGTGGCGACACACCAGACTGTGTGTGGTGACACACTTTTTTGTCGCGACACACAGTTTGGAAAGCTCTGTGCTAAATACTTAATATTTTGGCCCTGTGCTTCCATTCTCTAATTCTAAATTTATGTCCTTGGAAATCCATTCCATTGAGTTCACTTGAGTAAGACTCACAGCTTCTGAAGGTTTTAACCTTATGTAGGTATATTCTGCAACTTTAGGAGCTCAAGTTTAAATTATTTCTTTTTTCCCCTTAGGCTTCCCTGGAGCTGGTGCTTCGAGGGGCAACCCAGGTCTTCCAGGCAATCCTGGGCAACGTGGACCTCCAGGATTTGCTGGATCTCCTGGCATTGCAGGACTAAAAGGTTTGTTTTGCATTTTGGGGTTGTGGTTGAAAACATTACTTTTAGAGAGAAACTCAAGTTGTGGGTTGGAATGACAAACGAAATCTTGCAGACTCTTGGCGTAGGAGATGGATCAGTGGGTCATCATGCTGGAGAAGAATGATCAATTCCCCTCCCCTTGACTTACTGGTAGCAGTTGGGAGTGAGCAGTGGGGTCATGGAGAAAGCTACAGCTGATGACTGCTAGGTGTCCCTGTTTCACCCGTCCTAGCAGGCCATTCCTATTTCAGGGTTAATTAATTGGTTTCATACATGATGGTGACTTAGGGTGGGGCCTTTTCAGTGAAGGCTCCATTGTAAAGGTTTCTATTTCCAATAATTTTTGTTTCACTTCCTTGCTTTGACAAGCAGTTGGTCAGGAATTCTCCGCTTCTTTGGAAAACTCATTGCGTGATCTTGATGTTATCTAGTATTGTATTATATGACTGGATTGATTTTTGTCTTCAGAGTTACCTTTGTAAGCTTCCTGGTAGGTCTCTTGGCCAAACAGATCTACTACCTCCTTGTAGTAGATAAAAGCAATAAATATACAGCAGCAGCATTTTCTATGTCTCAGTTCCCACCTAATATGCCATCAAACATTCTCAAATGTATCTACAGGATTCCCAGGAATTCCAGGACTGACTGGTCTAAATGGCTTACCAGGCACTAAGGGCTCACCTGGAAAACAAGGTAAATCAAGACATCCTTTGGAAGCTTCCAACAGTAATGCCAAAATGCAGTAACATCATCCCCTAAATGCTGCAATTATGTACTGTACATGCCTCCCAACTTCTGATGCAAATATGTGATTCCAATAGAAGAGAATATCTGTAGCTCAGGGTTGAACTGCAGAGTCCTCGGTGCTCTCTGAGCTTGGTGGTTTGCTTGCAGACGTTTCATGACCCGACCAGGTAACATCATCAGTGCAAGTCACACACACTGACAATGTTATTTATTTATTTATTTATTTATTCAATTTATTCCCCGCCCATCTCCCATACAAGGGACTCTGGGCGGGTCACAACAATCAAACCATGTTACCTGGTTGGGTCATGAAACGTCTGCAAGCAAACCACCAAGCTCAGAGAGAACACCAAGAACTCCGTAAATATGTGAGTTGCAGCTTTTGTGTGATGATGTCACCCCACACATTTCGGCATTTGCCCTCTCCCTGCAGACACCCAGAGAAGCATCTAAAAACCTGGGTGTGGGCCCCTCAAATCCTTTTACTGCAGATTCTTAAAAAGCTGTGTTTTGCCTTCTCCCCATCCTGCAATCAAATTCTGAAGTATCAGAGCTACAGAAACAGGAATATGCTTTTCCAGCTTCATGGCACTTTGGTTCCCTGTGATTTATTTAAATCAAGTATTGCCAATTGTTAGTAAACAAGGGCTGGGTCAATATGCTTTTAATGCTTTTTCTAATTTTATTAGGCCTGAGTGAAAATGGACTCCCTGGACCAGCAGGGCTTCCAGGTGTCAAAGGACAACGAGGTGACCCCGGTTTCCAGGTTGGAGCTCCAGGTCTTCGTGGGCAAAAAGGACTTGCAGGAGAAATGGGTAAATAATAGAAGTTGCAAGAGAGAATATCATAGTCGAATAGTGTCAAGAGCTGTAACAGCAATCAAATCATCATGAATAGTGTCAAGAGTAACTTGGGAAGACTCTGGCGCAAATCTTGCCTCCATCATGAACTTGTCATGAAGGTGTCCAAAGGATACCTTTGTCCTCCACTGCAAAATAAGCCACACCTATCTTACAGGATTGTTGTAAAGAATACTCTACTCAAGTAAGATAAACCCAAGTATTTAATATTCAAATACTCAATGTTTCATTCTACTAGATTATTTACTACAGTTGTTTTTACTCTAAAGGAAAACTAGGGTTTCCCTTCCCTCTAACAAATAACTTTTATTATTTATTTTTATTTATTTTTAAACAAATTTATAAGGCCACCCAACTCACACACGGTGACTCCGGGCGGCTTACAGAATTAAAAACCATAAAAACACAATAAACACCCCACCCCACCCCAGCGGCAGCAAACACATTCATACCAGCCACTTGATCGGCTCCGAAGCAGCTTGGGGTCCCCAGGCCCATTGACAGAACCACGTCTTCAGGGCCTTCCGGAACAGGAGCGAGGAGGGGGCCAATCTTATATCTGGGGGGATAATGTTCCAAAGGGAGGGAGCCACCACGGAGAAGGCCCTTTTCCTTGGTCCCACTGGATGTACCTCCCTAACTGAGGGGACCCGCAACATGCCCTGCCTCCCCGCTCTGGTGGGCTGGGTGGATGTGACTGGGGAAAGGCGGTCCTGCAAATAACCCGGCCCCAAGCCATGTAGGGCTTTACAGGTGATCACCAGCACCTTGAATTGGACCCGGAAGCAAATCGGCAACCAATGCAGCTCCCGCAAAAGAGGTGACACGTGGGCAAGTCTAGGCTTGCGCAAAACTATGCGGGCCACTGCATTTTGAACCAACCGAAGCTTCTGGATACTTTTCAAGGGCAGCCCCATGTAGAGCGCATTACAATAGTCCGAACAGACTAAAATGGAAATGTTTTAAATTTGCTGAGAATACAGGAAAATATCTCCCTTTGAGGGCCCGGATCATAAATTTATGTCTGCCTTCTTTCGGATAAACTCACTGGCAGGCTTGATCTTGTAAAATAGGTCAAGCTTGACTCCCTGTGATAGCATCCATGCTGATGTCTTAACAGTGTTACAGATGTGGCCTGCCATTGCCTTCTTCTGGGATTTTTTTTTCTTTTTTGGCCTCGCCTACAACTCTGGACTTACTTGGTAGTGGAGTCCTTGGTGCTCTCTGAGCCTTGTTGTTTTCTTGCAGACATTTCATTGCCAGGCTAGGCAACATCTTCAGTGTGAAAAGGGAGTCTCCTTCTCCCTTCTAGCACTGAAGATGTTGCCTAGCCTGGCAATGAAACATCTGCAAGAAAACAACAAGGCTCAGAGAGCACCAAGGACTCCACAGTTCAACCCTGAGCTACCAATATTCTCTTCTATTGTTACTTGGTAGTCCCCCACCCAAATACTAATCTAGTCCAACTCTGCTTGCCACTTGTTGAGACAATAGACAAGTGTTGAGACAATATATTTGGGTGTGGAAGAACCTGAGTTATAGATGGCTGTTGATGGAGGAGGGAGGATCAAAAGCCGTAGTAAGCAACAAGTGAGACCTTCCCTGGGTTTCAGCCATGTCCTTTACTGTGATACTCCGTTGCATTCCCCTTTCCCCTCTACCAGATTTTCCTCCCCAACACTAAACATTTGTAGCTCCTCCGAGCATGCCCAGTTCTTACTTGGTTGGCTTTGTTTGGGGGAGAGAGAGAGAGAGATTATCCTAGTGATGAGCCATAACTGACACTTAGCAGAATGAGCAGCTTCAAGTCCAACATGACTGTCACCTTATGACAACTTTTAATAAATGAATGTATCCCCTCTAGGTTTTTCTCCTAGAGGGATGTAGAGTCTGGGAATGCTTGTTTATATCGTTCTAGGTCTTCCTGGAAGCCCGGGTCTCACTGGTTGGCAAGGCCCCCCTGGCATCGCTCTGCCTTCAACGGTTCCTGGGAGGCCTGGTGATGCGGGACATCCTGGAGGAGATGGGCTGCCAGGTACGGAATCAGAGAGCTTTGGGATGGGTTTTTACAGGAAGACTTCATTTACAACACATGCGAAGTCATAGCATCCCTTGTGCAATTTTGGCTTCACCTTAACCAGTGGCTTGTGTGAACCCAACCAGTGTGGCTAGTAAGTCATGATTCGTGGTCTAGAGTGGTTGCAAACTCAGCAAATTGTGGTTTATTTAATAGCTTTGGTTGAAAAACTCTGGTTCAAAAAAACATGCAATCCCACTTTTAAACAAAAAAGAGGATCACTTTATTTGTATACTGAAAAAGTCCTCAAGGAAACATTAAGGTGGATGTGTGAGATAATGGCAGCGTCCATACAACATGTTACAAATCTAGCAGCTGCATTCCCAGAACATATTAAACTTGGTTCATTTTAAACTTGGTTAGCTGTGGCTTAGCCTGCTGAGCAAACTCAAGCCCCATAGTTAATTTTTGTTCAATGTATAGTTCAAACCTAGAACAATTCAATACCAAGCATGTTGGAGAAACACAGCTAATATGTGGTTCCAGTTCTCTTTGAATCACTAATTTCTTGCATTCGAAGAGCCCTGGTGGAACATCAGCTGTTTGAGCCTATCAGGAATTTAATTCATGCTGACTCCAGATAGAAGAAAAGTTATGTGTTGTTGTTGTTATTAGCCTTCTTTGAAGGGCCAAATGAAAATGAGGTAAGGGTACCTTCATCTGATGATTCACATGTAAAGTGGTCATGTTGGAAGATCTACTTTTTAATACAGGTAGTCCTCACTAACGACTGCCTCATTTAGTGACTGTTCGCAGTTATGACGGTGATGAGAAAGTAACTTTGCGGCCAGTCATCGCATTTACAACCTTCGCAGGTCTGCAAAGCTGAAGTCAGGTCATAAGCACAGTCTCAGTTTCACTTCGCGACCGCTTCACTTAATGACCAAGTTGCCAGTCCCAATTGTGGTCACTAAACAAGGATGTCCCGTTTTTAAAAGGGGCCTCTCAACAACTTCCCATACAACTCATAGAGACAATTTCAGGATTTGGAGGGGCTGAAATTATGTAAGGGTTCTGGTACAGCAGAGCCTCCAGGAGACTAAGAACTGATTGGCAACAACATCTCCTTGGCTTCTCCCTTTGCCCAGGCTTCGAAGGACCTCCTGGGCCACAAGGACCACCAGGCCCAGCCTTTAATCAAGGTGATCGAGGTAATCCAGGCTTCACCGGTTCTCCTGGTTTCCCTGGCCCCAAAGGTGATGCAGGCATCCCTGGACTTAGTGGAGTCCCAGGTGCATCAGGTTTCAAAGGTAAGGCAATACAGTGTGTTATTTCACTCTCATCCTGAAAGGCATGAAACGCTCTCCTCCTCTGATCATCTGCCCCCTCTCAGGATAGCTGAGGTGAGCCTTACCTGGAAAAGGGAGTCATCCTTGCTATCAGAGTGAAGTAAGAGTCAATGTGTCAGCCTCGCATGTTCGTCTGCCATGCTTCTGACTGTTGTACATGTGTACACGTGTAGTTTGCTGGTCTGCACTTCTTTGCTTCAAGAAGCCTCCCTCTTGGCATTTCTGCTTCTCTTGGCGAGAACTGTGATAGAGCACCTGCTCTTCCAACAGACATTCTGTCAGGAGGCGAAATTCTGGGAGTGGGAACTGAATTGTTATGGCTGGACTCTGGGTGATGTCAGAGGGACGTTTTTGATAATGCTGCTTGGGCACGAAAATCTTTATTCGAGGCTTCTCCTGGCCTGAAGTGTGCTAATCCTGAATAAATGAATCCTTTAGAGTAACTGCCGGAGGGATTTCTTGATTGGGAATTCTGACACGGAGGGTTGTCACACAATGTGTGTAAAGGCCTCAAGGCCTGTTGGGCGTAGCCCTTGATCCAACAAAGTGAGATGTGTTGGACTTCAGCTCCCGGAATCCCAAATGGCCAAAGCCCATGCTAACCCTGGGCAAGGTGGACATCGAGGCAACATCAGTGTTTGTACAAGTATTCTAAAACGGGAGCAGCTGCTGTGTCTGGTGAATGTTCAGTCTTGCATGATTTAGAAGCAAGTCTCTGGATCTTCTACTTTTCTCTCTCCTCAGGATTCAGAGGTGACCCAGGTTTCATGGGAATGCCCGGGAAAGATGGACCTGTGGGTGATCCAGGTTTCCCTGGTCCAAAAGGTGCAACAGGCCTTCCAGGTAAGTCCTGGAAAATGCACATAACTCCAGACCAAACCATATGATAGATGATTGGATGTGTACCATTCGTGAGAAGTTGTGGGGAGGCTGGGAAAGGAATGGAAGGAAGAGCAGACATAAACAATCAAGAGATAGATGGTCCTTATCTCATAAATAGCAACTCAACCCAGGTGGGGAGAAATCTAAGAAACAATTTGAATCCAAAAGACTCTGCCTTAATTAGCTCATAAAGGAGGGTGGAAAATTCCTCGGATTGTTTCTAAGATTCTGTATTTACTTCCAGACCAGCGTTCAAGATGCCCTACTGAAACCTCTGTACTGTAGTTCTTGCCTCCTTGATTTTGCCCAGCTGCACTGGGTTTGGCTTTCATCATTCTAGGATGAACCCAAACTTTAAGTTTATTTTGAAGCTGAAGTTATGATAGAGATGTTTATGGAGTTTTCAGATTTTACAGAACTTTGCTTGCTGTATCAGTCCAGGAGAAATTTGTGGTCCGAAAGTGGTCCCTCTTTCACTGGGTGCTACATTTGGGGTTCCAGACAGGCAATCATGCCATTTTGTAGGACATTCCTCTCCATTGTCAGGCATCCTTGGGTTATTCTGGGATCATTTTTTTACCATGGTCTTTTTTGAAAAGTTAAAGATTTTGTGGGATTCTCTAGGCGGATACATCTTTCATCGCTGATTGGCAACTGGAAGAACAGTTGGGGGTGGGGGAGATTGGGATGGTCTGTCCTGACCAGGAATGTTCTGCACTCTGGCAGTTCATTGCATGATTGTTGCACATTGTCCTCTCTGATAATGACAGAAAAATCTGACCTTGGATTTTCTGACCAAATTGGTATGATACCCATGAACGTTATCTCTGCAAGTCATCCTTTCTGTTTTATATAGGTTTCCCTGGGCTGCAAGGAGCTCCAGGTTCAGCCCAAGTAGCAAAAGAAATCAAAGTTCCTCCTGGCTTAATAGGATTTCCTGGAATTGATGGCATCCCTGGTTTAAATGGAGATCCTGGCTTCCAGGGGCAAATTGGAGCACAAGGTAAAACAAGCTACATTGTCCTTAGAAATGGGGATATGCAAAGCTGGGAAAACACGTTCTCTAAAGAACCCTTGGAGGATCCATCTTCCAGTGGTTACCTAAAAAGAACTTCCAGGCTTAGAGCAAGATACTTTGAATACTAATTTGTCAAAAAGAAACCGTAATTTGACCTTGGAGTTTTATACTTTGTAAAAACATGTTGGTCCACCTGAACTACTCCTGAATGGGACAAAAGTTTGTGTTGATCAACAGGTCCCAAAGGAAAGGCAGGCACACCTGGCCAGGTGGGAATCAATGGCTTTCCAGGTTCTCCAGGGATGGTGGGAGACCCAGGAAATCCAGGAAATCCAGGGCTAGCAGGATTTGAAGGTAAGTTTATATATATTCGAGTCTTTTGACTTGGGTGTGCTATAAAAACTGTAAAATAATAATGACTGATATGCTTCATGAAATGCTACTGATGTGTAAATGCCACAAGGGCTAATCAATCTTCATAGAAGATTACTCTTCATAGCAAGCAGGGAAGCCAAGTCATCAGTTGTTCCTAAATGCTACTCCTGGAGGAAGGTTGTAGTCTGACCAAACAAGGTGAGTGAAAGGGGGGAATTCACAAAGGCCACTGGCTTTAGGTGGGAGCCAGTGTGGTATAGTAATTAAAGGTACGGGACCAGACACCGGGAGACTTTAAGTTCTAGTCTTGCTTTAGACCCAAAATCACCTGGGTGACCTTGGGCCAGTCCCTCTCTCACAGCCTTAAGAAGGAGGCAACAGCAAACTCTTTCCAAAAATGTTGCCAAGAAAACCGCAGGGACCTGTCCAGGCAGTTGCCAGGAGCCCACACTGACTTGAAGGCGCACACACAAAGTTGCCTTAGATTAGGCTGACCATACGTCCTGTTTTGAACGGGACAGTCCCGGTTTTTTTAGCATTTTTCAACCGTCCCGTCGTTTTGATAAAAATCTCAATTTTGTCCTGTTTTTTAAAATCGGCGGGAATGGTGCAGAAGGAGGATCTGAGCCGGAGCTGCCGATTGGAGGCAGCCCAGAAGAGGAAGCCATCCCACCTATCAGCGCATGGCAAAGGAGGGACTGGGGGCGGGGTTTGCAGGCGGGAGCCAATTACGCAGACTGGGGGGCGGGGTTTGCAGGCGGGAGCCAATCACGCGGACCGGGGGCGGGGTTTGCAGGCGGGAGCCAATCGTGCGTACTGGGGGGTGGGGACCCCTGTCTTTTTCATGAATACGGAATATTACATAAGACCCCATCCCATTTTGCCATCCCAATGTCCCGTTTTTGTCTCAAGGAAATATGGTCAGCCTACCTTAGATAGTCTGCTTATATGCAGTTGAAGAAGAGGTAATTCTGCAACAAGTAAAGGAAATGATGGCAGCCCAACTCCCAATTGACTTGCGGGCTTTCAACTGAGACATACCCGCTTGGTGCGGGTTGTGAACGAACCTTCTGCAGGCCGGCCTGAGCCTTGTGGGCAGATACCAGTCACGGGCCACATGCAAGCCCCTCTCTTTCTTCACAGGACCACCCGGGAATCCGGGTCCGGCTGGGTTGCCTGGAATGCCAGGTCGCAGCGTTGGGGTTGGCTACACCTTGGTGAAACACAGCCAGTCGGAGCAGATCCCGCCCTGCCCGGTGGGCATGAACAAACTCTGGGAAGGCTACAGTTTGCTGTTTGTGGAGGGCCAGGAGAAGTCCCACAATCAAGATCTGGGTAAGCAGAGTATCCAAGCTGGGAAGGGGAAAGCAAAGGGCAGGAACGAATGCCTCCATTCATTAAAGAGAAGCTGATTTTGCAGTCAGGACTTGGAGGAGGGAACAGCTGGACTGCCAGATGCTGGTTCCAACCAGGATGCTTACAGACAGCAGCAGTAGCATTGTGGTGAGAGAGAACACTCCAGAGTGGAAATCAGGAGACCCCAAATTTGGGTTCTGTTCTGGGCAATCCCTGTGAATGCAATTTTTTCAGGCTTGGCTACTGGGTATGTATGATGGAACGTGAGGGCGACCTTGGAGAACAGAGGGAAGAGATGCTGCCTAGGGAACGATCAGATGAAAGGGAGTCCGAGAGAGGATAAGGGTCTGAAGAAGAAACTTAGGAAAGACCACCCTGACCACTCAAGCGATAAATAGGGAGGGAGAGAGATTTGTTTTTTTTTTTTAACAAATTTTATTAGATTTTAATTTTACATAGATAAAAGTTTGAAACAGAAAAGAAAATAGAAATACAAATCAAGAAAAAAGAAAAGATAAAAAAGTGTAGTAAAGGAAAAAAGAAAAAAAGATAAAGCTGAAACAGAATTTGGTCAACTTCCGATTTGTATCTGGTCATGGTATTTTAAAAATTTTATCTTACATGCTAGGTCTATATATAATATTAAAGAATATTTCTTGTCTATTACATCAATATATATATATTTTAATCTTCAAATCCCCATATAAGCTTTGCCCCTCCCGCATCTTGTAAATAGTCAGTTAATGGTTTCCACTCTTTAAGGAAATAATTATTTGGATTTTCTTTTAATAAACATGTCAGTTTATCATTCTCTGCCATATCCATCAATTTTAACATCCAATCTTGTATTGTAGGCGATATCTGGTTTTTCCAATTTTGTGCAAAAATAAGTCTTGCTGCTGTAATCATGTATTGCATAATCCTTGTAAATTGCTTCCCAGGTTGTCCATCAATTATTCCCAGTAAGAAAAATTCCGGTTTAAATGGAACTCGAATTTGTAATATATTTTGCATCAATGCATGTATTTGAGTCCAAAATTTCTTTGCAGTCTCACATGTCCACCACATATGGTAAAAAGACCCCTCTTTTTTTTTACATTTCCAACATAAGTTGGAGACATTTCCATACATTTTAGAAAGTTTTTGTGGGGTCATATACCATCTGTACATCATCTTATAAAAGTTTTCTTTTAAATTATAACACAAAGTAAATTTTAACCCTTTGGTCCACATATCTTCCCATTGTTGCATTTGAATATTATGGCCAATATTTTTAGCCCATTTAATCATACAGTCTTTAACTTGTTCCTCTACCATTTCACCTTTTAACAATAATTTATACATTTTTGCAATTAGATGATCATCTGTCTCACATAGTTGTATCTCAAATTCCGATTTGGTTTGTTCAAATTCAAGGTCTTTCTTATCTAATTTAAATTTCTCTACGAGCTGCATATATGAAAGCCATTGAAAACTGTATCCCTCTGATACCAATTCTTCTATTGATTTAATTATATATTGTCCTTGTTCTTTCTTTAAAAAGTCTTTGTAGGTTAACCATTTATCTTTATTTCTTACTTCTGTTCTGTAGAATGCTTCTTGTGTAGAAATCCATAAGGGTCTTTTATAACATAAGATTAATTTATATTTATTCCAGATTCTTAACAAGGATCTTCTAATATAATGGTTTTTAAAGTCCACATTAACTTTAACTTTATCGTACCACAAATATCCATGCCATCCATATCTTAATTCATGTCCTTCCAAATTCAATAATTTTTCATTTTTCAAAACTATCCATTCTTTAATCCAAACCAAGCAACAAGCAGCATAATATAATTTCAAATCCGGTAGACCTAGTCCTCCTCTTTCTTTAGAGTCTTGCAATACTTTATATTTTACTCTTGGTTTTTTCCCTTGCCAAATAAACTTAGAAATATCTCGCTGCCATTGTTTAAAAGGTTCTTCTGATGCCAATATAGGTAGTGTTTGAAAAAGATATAAAATTCTTGGCAAAACATTCATTTTAATTGCTGAAATTCTACCTAATAATGATAATTGCAGTTTTTCCCAATGTTCCAAATCTTTTTTAATATCCATCCAAAGTGGAATATAATTATTCTTAAACAACTTAACATTTTTAGTTGTTAAATATACTCCCAAATATTTTACTTTTTCTTCCATTGAATATCCTGTTATTTCTTTCAATTTCTCTTGTTGGTGGTAATCCATATTTTTGGTCAAAACTTTTGTCTTCTGTAAATTCACTTTGAACCCTGCTAGCGACCCAAAGTCTTTTAGTTTCTGTATTAATATTTCAATTCCTTCTAGTGGATTCTCCAAAGTAATGACTAGGTCGTCAGCAAATGCTCTTAGTTTATAAACTTCTTTTTTAACTTTAATACCATGGATACCATCATCTTGTCTAATATCTCTAAGTAAAACCTCTAATACCAATATAAACAAAAGTGGAGATAATGGACAACCTTGTCTAGTACCTTTTTGTATTTCACATGGCTTACTAAATTCTCCATTAACAATTATTTTGGCAAATTGTGGAGTATATATTGATTTAATCCATTTTATAAAATTTCCTCCAAAATTCATATTTTCCAAAACTTTGAACATAAAAGGCCAATTTAAGTTGTCAAAGGCTTTTTCAGCATCAATAAATATCAAGGCAGCTTGTTTATCATAGTGTTGATCCAAATATTCAATTACGTCTACTATGTTTCGGACATTGTCATGAATTTGTCTTTTGGGTAGAAAACCAGTTTGGTCTTGATGAATAAAATCCTTAAGTATATTCTTCATTCTTTCTGCTAATATCGTTGTAAATATCTTATAGTCATTATTCAATAAAGATATTGGTCTGTAATTTTTAGTTAATGTTAAGTCCTGTTGTTCTTTGGGTATCAATGTTATATGTGCTTCTTTCCAAGTTTCAGGCATAATTCCTGTTTCCAAAATAGAATTCATAGTCTTCTGCAAAGGTAGACATAAATCCTCTTCAAAACATTTATAGTAGGCTGCTGACAATCCATCCGGTCCAGGAGCTTTTCCACTACTAATTTTCTTAAAAGCTTTTATCAATTCTTCTTTTGTTATAACATTATTTAATATCAATCTTTGTTGGTCATTAAGAACAGTTAGTTTTTGTTTATTCAAATATTCTTCAATCTCATCCAAGTTGACATCTTGTTTTTTATATAATTTAGAATAATAGTCATGAAAGGTTTTTTGAATGTCCATATTATTCACCAGAGTTTTTCCTTCATGTTGAATATTAGTAATCAAATTCTTTTGTCTTTGTTTCCTCAATTTATAAGCCAGCCATCTACCTGGTTTATTTGCATATTCAAAATATTTTTGTTTTGTAAATTTCATTTGAGTCTCTATCTCTTGAGTTAATATCATTGATATTTGCTTTTGTAGAAATTTAATTTGAGTGAGCAAAGTGTCATCCATTGGTTTATCTCTCAAATCTAACTCTTTACTTTTAATTTCATCTAAAATCAATTGAATTCTTTTTTGTTTTTTCTTCCTCATTTGAGCATTGTATTGAATAAAATAACCCCTCATATATGCTTTACTGGCTTCCCATACAGTTTGAATATTAGTCCCTTTGTTCAAATTAAATTGAAAATATTCTCTTAATTTTTTTTTGCATACATCAACTACATCATTATTCCGTAGTAGTGACTCATTCAATCTCCATCTAAATACATTCCGTTTCCCTTTAAGGGTCAACATTACTGGATTATGATCTGATAAAGTCTTAGGTAATATATCAACTTTGTTAATATCCATCATCAAATTTTTAGATATCAAAATCATATCTATTCTAGAATGTGATTTAAATCTCTCTGAATAATATGTAAATTCTCTGGAAGTCCCATTCATACATCTCCAAATGTCTTGTAAATCCAACATCTCTTTCAAGTCGAAAAATGTTTGTGGCAATTTTCCCTGTGTTTGCTTCACTTCTTTTTGTGACTGTCTATCCAATCTGGGGTAAATTACCCCATTCCAATCCCCCATGAAACACCAATTGTCATAAGTTAAATCCAAAAGTTTATCCATCAGGTTTTTATAAAATACTCCTTTATCCATATTCGGTGCATAAAGTCCAACTATCAGTGTTTTATGTCGGACACGACTAAACGACTGAACAACAAATCAGTGTTTTAGTTCCTTGTATGTTAATTTCTACTACAATGTATCGACCCTCTTCATCAGCTAATATCAATTTTGGGTTTAACTTTGGTTGTACATATAAGACTACCCCTTTAGTTTTTTTATATCCAGCCGAAATAAATTCTTCTCCAAGATGTTTTTGAATCAAATATTTAGTATCTTTTTTACAAATATGAGTCTCTTGTAAACAACTTATGTCCAATTTCTGTTTTTTCAAAAAATGAAATATCTTTCTTCTTTTTTGTGGAGCATTGGCTCCATTAATATTCCATGTCAGATATTTAAGTTCCATTGGTGTTTTATTCTTTAAAATCCCTTTGTTAAGTCCACACCTGTAGCTCCTTTCTCAGATAGATCTTCAGTCTTCTCTTTGTCTTTCGATGTTTCTCCTCCTTTTGTCAATTCTCCTTCTGGTAAACCCATTTCTTTCTTGTATTTCTCTAAAAAAGCTTTTGCTTTTAAAATGGAAGTTATTTTGAATCTCTGTCCTTTAAACTCAAACGATACGCCTTCCAATTTTTCCCATCTGAATGAAATACTATGTTGCCTTAATTTGTCTGTAAGGAAAGAATAGTCTTTTCTTTTCCTAATTATTCTCAAGGGAATTTCTTTTAATACAATTATTTCCTTCCCTTCTATATTTAATCTAGTATTATAATGCTTCCTTAAGATTTGCTCTTTTGTCACTTTTCTTACAAAATATATCAATATGTCTCTAGGGACTTTTCTTTCCTTAGCATAACGTGAGTTTACTCTGAATATCTTGTCTATCTCCAAATCTAAATCTTGTTCTCTTGTCTCCAAAAATTTAGCTAATTCAAAAGTCATCCTTTCTCTCACATTTTCATCTACTTGTTCTGGAATTGCTCTAAATCTCAAGATGTGCTCCTTCTCTCTCATTTCTGCTAAAGCTGTGATATCTAGATTATGTTCAATCTCTTTAATAGCATATTCTGATTTATCTTCTAATTTTTGCATCTGGCTTTGCGTATCTTTAAGTTCTCCTGACAGAGAATTGACCACTTCCTTAACTGTTTGAATTTCTTTTTTAAAATCTTGCTTAATCTCTCGGGTTATTTCTTTCTTCATATCGTCCATTTTTTTGTCTAATGCTGTAATCTGATCTTCCATCTGCTTCGTGGAGTCATCCATTTTCTTATTTATTGCTGTATTCTGGTCATCCATTTTCTTATTTATTGCTGTATTCTGATCATCCATTTTCTTATTTATTGCTGTATTCTGATCATCCATTTTCTTATTTAGTGTTGCAACAGCTTCTAATATCTTTTTCATTTCTGGTAATAAAGCTTCTGAGGCAGATGTAGCAGGTGTAGCAGAATCAATAGGTGGTCCTCCAGGGAGGGAGAGAGATTTGTACTTTCAGACTTGCAAGGTTCTGTTAACATAGCCTTACAATAAAGTAGAATTCGTTCATCTAGTCATGTTTCCTGTATGGTTTACCTGGAAGAGCTGATAGTGTGTGTCATGGTCTGTGGGAATGACCTTGGGAGACAGGAGGAAGAGCCGCAGACTAGGCAACAGTCGGATAAGAGTCAGCTGAGCCCATAGAAGGAATGGAGGCGTGGCAAACAGCTCAGAAGGGACCCTCCCTAATTTCTTGGGCTTTAAAGGTGAGGGGGGGGGAGAGATGTACTTTCAGACTTTCAAGATTGTTAATGTAACCTTACAATAAAATTAGAGCTAGTACTCCTGGGTGTGCTTCTTGTCTGGACTACCTCACAAGGCTGACAGTTATGTACAAGGATCGTTATAACAGCCTACCTTGTATGTACGAGTTACAATGCAATAACAAAGAAAAAAAACTTTTGGAAGGCCCCTTCGCATAAAAGGGTACAGCGTCCCAATAAGGCACACTTCAGTACTGCCTTGCCCATTCAGTGGCTGAGCCCGAAACAAGGACTGCAGCTCCCACTATCAACAGGGATGCTTTCCATGGGATAAATGACCTGCAGGTCACTGCATATAATATGCTTCCCATTTCTTTCATTCTTCATCAAGGCAGTTTAAATTCTGAGGGAGGGAGGGAGGGAGGGGGAAAGGGAGGGGAAGGGAGGGAGGGAGGGAGGGAGGGAGGAAGGAAAGGAGGGAGAGAAGGAAGGGAGGGAGAGAAGGAAGGGAAGGGAAGGGAAGGGAAGGGAAGGGAAGGGAAGGGAAGGGAAGGGAAGGGAAGGGAAGGGAAGGGAAGGGAAGGGAAGGGAAGGGAAGGGTCCAGTGAATATGCTATTTATTTATAGTGCAGAATTTGTTTATATGGCCCACTATAGTCTAGTTGAAGAATTTAGAATTATACAGACATGAAAGCCTTGTTCCCGATCCTTGGGTATCTGATTCAGCCACGTCTCTGGATTTTTCTCTTTCCTCCTTTCAAGCATACCCTCCTTCCATGAGGGTCAGAAACTGAAGGCGTTTTTCACCAATACTAAGAGTGGAGATTGTTCAGGCAGCCGACTTCCGCTGAACATCCCGCAGTCCCAGCTGCAGAAACGGGGGCCCTTTTGAACGCCTTGTTTCTCCCTTCCTTCTCCTTGTCCCTCAAAGGTTTCGCTGGGTCCTGCCTGCCTCGCTTTAGTACCATGCCGTTTATTTACTGCAACATCGATGAAGTGTGCTACTACGCCAGCCGCAATGATAAATCGTACTGGCTTTCCACCACCGCTCCGATTCCCATGATGCCCGTCAGTAGCTATCAAATCGCCCAGTACATCAGTCGCTGCTCAGTGTGCGAAGCGCCCTCCCAAGCTGTCGCTGTCCACAGCCAGGACATCACCATCCCACAATGCCCTGAAGGCTGGCGCAGTCTCTGGATCGGGTACTCCTTCCTCATGGTGAGAAATCACGGGAGGGACTTTCACATGTGGGAACGCACATCCTTTGGGTGCATACTGTATACGCTGGGCACATGTCCGCGCTCTTTCCATGGCATTTCGAGCTGGGCAATCCTCATTGGATGGCCACTGGAGCCCCTTCCTCATCATATCACCAAAATTGGATTGCATTTTAGTAGCTGTAATTTGGGGGCAGGGTTATTGTGTTCAGTCTTGAAAAGGGAGGCCTTGGGGTTCATTGGATGCTTCACTTTTTAACATTTCCTAGCCTGCTGTTTGGAAGGCATGACGGCACCCAATGCAGCTTTTAATTGCAGGGGGGGAAATAGTAATTTTGGTATGCATTTGGCTGTGACTCTTGTACACAGGTCTGCTGTCAACCGGGGCACCAATCCTGATTTACAGGTAGTCCTCACTTGATGAACACAGTTGGGCCCAGAATTTCGGTTGCTAAGCAAAACGGTGATTAAACAAATCTGACCCAATCTTACGACCTTTTTTGCGGTGGTGGTTAAGCCAATCACCGTGGATGTTAAGCGAACCACGTGGTTGTTAAACAAATCACGTGGTTCCCATTGATTTTGCTTGCCAGAAGCCGAACAGGAAGGTAGAAAATGGCGATTGCATGACTACGGGATGCTGTGACGGTCATAAATGCAAACCAGTTGCCAAGCGCTTAAATTGTAATCATGTGACTGTGGGGACGCTGCACTGGTCATGCGAGGACTGGTCACAAATTGTTTTTTCCAGCACCGTTGTAAGTCCGAAATGAATAGTTGTCAAGTGAGGACTACCTGTATTGCACTTCAGAAACTGGCCATTTATAGGGCCGTGTTGACTCAGATGTATGCCTTTGGTTTTCTGTAGCACAGTTGATACGATTCTTCCCATCAGCCTCCTGAGCATCTTTTCTTGCTGTGGCTTTGTTTCAGCACACCGCTGCCGAAGGGGGCGGCCAGTCCCTTGTCTCCCCTGGATCTTGCCTAGAGGACTTTCGTGCAACTCCTTTCATCGAATGCAACGGTGCCCGAGGAACGTGCCACTACTTTTCCAACAAGTACAGCTTTTGGCTGACGACGGTGGAGCCGACCCATCAGTTTGCAGACTTTCCCATCTCAGAAACGCTGAAAGCGGGACAGCTCCGGACACGGGTGGGACGGTGCCAAGTCTGCATGAAAAATTTGTAGCAAAGGCCCGAACGTCAGACCTTATTTCTATAAGACCAAGAAATTAGCATTTGTGCCCAGCTGGGCAATTGATGTCTCCCCAAAACTCCCCTGAGCCCTCTGTCTACAGGTAGTCCTCGCTTAACGACCACAATTGGAACCGGAATTTCGATTGCTAATTGAAGCGGTCATTAAGCAAATCCGACCCGATTTTACCACCTTTTTTGTGGCAGTTGTTAAGCAAATAATCATGGTTGTTAAGCGAACGACGCAGTTCCCCATTGATTTTGCTTGCCAGAAGCCAGCTGGGAAGGTCAAAAATGGTGATCACATGACCACGGGACGCTGCAATGGTCATAAATGCAAGCCAGTTGCCAAGTGCCCAAATCGTGATCACATGACCACGTGGATGCTGCGACAGTCATAATGTGAGGACTAGTCACAAGTCAGTTGTTTCAGCACCACCGTAAGTCCAAACCAATGGTCATTAAGCGAGGACTACCTGTATATCAAAATACGGTGCTATCTTTTCCCCTTGTTTTTATCTTCCTGGCTACCTCAGAAAGTCTTTTTCTGCCTTCCCAAGTGCTACATTGTCTTGGCTTTTGATGTACTAAACTGTTTTTCGTCAGATACATTGATCTTGAGCAAAGGTTTCCTCTCAAGACTTTGATCGTAAGGTGTTAAGGATTTAAGATGTGTCAGGAATTTCACAAATGTTTTTGCCTGCATGCACACACCTCTTCTAATTATGTTACTCATTTATTTTCAGCCTATGTTAACTGCTTATTTTAGGCCTAAAAAAAACCACACTTGGCTGCCTAGTTCTGTTTTTCTGTTACAAGTGGCATGATGGGTTCTGAAAGTTCAGGTTCATGGAGCAGGTTAACTATATTGATCAAAGCCTGCCTGGCGCACTATTAAACAGTGAAGTGACAATAAAATAAAATAAAATAACATAACATAATAAAATAGAATAAATAAGCCTGTTAGGAAAAGAAAATATTGGGATTTTTAATCCGTAACTTGAGGAGCAGGCCTACAAGTGTTACAAGAATGATAATGTGCACCTTTTGACATAGCATCGACTTGAGGAATTTTTATGGTGATGATGCAGTTTTATTTCACCCGCTTGATTATTCAGCCCAGGAATGTTAATCTAGCAGTGTGGCTACTCTGTGTAATGTTTTCATAGGAATGTTTCTGAACCATCGTTCAGCTTGTTTGCTAATGTGCCGTGCTAGTCTTCTCTTGTTGCGTTCAGTGGTGCAATTCACAGGCCCCCTTGAACATGACACTTCTTGGCTCAAATGCCAAGGTATTACTTGAGCATTTGTCTGGCGAGACAGCTCCTTCCTTTCTATGCTGGGACATCTGAATGCTTTCTGGGCTCATCAGTTATTGTTTCACGTAGCATCCAGACTGAGAAACTATGTGGGTAGCAAACCAACGTCAAGTAATGGTTGAAAATTTTAATCTGTTCCACTCTGATAACAATCGTCCCTTGGCTTGGTCACAGCTACTGTTAATTAACCAACAGAAGAATTCTTCAGGTCTGGTGGAGTGAGGAGGGAAGAGAATGGCCAAGAGGTCCATCACTTAGGTTCACCAATAGAAGTTAGATGTAGACTTGACCATGGTGGACTAGGGAGCAATTGAACATATTAGATAATTTCCCAAAGGAAGAATTAAAAATTGCTAAGTAGAAAAAGCTGGGGTGCGTCTCCTGCCAATCTGGGCTACAATTCAGCTGGCTAAGAATGCTGAAAATAGCCAAGACTTGGTTTATGTCTCACCAGTTATCCTGGAATTCTAGCCAAGAGGATATAGATTAGTAAATTAGTATGTTTTCTAGTTTCTGTTACAGCTTAATTCTCTGGTGCTTTGATTCTTTGTTCCTAACTGCATGGCCGAGCCTTGATCTACTATCTGTGCCTTTGTTCACTTGCTTGAGTGATGTCTGCCCCGCTTAACTTTTTGACTCCCTTGGTTCCACAGTATATCATCTATTTCGCCCAGTTTTCTACAAGCTGCTTTTACAGCCTCAACCCATGTATGTTTCCATCTGGAAGATGGGTAAACGCTATCACCTTTAAGAATATCTTCTTAATTCCTTAATAATATACTGATATTCATGTGTTCTACAAATGCTCTTGGACTTCATACAACCATGATACGTTGATCCGTAAATAGTCTAAAATTACATTTGGTGGCAGCTTTCAAGTTTATGTAACAGCCATACTTCTCCATCACTTGTAATGAGTGTACAAGCTGGAGCAACAGTTACTAGTCCTTGATGAAAATAGTTTCAAACATCATCACTTCTTCTGTCTCCGTGCTGTAATTGTACATAAAATGAGAAAAGTCACCTGTTGATTATTCAGTTGCACGTCACTAGATTTCATTTCTACAATATTGTTTGCCTTAATTTTTCGAGGTAGCCTTGGAATTGCTGGTGCTTAAAATAATTAATATACTACTAAATAGGTTAGTTTTATGTTAACGTAACACTGAGTAGAAGTTGGATGAACTGACTCTTCTGCCAATACTACGGTTTTCTTTATTTTACTTTTGCTGATCTTTCATTTTGTAATGCACTGCTGAAAATATTTTCAGAGCACTGACTATATTTTGACTTTGTTTTCCTAAGAAGCGGAAAAACACAGCATGTCCATTTTGTGGGTTATATTCCATTCCCTCCTTATAATAACCCCCTCCAGACACATACTCGATTTGTTTAAGTTGTAAAGTGAATTTATACTAAACCTATGGGATCATAGAATTGTGGAGTTGGAAAGAGCCACAAGGATCATGTAGCTCAACCTTCTTCAATGGCCAGAAAGATCAATTAAACTATCAGCAGGAGTTGGCTGTCCATCCTCTTAAAAACCTCCAGTACTTTCAGGTCTTGGTCAAAGGAGAGGGCAGTTTTCACACAGAAGGTGCTCGGGTTTAAAGAGAACTCAGAAGAGATTTTAGTATGCTTAAAACAGAAATGGTGCTGAAGAGCAGAGCCCAAGTTCTACATAATGACTGTATCAATTAAGCCAACACTGAGGGAAAAATATCAGCAGTTGCCTTGTTAGTTTTCAGACTTTTCTTTGGCAGTTGTTCCCAGGTAAAACACTCTCTCTTGAGTTGCATCAAACGGGAACAAAAAAGATCCCCATAACCATACTGTAGGGTTTTTTTGTTTCCCCCCCTTTTTTAAAAAAAAAACAGGATCAACTATTTAAAAGCTCATGAATAATGCTTTACTAGTGCCATCTTCTGCCCTCAATTATATTAATTCCTCCCAAATATACGGGTGATGTTGACCATTTTTTTTAAAGAAATCATACTTCAAAAGAATTGTGCAATTCTTGGCAGGTTCCATATTTTGAAAGTATAGGTAGTCCTCACTTAACGACTGCAATTGGGACCAGAATTTCAGTTGCTAAGCGATGCAATTGTTAAGCGAATCCAACCCAATTTTATGACCATTTTGTGGTGGTCGTTAAGAGAATCACATGGTCATTAAATGAACCATGTGGTCTTTATGAGAATCATGTGGTTCCCCACTGATTTTGCTTGCTGGAAGCCAGCTGGGAAGGTCGAAAATGGCGATCACATGACTGCGGGACACTGAGGCGGTTGTAAGTGTGGGGACTGGTCAGACGTCAGTCTTTTCCACCGCTGTTCACTAAATGAATGGTCATTAAGTGAGGACTACATGTAGTATTAAAAGCCCAGTAACGCCTTGGTGCGCCACTTGAGGGATGATGTAGTAATGCAAATTGCTGCTGAGAACTATGGATGTAGTGGTCAAACACCACTGCAGAGCACTAGGGTTGAAGAATAAATGCAAACTCCACCAATGAAGCATCTAATTCTGCATATAACAGAGGTACTAGCTAACACAGTTTTTTTTAATCTGCTGGTATGGTGATGGTTGTTGTTACTAGCCACATGATGTGGAGCGATTATGACCTATGCGTGACCACATCAGGGTAAATAATTGGAAAATTGAGGCCAACTACTTTTATTTTGATAGACACCATTCTCTGGTTCTTAAAAAGTTCCAAATAACCCAGAAAGATCTAGCATCCAACCTATTCAACAGTTAAGAAATGAGGTGCACAAATAAAGTGCTCTTACAAGGGGCAACATGTAAATGTTTAATTTAAAATAAATAAGATACAGCTGAAACAAAAAAGTGTTTTCTTTTACTCAGAAGCAAAAGGTTTAATAATGATTTGAAGTTAAGGTCAAGGTGAAGGGTCATCATAATTATCAAGAGATCTCTTGTACCTTCCAAGAACATGGGAGGCAGTTTGAGGAGTTGAAGCGTTGCCTTCCAGCCTCCTGCTTATTGATGTATCTCCTAGAAACAGGAAAAGTTTTGTAAAATTGCACGTTACACATGTCCTTCCGTAAAAACACTCCGGGGTTTCGAAGTGCAGTTGCAAGAAGTGTTAAAAGTATTGAACAAAAGCATTGGTTTTGCCTGATCAGGTGGATCTTTGAAAAACAAGGCAATGGCGTTTGCCCCTAAAAAAATTGTCCATGTGAAGGAACAAGAGGTGAACATACTCCTCAGCTTCATGCTTTCAGTGTGAGCAAAGCTATTGCATTATACTATATGGAGCAATAATTACCATCCAGCTATCGTTGATGCTGGCAAGGCCGTTCTCAGCAAGGCATCAAGCCAGTTTTGCTTTCATGTTCTCCAAAAGTTCATCTTCAGACAAGATTCTTTTCTTGGGGGACAAAGACATGGGCTGGGGCCGGGGTCCATGCCCTTCCCAAGAAGCGTCTTTGTGGTTTTTTTGGAACTGTTCTCCTGAGGTCTTGTGCTCTGTTCACATGCAGGCACTTCAGGGTAAGAAAGGCTCTGTGGTCTTATTCCAGCCCTGGGCGGCACGCCAGGTTGCCTTCATACACTCAAGATCTCAAACTCTTCTTCCAATTCAAACAGCTTATCGGTGGAGTCAATGAGCTCTACGAAAAATGGAGAAACAGGATTTCTTTGTAAAAATGGGCTCGCTCTTGCAAAAACGTCCCCATCCAGCCTTGCCATGGTAGTGCCCCAATGGCTGGGAATTCCAGAAACTGCACTCCTAACTATCTGGAAAATTGGATTGAGAATGGCTGTTTGAAAGCAAACGAGTGAGGAATAAACCAACCCATCAGAGATCGCAGAGACCTCTCCCCGCATAACTTAGCTGTCTGTAACAACACACCCATAGAGACCTTTCCATTACGGCATAAATATGCTTAAAAGGTACCAGTGGATGCTTTATTGACTTCGCAGCAATTGATCGATCTTTTGACGCAGAAGAATAAGGAGAGACTAGACCAGAGCTTTCCAAATGTTTCATGTTGGTGACACACTCTTACAGCAAAGCATCATTTCGCGACACACTCTTACAGCAGGGCACAAGGCAGGCACTAGGACCTGCATGGAATCACAGCAGGTTTGGAGGCAGCCAGGCACAAGGCAGGCACTAGGACCTGCGCGGAATCCTGGCAGGGCAGGTTTGGAGGCAGCAGGGCACAAGGCAGGCACTAGGACCTGTGCGGAATCACAGCAGGTTTGGAGGCAGCCAGGCACAAGGCAGGCACTAGGACCTGCGTGGAATCCTGGCAGGGTAGGTTTGGAGGCAGCAGGGCACAAGGCAGGCACTAGGACCTGCATGGAATCACAGCAGGTTTGGAGGCAGCCAGGCACAAGGCAGGCACTAGGACCTGCGTGAAATCCTGGCAGGGCTCGGAGGCAGCAGCAGCCGCGACACACCCAGACACTGCAGCCGACACACTAACGTGTCCCGACACACAGTTTGGAAAGCTCTGGACTAGACAGTAAAGTCTCAGTTCAAGTTTGCTAGGGATGAGCAGGACTTTGGCTTTGATTCCAAAAAGGTGCTTTGGAGCATGAATGAGTACCCACCTACAAGTTTTAAAACTGCTGCATCTCTTCCAAGGGTTGTGCCACTGCTTTTAAGGAGCTGCAACCCTGAAGTTTACTGTTTGGGGCTACATGTCCAAACAGGCTGAAGTCAGTTATAGACCTTGGGGCTTCATTCACACAATGGGCTAAATTTGGTTAGGGTTCTTTTGCAGTTTGGCACTTTGCACAAACGCAGAAAATGAATGGGTTCTGATTTCAGGCTGAGCATATTGTGGGGACCAAGTAATACAGATCACAGCCATGTAGAACGATGGAGGAAGTGAAGTAGATCCATATTAAACACCTCTCTACCTGCTCCGGTGGTTGTTACTTCTGGTTTGGTGGGAGGTATGAAAGGTGGCCAGTGTGGTGGATGCTTCTGAACCAGCTCGAACATTCGTAGACTCTGCTTCTTATGTATCTCCTGGAAGGGACAAAATATCATTTGTAAATGTGCATCACATAAGCAAATTGATTAGCCACCCAGCCCTCATGAATTCAAAATACCACGCTGAATGTTTAAGAGCATGGGAGTTCAGATCATTTGGCAAATAAAAATTATGTTTGCATTTTTATGCCTTCCTGTCCCCTCCACGCTTAACAGTCTTTAAATTTTGTACAAAAAAATATAATCCAAAATTAGGTACTTTTCACTTGAACTACTTTTTGCTCTATGTGCCATAATAGCTCTCAGTTCAAATTTGCTGTCTTATTTAATTGTTATTTAATACCAAATAAAGGGCATTAAAAGGCAAGGAACGAATGAATTTCCAGGCCAATGAAATCCCATTTTTAGAAAAGAATCGCTGTATTTTTCAATTTGCGCTTTTCTTGTGCAAGATCACAGTTCCACTTAGCACACCACATGTGTTAAGCACACAAAAGACTGGAAGGCCTACAAAGCCCTCTCCAGGAAGAGATTTTTTTAAAAAATCAGTACAGCAAAGAAACAACAACAAAAGAACAATTATAAGAAGCTTCACTACAATGGAATAAACGAACAGCAAACATGTATCGTAGCTGGGGGCCTCTCTCTTACCATCATTCCTTCCCTCTTGTTAACAGGGACAGACCTACTCTAACATTGGGGGGGGGGGTTCTGTTAAAAAGAAGGGGGGGTATGCCTGAGAAGACTCATCCCTGAGATCCCTGCCAATGACACGCTCTTAAGAGGGAGCCTGAAAACAGCAGAAACAGAGTAGGTGATTCCAGAGTTATCCAGATCTTGAGCCATGAGGAGTTTATAGGTGACACCCACCACCGTGAATTGTACCAGGGAAGTAACTGGCTTCTGCTGCAGCTCTCAAAGCAGAGATACTGCATAGGAATAGCTAGTAACACCCATCGTGACTTGGGCCTCTGCATTCTGGACCAGCTGAAGTCTCCTGGTGGTCTTCAATGGCAGCTCCGTGTAGGTGCATAGTCCAAACGAGAGATAACTAAGGCAGATGTAACTCAGGCCTCCCAGTCCAGGTAAGGTTGTAGCTGGCCCATAAGATGTAAGTGCAAAGGCCTTGTTCCTCAAGCAGGAGCTGAGAGTCTGAGGACGCCCAGATTATGAACCAGTTCCACGCAGGGTAGTGCAACCCCATCCAGAAGCAGAGCTGATATCTCTCTGATATCAGGAGTTCTGTAATCACAGTCACGGCACTGCTGGTATTGCGTCTAAGCTTGTTCTTCCCCATCCAGACCAAAACAACCTCTAGGAACTGGGAAAGGATTTCGATTATATCCCTATTTCGAAGGGGCTGAGATGTCCAATGGAGTATCGTCAGCATATCTGACCTCCATGCTGATGGCTGATCTCTCTGAACGGCTTCTTAGAGATGTTAAATAGGAGGAGCGAGAATGTTGAGTCCTGCAACATTGTAACACGGAGGGCTCTAGAACAGGATCCCCCTCCCTGAAATTACCACTGACAAACCTCTGACTCAGGAAGGAGAAGAACCACAGAGAAACGATGTTCCCCGATCCTAAACCTTGCAGCCACATCAGCAGAGACCGGGGCTAGCAGCTAAAAAGTTGTGCACGTTATGCAGGTCTTCTAAGCACCATATCCAAACGTGCCCCAAGTAGTAGTTCTGTATAATTTGCATAGTTAGGGTGAGGATACATGAGAGCCAGTTTGGTCTAGTGGTTAAGGCAACGGGCTTGAAAGACTGAGACTGAGACTGTGAGTTCTAGTCCCGCCTTAGGCGTGAAAGCCAGCTGGGTGACCTTGGGCCAGTCCCTGTCTCTCAGTCCTAGGAAGGAGCCAATGGCAAACCAGGAGACTGAGAGTTCTAGTCCCGCCTTAGGCATGAAAGCCGGCTGGGTGACCTTGGGCCAGTCACTCTCTCTCAGCCCTAGGAAAGAGCCAATGGCAAACCAGGAGACTGAGAGTTCTAGTCCCGCCTTAGGCATGAAAGCCAGCTGGGTGACCTTGGGCCAGTCCCTGTCTCTCAGTCCTAGGAAGGAGCCAATGGCAAACCAGGAGACTGAGAGTTCTAGTCCCGCCTTAGGCATGAAAGCCGGCTGGGTGACCTTGGGCCAGTCACTCTCTCTCAGCCCTAGGAAAGAGCCAATGGCAAACCAGGAGACTGAGAGTTCTAGTCCCGCCTTAGGCATGAAAGCCAGCTGGGTGACCTTGGGCCAGTCCCTGTCTCTCAGTCCTAGGAAGGAGCCAATGGCAAACCAGGAGACTGAGAGTTCTAGTCCTGCCTTAGGCATGAAAGCCGGCTGGGTGACCTTGGGCCAGTCACTCTCTCTCAGCCCAACTCACCTCACAGGGTTGTTGTTGTGGGGAAAAGAGGAGGAGGAAGGAGTATTCGGTATGTTCCCCGCCTTGAGTTATTTATAAAAATAATAAAGGTGGGATAGAAAATGAATGAATGAATGAATGACACGGAGACCATCCTGGCAGGTATCAGTATTCAAGAAGCCAGGTGTGGCCGTGGCTGTGCAGGTGTATGCACTGATTAGCTGTGCATGATGAGCTATTTTCCCCCAAGCCACTAGTGAATACACAGATACAAATTATTATTATCATTATTGTTATTCCTTCTACAGTAAGCCTGTTAAACACAAACTAAGAAATGACTAATTTGTACCTTGATGCATTTCCTAATACTTGCCTTTTGCACAAGGCTACACCAGTTATCAAAGTCCTTTTCTTCTTTACAAAAGAATCCCTGTAAGAATTTAAGAATATTAGAAAGGAAAGACAAGGAGCAACCCAATGATGTATACTGGTCATATACATTTCTTCAAATTATCTTGGAGGGGTATTAATTATTATTATTAGCAATCCTTGAAACAGTAAACTTAGGTGCTCATGCAAATCTCTCACAAATAATCAGAACAGATTGTGGTTTCTCATCTCAATAAGAACTAGGCCAAAACACACACTTCAGCTGTGTTCACATGGCATGCTAAGCTATCCCTTGGTCTGTCCCAAACTCCATTTTTACAAATCACAACAGCTTAATTTATATAACACACTGTCAAAACAAGCAGCTATGTTATAGTTTACTCTGTTGTATAAATGCAGTCAGACTAACACTTAGAACTATGTTAACCATTTATCACAATTCAAACAAGAAACTTCTTTGCAAATGTAATCAGCAGCCTATTGCCTTTGCTGGATTCCCTGAACTGCCTCCACAGCACAGGACGCGATGAAAATTCCATTAATGGAGGAGCAAATGACTTTAGTCATGGCATCACTCGAGTAGGTGGGACCCAAGTTTTCAGCTCCTTCTGGATGACATTTGGTGACTGGGGAGGTACAAGGAATGAAAGGGATGCCTTAGCCTCACTTTGAAATGCACAAAAAGGGGGGGGGGGGGGGAGGTGGAGGGGAATCAACCCAATTTGGGAAGAGGGCTTGGAGTTTATTTGAATTGCAGTCCACACTATAAGCCTCTACATGTCTTTAATGCACCTATTTCATCCCTTAAAATCTGCACCCAAAGTTAGGAAGGCCCCCAAAATTTCATCTCTGCCTACTCCACTGGCTGTGATTTGTCCACTTCTGTTTTAACACCTGACCAGGGAACTGTATCAGCATTGCAAGAATACAGGCCTGATGCCTACTATTAAGAGCACAGAGTAGACTGGTTTACTGCCCTATCATCAAATTTCTTGGCCTCAATGCAACGTACAAAGTGAAGGCATGTAAGGTGACAGTGTGAGAAGGGGCTTATCATCCAGTCTTCCAAGCCATGTTTTCCTCAATACTTACTAATGCTACAGAGGGATCAAGATTCATTATCTTCATCCGATGTGGGGCTTGCTGGCAGTGGAAGCTATGGTCGTCAACTGTACCATTCTCATCAGAATCTACAAAGACCTGGGTGGTATGAGGGTCCAGGTAGATCAACTCGTTTCCTACAAAGGCAAGCAAGAAAGGGGTTCGTTGGCAATGAATCGAACTGAAAACCATGCAGTTTTGCACTGCACGCGGACGTTGATTTTTCTTTGCGAGGTTTACAAAACACCTTTCGTTAAATATTAAAACAGTGTAAAATATGGACATCATACAACAATGTGTAATACTGAGATTGTAAAATAAAACCATTATAATAAACCAACGATTATTAGGGCAAATTTCAGGAAGAGGAAACCCTGGATCTTTCATAGGTAGGTGTTGAGTTTATGCAGAAGCATTCCCCACTGGATGTCTCTTAAATCCACAGGGAAAATGAGAGTTGCTTCCACCACTAAATAAAGATGATTCCAATGAATTCAACCACCTGCAGCCCAAGGAGTCAGCAGAGTGACAAAAATAAGGAAAATGGTAGGAAGCAAGAGGAAGAGCGACAGAAGAAGCAACCTCATCCTGAACCTCACCGCTGGTCCATCAAGCCCAGCATCATCCACAGCAGGGAAGAGACTTGTGATGGCTGAACTACAACTCTCAGCAACCTAATAACTGGCCCTGGATGGGCTGCTGGGAGTTGTAGTTCAACATAGGATGCCACAAGATTCCTTATCCTGGGTCTACATTCTCTGGGCTTTAGTCAGGAGCCTCTGGAACATACCAATGCAGCCATGAGAAAGAATGGCAAGGGAGACACGAGAAAAAAACTGTGCCTACTAGAGCTTTGTTTTCACCAGGAAACAAAGGAATAGACCAGTGCTTTCCAAACTGCCGCCGTTGGCGACACACCAATGGCGGCAGCGGTGGTGCGGCGGCGGCATGTACAGCGGCGGTGGCAGCGGCAGCATCCGCTAAAACGCAAAGCGCTGATGGCGCACTGCTGCTGTCGCTGCCGCCGCCGTCATACAAAACACCACCGCGCGTGCCCCCGCCACCACTTACAGGTTGTGTTGCAACACACTAAACTGTGTTGCGACACACTAAAGTGTCGCAACACAGAGTTTGGAAAGCTATGGAATAGACAATACTGCTGAACGGTGAAGAATGCCAAGAACTTACATGGAGTCGCAAAAGAACATCAAGATGAAGTCCTAAATCAGAGTTTCTTAACCAGGGTTCCATGGAACCCTAGGGTTCTGCAAGAGGTCACTAGGGGGTCCCTGGGAGATCACAGTTTATTTTAAAAATTATTTCAAATTCAGGCAACTTCACATTAAAGAGGTAAGTTTTATTCTTTATTTTTAGTTTAAGAACACTGTTAATGCATATATACAGGCCTACAAATGAAATGAATATAATAATTTTTGTGACTTCTGCCCTATATTTCAGCCTGAATGTGCAGGGGTTCCCCGAGGCCTGAAAAATATTTCAAGGGTTCCTCCAGGGTCAAAAAGTTGAGAAAGACTGTCCTAAATAGATGTTGGGAGGAATAAATTGAGAAGCAAAGGAAAAGCATTTAAGGAGGAGGCTGGAGATGGGAGGTTACCATTCATTGCCAAGGAACAGGAGAGGCTTATCATTTCTGGCAGGAAATTAAACAGCCTGGGGAGATTTAACAAGGATCCTTAGATACTACATGGGAAGACTAAATTTCACTTTCTGCTTCGGTTGGTGTAACATTTGCCCAATCGAACCCAGTGTTTGGGCAACAGCCAATTATTTCTCCCAGTTAAGGTAATAAAAAAAAGCCTTTGCTCTTTAAAAAAATGTTAAACACAAATTGAGAAACTTTGACAATGACTAGAGCTGAATAGTTTGTACTGTACTTTCCATCTGACCTTTCAGACTGTGGCATTGAGTAACACCTGCCCTGCAAGATAGTACCGAAGTCACCCGCAAATGAGGGAACAGGAGAATATCAAGGCTGGCTACTGGGAATAGGCTTTTCAAAGTCTCAACATTACCCTTCCTCCCTTAAGGAAATTAAAAATATACACGGGCCATTCTGCCTGATCTGCAGAGTCCAGCCCAAGGAAGACGACACGGTGGCTTACAGAAATATTCTGACTGTGCTCAAAACTGCAGTATTAGAGATGTTTAATCAGTTGTCACTTTGTGCTCCGGGAGGATCACAAGAACAAGGGTTAAAAACCCTCGGTTCAAACAAACACTCCTCCCTCCCCAACCCTGATTATCTTTCAGGAGACACTGGGAACAGGCCTCTTTTCCCCATCCTCCCATTTCATTTCAAAAACCAGAATCTGAATGTGAGCTCCTGTGATCGCCAAATGCTCTTTACGGAAAGATTAACTTTCAAGGATACAGAATGATTTTCTTTTTTTCACATAATATTAATCCAGTCCTTTCCCCACCGCAAAAGGAAGAGAGGGCAGACAAGCTTTTCAGAGGAAAAAGATAAAGTCTTCACTCCTGCTAACTACTTGGAAACATCCATGTGATTTTCTTTGGAGATGAATGGAAGTAGCTTGCCACTGCCTTCTTCCAGAACTGTTATTTTTTACTGCCCAGGCTGGCCTACAGTGTTCGGGTTCTTAGGAAGTCTCCCATCGAAAGGCTGGGATGGCAACATGATAAGGATCCGAAGCTGGGCTTCCATAGAAAGGGTGGACTCATTCTTCACATCAAGTGCGGAACTATCCACCTCTTCAGCCAAGCCACAAACTGAGAGGAATACAGCAGGTCCCTGGTTTGAGAATGTCCCGGTTTACGGACGACTCCGAGTTAAGAACGGACTGCCATAAAGACGATCGTATTAAAAATTCGAGTTCAGTACAATGTTTCAGGTTAAATACACAATGCTACTTTGTGAATTATTGTGTTTAAGATGTTTTAGTGTATTTGGAAGTGTTTCTTAAGTGTTTTATATGCATAGAAAGGTAAAATATATGCTATATACTAAGACTAAGGGTAAGGGTTTTCCCCTGCACAGTCGTGTCCAACTCTAGGGGCCAGTGCTCATCTCCGTTTCTTAGCCGAAGAGCCAGCGCTGTCCGAAGATGCTTCTGCGGTCACGTGGCCGCATGACGCGCGCGGAACGCTGTTGCCTTCCCACCGAAGTGGTACCTATTCATCTACTTGCATTTGCATGCTTTCGAATTGCTAGGTTGGCAAGCGCTGGGGCGAGTGCGGGAGCTCACTGTCACATGGGGCTAGGGATTTGAACCTCCGAACCTGCGACCTTCCGATCGACAAGCCTGGCGTCTTACCCGCTGAGCCATCGCGCCCCATACTAAGACTAACTGATACAAAATACCTGTTCTGACTTACATACAAATTCGACTTAAGGACAGACTTAAACCGAGGACCTACTGTACTGCTAGCTTGAATCTCCCCTAAGGCAAGGGATGAGGCTGGGGAGAATGGACTAGAATCCAACCTTCAGTATCTGCTCTTTTCTATGATTTCTCCTTCCCTACTGTGTTTTTTTTCTGCTAATTCAGCTTTAGAAGAATTCTTCAATAGAACTACTCCGTCACCCTCCAATGACTTCATTTTTCCTTACCCAAAAATCCTATAAAGTAGTAGGCATTGTTTGGTTTTCCTCCTAAAGCTCCTAAAGACTGCGGCATCTTAAAGCATTCCTAAAGATCCAAAGGAGAAAGAAAAAAATTATTTAGGTCTTACTTTCCCACAAATCTCCTATTTATGTTTCTTTCCTCCAGCAATTGAACTCAAGGCAGCTTATATCTAGTTCTCCAGGTCAAACCTGCTTATTTTGAGCTAGACCAGGATGGGCAAGCCACTGCCCCCACCTCTTCTTCCTAGAACCCTCTCCCAAAGACGCTCAACCAAAATTCTGGGGCAAATCGCAGAATTTCAGGGGCATGACTTCTCTGTTTTCCTGAAAGTAAGTTTGAAAATAGATGTCTTAAGCTCCTGGCTGGCTTCTCACGTCTATTTTAGTTGGGAAACACCCCCCCCCCTCCCAACCCTGCCAAAAAGCCAAACGTGGAGCTGAAAATTCTGACCTGCCATGACGGCAGAAGCAGAAATAAAATACATTTCCCAGCTGCAAAAAGATCACTATCCTCTGGAGTAGACTGTGACCTGTATGTGCCTTCGGAATATAAGGAAGGATTGTGTATATTATAAATCAGCAAGCCTCAGAATTAATTTTTTAAAACCACGTGTTTTAAAGATGGCCTGAAGTCCGATACAATTTCAGCATTTCCATGAAATGAATCCATGATCTCCAGAGATTTCAGGCACTTTCATTTTCCTAGGATGAATTCCTGCTCTGGATCATCCACACCATTTCAATGCTTTAACGGCTATACCTACTGCGTGTGTGTGTGCGCGTGCATGCACATACGTGTGTGTGTATACATATACAAATAAAGCAATTGATCTGTTATGGCTCCAGTCATTACTTAAGCCAACCAGCTCCTCCACAACTGCTGTCAGACAGCCCTACCTTAAACGCCTCGACATAAACCGGATTGATGTGGTTTATCCCCAGGCGAAGAGGTACAATCAGTAGCAGAGGCTTCCAACTGCAACAGGGATCTCCTGGGGTCTTGGATGGGGTGACGGAGCTCCTATATGACAGTGAACTGCAGTGAGACCTGGGGCAACCCTGGGGTGGGACCCGGCACATTTTTTCTGGTGAAAAAGAGACAAAGAAACCCTAATCCTCATTTTCCTATCCATTTGTCAGTGGCCAAAGAATATTCAGCTTACTTGCAAATGTTTTCAGCAAATGTCCCCGTAGATTTCAGTGGAGGAAATGTGTCTGAAACAGACCTCTCTACTCACTGGTGAAGTAAAAGGGAAATTCCATATTCATAGGGACTCGCCCGTTAGGGCAAAACCTCTTTCTTGCAGAAAGAACCCAGAATTAAGAAAATGGTAGTGGTTCTCCCTGCAATTAAGTAAGTTTGGAAGGCTATGAGTATCAAACGCATGCGTTTTAAGCCTTGGATAAAAAGGAGGCTCCGAACTACAGGACTAATACGTTATACGCTCTATGTCGTGATCCATAA
Source organism: Charina bottae (assembly GCA_023362775.1). Taxonomy (NCBI): domain Eukaryota; kingdom Metazoa; phylum Chordata; class Lepidosauria; order Squamata; family Charinaidae; genus Charina; species Charina bottae. Next base: position 5,847,104 of record JALMGJ010000018.1, read on the forward strand.
TTTAAGAAAGGTTAGAGGCCTGCAAAACTTTCAAAGTTGAAGTATTTATATTTATTTATTTATATTTCTAACATATCACCGCCCATCTCCCCCCATTCCGGAGGGGACTCTGGGCGGTTTACACCAAGCCAGCAATTAAAACATATAAAAATTTATAAAATAGAATACATAATTTAATTAAATATATAAGATCCAAGAGGCTCTGATGTTAGGCTTTAAAGAACCCTATGGAGCAAGCCAACCCCAAGAGGAGCTATTACTCCCCCCATCCCAAGCGAGGTGGCAGAGCCAGGTCTTCAGTTGTTTCCGGAAGGTCATAAGTGTGGGGGCTAGCCTCACCTCCAGGGGCAGAATATTCCAGAGGGCGGGTGCCACTGCCGAGAAAGCCCATAGAAAGTATTCTATGGCTGTTGTGGGTCTTCCGGGCTGTGTGGCCGTGTTCTGGAAGTTGTGGTTCCTAACGTTTCGCCAGCATCTGTGGCCAGCATCTTCAGAGGGCAGGAGCACAGACAGAAGCGTTTCTGTCTGTGCTCCTGCCCTCTGAAGATGCCGGCCACAGATGCTGGCGAAATGTTAGGAACAACTTCCAGAACACGGCCACACAGCCTGGAAGACCCACAACAGCCATCGAACTCCGGCCGTGAAAGCCTTCGACAATACATTGAAGCATTCTGTTCATGATGCACCCATTCTGCTCTCAGAATAGCCATGCCATTCCAATTTCACTGCATAACAGAGGCTGAAGCACTCCATTTTGAGATCAGAAAACTTCTGGTCAACTGTCCCAAGGTGGAAATGGGCCATTTTAGATTGGGAGCATTTCAGCCTCAAAGCTCCTTGAATGCCTCTTCCATAGACTGAAAAGACACACACACACACACACACCATATAACAAACAGCTGTCAATAAATATATCTGCACCATCTGAGGGAGCAAAAGAGAGAATGGATGGCAGGGATTCTCTGTGTGGGATGACCAACTCAATGTTTAGGGTTGATACAGAAAAAAAATAGGCTTCATACTGGTTACTGTATTCATCTGCTGTTGTTCCCCATTTGTTACAAGGATTTAAAAAATGAATTTTAAACTATGTAACCATAGCCAATACTTTCAAGATTCCAAATAAGGCTAGAGTTAAACTAAAACTGAATTTAAACCTGCTCAGCTTCTGATGATAAGAACTTACTGATATCTTCAATCACCACAGTGTTGTCCATAGACACGTAAACAGCTAAGGAATTCCATTCATCAAACAGTGCAAGTTTCCTGAATAAAGCAAGACAGCTGTCAATCAAAAAGTATGCTTAATATTACTGACTTCCGGTGGGGACATGGTGGACTGAACAGCTGTGCCCGTGGGCTCAGCAGGCAGAGCTGACAACGCGACAGTTTTTTCGGGCTCAGGCAGGTTTTTCCTGAAGCCCAGGAGTTTTTCTGGAATAAGGAAAACACCTGGAATCACCCCATCTGTCCTCTGGACGGCTGCTTGCAGCCAGAAGATAGCAAACAGCGTTTGCGCTCGACTGGTAAGAGCAGCCAGGAGGCTGAGACGTCACCATTTCCAAGCCGTGCTGAAGCCTTAAAGGGACACTAAGACCGGCCACCCCATTTCTAAATCACCCAATTTCTATTTCTTTTAAGTACACGTTCCCTAAGAGAGGCTTTCTACAGCAAGGAGAAGCGGGCTCTCTTGGTGCTTATCGTTATTTTTGGGATTAATTTTTAAAAAATTCTTAAGTTTTGGACTTTGCTTTCCCTCCAAATATTAAGGAGGATTGAGAGTAAATAATTGTCTCCCTGTTATTATTTTTGTACTAAATTTGAAGATACTGTATTAGCATTTTCCTATACATTGAAACGGGTGTTTTGAAAAAGTGTGCTTAATATTACTAAAAGGCTCTTAAACAAAGAAGCTTTGGTGATGGGAGCTTTATTTTATTCTACTAGTGAGATTCTTCGTATGAGGAGCAGCAGGAGGACTTCCTGATGAGGCATCTATTGGCCAGTGTCCAACCACATTCACAGATTATGTCAGGGAACAATTTTTAACTTTCTTCTGTTATTTTTACTCCTTCTATCTTTTTTCTTACTATCCCCTCCCCGCCAAAAGGCATTAATGGCGGGGGGGAATGGAACTGCTATATAGTGTAAGGACTGGCAGTGTTAGGAAAGTCAGTATCAACCATTCGCTACACTTTGAGAAATCCAGGACAAAACGTTGGCTGTTGCAGATTTAACTATCTCTCTATCTCTTATTTCTATAGCTGCCCACCTCAACAAGCGACTCTGGGCAGCATACAATCATAAAAACCAAAACAATTAAAACAATACAAAATAAATATATATGGTCGCCGAGTAAACAATTGCCATAGATATTTAAAAAAATATGGAATGCTTCATGAAACATTTAAATGTGCCAAAAAGGCTTTTGGTGGTTTGGATGCAAATGATTATGAATCTTCAGGGAAAACCTTTCGGGTGGTAAAATGGGCAGATGAATGAAGAATCAAATATAAGCATAAGGAATTAAGATCTCTTTGCATCCCTTCAGCCGCTGGACCAAGGTCTTTTTCCCTACAAGTATAAATCCCCCACACATAACGCAGAACACACATGCTTGCTTACTTGAGTGCTTGGGCAACAGTATTTGGCCCAAACCATTCCCCAATAGATTTCCCTTCGCCGACACCCATCTGTGCTGTGTGGATCAGGAACAGAAACAGACAAAAACATAAAGAATGTCAGGAAATGACATTTGCCTGTTAGATGGAAAATTATCTGAATGTTGCATTGTACACCCCTCAAAAAAGTTCACGGTCAAAACCATCCGGGAACATTAACCCATGTCAGAGTATCTCAGCTAAATACGGGTGGGTAGAAGGGAGAGCAGGTTCAACTGCCGATTTCTCAGCATTCACCCCCCATCATTCCCAGCTCAGCCACCCTGGCTGGGGGATTCTGGGAGTTGAAATCTACCCCTTGAGAGGTTAGGCAGAAAGATCCTCCAGCTCCCAACCTTAGCAGAAGCAGAGACGGGTGGGCTTGTGATACCAGCCTGTGACGCTATGAACACATTTGAGTTGCACAACCGGAGGATATTGACAAACTGCCCGCACAGAGACACAGAAGCCCTGCTGGCACTTACTAGGGCAGAGCTTTCCAAACTGTGTGTCGGGACACGTTAGTGTGTCGGCTGCAGTGCCTGGGTGTGTCGCAGCTGCTGTTGCCTCCGAGCCCTGCCAGGATTCCGCGCAGGTCCTAGTGCCTGCCTTGTGCCTGGCTGCCTCCAAACCTGCTGTGATTCCACGCAGGTCCTAGTGCCTGCCTTGTGCCTTGCTGCCTCCAAACCTGCTGTGATTCCGCGCAGCTCCTAGTGCCTGCCTTGTGCCTTGCTGCCTCCAAACCTGCTGTGATTCCATGCAGGTCCTAGTGCCTGCCTTGTGCCTTGCTGCCTCCAAACCTGCTGTGATTCCGCGCAGGTCCTAGTGCCTGCCTTGTGCCTTGCTGCCTCCAAACCTGCTGTGGTTCCGTGCAGGTCCTAGTGCCTGCCTTGTGCCTTGCGGCCTCCAAACCTGCTGTGATTCCGCGCAGGTCCTAGTGCCTGCCTTGTGCCTTGCTGCCTCCAAACCTGCCCTGCCAGGATTCCACACAGGTCCTAGTGCCTGGCTTGTGCCCTGCTGCCACCAAACCTGCTGTGATTCCACGCAGGTCCTAGTGCCTGCCTTGTGCCCTGCTGTAAGAGCGTGTCGCAAAATGATGCATGTCTAAAAAGTGTGTCACCAACATGAAAAGTTTGGAAAGCTCTGTGCTAGGGAGAGATGCCTTCCTTAAGTCTCCCTTGGTCTCCTGCAATGTGCTCTAACGTGGGCTGCCTTTCAAATGTGTAGACTACTAAATGCAGACTATTCAGCACACTGCTGAAATGGGAAGTGTGGGATCGTCTTTTTACAAGTTCAGGGCAACCCCTCCGTTTCAGAAGACAGCTGAAATTGCTAATGATCAGCTCTAAAGCTGTAAGTCATGTGTGACTGTAGTGTTTCAGAGACTGAATCCTCCCTTTTAAAACCCTGCCCAGATTTTAAGAACTGAATAAAGACCACCACTGGACTGCCACATTGACACTAGAGGTGTATTCGGCAGGAATTTCAGAGAGGATTTCTTCCAGAAATTGGAACTTCCTGGCAAGCAAAATCAGCAGACAAAGATGCTCTTGTTCAGATGAACTTTTGATTTTTATGAAGTTTGCTGAAGTCCATTTCAACTGGAAGATGGTGATTGGGTTTCAAGGGATGTGTTTTCAACTCATTTGCTTTCTGCTTTAATTACAAATTTGTATTTTCTCTTATATTTTAACACAGCAAACAGGTCAGAGTGACCAAAGTGACACAGGAATCAAACCACTGACTGCAAACCATGCTCATCGTGTGTGTGTGTTTGTGTGCGGCTTCGAGTCAGTTTTTGACTCCTGGTGACTGCCTGGACACATCCCTGCCGTTTTCTTGGCAAGAGTTTCAGAAGTGGTTTGCCATTGGCTCCTTCCTAGGGCTGGGAGAAAGTGACTGGCCCAAGGTCACCCAGCTCACTTTGTGCCTAAGACAGGACTAGAACTCTCTGTCTCCTGGTTTGCCATTGGCTCCTTCCTAGGGCTGAGAAACAGGGACTGGTCCCAGGTCACCCAGCTGGCTTTCGTGCCTAAAGTGGGACTAGAACCCTCAGGCTCCTGGTTTCCCATTGGCTCCTTCCTAGGGCTGAGAGACAGGTACTGGCCCAAGGTCACCCAGCCGGCTTTCGTGCCTAAGGCGGGACTAGAACTCTCAGGCTCCTGGTTTCCCATTGGCTCCTTCCTAGGGCTGGGAGAAAGTGACTGGCCCAAGGTCACCCAGCTCACTTTGTGCCTAAGACAGGACTAGAACTCACGGTCTCCCGGTTTCTAGCTTGATGCCTTAACCACTAGACCAAACTGGCTCAGTGCCAACCCAGCTACTATACTGAAAATTACTACAACTGGGCAGCACTTGAGATTCAATTCCAAAAAAGATGCTTCAGAATATGTGGGATCATAAACGTGGCCCCTCTTTGCAACTTTTTGAAACAGCCATATCTTTTCATAGGATTGTGCAGGCTAGCTATTCAATCCAGGGAGACAATTCAGCTGTTTCAAAGGGTTGTAGATAGTGCCCCTGTGCACTTCAAAGCACCTTTTTGGAAATCAGTCTCGAAACATTACACATTCATAAAAATAAGTTACGACTACACTTTGCCGGGTGTGACTCCATGCTGGCACTATGAGGGTCTCCCTAGTATGACATTAGTATTGGCTTCTCTTTTGCCCTCTTCTCCGTTTTTAATTTTGTATTTCTGCCAACGTGTTTCTTTATTTCATCAGCAGATGGGATTTCTGCCGTATTCTACCTCCTTCCAAATGACACATTAGTTAGGACGACACAAAATCTGCTCTTACCCATTTGATGAATTGAGTAACAGCAATCTTTTCTGTCCAGGAAGCAGCACAAAATCTTTTGATATTCTTCCGGTTGCTTTTTGTATTCCTCCCACTGCCAATCTTCAAGAGAAAATTATTGGACATTTTAAATGTGACATCACACTCCCACCAAGGACAAAAGAATGAACAACGAAAAGTGATCGTTCAAGCAAAGAAATGTATATTGCAAGCCTTCTTAGAAGACAGAGTGAACTCTGTGGGACTTGCTGCAATGGCACAGAGTATCTTTATTGCCAAAAGATACTACAGAAATATAGAAAGTTGCCTGCTGCTGCATCACAGCATTTGCTTGTCTAGCCCAGTGTTGTCAGTGCAGACCAGCAGAGCATCTCCACTCTTAGAAGGAAAACCTGGGGTGTTCTGCGTGCAAACTAAGCTTCTACGTGCAGAGCCACTGAGCTACAGTCCCTCCCCATCTCAGCTATATGAACTGCGTGTGGGGAAGGGACGGAGATGGAATTAAAACAGCACACCTATAGAATGCAATGCCCACAAAAATGGGTTTTATTGTTATTAATTAATTTATTATTTATTTTCTATCCCGCCTTTATTATTTTTATAAATAACTCAAGGCAGGGAACATACCTAATACTCCTTCCTCCTACTACTTTCCCCACAACAACAACCCTGTGGGGAGAGTTGGGCTGAGAGTGAGTGACTGGCCCAAGGTCACCCAGCCGGCTTTCACGCCTAAAGCAGGACTAGAACTCTCTGTCTCCTGGTTTGCCATTGGCTCCTTCCTAGGGCTGACAGACAGGGAGTGGCCCAAGGTCACCCAGCCGGCTTTCATGCCTAACGCGGGACTAGAACTCACAGTCTCCTGGTTTCTAGCCCGTTGCCTTAACCACTAGACCAAACTGGCACTCAGTTTTACAGTCCAAATTATAGGAATGGGCTGTACATGCATATTTCCTCGGTGTATATTTTATTTTGATTTTGTTTTGATGGGAAGCTAGATGGCTAATGGAAGGCTCTGAAGCATACACTCTCCCACCACCCCCAGAATATTTTATATCTTCTTCAGCCAGCTGAGAGGTTTAGTAGGCATTATTCACAGATTTTCATACACACCTTCGCAGCCATAAGGCCTAGAATCTTAGGCAGTTGTTTCTGAGACGTGAAAGCTGGGACTCTCTGAATGCTTAAGTCTGTATTTAAGGTTATACTATGAGTGCCTCTGCTGCTTCCTTGGAAGATACAACTCTTGTTACAATACTAGAATTCTAAATCAACTTGCCCAAATGCCTGGGATTGGACAGACTGCTGCAGGAACCTTCTTCCATCTTAAAAAAGCAACAGCAAAACTTATAGATGAAAGATACATTCAAACAACCATTTCCAAAGAAGCTTTCCAGTGGGGGCTCTCTGTCTATGGCACAGTACCTCCCTGAAAAGGCTCGCCTGGTACCTACGTTGTATTCATTTCAATGCCAGGTAAAGGCCATTCCACCCTCACTGAGCATGTTAAGAGTCAATTGGTGTTGTAAAACCTTAGCACTGTTGTTTAAACTGTGCTTTTTGTATTCTATCTTTCTATACCTGAGATGCTGTAGGATTTTAAATACTGGTTCATGCTATTCTATATAGCCTCCTTTTGACATGTTTTAATGAATTACACACCGCACAGAGAATTTCCATTCCTAGGGAGTATAAGAATACGATAAATAATAATTCAAATAAAAATCAGCAGTCAAACTTTGGAAACTTTCTGGCAGAAGAGTGAACTTACCCCTTCCCAAATGCCGACAGATCAGAGCCTGGGCCAACATCATCTGTCCGCACCGCAGCATGCAGCCCCAGCCAGCATCTGAGGAAGGACCTGTGCCACCTTGGGAGTGAGAACCAGCACACTTAGGAGGTAATGGAAGAAGGAAGCCCAAAATCTGAGGCTTCCTTGGATCAAGAGCCCAAGTTCCCCCGGAACCAAAAGAACCCGTATCTGCCTGCTGCCATTTGTAGTCAGACTAGTTCTTAGTCTGATGAAAAGGCAAGGAAGACGATCAAGGGCATTTACAAACACAAATGGGAATGCTAGATTTGTCACTTAAGACGTGCTCCATAACTCCATTTGGAGAATCTGGGACGGTGTCCGAGACGTGAGCTGTAAATTTTGTGCTGTTTTGATTTTCAACTCTATGTTCCCATGAGAAACATCCCTGTCATAAGCATACCTTTGTTTTAAAAATACAGACACACGCCCCCAAATAATCTGGGGGGAAAAATCCCACCCCTCCATGTGCATGATGCGGCCACACCCACTTCACATCATTTCCCAACCCACTGCACTGCTTCCACCCATTTATCCCGAAATACATTAAGCAGAGTCCCTGGTCATCAAAAAGTTGCTTTTCTCTGATGTAAAAGAGAGGACGGAGGTAGTAAACTGTTTAACGGAAGGGGGAAAGGCAGCAGTCCCAATACTTAGCGCCCTCAGAAAGAGCCCGGGGTTCAAATGATTATTTATATCACTCCAGACAACTGTGTTAGACTCCAAAGGTCTCGCTGGAACCAGGCCTAGGGCTAAAAGTGCAAGGCCTTTTCTGCCATCCTTGAGCAATCCTCTCCACCAAGGACAAGCAGATATAGCCCTGACCTTTTAAAGAACACCCACTAAGGCTTGCAAGAGCTCTTTTTCAGAACAAACGGTTCATTCTCTTATTGAATTCCAGTTTTCACAAACAGAAGAGAACAAGAGGAGCAAAACCCCACCAGCCCGGAGAGCAAAGCTTACCAATTGGTGAAAATTTTCTTCTGTAGGTAAACCAAAGACGAGAACTGATATCCGAAAGTAGTTTAGATTTTTCTAGAATTAGAAAAAGTAACAAGAAGTTAACACAAATGGTGTATTCATGTCAGACCTGGTATTTCTCATTTCATATTCTGCTGTGCCAAGAAGACATTCAGAAGTGTAAAATCTGTTTCTAAAACCGAGAAAGCTACATTTCCCTCCTAACTCCCTTTTCATTCGCCAAAGGCAACGCAGGATCTGATGGCTCATTGTAGAAGTGAGATGATTTATTTCCCTTTGCCTCTTGCTTAATTCCTCTCAATTCCAAGTACTGTATATGAGACAAGTCTGAACTGGAATCTTGTCCTTTAAACCCATCTTCCTCTTCTTCATTCTTTATAAAAATATTCCTTTTGGTAAGGAAAAATATTACTTTATTAGACATTTCTGAAAATAAACTAATCTACCAAATACTGGAAATAATTCTTGTCTCCTAACAAACATCTGACAAAATGATCTGTACATGTATTGTTTTTATAAGCACTCTGCCCTACTTCTGTTAAATAAGAAAAGCAGAGTCTACCACGGTAGAGATGGGCGGGGATAAATCCAAATAATAAATTGCTTTTAGTCTATCACCATCAACATTTTGGCATATTTATTTATGACACGTGCTTTTAGGCCACTTCATTTTTTACTTTAAATGGCCTAAAAGCACGTGTCATAAATAACTTGCATGTGTCTATTTTCAAGGATTTCTACTCTTTCAAGAGATTGCTAAAGAAGTAATAAAACGTATGTGGCTTTTTAATTCCAAATTTACCTATTTTCAAGTGGTGCTGCCTTCCTAAGATCCAGGCGGGCTCATCTGTCTCAGGAAGTTCTTCAAAATAATCTGCTAAAATAATAAGATGATGCTCATGTCTTTATAAAACTAGATACACATTTATCTGATTTACAGAATATATGTCCATATGTTCACTTTTTTAACAATGCCAATGCACAAAATACAATTAAGATTACAAATACTGTACTTTAACCTCTTTAATTTAAAAGTATTTAGAACTTGCTTTAGAACTTAGTCCCAGGATAGGCAAGGTTTTTTTAGATAGAGGGCCTCACTTGCCCTCTGAGTGGTACCCTCCAAAAGCAGGAATAGCCAGGCCAAAAATTAAATTGTGTGATTTAGTTTTACACAAGTTTATAATGCATCCAATATGCTTCTCTTTATTGAGCATTTTACATTTTGCATGTCACGTTAAACATTACAATTTAGCAACTTTGGAAAAGACTTTGAGATTTGCATCCAAGACTCAAAGGAATCACATGTGCAGTCTTGCCCTGGGTTAGGTTTCCCACACACGCTCAGATTTCATTTGCTTTTAAGACACGGAAAGTAATTCCTCTTACATTTAGTCAGATATGACCTTTGCTATTTGCATGTCATAGTGCAGCCAATGAGGAAAGCAGATCCTTTGTGGCAAGAGCCAAATATTGAATATTGTGGCCTATCCTTTGAGACCCAAATCCCCAACTGCCTAGAAGGGCTAAAATAGGTTGCATCAAAGTCAGTTCCTTCTACTAACTACTCCCCCAGTTTCAACACACATCCAACACCGCTACCCCTCTAGAAACTACTACAGAACAGGAAGAGATGTTTGGGAAACCGTGTGGATGTCTAATGTTCCCATTTTCTCCTTCTACGAGCTTAGCAAAACCAGAGTAACCTCAGAAATTGATCTAAACTGAAAGCTAAAGTAGAGTTAAATATACTGACATAGATACTCAGCTGCTTTGAGTTCTTTCCACCAAGTAAACATATCCAAATAAATTTAAAGAGGTGAAAATGGCCTCTAAGAGTCCTCTGAAACACAAAATGCTTTAAAAGGACAGGAGTGCGTGCCTTTCATTTCCAGCATAGTCCTTTGCAAAGCCTAAGCCTAGAGTCCTAAGACACACTGTGTCTTCTAACTAAAAGCCGCCCAGAGTCACTGGTGTGAGATGGGTGGCTATATAAATTGAATAAATAAATAAATAAAATAAATAATTGTATGTGCTAGGAGGTATCCTAAAAGCTTAATTCAGTTCTCACTAGTACCAGTAATGAAGATATTTTGAAAACTGTGTTTGTGTGTGTGTGTGTGTGTGTGTGTGTGTTTAATGCAGAAAGAATGTGACCTATAGCTTGCATTTAATAGAACGAGTTTCTTGGGAGAAGTGCAAGGGAGTAATGAGGTTACATAAATAAAGTAAAAACAATGCAGACAATTTAGCCTTGAATTCCCCATACTTAAAAATGTATTCATGCTGGTCCTTGCAAGTTCAGATCGATGCTGCACCAAGGACCGTGTTGTCGTCCATGAGCTAAGCTTTGACACATTTATCTCCTCCAGGAAAACCATCCAGATTAGACTCCCGTTTGCCAAGTCCCAATTATTTTCCCAGTAAGAAATGAAGCATTCTGAATACTCATATTTCAGCTTTAAAAGTGGGCTTTTTAAAGTACAAAGGGTAGCCACGAAAATGTAGACAAAACTCCCATAATTCGCCTTTTATGTGCCAAAATGCCAAGATTCAGTGTTGGCTCCCTGACTGCATCCACCGCTACCATTAACATTAATGGCACAGGCAATGCCTCCAGCAGTAGAATCCAATAAATGGTGACTTAAGAAGTGCCAAACTTTATCTGCTTGTGAACAGCTATATATAAACCTTAGGCAATAGCCCAACTCACTGCATTGACTAGTCAGGAGATGCAGCTTCCCCGTGACCTCTGCAGTCGCTTCTACAGGAGATGGTGTGGTGATAGAAATTGAAAGATAGATAAATAAAATCTGGGGAATTAGAGGTCACTCCCATCTCTTTCCCCCAGGCGTGAGCGTCTACAGGGGGGCAAGGGATAAAACACGTGTCGCAACATGAACTTTGCTCCTGAGATATTTGTAGATCTTTTGTACTTGAGACACAGGTACGAAAGGGCAGAGCTTGGGTCATGACCCCACAATGCACATTTCGGCATCTGAGGATCATCATGGCTAGCCCGATATGTGTAATTCCAGGCTGAAAGTACCTCATGGAAGGACTTCAGCCTGGAGCAGAATAATCTGAGTATCAATCGAAGAGAATATTTGTAGCTCAGGGTTGAACTGTGGAGTCCCAGCAAGAAAACAACAAGGCTCAGAGAACAGCAAGGATTCCACTCATCTGAGTATGTTTTCCACTGTTAAAACTACTTGTTGCTACCTGAGAAAACCCGATGTGCAGTATAAAAAAACACTAAATCTACTTTGACCCAAGGCCAGAAAGCGGAATATAATTACAGATCTTAGACACCCTGGATTATGAGTAATCTGGAAACAAGAAGAATAGAGTGCCTTTTTCCTGCACTAAATCTCTTGCAGTCACATTTAGCAGCTGCAACATTCATGCTTACTGTTCTTCAGATCCCTAACATAAGTTTAGCCTTCCCTACCCCCGTGCCTCCCAAATGTGCCAGGAGTACTGAGAAACTGCTGGCACTATGTGGCTGACCTCAGTCTAGACCAGTCTTTCCCAACCTGGCACCTCCCGATCTATTGCGCCAGCAACCCCTATACTGGGTGGGGATTCTAGGACTTGTGAACCCAATATTCTGGAGGACAGATGGAGAGAGCACGCCTAACGGGTAAAAGCAGCAGCTTTGCTTCCAGTCCGTCCCAACAAAGTAAAAGCACCTCATTTAATCACAAAACTTATGAAGACCTTTAGGCACAGCCTTAACCTAACCAACTCGGAAGAATCATCGTGATCATCAAATGACAGGATACAGTGGGGCAAAAAAGTATTTAGTCAGCCACCAACTGTGCAAGTTCTCCCACTTAAAAAGATGAGAGAGGCCTGTAATTGACATCATAGGTAGACCTCAACTATGAGAGACAAAATGAGAAAACAAATCCAGACAATCACATTGTCTGATTCGGAAAGAATTTATTTGCAAATTATGGTGGAAAATAAGTATTTGGTCAATATCAAAAGTTCATCTCAATACTTTGTTATATATCCTTTGTTGGCAATGACAGAGGTCAAACGTTTTCTGTAAGTCTTCACAAGGTTGGCACACACTGTTGCTGGTATGTTGGCCCATTCCTCCATGCAGATCTCCTCTAGAGCAGTGATGTTTTGGGGCTGTCGCTGGGCAACACGGACTTTCAACTCCCTCCAAAGGTTTTCTATGGGGTTGAGATCTGGAGACTGGCTAGGCCACTCCAAGACCTTGAAATGCTTCTTACGAAGCCACTCCTTCGTTGCCCAGGCGGTGTGTTTGGGATCATTGTCATGCTGAAAGACCCAGCCACATTTCATCTTCAATGCCCTTGCTGATGGAAGGAGGTTTGCACTCAAAATCTCACGATACATGGCCCCATTCATTCTTTCCTCTACACGGAACAGTCGTCCTGGTCCCTTTGCAGAGAAACAGCCCCAAAGCATGATGTTGCCACCCCCATGCTTCACAGTAGGTATGGTGTTCTTTGGATGCAACCCAGCATTCTCTCTCCTCCAAACACGACGAGTTGTGTTTCTACCAAACAGTTCTACTTTGGTTTCATCTGACCATATGACATTCTCCCAATCCTCTTCTGGATCATCCAAATGCTCTCTAGCAAATTTCAGACGGGCCCGGACATGTACTGGCTTAAGCAGGGGGACAAGTCTGACAACGCAGGATCTGAGTCCCTGGCGGCGTAGTGTGTTACTGATGGTAGCCTTTGTTACATTGGTCCCAGCTCTCTGCAGGTCATTCACTAGGTCCCCCCTGTGGTTCTGGGATTTTTGCTCACCGTTCTTGTGATCATTTTGACCCCACGGGGTGAGATCTTGCGTGGAGCCCCAGATCGAGGGAGAATATCAGTGGTCTTGTATGTCTTCCATTTTCTAATTATTGCTCCCACAGTTGATTTCTTCACACCAAGCTGCTTGCCTATTGCAGATTCAGTCTTCCCAGCCTGGTGCAGGTCTACAATTTTGTTTCTGGTGTCCTTCGACAGCTCTTTGGTCTTCACCATAGTGGAGTTTGGAGTGTGACTGTTTGAGGTTGTGGACAGGTGTCTTTTATACTGATAACAAGTTCAAACAGGTGCCATTGCTACAGGTAATGAGTGGAGGACAGAGGAGCCTCTTAAAGAAGTTGTTACAGGTCTGTGAGAGCCAGAAATCTTGCTTGTTTGTAGGTGACCAAATACTTATTTTCCACCATAATTTGCAAATAAATTCTTTCCGAATCAGACAATGTGATTGTCTGGATTTGTTTTCTCATTTTGTCTCTCATAGTTGAGGTCTACCTATGATGTCAATTACAGGCCTCTCTCATCTTTTTAAGTGGGAGAACTTGCACAATTGGTGGCTGACTAAATAGTTTTTTGCCCCACTGTATCACCCTAAGATTCTAAGGAAAAGACAGGTGCAGTTAGATGCAAGTGAACTATTAGTATTTGCAGACCGATCTGAATAACAAACTCTAAGGAATTATGCTTTTTTTCCACAGCATCTTAAAAGAATTGCAGCCTGCAACCAGATGAACCTGATACGAAAGCACTGAAACTTAGCAACTCAAGATAAATTTAAGAGAGGACCCTATGGTGGGCAAAAACATCAACAAACCTTTCTGCCTTCTAACTACTATACACACAAATCTAACTAGAAAATTGTCTCCTCACACCCTATGCCTCTATCATGTGCCCACACATGCAAATAATCTCTTACATAGAATAAGAATAGCAATACTGTACTTGTAATTGTGGTCACAATTTACATATTTAAATCCTGGGCTAGCATCCTCTCCAGCCTATTTAAATAAGAAAAGCATATCTCTAATGCAAAGTATTAATTTCAAATCAACAAAAAAACGGCAACTGATACTCAAAACAGCATAGTTTAATATTCAAAACATGCTCTTAACATAAAGAAATTGATACAAGAATACAGATTCATTTTAAAAAACTTTTTGCAACTGAACAGTGAAGTATGCAATCTATCTCAAGCTTGTACACGGAGTAATACTACAATCTTTTGTTACTGCACACCATGGCAGGTATTCTCCACTGGCTAAAATTGCTGTGATAGTTGCAACCCCACCTGGAAAGAAATGGTTTGACTCAGATAACCTCCAGCTAAGTTTACTGCAATGCATTATACACGTGGAGCTGTCTTTAGGTTTTTCAGACACTTATTTTATTTTTAGTGCTTTCAAGTCTGTGTTGACTCCTGGCAACTGTCTGGACAAGTCCCTGCAGCTTTCTTGGCAAGATTTCAAGAGGAGTTTGCCCATGCCTTCCTCTTCCTAGGGCTGAAAAGAGGGACTGGCCCAAAGTCACCCAGCTGGCTTTGTGCCTAAGGCAGGTCTAGAACTCACAGTCTCCCAGTTTCTAGCTCAGTGCTTTAACCACTACACCAAACCGTCTGTCTTTTTTTTCCAGACACTACAATCTCCTAAATTCTTAACCAGTACTGGTCGTACAAACCTATTCTACTTGTTTTTACATAACTTCATGGGCCTCTTGTTCATTTTGTAGTATCAGATTGCTGTGTTGACTTCTCTTCAGTACATCGATTTCCAAAGTTAAGGAAACAACTGGTTTAACACACTGGGGCTAGGAGATTGAAATAGAACTCAAGAGGTCACCAGCTTGAAATTCACTTCTATCACAAATACATTGGGCGACCTTTATAAGTCACTCTCTCAACCGCATACTGCTCACATTGTCTTTCCATGCTAGATTGTGCAGACTGCAACAAGTTCATGCCACATGAAACACTCTGAATGCTTCAGGTGGCTACTGAAATGTACATAAGCATTACAATTCTGTCAGCCTCTTCCGGGAATTTCCCTAGGTTGCCCCAGCTGCCTGATGCACAGGATTGGAACTCAAAGCAAGCTAACCAAAAGGCCATGCCATGTTTATTTAATCAGATCTGAAAAACCTGACAGCTGGTATTAGAGTGGACTTGAACCCAGTGGCACAGCCTGCTCCTCAGCCTGTTTGTTTATTTGCTGTAACCTTTTCCTTTCCTTTCCATCTATTATAAATTTCTTATAAATTATTATAGACACAGCACATGCTCCTTCTACTTAGCAGCCATGTTAGACTGAGGATGATGGGAGCTGAATCCAACCTATCAGGAAGATACCGAGTTGGGGAAGCCCTTTAACAGCCGTGTTGGCAGAGCTGAGTCCAGCCTATTTAGAAGCCGAGGTCTTGGGGAGGGGACGTCTGGGGCCATAGTGGCCGAGGATGATGGGAAAAGAAGTCCAACCTGACGCTGCCGGGAAAAGGTGGTGACTGGCTGGGGACGATGGGAGTTGGAGTCCAACGTGCCCAGAGGCGGCAGGTTGAGGACAGCTGTTCTGAAGGGAGCTTGGGAAGGGCTGCACCTTAGAAAGGGAGAACATTTCTGCCTTCACCGAGAGGCGAGTGGCCTCGCCCGGCTCCCCTCCCGCCCTGAGAGGCGCCCCGCTCCCTGAGCAAGGCCGGGCCTCACCAGACTCCATCCTCCTTCCGCGTCACCGCCACCACCATCCTCACATCTCCACGCCGCCGCCTCCTTCGACCGCTTCCTTTCTTTCCCTTAGGCGGCGGTGGCGGCGGCGGAGCCCAGCCTCCTCCCCCTCCCCGCAGAAAACAACACGACGACGGCTATCTCCGCCCGCGCAGCGCACGCCGGGAGTTGTGGTCTCCATCGCGTGCCCGTGCGCCCTCCTCCACAGCCCTCACGCTCCCGCGCACTCCAACTCCCATCAGCTCGCCGGAAGCTTTCGGCGGCGCCTGCGCGCGACGGGACGCTCACGTTCGGGGAAGCGGGAGGGGCGGGGCCGAGGGCGGGGCTTCCGCGGCTATTGGTCGTTTGCTTGGCGACCGCCGCTGTGGATTGGCGGCGCGGGGAAGATTGGCTCCGCCTCCTCCCGGGCCGGGGAGTCTGCGCAGGCGCGCGCGGGGATCTTCAGTCTCACCGGGATGGAGGGAGAAGGTAGTGGTGGGTCCGTCTCCAACGTGGAGCTTTGTAACTTGGCCTACGCGGGGCGGCTGGAGGAGCTCAAGGAGCGGCTGGCTGCCAACCGGGACCTGGCGACGCGCGCCGATCAGGTTGGCCTGGCAACCGGGAGAGGGCGTAGCCGGCCTTGGTTGCCTTGACACCTTAAACCATGGTTTATTGGATACGGGCTTGTTGAATAGACCACGATGGGCTCGTTTTGCAGGGCATTCCGAGGCGTAGATGTGGCCTTCCAACCCCACAGAGCTGGCACAACGCACTAAGCCGGGATCAGGCAAATCCCATCGTGGTTTAGCAGGGTCTCGTTTGAGGGAGGTTTTGTATTGTGGCTTATTCAACAAACCAGGTCTTTTTTTTCTTTTATCAATATGTACAAAAAACATTTTAAGGAGCAATACCGTGGAGACCTTAATACTAAGGAATCAGCTTAAGACCAAAACCTTTATTGTACCACAAATACTGTGACTCAATCTGTAGTGGTATTTTTAATATTATATTCAATTCTGGATGAAAAAGTCCAATAGTCTTATGCTCATTGACACTGACATCCTAAACTGTAATTAATGTTGATATAATACCTCTTTCTTATCCTCAACAGTCTAAGTGTTTCTCAACCTTGGCAACTTTAAGACATGTGGACTTCAACTCCCAGAATTCCCCAGCCATGGCTGGCTGGGGAAATCTGGGAGTTGAAGTCCATATGTCTTGCCAAGGTTGAGAAACACTGGTCAAAGTTACCTAAACATTAGAGTGTTGATCATCTTCAATCAACACAGTAGTGTACAAATGTCACTGTATCGAAACAATATAATATATCCAGCTTCACAAAAACAATTAAATTAACCAAACCAGCGCTTGTTGCCACTGAGCTACCTCAGCCCCTGGGTGGCTTTGGGCACTAACTGGGAAGTTTGCATATGATCCATGGTTTATTTAACCATGATTGGTTGACTGAATCGCAAATAGCTACGTTGCCTTCCCAAATGCTAATGAGGTAGGGGGAAGGAGGGTTCTCTGTTCTAACTGTTGGGAGGAAAATGCACTCTGTGATTTGGGGAGGAGGGTTGAATCTGCCTGGTTTTAGAGCTGATCATTAGCAATTTCAGCTGTCTTCTGAAACGGAGGGGTTGCCCTGAACTTGTAAAAAGACAATCCCACGCTTCCCATTTCAGCAGTGTGCTGAATAGTCTGCATTTAGTAGTCTACACATTTGAAAGGCAGCCCACGTTAGAGCACATTGCAGGAGACCAAGGGAGACTTAAGGAAGGCATCTCTCCCTAGCACAGAGCTTTCCAAACTTTTCATGTTGGTGACACACTTTTTAGACATGCATCATTTTGCGACACGCTCTTACAGCAGGGCACAAGGCAGGCACTAGGACCTGCGTGGAATCACAGCAGGTTTGGTGGCAGCAGGGCACAAGCCAGGCACTAGGACCTGTGTGGAATCCTGGCAGGGCAGGTTTGGAGGCAGCAAGGCACAAGGCAGGCACTAGGACCTGCGCGGAATCACAGCAGGTTTGGAGGCCGCAAGGCACAAGGCAGGCACTAGGACCTGCACGGAACCACAGCAGGTTTGGAGGCAGCAAGGCACAAGGCAGGCACTAGGACCTGCACGGAATCACAGCAGGTTTGGAGGCAGCAAGGCACAAGGCAGGCACTAGGACCTGCATGGAATCACAGCAGGTTTGGAGGCAGCAAGGCACAAGGCAGGCACTAGGAGCTGCGCGGAATCACAGCAGGTTTGGAGGCAGCAAGGCACAAGGCAGGCACTAGGACCTGCGCGGAATCACAGCAGGTTTGGAGGCAGCAAGGCACAAGGCAGGCACTAGGACCTGCGTGGAATCCTGGCAGGGCTTGGAGGCAGCAGCAGCCGCGACACACTCAGACACTGCAGCCGACACACTAACGTGTCCCGACACACAGTTTGGAAAGCTATGCCCAAGTAAGTGCCAGCCGGGCTTCTGTGTCTCTGTGCGGGCAGTTTGTCAACATCCTCTGGTTGTGCAACTCAAATGTGTTCATAGCGTCACAGGCTGGCATCACAAGCCCACCCGTCTCTGCTTCTGCTAAGGTTGGGAGCTGGAGGATCTTTCTGCCTAACCTCTCAAGGGGTAGATTTCAACTCCCAGAATCCCCCAGCCAGGGTGGCTGAGCTGGGAATGATGGGAGGTGAATACTGAGAAATCGGCAGTTGAACCTGCTCTCCCTTCTACACACCCGTATTTAGCTGAGATACTCTGACATGGGTTAATGTTCCCGGATGGTTTTGACCCTGAACTGTTTTGAGGGGTGTACAATGCAACATTCAGACAACAGGCAGTTTCATTCACAGGACTCAGCAAGACTGCTGTGTGCTTGGTTTTCAGTCTCCTTTCTAAAAAATGGCCTCTTGTGGCACCTTGATGGCAAATGTATTGTGATATTTTAAAAGAGGCATGCAGCATTATCATCAGCTAGCAGGTATATTTGCAGGGCCTTTGCACAGCTTCGAGTTGTGCGCCAGTTACGCCCTTTCCTGGATCGGGAGGCCCTCCGAACAGTCACTCACGCCCTTGTCATCTCCCGTATAGACTATTGTAATGCACTCTACATGGGGCTACCCTTGGAGAGTATCTGGAAGCTTCAGCTGGTGCAGAATGCGGCGGCGCAAGCAGTTATGGGTGCCAGGAGATCGGCACATGTAACACCTCTGCTACGCGAGCTGCATTGGTTACCAGTTTGCTTCCGGGTCCAATTCAAGGTGTTGGTGATTACCTTTAAAGCCCTACATGGCATAGGGCCAGGGTACCTGAGGGACCGTCTCGTCCCGATAACGTCGGCCCGCCCCACCCGTGCATGCAGAGAGGGCATGCTTCGGACCCCCTCAACAAGAGAATTCCATCTAGCGGGGTCCAGGAGGCGTGCCTTCTCTGCGATAGCGCCCGCCTTATGGAATATCTTGCCCCCGGAGGTGAGACTGGCCCCCTCCCTCCTGGCCTTTCGGAAGGCCCTTAAGACCTGGCTCTGCCGCCGGGCCTGGGACAACGGAGGCGGCAGTGCCTCCTGGGGTTGGCTAGCCCCGTAGACCCATGATCCATTCTGCGGGTCCTAATCCATCTTGGATTTTATTTTATTTATTTTACGCTTGTGAGATATTTTGTATAGTTTTTAATTTATTGTATTTATTGTAACCCGCCCAGAGTCCCTTGCATGGGAGATGGGCGGGGAATAAATTTGAAAAATAAATAAATATAAATAAATATTGCACCTTTAAAGTTGACAAAATGGACTTGCCAGTGAGGAATGATATTGCTTGCATATGATGGATGGTAGTCTGTGAATGCTTATTTCACAGCAGTTGGAACCATCCCTTTGATTGGGGTTAGTCCCATTTACTTCCAAAAATGTTATGTTTAGCCTAGATCCCAGGGTTTTTACTGTTGCATAGACTAACATTCCTAAAACTCTTTCTGTGGGGCATGAGGACAAAACCATGGCCATTCCTCCTGGAAATACCTTTTTTTCCCAAAAATTCTCATTAGAATGATAACTCAAGATCAGCATTCTGAACTTAAATGTTTGTCTCTTTAGGATTTTATGTGCAAAATGTATGTAATACAACATTATTATTTGTACATACTGGCTTGCTTGAGATAATTCTCAAATGTTGTTGTTCAGTCGTTTAGTCGTGTCCGACTCTTCGTGCCCTCATGGACCATAGCACGCCAGGTTTCCTGTCCTCCACTGTCTCCCGGAGTTTGCTCAAGTTCATGTTCATTGCATCGGTGATGCTATCTAACCATCTCATCCTCTGCCGTCCCCTTCTCCTCTTGCCTTCCGTCTTTCCCAGCATCAGGGTCTTTTCCAATGAGTCCTCTCTTCGCATTAGGTGGCCAAAGTATTTGAGCTTCAGCTTCAGTATCTGTCCTTCCAATGAGCAGTCAGGGTTGATTTCCTTTAGGATTGACTGATTTGACCTCCTTGCAGTCCAAGGGACTCTCAAGAGTCTTCTCCAGCACCACAGTTCGAAAGCATCAATTCTTCGGCGCTCAGCCTTCCTTATGGTCCAACTCTCACAGCCATACATTACTACTGGAAAAACCATAGCTTTAACTATACGGACCTTTGTCGGCAAGGTGATGTCTCTGCTTTTTAACATGCTGTCTAGGTTTGCAAGTGTGGCTATAAAAGGAGTGACTTGTAGAGAGAAACCTTCCCCAAGCTGAGTAGTTTCCGGTTATGAGGTTCAGCTACCAGAATTCTCAATCATTGCCATGCTGGTTAGGGAATTCTGGGAATTGAAGTTCAGATATCTGGAAGGCATTTAAGTTGGGGAAGCTGCTCTGAAGGATGAAGTGGTCTCTTCACTCAGATTGGCCATGCTGTTCCCCTACTGTGTCTCTTGACTTGTCTAAACAAAAAGCACTTATCATCTCCATTTTTTTTCTGTGTCCATAATCTTTGTCTTCTCCATTTAGGACAATAGAACAGCTCTACATTGGGCATGTTCAGCCGGACATTCCTACATTGTTGACTTTTTGCTAAGCCTGGGAGTGCCTGTTAATGACAAGGATGATGTAAGTAATGCCCTTTATTTTATTTATTTTATTTATTATAAAATATTGATGGGCTCCATAATTTTCTGCCAACTTCTCTTCTGCCAGGAACTCTTAGTTGATATATCCAATATTTGGTGGTTAGAAAGTGTTAATTGCCAGCTCTTGATCTCAGTAGCTAATGGGATTTTTCTTTTTTCTCTCTGAAGATGCCAGATTCCAATTAGGGTAGCATTCTCCTTTTGGAACGAAACTTTTAAGCCCTTTCTGTTTGCTTGGAGTATGTTCTGTAGCTTTTACATGGGAGTGACATCAAACTGAAAACTCTTCCTAAAATGAAATAGAAGTTACATGCTTCATGTACGGTTTCTTCCCATCACTGCCAAGAAGCAACTGGCTTTGGATGAGGGCAGCCTGCAGTGTTGTCTTGACAGTAGTCTCCAAAGCACATCTACTCAACTTAATATCCCCCTTAGAGTCCCCCTTTAGGGGGAGATGGGCAGTGATAAATTTGATTGATCCTTCCTTCCTTCCTTCCTTCCTTCCTTCCTTCCTTCCTTCCTTCCTTCCTTCCTTCCTTCCTTCGAAGCTTTTGGTGCAGTTCTTCTAAAGGTGCTGTAGAACTGTAATTTTGATCATGACTGAAAGGACAGTGTCAAATGCAGGGGGGGCATTCATATTACTTGCATTCAAGTAGTTTAATTTTACATGAAAATTAATTTAAATTATACTTCTGAGGCCAAGTCCCTTGGCACACTTGTTTTAAAGTCTTACATAAAAGGTCAGCAGTAATTGTGGAATGTGTAATAGATGAAGCGCAAGAACTAGAAAATGGAAAGCCTCCCTGTAGAGTTCAAGCTAGTCCCCTTGCTGGTGTTTCAGAAGCTTTTAAAGACAGCCTTCTTGATTTGGGAGCGCCTTCCCCTGATTTTATCAGGCCACCTCTAGCTTCTGTTTTTATTGCTCATGGTTTTATGTTGTGGGAGGTGGTTTTACTGTTTTTTGTGGACATTCTGCGGAAGTTTACTTGGTATTCGTTGTCTATGTTAGCCACCGAGAATCTTTGGATTTGGGCAGGATAGAAATGTCAAAATGAATAAAAGTAAACATGATGGGAACTTCTTCTGATTGTACAGCGTGAGTGGGTTTACAGAGGTGTATAAGTACACCAATCAAGGGTAGGGTGAGTCTTTGCTGGATAGGTTGTGTTATGCAATGTCAAGGTTTCAGAATATATCAAGATGGAGCACCTCCAGTTCATGGTTCTAACTTGGCCAGCTATACCAGCCCATCCTTGCAACCTTGGCTTTGCCCTGACCGCCCTACATGTTTCTTCTCAATAAGAGTTCCTCCTTCAAGCCCCAACTGCTCAGGGATTCATCTACCCCACACTTTCCCCAACCAGCCTTCTGAAAGAGCAGTTTTGAATCCGCTCCTCTCCAGGAGTCAGGTGACATCTGTCAGCAGCCAGCACTTGTCTCCACCCCCAGTTACCTCTTCCCACCGTAGAAGATCCTGGGGATGATGTCCTGACTTTGAGTGAAGGAACACGCTGAGACTTGGTGTACAGGCTCTAGTGTTGTATTGTTCTACTCTGCTAGACAGAATCCAGCTAAACTAAAATGAACTAGTGATGCTCACAGAAAAGGCCCAAGAAACTAGGGCGGCGCCTTCTTCAGCCTCTTACGATGAAACCAAAGCGATTCAGTACTGCGCATGCGTTTATCCCCCTGGAGGGAGCCCCCTCCTTCTTCACCAGTTATCTCCCCGACAGATACACCTGGTCCTTTGTCCCAATCCTGTTCCCCCATCCCTGCCACTAAATAACTGAACTATCCGACCCCATGAACTCTTTGATTTGCATTCCTATGTTCCAGAAAGCAAGTGAGCAAAAGCCATCAGCCTGTGCCAGCTCCTACAGTACCATCACTGCAGAGCGGAAATTGGAAGTCTTTTGTAATATCTGGTCCTTTTCTTTCTCCAGGCTGGCTGGACCCCTTTGCATATTGCCGCATCAGCTGGCCGGGATGAAATTGTGAAAGCGCTCCTTCAGAAAGGAGCTCAGGTGAACCCCACCAATCAGAACGGGTGCACCCCTCTGCATTACGCTGCATCGAAGAATAAGCAGGAGGTTAGATTTTGCTTTCTGGCTTTGCTCTTTTTCCTGTTTCTCAAAAGCCAACAGTCTGGTCATCCTTTTCTCTTCTCACCAATAGATTGCACTGATGCTGCTCGAGAACAAAGCTAATCCAGATGCAAAGGATCACCTGGCCTCAACGCCGTTACACAGAGCAGCATCCAAAGGAAACCTGAAAATGATACAGATCCTTCTGAAGCACAAAGCTTCAGTCAATTTGCAGGACTCCGAAGGGAACACGGCTCTGTAAGGACGGGGTGCTTTTCTTTCTTTATTACAAGGTTTTAGCACTAGCTCAGGGCAGTTTACACAACCATAAAGCAGAATCAACTACTGTAAACTTGCAGAGGTAACCCAGGTCCATGGTCCATTCCAGAATTTGTGGTTGATTTTGTCCTGATTTGTTTAAACGAAATAGATATTGACTCCGTTCACCCAACACCCCAAGCCGTATTTCTTTATCAATGATTTATATTAGTTAAACAAATAGTTCCCAACCTCTTTTGGGGGATCAGTGCTGATCAATAAGGGCATTGCAGGTATGGGCACCACAATTAAAATACGTGCTTTAAAATAGCCCAAATCTCGTGAGATTAACAAATCACACCGGATGTTGGTGTTCTGGCTGGCAGTCTTGTAAGGTTTGAGCATTTGTGCCCCACCTCTTATACAATTAGACATGGGAGCATGAAAATTTTGTGAAATTTGGTGATTTCATGGGATTTCAACCATTTAATTTTTAAAATACTTAATTTTGGGATCATGGATGCCACCTGGAGGAATTATATGTGACCTGATGGCCACAGGCATTTTATTCCTGGCCCCCATCTTGGGCTGAATACAATACTACCTGTACAGTCTTAAGTATCTGTACTATCATTCTACTTACATTGCATGATACAACCTTGCTTAATTAGCAAACTTTTAGCCTTGCTTATTAAGAACTTCTTTCTTTCTACCTAACTTCCAGATCTGATCTGTGGTCCTTACCTGACAGTATACTTAACTAAACCCAGATTGAACTAGCTGCAGATTAAAACTGAAGCCATAATTTGAACTTCCAGTTGTACAACAGGCATGCTGTCTGCTAAAGCTACTTAAATTGCTTGTAGCGCTGGACCCGTTAGCATTCCGCTAAGCTTCCTTGATGTTAGATTGACATGATGCCTTAACTGACTTTTAAACCCCTGGATGTAATGCTAAAATGTCATGGCAGGTGTGGGTGTAATTCAAGTCTGCCTTCAAAACAGCAAAGTCTACAAATATCTGGGCCATTAAAGAACCAAATTGTAACGTCGTCAGAGTTTCACAAAAAGAAAAAAAATGCAATTCTCTATTACGCCAGTATCTTTTTTACATCATCTCAGAGAGCACAAAATCGATGCAAAACTTCCTGATTCTTCTAAGATGGTCAAATTGAGTAGCTTTGTTTAGTATTTGGCAGGAGTTTGTCAATAAAGAATGAACTCCTCATTTCAAAGAGTAAAAACTCTTGTTCCTCCTACATGGAATGCTATTCTTGAGCATTTGAATACAATATTTATGTCATATAAAATCCAAAGTAGCTGTTCTGGCCAGACAATCCAGATATGATATAATAGGGCAGTATTTTTTTTTTATTAGGCTAGCTCTTTGGTTTGAAAACAATTGGTAAGTCTTCAGGTTCCTCAGAACTCTTCCTCAGGCATGATTATAAAAACAATCGAAGAAGAAATCTGCAAAAGTGCCTTATGTTGAAGCTGAGCCTGTAAAGTAATTCTTGGTCTCCTTTACAGCCATTTAGCCTGTGATGAAGAGAGAGTGGACGAAGCAAAACTCCTGGTGGCCCATGGTGCGAGTATCTATATGGAGAACAAAGAAGAAAAAACCCCATTGCAGGTTGCCAAAGGCGGGCTGGGATCTATCCTAAGAAGGCTGGTTGAGGGGTAGCTGCCTCAGGCAACGTGAATTCCGTTCTTGATAAAGCTATTGAAGACTGTTCATAGAGGTTTTTTTTTAAAAAAAAAAGTATGGAAGTGCTACAACTTGATTTTTTATTGTACTATATCTGCTGTATACTTTTCTTACATCTTCTGCGGCCAACTGTCCAAAAATCTCCTGGCGTTGTGAAGCTTATTACTGTTTTTGCAAAAGCTAGTTGTCCTCTTGGAAAAGCATTTGAAGAAAGCTCTTTCTGTCTGCTTTCCTGTAGAAAGTAACTTTGGAAACCAGATTTCCACCTGTGTCGTGTTTGCAAGAAGAGGCAAGTGGGTGAAGCCTACAGATTGTTAACTGTAAAAGCGATCACTATATTTCTTCAGGCCGTCACCTACGTATTGAGTAGAGGGTCAAGAGGTGGTGCTCAGAAACTGAGCAAGCCTTGCCAAAATTCAAAGCTGCAGAATCTGTTGCCCTCCAGAAGTTGCTGAACTACAATTCCCAGCAGCCACTGCCAGCAGTAGAGGATTCTGGGATTGTACCTTAAGGACATCTGGAGGGCCACTGGTTGCAGCTGTCTCACTGGATTTCTTTGTTGTAATATTTTTGGAATCTTTTTGCAAGCATCTTTTGCTTCAGCCTTCTACCTCCTGTATGCAGGAGTGGAACATTATGGGAAGAAAGCTTATAGATTTAAACTTAGTTCAGGAAAGGTGCTGGTATCACGAATTGTTCCTTGTGAATAAAAGGTAATGTGCGTTGGCGTTGTGGAGCTTCACTTACTTGCCGGGACCTCATGTGGTTAACTTTTGGTTCTAGCAAATACTGTTCAAGACCATTTTTAAGGATTCCTGAATACTTAAAATACTAAATACTTTAGTATTTATTAATACTAAATACTTAAAGCAGTATTTTAAACCAGTGTTTCTCCAACTTGGCAACTTTAATACGTGTGGACTTGAACTCCCAGAATTCCCCAGCCAGCCTGTGGTGTGTATTTGTACCCCTGCGTCAATGCTTGCATGGTTTGGAGCTATATGGTTTATTGCAGAATGCTTTGTAGAATCCAGGGGATCTGTAATGTCTTCAGTTACTAAATCATTTCGGTCTCTGGAAAGCAGTCTTTCCTAGAATTCAAATGCAGACTTCCCATCGTCCCACATCTTCCTGGTGAGTCGCTTGCACCTCTCACAATCGTGAGATCCGTAACCGCGTCCAACCCACCTGGACGACTGGATTGAGAACGCTCGTTCCAATGTTGCACAAGTCCCGTTCTTGGCACTGTTGCAGCTTTGGTTGTAAAATGCATAAAATCAGGGTTGGGGATCAGCACGTTTGCAGACCTGTGGTTTGGTGGCCATGGCACCCGAGGCTCTCCCTGAATTTAATATTTTCACATTCTTTTAATAAACTTAAACCGTAGGAATTCGGCATGCTCAACAGCAAAGAATGAAGCTTGGCGTCCTCGTTATTTCCTAGAATGTCTCTGGCCTCATATAAGTCCCTTAGGCGTTTTAAAGAGAGAAAAGTAGCAAGTGGTTGCTGCCCCGTGCTTGGCTGGGAAATGCATCCACCCGTGCAGGAAAATTGGAAAGGAAGGTTGCAGTTGTAGAAAACAGCCTGTGGGGTTAGAGATAGAGATCAGGAGCAACCCGCTGGGAAGGTCGAAAATAGCGATCCCGTGGCCACAGGACGCTTCATTGGTCATAAATGTGAACCGGTTGCCAAACACCCAAATCGTGATCAAGTGACCACGAGGACGCTGCAACAGTTGTAAGTGCGAGGACCGGTTGTAAGTTGGTTTTTCAGCACCGTCATAAGTCTGAACCATCACTAAACGAATGGTTGTTAAGCGAGGACTACTTGTATGTAGTCCAACATGACACCTATGCCTTAGGCGGGTGGGATATAAATAAATGAAAATAAACTTGTCATTCTGCTGTGAGAAAAATAAATGGGTATATTGTAATTCACCATTGCCACTATGGTAGCCATTTTGTGAGTGCCCCCAGGCAGTGTTCTCCGAATTCTGCACATGATTATGCAGAAAGGAAAGCTGAAGATACGGAATGTTGCAGATACAACTCTGAAGTCCTTTTGTAGCGTTCTTACAGAATATATCGCCATTTCCTTAAAACTTGGCAATGTCACTCTTGAACCTTGTAACACATTATCAAAGACACTTAGCATGAGAGAATTTGATAAACATTTTATTGTTCTTGGAAGTAACAAAAGAAGTAACAAAATCAAACCAGATCCCTGTTCTTCTCATGCTGCTGTGTTTTAGAAAGGCTACACCAGTAATCGCTGCTGAACAGGAAGGTGTGTGCTATTCGTTGGTTTAAAAAAAAAATACCCCAGCTGTCCAGAAGCAAGTTATAGAAAAGGTATTCTTTACTAGTTGAGGCTGCTGCCGTACAACTCATGAGGTGGTTGACAATGCCATCTTTACTTTGGAAAAAAATGAGGATTAAGCGCTGTGGCTAAAGCGTTCAAGCTATGCAGTGCTTCAGATTTGATTCCAAAAGGGGCTTTGGAGCGCATGGTGGTGCGTTACAGGCAGTCCTCATTTAACGACCACAATTGGGACGAATTTCAGTTGCTAAGCAAAGCGGTCTTTAAGCGAATCCGACCCGGTTTTATGACCTTTTTTGCAGCAGTCATTAAGCACCACGGGAATCACCACGGGCATTAAGCGAACTACATGGTTGTTAAGCAAGTCAAGCAGTTCCCCACTGATCTTGCTTGCCAGAAGCCAGCCAGGAAGGTCGAAAATGGCGATCGTGTGGCAACATGACGCTGCGACAGTAATAAATGTGAACTGGTTGTCAAGTGCCCAAATCATGATCATGGGGCGCTGCAACGGTTGTAAGTGTGAGGACCGGTCGTCAGTTTTTTCAGCACCGTCGTAAGTCCGAACCATCACTAAACAAATGGTTGTTAAGCGAGGACTACCTGTATAACACTTGTCTGCAACTCTTAAAGCAGCCTCGCATTTTCCACTGCTGCTCAGCCCTGAGAAAGACAGCTGTTTTAAAGAGTTGCAGGCAGGCACACTGTTCACACTCCAAAACATCTTTGTGGACCCAAATCCAAAGCACCACACAGTCCTGCTGACTATGCATGACAGCAGCTCAGAATGTATTAACTAATACTGGTAAGTTGGATGTGCTAGATTCACACCTTATGCAAGATAAGTGATTGCGTTCACACAATTTGTAGCTTGGTAAATTAATACATTTTTTTTAAAATTTGCACAACCAACTGAACTGTAAATTAAGCCATTTTCTGGGCTTGTACCGTATGTTAGGAGGATAACGTGGCTGGCCGGTTTGGTTGGTCCAGTATGTCATTGCCAACCTAGTCACACTGTGGGTTTACTTTGTTTTGGCTTAATGTGATTCAGGTACCCAGCTGCTGTGGTTTAGTCAGTAAATCACGGTTTTAGACAATCCTGTATGAGGTGTGAATCCGGTCAGATTATGAGCTCATGTGGAATGAACAGAAGGCAAGAGAAATCGGTCTCTCTGGAATGGCTAGGCGGGAGTGCCGACGCATCTGCAGCTGTAGTGACACTATCTCGAGGGCACAGATATGGGAGCAGCGTACTAATTCATGACTAGATGGCCTGCTCTTTAGTCCCCCCACCCCAGGGATAACCACCGGCTTTAGGAAACTGGTTGGTGGCCCATTTCCTGCGTCTCATTTTCAGGCATTATGGCAACTTGGGGCTCTTCGGGGCTATCGTATTCACCGGTCTCGTTAGGTTCCTGGTTTGGTGGGACTGCAGCCACAGGAACGCCGGTCTGGCTGGGCACTGCCGCGTATTCCGCCTTCGTAGACATGGCCCTGCAGAACACAAAGTGGAGGTTTTTCTCGACCCAGCGTGTTGCAGAAGAAGCACGTTCCAACACTTGCTGTGGAACAGCTCGCTGGGTTGGTCTTTCACAGCTCAGGTGTCTTAGATTTCAGCTCCCATAATTCCTGGATATCTGGCACGATGCTGTGGAGGGGTTGTGGGAGCTGAAGTCCAATGCAGAAGGAGGTACCAGGCTGGAGAAGGTTGCAGTGACCCTTTAGGCCAATCCAACGTGGTTATTGTTTTTTCCTCCTTACGTGGCTCTAGTACTTTTATATATCCTCAAGTTGAGCTTGACTCCCTGCATCCATGCAATTTATTTGGCAGTGTTATCGAGGTGGTCTGCAACTGCTGCCGCCTTGGAGGGTCTGGCCAAGTAGCCCCAAATTCCCAGGCAATCCCCCATGCAAGTGTTAATGGTCTAACCCTACTTAGCTTCTGAGATCCACCAGCTTGCCTGATTATTCCTGAAATTTATTTATTTTTGTAAACTGCCCAGAGTCCCCTATTCGGGGAGATGGGCGGGAATAAATTAAATAAATAAATGAATAAATTCAAGCTTGGTTCCTTTAAAGTAAAGGTAAAGGTTCCCCCCGCACATTTGTGCAGTCGTGTCCGACTCTAGGGGCCGGTGCTCATCTCCGTTTGTTAACCGAAGAGCCAGCGTTGTCCGAAGACGCTTCCACGGTCATGTGGCCGGCATGACGCACGCGGAACGCTGTTACCTACCCACCGAAGTGGTACCTATTCATCTACTTGCATTTGCATGCTTTCGAATTGCTAGGTTGGCAAGAGCTGGGGCTAGTGTGGGAGCTCACTCCATCATGTGGGGCTAGGGATTCGAACCTCCGAACCTGCGTCTTACCTGCTGAGCCACCACGTCCCTTCTTGGCTCCTTTATGTTTTGGTAAAAATGGCAATTTTTGACCTGGGGTTGCATCCTTTGCAACCAGCCAGTTGAGGCTGATTCTACCACCCTGCTCAAGGCAAATCATGCCAGCCTAACGTGGGAACGTGGGAACCCAGTCATTGTGCTGAGAAAAACCCCACTGTTTGCAACTCATTTGCTAAACCCACGTTCCAACAAGCTCTGGTTTAACCATGAGCAAACCTGACTGAGGACAGGTTTCTGTGATGGAATTCGGAGGAGGGGGGAGCTTTGTTCCAAGAAGTCTCTTAACAAACTTACTGCATTTCCTTGAGTACAGGTTTCTGTTCTCTCTTTTTCTTCTCTTTGGAGATCAGAACCCAGCCAACGAGACAAATCAAGGCAGCGGCCAGAATCGCAGCAATTAACGCTCCCACAATAATGCCGCTTTCTGAATCTGCAGGGAGAGAGAAGCTGCTGTCATTTATACAAGAAGCTCCTTAGCAGAGGGTTTGAAGCAGCTAGCTAACACTTCTGAGTGGACAATAGGGTGGGAAAGGCGATTTCTCCATCTTTCTCTTGGCAACGTTTGCACATATTGTTGGTTTGGCTTAGTGCGTTATGTGCAAACCTGGCCATTGTGCCTTAGGCAACACTGCAGGATGAAAAACTCCTGACTTTGGAGTCCTTGTGAATGCAGCCATTGAAATCGACGGGGCTTCCTTTGGGGAGGCACACATGGCATCCTGCAGAAAAAATGCTGCCCTTTCAGTGTGTTAATTCCAACCAGCTCTTTTCAATTCACAAGTGTGATGAAGAAACTGCAGGATCCTCTTGGTGGTACAGTAATTCAAACTCAGCTTTCATCCGAGAGGAAATCCTTTAATCACATCTCCACTCCAGATGTTAGGACTTCAAGGAGATGTGTTGGGTCCCTAACATGTTCAGGAAGGGGGTGATGCTTTATCCTTAAAACCACCTGGTAGGTGCCTTGATACTTTTTCATTTTTCAGTTGAGGAATTAAGCCTGAAGAAAACTGGCTTGTCCAAAAAAAGGTAAGGGCTGAGATGGGGTTGAACCCATGTCACACCTACGACATGTGGGCTTGGCCCTCAGGTCCATTCATTTATATTTGCAGCCTGGTTTTCCCTTTAGAAAATGCTCCAGACGGGTATCAAATCAACAGTAAGGTAAGATCGGGATTTTAAAAAAAACCTTCCAAGCAATATAAAATCACCTAAATCATATGATCTAACAATAGTAGCCAGCTAAACCATCATTAAATTAACATACAGGTAAGCTCTTGCCAACCTAGCAATTTGAAAGCATGCAAATGCAAGTAGATGAATAGGTACCACTTCGGTGGGATGGTAACAGCGTTCCGTGCGTGTCATGCCGGCCACATGACCGTGGAAGCGTCTTCGGACAACGCTGGCTCTTCGGCTAACAAACGGAGATGAGCACTGGCCCCTAGAGTCGGACACGACTGCACAAATGTTCGGGGGGAACCTTTACCTTTTTAAGTGTTAATTTAGAAACAAATAGTTCTAGAGGCCCAATCTCTGTTTAAATAAAGCACTTTCTCCTTTTAAAAGGGGGTGCTTCAAAATGCCTCTGTTAAGAGCATTTTCATATCTTGCTCTAATTATCTTTGACCCTTTCATGGAACTATGCCAATGAATGACCATTGCTTATAAAAGACCATGAAGATAAAGTTTATTTTGATTTATAGTAATGCTAAGTTTGCACATCTAAATACAAATATATTCATGTGCAATTTTTAATGCAAACTGTGTGTGTGTGTGTGTGTTTGTGAATGGCTGGAAGAGGAGGAGGAGAAGGATTCAATGCATATCAATAAACGCTGCTGCACATTTTTGAAAGCTTATTTTCTTGCAAATTTGTTGCAGTTGATTTCTAGTGCATCAGCAAAAAAAAAATAGTACACAACATCTCACTTTTTTCAGCATCTTGTGTTGTCTTTTTTTTTTCTTGGAGGCATGATTTTGTTTTTAAAAGAACACCTAAAAATGTGAGTCTTGTTTCTTACAAAAAGGGATCAGAGTTGTGAACAGCTGACCACGCTTGTATGAATATTCCCCCATTGCTGATATACAGGGATTTCAACCACTTATCCTTCCAAAGAGAAAGAATGAGAAATCAAACTAACATAACTATGGGAAACTCCTTTACTAATAATGCCGCTGTGATCGTTTCTACTTTCATTGCTGCTTTTACTTTGGGATTTTATTACTTATTTTATATTTTATACTGTACTTTAATGTACACTTTTGGTGTTTGAATGCCTTTCTTAAAATTGTTGAGTTTTTATTGTAAACTGCTTGTCTAAACAGGAAGGAGCCTGCAGACATTTGAAATGAAATCAAACTGATAAGACAAAACTCAACGTTTTGTAGTGAGGTCGATGTGACAGGAGCTGTTCCCAAGCGGGTTGGCAGCTGTACACTGGTAATAGCCTTCTTCAAACCGGGTCAGGTTGCCCAGAACCAAGCGTCCCGCGTAAGGGTCTGAAATGAAAGACAGCAGGAAGGCCAGGTTGTTAAATGCACATCTTGTACCTTAAAGCCAGTGTTTGCACTGATTTTGGAAGATAGGGAGTGTCAGCCCTTCAAGGTGGGCCAGGTCAAGAAACAGACATCGCAGGGATTTCAGGAATGGTACTTTATGGTTGTAGAGTATATTAACAAAATCTTGAAAGCCTGCCCAAGTTTGTCTCTGTCCCATCTTCTACAATGAACATCAAGGTGGAATTATTTTGCATTTCTTTCTCATGTTTGCTTCAAGCTCTGGAGTGGGTAATCTCTTTTTTCCAATCTTTCCTTCCTCCCCCCCCCCTTCCTTGCTCTTTCATCACTTTCCCCAGGTCATCCCTTCATTCTTTTACAGGAGGGCCAATTTGCCACAGGAACATGATGGCACCAAGCATCTACCACTTCAGAAGCCCACAATGGAATTGATGTAGGACATTGGATTTGGGGAATTGTAGGGCAGGAAGCCACTCATCCCGAAAGCCTTTTGGGGGTTCTTAGTTCTGAGAGTTGCCACCATTTTATAGATCATATGTTGAATTGTTGCATCTCAGGCTTTACATATGAACTGGAAGGAGAAAGCTACTTACCGTATAACTCAGTTACAGGCTTCACTTTGTCTCCATTTAGTTTGTACCATTTGTAGGTTGGAATTGGCAGACCAGTTTGGGAAATGCAGAATAAAGTGATCAAGTGGCCAATTTCAACATCAGGATGATGGCTTGAACCAAAATTGCAGAGGGGCTCTGAAGGAGGAACTGGAAGGCAAAAGAGTAGGCAAGGCAGTGAAATTGAAATTATATTTCTCTCCTTTTTTCATTGCATAGTTATTCTCGGGGAGTTTTTCCCAGGCTGGTGCCTTCATGATGCATTGGGCCTTTGCTTCCCAAATTGCAAAAAGGCTGTTCTAACTTCAGCAATTTTCCAGAAATGAGATTTTAAATATATCACCAATGGATATAGACCAGTGCTTTTCAAACTTGGCAACTTTAAGGTGTGTGGACTTCAACTCCCAGAATTTCCCAGACAGCATGGGGAATCTTAAGCATCTTAAAGTTGCCATGGTTGAGGAACCCAGCCTGCTGGCTGGGGAATTCTGGGAATTGAAGTCCACATATCTTAAAGTTGCCAAGTTTGAAAAGCACTGATGTAAACCATTGCAACATGAGAATAACACTGAGAATAACAATGGCTCTCAAAGCGATCCATTTAAAGTGGAATCCGGCGTTAAACAGGGATGTGTTATTGCTCCAACCTTATTCGCTATCTTCATCGCTATGATTATGCACCTTGTTGAAGAGAAACTTCCTACTGGTGTAGAAATTATATATCGAACAGATGGAAAGCTTTTTAATCTTAGTAGGCTGAAAGCAAAAAATAAGGTAATTGCAACTTCTGTTATAGAACTTCAATATGCTGATGATAACGTAGTCTGTGCACACTCCGAGGAAGATCTTCAAACTATCCTAAACATCTTTGCAGAAGCATATGAAAAACTCGGCCTCTCGATTAACATTAAAAAAACTAAAGTGCTTTACCAGCAAGTTCGAACCAATCCCTCCGCAGCGCCATCAATCCAGCTTAAAGGTGTGTCACTAGAAAATGTCGATCACTTTTCTTATCTCGGCAGCCATCTATCTACAAAAGCCGACATCGACGCTGAAATTCAGCATCGCCTGAGCTCTGCGAGTGTAGCTTTCTCCCGAATGAAGCGTAGAGTGTTTGAGGATCGGGACATTCGCAGGGAGACCAAAATGCTTGTTTACAAAGCCATTGTACTACCAACCCTTCTGTACGCCTGTGAAACATGGACCCTCTACAAACGCCACCTCCAACTTCTTGAAAGATTCCATCAACGCTGCCTCCGAAAAATTCTGCAAATTACTTGGGAAGATAGGCGGACTAATGTGAGCGTATTAGAAGAAGCGAAAACCACCAGCATTGAAACAATGATCATCCAACATCAACTTCGCTGGACCGGTCATGTTGTTCAAATGCCTGACCATCGTCTTCCAAAGCAGCTACTTTACTCCCAACTTAAAAATGGAAAACGGAATATTGGTGGACAGCAAAAGAGATTCAAAGATACTCTCAAAGCTAATTTAAAAAAATGTAATATCAGCATTGATAACTGGGAAGCCCTAACTCATGAGCGTTTCAATTGGAAGTCAGCCTTTATTAATGGTGCTATGGACTTTGAAGAAGCACGAGTACAGGGCGAAAGGGAGAAAAGAGCTAAAAGGAAGGCACGTCAGGCAAACCCTCATCATGACCGTCTCCCACCCGGAAACCTATGCCCCCACTGTGGGAGGTTGTGCGGATCCAGAATTGGCCTTTACAGCCACTTACGGATTCACCGTTAAAATTTTACCTTTGGAAGACAATCTTACTCGGCTACGAGTGATCGCCAATGAGCATTCATAACAACATACTGAAGTATCATTAATGAGTTTGGGGATGATTTTCAACTGATCCTCACAAGATTCAGCACAGATGCATATTTCTGCTGAAGGATAACTTCTCCTTGTCTTCCCTCCTATACACCCACCCACACAATTTCTATTTCCTGGAAGTTGTAAGACAATGCTGGCTTTCATAAAAAAGAAAAAAAGTGTTCCTTGCAAATGTATCTGAATAGATTTTTTTTGTCCTTTCTGTGCAATATAGTTTAAATGGAAAAATAAAGTACTTTTGTCACTGGGGGCAGCTAATATTTGCTCAGCCCAGCCAGCTTCTAACATACATACATACATACATACATACATACATACATACATACATACATACATACATACATATGGTAAAGGTTCCCCCCGCACATTTGTGCAGTCGTGTCTGACTCTAGGGGCCGGTGCTCATCTCTGTCTGTTAGCCGAAGAGCCAGCGCTGTCCGAAGACGCTTCCGCGGTCATGTGGCTGGCATGACGCACGCGGAACGCTTTTACCTTCCCACCGAAGTGGTACCTATTCATCTACTTGCATTTGCGTGCTTTCGAATTGCTAGGTTGGCAAGAGCTGGGGCAAGTGCGGGAGCTCACTCCGTCACGCGGGGCTAGGGATTCGAACCTCCGAACTTGCGATCTTCCGATTGACAAGCCTGGGATCTTACCCGCTGAGCCACCACACCCTGCACATACATGCATACATACAATTTATACAGCTGCCCATCTCACAGATGTGACTCTGGGTGGCATACAAAGATTAAAAACAATAAGCTAACAAGCCAACCATAACGCTGATGGTCACAACCAACAATCCCAACTCATAAAAAGACAAATTCAAAGAACCAATTTCTCCCAAGCTTATCTCTGTATCAAAGATTGTGTGTCCAATGAAATACATTGGATGTTGTCCCATAGAAGCTTAGCATTTGCAGGAAAGATTCCCATGATGAGATGGCAAAATGAAAGCCTGTAATTAGTGTTCTTTATTTTATTTTATTTTATTTTATTTTATTTTATTTTTTATTTTATTTATTTTATTTTATTTTATTTTATTATTTTATTTTTTATTTTATTTATTTTATTATTTTATTTATTTTATTTTATTTATTTTATTTTATTATTTTATTTTGTTTTATTTATTTATTAGCTATTTTGTTCTATTTTATCAGATCCTGCAATTGACTCTATATGGGCTAGCCCTTAGCCATTACTGGCTGATAACTCTACAACCCTCTCTATAAAAAAAGATAATACAATGGGAAGGAAAAAGAGACAACAGGAAGTGAATTCGGGTCTGCAATTTAAATGGAATTCATAACCAGACAAAAATCGCATGGACAATAATTTATTCCACCTTGAATGATATTATCAAGAATACATTGTTCCTTTTGACAACTGACATTCCTCTAATAGTAAACACAATAAACCTGGGGCCAAAATGGAGCCATGGAATAATTTAAAAAAGCGTTTGGCGTGTTTGAGAAGGCAAAACTCCATCTACCAGCCAACGTGAAAGGGGGCAACTCAGTTTATCAAGAAAAATAGTCTTACAAGATCAGAGAAGACTTAAAAATTCTGGAATGCTGAGTGAGAAGAAGAATGGAAATTGGGGTGGGCAAGCAGAATGCCTTCCTTGGATGGCAGGAGAGAGGGGAGGAATCCTGAGCAGGAAGTACACATCTTGGACCAAGCCATTCTTTGTTTAGCCATGGTTTGATGAATAAATCACAACCAACTGCATTTATTTATATAACATGAACCATAATTTACAAGTTGCAATGGGTTGGCTCACACAACACACTAAACCAAAAGTTTGATTTATTATAGCTTAGCCCAGAGCTTTCCAAACTGTGTCGGGACACATTAGTGTGTCGGCTGCAGTGTCTGGGTGTGTTGCGGCTGCTGCTGCCTCCAAACCTGCCCTGCCAGGATTCCGCGCAGGTCCTAGTGCCTGCCTTGTGCCCTGCTGTAAGAGTGTGTCGCGAAATGATGCCCTGCTGTAAGAGTGTGTCGCAAAATGATGCATGTCTAAAAAGTGTGTCACCAACATGAAAAGTTTGGAAAGCTCTGGCTTAGCCAAATGCATGAATTCTATCACTGTAACATCTCTCTGCAGTCAAAATTTGTTTTTACAAATGGCTCACCCATTACACTACATTGTGGTTTGTTAAATAGGCCTCAATGGAACAAGTTCACACAACACACTAAGTCAAATCTGATAAATACACACAATGGCTCAGTGCAAGATATGAACTCAGCCAATAGTTGACTAGAGGCTCAAGCACACAACTCTGTGGCCTGGGTCACATACCATCCTAAGCTATGGTTTGACCTTGGCTTGTTGGCTGATCAGGCTTACACACTGTACTAAGCCATAAGCAGTGGCTGATCATCCACAGCGACTGAATTCGTACAATATGCTAAGCCAGAACAGAATACAAAACACATTTTGGCTTGGCTTGATGTGGAACCAAATCGCTGAATCTTTAATTCAGTATAGCAGATGAAGAGCACAGGAACATGCCAAAGAGGACAAGAAAAATACGTACCTAGCACGCTGACAGACACTGATTTTTCACCTTCGGGGTTGGTGTCATTTGGATTGAAAACCAGACACCTATAAACACCTGTGTCTGAGGGCTGCATGTTGACGATTGAAAGAGTTGCATTTCCCATGTTGTTTGCTACTTGGATTCGGCCTTTAAACTGTCCAAGGTAGTAGACTTTGCCAAGCTGCCAAAGATAAATCTGTAAAACAGGATTTAACATTCATCAAATTGGTGGTGGAAGAAAAAATATTGAGGTTATTTGTTTATTTTTTCCCCTAATTTTGAGCCCACCTAGGAAAAATATAAGTTGCCAGGTCAGTCCACAAAACAGTAAAATACATATAGTAGAATTTCAAATGTCGTTTGATAACTGTGCATTAGTGTTGTGTGCTTCACTGATCAAATAGTTAACAATCCTGGGATGATGTTTACTGAGTAATCTACAATGATCATAGACCAAATTTCATGTGCTAGTCTCCAGCTGTGGGGACTTCAACTCCCAGAATTCTCAGGGATGGCCTTGCTGGCTTGGGAATTCTGGGAGATACAAACCACATGTCCAGACGCTATCCAGGTCTGGGAAAATTAGGCGTAGTGCAATGTTGGTTATATTATTCATCATAGGATTGATCCTCATCTCAATCCAGAGTAGACTTTAGGTGGTTACAGATAACAATACAAGTAAAACAATACATATAATACATTATCCAAATTTACTTTCATAACAAAACTAGAGTGATGATTTAAATTCTGTTGGCAACAGTCAGTCCCCAAAAGCCTTCCAGAAAAGGGAATTCCTACAAGGCTTTAAAGGTAGTGACCAGCATCTTGAATTGCACTCAGAAACATAGTGGTAATCAATCCCGCAGTAATAAGGTAATATGGCAGTATTATGACTAGCCAGTAGCATGTGGCCAGCTGAAGTCTCTTGTTCATAGTTAAGTTGTGAACAGGGCTAGATTCATTACAGAAGGACCTGGAATTTAGAAACCTCAGCCTGAGGCCAGAGCTCCCAGCAATCTGGATCAGTGTTTCTCAACCTCAACGACTTTAAGATGTGTGGACCTCAACTCCCAGAATTCACCAGCCAGCATGGCTGGCTGGGGAATTCTGGAAGTTGAGGTCCACACATCTTAAAGTCGCTGAGGTTGAGAAACACTGATCTAGATAAACATACAACACTTTGAGTGTCCTTTCCAATCCATGTTATGAAGAAATCAGATTGATTGCTTTCTATGGAAACTCACACTTAGCAAGTGTACCCAGGTGGCACTTGAATAAACAAACCATGTATGTTTATTCAGAAATAATTCCTTTAAATTCATGCTGGCTGGGGAATTCTGAGAGTTGAAGTCCACCCATCTTCAAGTTGCCAAGGTTGAGAAACACTGTGTTAAACACTATCATTTCAGGGAACTGAATTCCAGAAACTCACACGAGACTTTAAGAAAAAAGTATTAAGAGCACATCAGAAATCCAAGGAACTTATTATTCTTATAGATTTCCTTTTCTTACCTTGTGAATCCAGCTACATCTTCCCCGGGTATCTGTGATAGACACAGTCTTTCCACAATGACTGGTGGATTTTTCACCCCTATAAAGGCATGGTGATGGCTGTATTTGAGTAGAAATGTGCTGATCTAAGAGTTGGTGACTTGGATTTAAAACAGCAGGGCACAAGGCAGGCACTAGGACCTGCGTGGAATCACAGCAGGTTTGGAGGCAGCAGGGCACAAGGCAGGCACTAGGACCTGCGCGGAATCACAGTAGGTTTGGAGGCAGCCAGGCACAAGGCAGGCACTAGGACCTGCGTGGAATCTCAGCAGGTTTGGAGGCAGCAGGGCACAAGGCAGGCACTAGGACCTGCGTGGAATCCTGGCAGGGCAGGTTTGGAGGCAGCAAGGCACAAGGCAGGCACTAGGACCTGCGTGGAATCCTGGCAGGGCAGGTTTGGAGGCAGCAGGGCACAAGGCAGGCACTAGGACCTGCGCAGAATCACAGCAGGTTTGGAGGCAGCAGGGCACAAGGCAGGCACTAGGACCTGCGTGGAATCCTGGCAGGGCAGGTTTGGAGGCAGCAAGGCACAAGGCAGGCACTAGGACCTGCATGGAATCACAGCAGGTTTGGAGGCAGCAGGGCACAAGGCAGGCACTAGGACCTGCGTGGAATCCTGGCAGGGCAGGTTTGGAGGCAGCAGGGCACAAGGCAGGCACTAGGACCTGCATGGAATCCTGGCAGGGCAAGTTTGGAGGCAGCAGGGCACAAGGCAGGCACTAGGACCTGCGTGGAATCCTGGCAGGGCAGGTTTGGAGGCAGCAGGGCACAAGGCAGGCACTAGGACCTGCGTGGAATCCTGGCAGGGCAGGTTTGGAGGCAGCAGGGCACAAGGCAGGCACTAGGACCTGCGTGGAATCCTGGCAGGGCAGGTTTGGAGGCAGCAGGGCACAAGGCAGGCACTAGGACCTGTGTGGAATCCTGGCAGGGCAGGTTTGGAGGCAGCAAGGCACAAGGCAGGCACTAGGACCTGCGTGGAATCCTGGCAGGGCTTGGAGGCAGCAGCAGCCGCGACACACACTACAGCCGACACACTAACGTGTCCCGACACACAGTTTGGAAAGCTCTGCCCTAGAGTCATCATTCAGTGTTTATTATCAGGGCTTCAGGATTGCACCTCTCAATCTCAGGACCACTGCTTATTTTAGTTTGCTATCCTGAAATTTTACTTCTACCCATCTTGTGGAGGCAGTTGCCAACTACTGTAGTTCTAAGTTTTCCCTAATCACATTTTACTGGTATGCAGCAATAATATAGGCTTTAGATATAAAAATGACTCCCTTACTCAATTATCAGCAATGCCAATGGTCTAGGAAGTATATAGCCAGAAGAAGATCTAAAGGGTTGTCCTCACAACCAAAGAACAGGTGACAAGTATGGACATTTTGTAGGCCAGCCATTCCTACCTGGGGAACTGCCAGATGCCATAGAATACAAAGTCCATAATTTTCAGCCAAGATGGTCAATGGCTGAGAAATCATGGAATTGTATGTTATTTGTGTCCAACAAATCTAAAAAGCACGAGGTTGAAGAACGTTGCCTTAGGATGAAGTTGGGTAATCAAATAATATATGATTCTTAATTAAGTGATTTGTAATAGATTCTGCCCGGATAAAGGGATATTTATTGATGAAGATATCTGATAGCACCCCCAAATTTAAAGTTTTTAGTGTTCTAAACTTAACAGCAAACAAGAGAGCCTTTAAAAGTCAGGACTGATTGCTTCCCAGCTAGCTGGAAATGGATCAGTTTGAAGAATTAAATACTTGCAATGATTATTCTTTGGGTTGCATTTCCTCTCTGCTGAAGTCCCTCTCTTGTCTCTTATTAAAAAGAATGCCAACTCGTCTTTTAAAGAAAAACACTCATCTAGCTTGAAACTCAGTGAAGACCTTCCTACTGACCTACAATAACTTTAGATTGTGTTCAGCTTAGAATTTGGAACTCAAAACAACTTTAATCAGGCAATAAGTA
The DNA here is from genome assembly GCA_023362775.1 of Charina bottae. Taxonomy (NCBI): domain Eukaryota; kingdom Metazoa; phylum Chordata; class Lepidosauria; order Squamata; family Charinaidae; genus Charina; species Charina bottae. The sequence continues at coordinate 5,887,749 of JALMGJ010000018.1, forward strand.
ATGATTCAAGTTTGAAATAAAAGCTTAATGTCTTACTCCGCTGCTGGGTTGCTGGTACTTGGCACTATAAAAATTCCATTGAATCATCGCAGGTGCAGATGCTGTTTTATAGGTGCAGGGAAGAGTGATGTTCGCGCCAACTGTTGTGTTCACAGAGCTCTCTGGGATGGTCACAATCACACCCTTCACAAGACCTGTGGAAAATCAATCCATTATGGAAAAGGTCAATCCGATGTCTGGTTGTATTAAGGAACTGAAATGCTGCCCCTTTCCAATCCCTCAATATCGGAGATCCTACCCCTGGTTTTCTGTCCAGCTGAAGTGCGTCAGCCAAATGCAGGTGCTTTGGTTCATATGCCAACCTGGTGGAATAACTGTGTGTAGCCACGTATCTAAGGACAAAATCCAGGAGCCAAGCTCATGGAAGAGATGGAAACGGCAGATAATGGGACAGAGATCAATAGCCTTGTCATCAAAATCTGTCTCAGAACAGGCAAGTCAATAGGCCTCTATGGAGGAAGGGGGGAATAGCAACAAGTAGATTGTGATGTCCTCATGCAAATGATGCAACTTGCATCAGCTGCATCATTGGTGCTATGATATCATGCTGTATGTGTCATCCTTTGGACACCATGAGGATTTATTATAGATGCCTATGGACAAGCTAGAGCAGTGTTTCTCAACCATGACAACTTTAAGATGTGTGACTTAAGAAGTCCACAATTCACTCTTCTGGGAATTCTGGGAGTTGAAGTCCACACATCTTAAAGTTGCCAAGGTTGAGAAACACTGAGCTAGACCCAGTGAAATATGGCGTGTGGGGTGGTCAGCCACATACATGGGACACATGCTAATTTTATTGTTTTTATTTTAAAGATTTTGATAAAGATAAAGATATATATCAATAGTTAAAATGGACTTCAGCATCAGAGCAGTCATAACCAAGTCTAGTTCCCAACCACAGTTCAAGATTTAATTAAGTATATTAAATTGAAAGTGTCTCTTTTTTTTCCCCCAATGAAGATTCACCGTTGCTGTAGAACTATAACTCCCAGGAATTCTATCCAACATGAAGAAACCATTGGCCATATCAGAACTGTAAAAACAGCTGCAGACTATAAAACAGCTGGTGGGGGAGGGATATTTTAGTTGTATTTTGCACAAATGAGGCAATAAAATCCATTATTGTCCAAAGGGAATTCTCAAAAGACTGTATAGGCCAGAGTCTATGCTCACCATGTGTGTGTTTGTGACTTGCAAGATTCTGTTAATGTAGCTTTACAATAAAGTAGAATTAGCTTATCTGGCCGTGTTTCCTGTCTGGTCTACCCCACAAGGCTGACATCAAACTTGCAAGTCTGAAAGTACAATTCTCCCCGTCTCCTTTACAGCCCGAGAAACTAAGGAAGGCTTCTTCTGAGTCTCTTGCCCCACCCATTATGCAGCTGTGGGCTATGCTGTCTCTTATCTGACCATTCCCTAGGCAGCGTCTCTTCACCCTGACTCCCAAGGTCTTTCCCACATACCATTACACTAAGCAAGACCAAGAGTCAAAATGACAGTCTTCCCAGCTAAGTATTAGTTTGCAGAATACTTCCAATTTCTTCTGCCTCCAATTTTGTGCTTGTTCCATGCTAGGACAGATTCCATATACACCCCTTCATACACTATGCTAAAGCAGACTGCCACACACTTTGATCCAAAGGGACAGGAGAAAGTGAAAATCAATTACAGTTAGTCCTCATTTAGCAACCACAATTGGGACCAGCAACTCGGTCATTAAGCAAAATGGTTGCTAAGTGAAACCATGATTTTGCTTATAATCTGACTCAGCTTTCCTTTCTTTAGAGACCTGCAAAGGTCATAAGTATGAAGATTGATAGTAATGTTACTTTTTCATCATGTCGTAACTGCAAACGGTCGCTAAATGAGGCAGTCTCTAAATGAGGACTACCTGTACTCTTTGAACTTAGTTTAAGTCTGAGTAAAATATTATAGTGACTGATGGATGAATTGATGGCGTGATATGCATGTATATATTGGTCAGTTCCTAATTCACATCATATTATAGTTTTGCACCAGGATGGCCACTGAAATCTTCTAGAAAAGGAAAAGCAAAGATCCAGGTGTGCATAATGTCACATCCTCTTTTATAGGCACATATTTAATAGTAGGGACTATGATTTGAATAGAAATGTAAACATCACACTGGGAAGATGCCAATTTGTTTTTCTGCCTTGTCTCCCCATTATGGAGCAAATGGTAGGATCAAATACGATCCTCTTGTGCCCACGGAGATCTGTTTCACTGCTCACGAAGATCCGTGCCTGTGAGAATTATTTCTCATACTGATAAGAGGAACAGCAAAACAGCACACAGATGTGGGCTTCCCCTCTACATTAAAAAAATGCAAGAAAGTAAACTAGAGTTTTGCCACCCTAAATTGCCTAGATATATGTATGCATTTAAACAGTTTAAATTGCCTAGATATACAGTATGTATCTCATTTAAAAGTACTTACAGTACTGGAATTCTTGGGTTATAACCTTAATCTTTCTTAGAAGAAGCCTTTAGTCTCTTGTTTCTTCAATTCACTGTTTCCAATCTAGACTGTAAGGAGGCAAGTCCAACATTGCTTTGCCCCCAAGCTGATTTTATTTATTTATTGGATTTATATCCCAACTTTTGTCCAAACATCTCAAAAGATGGGACAATCTGACAAACCCTGGTTCCCAGTTGGATGGGAGATCTCCAAGGAATGATAGGACTGTAAACTACCCTAGGGAGTTATAAAAGGATCTTCCAAAGAGACAAATGCAAAGTACTTCTATATTCCTGCCAAGGAAACAACCTGGATATGTCCCCGAAGTCACTAGGAGACAAGTCCAATTCCAGTTCAATTCCAGGGAGTCTTTACTTTTATGAATTAAATAAGCCAGACAGGAGTGCTGCTCTAGGAAATGTGCAGGAGTAATTTGAGACTTGCTAGCAGGATGCGAAATCAAAATCAAAGTATATATGGCCCTGCCAGTAAACACACTGTGCGGTGGGAGGTTTTAGATAACAAAAGTCAACCTAATAATCTCACAATGAAGGCCAAATAAGAGAGCAGGTGAAAGGTCTGTGGTCAGGAATTGGAAAGTCCTGTTCTTTGCTTAAAAGCAGCAATATGAAAACTCTACTCAGTGGAGTCCCTAGAAATTAAGTGCAACTCAAGGGAATCCTTACCTCTTTTAGGATGACCCAACTGAGATCAAGGCAATTAGAGGAGGAAGGTAAAGGTAAAGGTTCCCCCCGCACATTTGTGCAGTCGTGTCCGACTCTAGGGGCCGGTGCTCATCTCCGTTTGTTAGCCAAAGAGCCAGCGCTGTCCGAAGACGCTTCCGCGGTCATGTGGCCGGCATGACGCGTGCGGAACGCTGTTACCATCCCACCGAAGTGGTACCTATTCATCTACTTGCATTTGCATGCTTTCAAATTGCTAGGTTGGCAAGAGCTGGGGCGAGTGCGGGAGCTCACTCCATCACGCGGGACTAGGGATTCAAACCTCCGAACTTGCGATCTTCCGATCGACAAGCCTGGCGTCTTACCCGCTGAGCCACCACGCCCCTTTTAGAGGAGGAAAGGGGATAACAAACCAAGCCCCCTGCAGAACCCAAAATTTGCCAGGTAGCCCTTTTGCTTAAGTAGTGTTGGGGGGGTGGGGGGTGGAAGAAAAATGAGGGGTTACTAACCCTCACCTTGTGGCTTCTTGGGTCACTGAAATCCCATTGTGGCCAGCATTGAAGGCACTGACTTAACACTAAGTAGCTAGGAGAATGATAGTCCGGGTTCACCCATCAGATGAGTCTTAATGGGACTCTTTGGTTTAATCCCAGCCATTGTGGTTTACAAATGATGTTGGATGGATTAATATCATACATAACCCCTGGTTGACAAGTTGTGGTTAAAGCAAACCATGGCTTATTGCATGCCTTGCAGTATAGAGTGTGTTTGCCTGGTATACTAAGCCAAGGTTTCTCAACTTCAGCAGCTTTAAGATGTGTGGACTTCAATTCCCAGAATTCCCCAGCCAGCCATGCTGGCTGGGGAATTCTGGGAGTTGAAGTCCACACATCTTAAAGCTGCTGAGGTTGAGAAACACTGTACTAAGCCCCTCTGGAGAGCTGCCACCATTTCCCTGCAGCCTTTCAACCATGATCTGAGCCTTGAGGCTTATTGTGTCAACCGAACCTCGAGCAACAATCAACTCCAATTAGCTCAAACCAGAAACTGCCTCTTTCCTCTAAGGAATGTGAATAAGGAAGAGGGGAATGAACAGGTGGAATACTTTGATGGTCAGCCCACCCATAACCACGTATCTGCCCCCCTGAAGCATTTCCTTCTGCTCCATTCAAGAAATAGGAGGCTTAAATTTGCAGGAGAGATGAAAAGGGGCATCCATGGTGGGAGGAAATTGCACTTGAGAGGTAGGGCTTCAATCACGCAGGTCCCAGCTGCCATCTTGACTTTTTGGGCCCACCCCCACGGCCCCCCCATCAGTGGAGATTGGGTGCTCCACCCTGCTCCACCAGAAATGGATTCCAAGGAAACTTAGATGCACCACTTTCCCCAAGCCAAGGACTTCCCTTAGCTGTTGAAGGGGAAAGTGGGGGCCACATCCTCCCAAAAAATGCAGGGTTACACAACTATTGAGTTGACACACAAAGGAACCCATTTCTTAAAACACGCACAAACCATTTTTTAAAAGCCATGTGATGTGAAACACACCACCGTTCGCTCTATAAACCCAAGGATTCATAACAAAATCAGAGTGGCGTTAACTTCTGAAATTCTGGAAGAGAAGCGTCCTTTTATGGCCAAAAAAGAAAGGAGCCTAGCCTAGAAAGGCAACTTCTCCACCAGGATCCTGCTACCCAAGAGCATCCAGGAGTATTACAGGAATAAAAATGCATGCACCTCTGAGAATTGGGAATTCTCTGAAATAGAATCACAGAAGTAGACACCTTTGAATGTCCATCCTCAATTTTTCCACATCCCAGAATATCACGTTCATGTTCAGACAGACACGAATGTCTTCAAAGGAAGGAAACAACCATTTCCCTCTTGTTTTGATTTCAGCTGCTATATTGTATAAGCCTTACCTAGAACTGCTGTCAGAGTAGCCAAAATCCTCAACATGGTTGCTGGCGTTTTCATGTGCAGGAAGAGGAACAAGTGCAGAAGATGCTTCCCTGAGAAAAAGCAAACCCAAAATGGCGTTTGTGGGATGCAGCCTCTTATTTTTACTTATCAGCAAGGCCAGTCAGCAGGAGGGTGGCCCCTTCCTACATTATCAGATACACTCAACAGTTCCCCAGCTACCTGTATAATTGGTTCCGCGGAAATCATTTTCTGAGGTGTGGACTGTTGAAATATTTGTTAATCATAAACTAAGAGTTTGATGAGGCGTATATGGCTAGAAATAGAAATATGGCCAAAGAAAAAGAAATGCAAGAAAGCAAAGTGGCTGACTGATGAGGCTTTACAAATAGCTGAGGAAAGAAGGGAAGCAAAAGGCAAGGGAGAAAGGGAAAGATATAAACAACTGAATGCAGAATTCCAGAGAATAGCAAGGAGAGATAAGAAGGCCTTCTTAAATGAACAATGCAAAGAAATCGAGGAAAACAATAGAATGGGGAAGACTAGAGATCTCTTCAAGAAAATCGGAGATATCAAGGGAACGTTTTGTGCAAAGATGGGCATGATAAAGGACAAAAAAGGCAGGGACCTAACAGAAGCAGAAGAGATTAAGAAGAGGTGGCAAGAATACACAGAAGAACTATACAAGAAAGATCTTAATATCACTGATAAATACGATGGTGTGGTCACTGACCTTGAACCGGACATCCTAGAGAGTGAAGTCAAGTGGGCCTTAGGAAGCATTACTAACAACAAAGCTAGCGGAGAAGACAGTATCCCAGCTGAGCTATTTAAAATCCTAAAAGATGATGCTGTTAAAGTGCTGCACTCAATATGCCAACAAATTTGGAAAACTCAACAGTGGCCACAGGATTGGAAAAGGTCAGTTTACGTTCCAATTCCAAAGAAAGGCAATGCCAAAGAATGTTCAAACTACCGTACAATTGCGCTCATTTCACATGCCAGCAAGGTTATGCTCAAAATCCTACAAGCTAGGCTTCAGCAGCATGTGAACCGAGAACTACCAGAAGTGCAAGCTGGGTTTCGAAGAGGCAGAGGAACTAGAGATCAGATTGCCAACATTCGCTGGATCATGGAAAAAGCAAGAGAGTTCCAGAAAAACATCTACTTCTGCTTCATTGACTACGCTAAAGCCTTTGATTGTGTGGATCACAACAAACTGTGGCAAATTCTTAAAGAGATGGGAGTACCAGACCACCTTACCTGTCTCCTGAGAAACCTGTATGTGGGTCAAGAAGCAACAGTTAGAACCGGACATGGAACAACCAACTGGTTCAAAATTGGGAAAGGAGTACGACAAGGCTGTATATTATCACCCTGCTTATTTAACTTATATGCAGAGTACATCATGAGAAATGCCGGGCTGGATGAATCACAAGCCGGAGTTAAGATTGCCGGGAAAAATATCAACAACCTCAGATATGCAGACGATACCACCCTAATGGCAGAAAGTGAAGAGGAACTAAAGAGCCTCTTGATGAGGGTGAAAGAGGAGAGTGCAAAAGCTGGCTTGAAACTCAACATTAAAAAAACCCAGATCATGGCATCTGGTCCCATCACTTCCTGGCAAATAGAAGGGGAAGAAATGGAAGCAGTGACAGATTTTATTTTCTTGGGCTCCAAGATCACCGCAGACGGTGACTGCAGCCATGAAATTAAAAGACGCTTGCTCCTTGGAAGGAAAGCTATGGCAAACCTAGACAGCATATTAAAAAGCAGAGACATCACCTTGCCGACAAAGGTCCGTATAGTTAAAGCTATGGTTTTTCCAGTAGCAATGTATGGCTGTGAGAGTTGGACCATAAGGAAGGCTGAGCGCCGAAGAATTGATGCTTTCGAGCTGTGGTGCTGGAGAAGACTCTTGAGAGTCCCTTGGACTGCAAGGAGGTCAAACCAGTCAATCCTAAAGGAAACCAACCCTGACTGCTCATTGGAAGGACAGATGCTGAAGCTGAAGCTCAAATACTTTGGCCACCTAATGAGAAGAGAGGACTCACTGGAAAAGACCCTGATGCTGGGAAAGACTGAGGGCAAAAGGAGAAGGGGACGGCAGAGGATGAGATGGTTAGATAGCATCACCGATGTAATGAACATGAATTTGAGTAAACTCCGAGAGACAGTGGAGGACAGGAAGGCCTGGCGTGCTATGGTCCATGAGGTCACGAAGAGTCGGACACGACTGAACGACTGAACAACAACAAAATATGGCTAGATGGTGGCACCCTTAAAAACACGGAGACAATAGTTTGTAGCGACTCTTCTGAACCTTCCTTTCAGTTGCAATTACGCGCATGGCACATACATTGGGTTATGAATTTGCATGTGCCTAAACATGCTTGATCAACAGTTGGTTGTGCATATAACCTTACATGGTGGGTGAATCCAAGCAACCATGATTAAGGAAGCTGTGACAGTGCAAGCCATGGAGGTTTATGGTATAAATCATGGTTTATAAATCAAAATGGCAAAGTGCAGACAACATACTAAACCAAACGAAACAAGCTACATTATGGCTTAATAATTCAACGTATCCAAATCAGGGTTTCTCAACCAGGGTTCTGTGGAATCCTCGGGTTCCGTGAGGGGCCACTAGGGGTTCCCTGGGAGATCACGATTTATTTTAAAAATTATTTCAAATTCGGGCCACTTCACATTAAAGAGGTAAGTTTCATTCTTTATTTTTAGTTTAAGAACACTGTTAATGCATATATACAGGCCTACCCATGAAATGAATATAATAATTTTGTAACTTCTGGCCATTATTTGAGCCTGAATGTGCAGGGGTTCCTTCCCCAAGGCTTGATAAATATTTCAAGGGTTCCTACAGGGTCAAAAGGTTGAGAAAGGCTGATCTAAATATCTGCATTATAAACACTTTAAAAAAAGATTCCTACTCATTTAGGGTCACTCCTGTCATGGTTTTTTATTTCATTTTTATATTATGAATATAATTCTTTTGGCAGATTTTCTAAAGGTTTGGGATATTCTTTGAACCATTTAGGCACATTGTTTGTTTTTGTACTAGAGATAATGTTGTTTGTGAGGCCAGATAAGCAGCAAGTTTTCTTTGTCATCAAAGGTATAACTGGGTTTGGGTTGATTCAAGAAGAAAGAGGGTTTTCTTTCTCATCTGAATCTGGACTTAAAATAGGGCTAGATGATTTATTCTGGCTTTCCATGAATTGGCAATGAGATTTCTGGGTTTCAATTTTTTCCCCTTTGACCAGCCTAAATAAAGACCCCAATTTATTGACAGAGAAGGAAGAGCTCCTAAACTAGACAAATGTCAGAGAATCGGTGACAAGAACCATGCTGAGAAGGGTTTCCAACTCTAGTTTCTTTATTGTTCTTACCCTATGAACAGAATCTTGCCAGACTAAGGCCACCTACAGTACATTAAGCTAAGGGAAATAACTCAAAGGGCTCTAGGGAGGGGCTGCCTTGAACCTCTTAACCTTCCCAGCAACATAGTCCGGGCTGTGAAGTCTCTTATCAGTCTGGAATGCTCTCTCCCCCTGGGAAACAGCTTCAGTGTCCGAATCCACCACAACAAATGAGCCTCAAAATAGCAAATGCATCCAGTGTCAGCAAGACAAAAATGGTGCACTTTGCACAATAAATAAATGAAAATTCAAATTTTTCACCTCTCAATGAAGAGATCTCAGACAACAGTAACTAACCAGGAAAGAAATGGGTAGGCAAAGGGCAATACCATGAAAATATTGACCTAGGACACTGTTTTCAACCTTGGCAGCATTAAGATGTGTGGACTTCAACTCCCAGAATTCCTCAGGCAGCATGGCTGGCTGGGGAATTCTGGGAGTTGAAGTCCACGCATCTTAAAGTTGCTAAGGTTGAAAAACACTGACCTAGGATAACTGCTAGGAACGAAGCAAGTGCCATATGGGGGAATCCTTAAGAAAGGAATCAAAAATAAATAAGTTCCCCATGGGGGGAGATGGGCGGTCATACAAATTAAATAAATAAAATAAAATAAAAAATAAAACTGCTTGTTATCCCACCAAGACCTCATTCAAACCTAGGATGGAACCGTCCCTGGACTACTATGTGCCATTTTGTTCACCACGTTTAAACAACAAGGTTGTAGAAAGTTGGAAAATGTGCAGGGCAAACTTCTCCCAGAACAGGTTCACTGTTGCCGTTGCTGAGTGAAAATCTAGACCTCACTCCCATCTTTTTTCTCCAGAATGCTAGATTTTAGCATTGGCTTCATGAAAGCCCCTGAAGAACAATGGGCCTGTCAACAGACCCAGCAACTTAAGTTCTAAAGGAGAACCAAAAGCTTCTCACGCTTTTTTCTTCAGTTTGTGGTAGGCCTTCCTTCTGGGGAGGTGAGGAGGTGCCTCCTCCACCCTGTTCAAGAGAGAGCAGGCATGGCCACTCTTATCTCAAGACAGAGTGGAAAGTAATACAGTTCAGTGCCAGGCACTGCTTGTTAACAAATGGTGAGTATCAGTGCCAAGCAAATCAAACAGCCCAGTTCTTAACCATCAAAGTTGAAAGGATAAATGCAGATGGAGTCATTCTTCTCACATCTTACTCTGAACAGGCTCAGTCTTCCGGGAAAGTAGAAACTGATTTGTTATTTGTCAGCCCCCACTTCTAAGCAGCGAGAAGTTTATAGGGTGGGGGGCAGTTCTTCTCCAAGCTTAATTTTGTTTAGAAAGAGGTCCTCCTGGGATGTGACTTCCCTCATTATTGAGCTTAGGTACAAGCATTGGCAGCTGGAGCACAAGATAAACTTAAAATGTTCACAGAAGCTGGTGATCCATCAGGTTTCTGAAAAGAACTGAGGGTGCTGTAGGATTTTCTGCAGGGAGCAAAGTCGGCCCTTGGTGTCCAAATCCAGGTGCAGCACTGAATTTCCTTCCTGCTACTGTCCACACTCATCCCCTCCCTTCGCTAGAAAAATAACCCCGTTTTGGCCACTATCTATGCCAGGAGTGGGGATTCTCTGCCCCATAAGCCGGATGTGCAGCCCATCTGGCCTCCACACCCATCCTAGAGAGGCCCTGACCTCGTCCCCGAATCCCGTCCCTCCCGGAAATTCCTTCCTGACTCCCATTCTTTTCTCTGAGCAGCTGGGGAAAAATGCTGAAAATCTGCCTCGCCTTGTGTCTCCTGCCCAAAGGGGTTTCCGTTTTTCTGCCTTAATTCCAGGAGCAGGAGGATTTCTTTCAAATTGCTATCAGTGGTGATTTTGAGGGGAATTTACGCTGGAATGGTTCTGAGCGCCATGTATTTCTCTTTGGTTGTTTGACTAGACAGAGGACACTGTTCCACTGGGCAAAGTCACCCAAGTGTTGATTGTCACCTGGATCTCCCCAGGCCTAGTCCAATAACCTAGACCAGTGTTTCTCAACCTTGGTAACTTGAAGATGTGTGGACTTCAACTCCCAGATTCCCCAGCCAGAATGGCTGGCTGGGGAATTCTGGGAGTTGAAGTCCACACATCTTCAAGTTGTCAAGGTTGAGAAACACTGCCCTAAACGTAAGTCCCATAGCACAGCCTTGGTGAAACACGGCAGTGTAACTTTCTTCCCCAAAGGCACGCTCCCATTAAGATACCAGAACCATTTCTTCCAGCGTTTTTAAAAATCCCTGACATCACCATCCTGTATCCTGTTTTCCTTCCCAGCCATCCCTCTACCTTCTTTGGTGCTTGAGTAGGATTCTTGTTCACTGGACTGGATGGCCAAGGAATTTCCATTCCTTTGTTTGAAGGTTTTGTGGTACACCTGCAAGCCTCTTGGGTTTCTGGCTCAGGTTGTCTCCTATCTGTTGGATTCCGGCAAATCAAGCATGCCTCATTAGCATATGGGTGATTGCTCTAGGAGGCAAACTCTGTGCTAGAGGAAGCTGCTTGTTGCCCCTCCCACTTCTTCTCTCTCTCTGATTCTTCCACCGATGGGGTAGGACGCACGTGCCTTAGCTCCTTTCATGGAGAGGCCATGTGCTAGGCCTCTAGCCCCTTTCTCCACACAGCCTCTGGCAGCAAACAGGGCCAGAGGTATTCAGTTTAGGGAACAGGAAGAAGAACTGAAACCAACTTTCTACTGAAATGGCTGTACCTGGATCGAATAAATGTAAGAACTCTTTTGTACTTACTTTTTGTACCTGCAATGTCTAGCCGTGTGTTTCTTTATGCTTGGGTGGGCTAAAAGTGTAAGAATAAGAACCTGAATCTAACATGCTCACAGGCTGTGTTTTTAAACAATATTCCTTTTTTCTATGAACAAGCTCTGCTCCATTCACTGGTTCTAACAGGCCACTGAATGATCTTCACTATCATCCTGTTCCAGCTTTGAGCCTGGCAGAATTCAGCCCCTGCATTTGCTATCCAAAGGAGAAAGAGTGTAACTTTGGGGGGGGGGGACTGTGTGATCATGCAATAATCCTTTTGATCCAATGGTCCCACCCTTGCGCCCTGTGCACTTCCAGCTGGTTTTTGTTTTTTCCTTTTTGGTCCCCTTTCTAGATCTTCTATTTTTACCCTTGGTTTCGTACTGTGCATTCCTCTTTCTTCCATTTGGATTGTCTTTGCTATCTTGAAGTGACGGCTGCTGTCTGAACGTGGGACTTTATCTGTGGTTTTCTAACTGCTGTTTCCCCCTTTCCTGAAATAGATGGTGGAGGAGGAGGGGGTCCCCTCCTGGTCTTGTCGCACAACTTTCTTCAGGCTCACAGACTGATATTATCGGGTTGCTTCTAATTCACCCGCCCGTATTCCTGGCCTCTCACTTTGGCCTCATCGGTCCTTCATCTTGAACAGTTAAGCTGTGGTTTCTCACCCCAACCGTTGCCTTCAACTGCTAATTCCCCTTGACGTTTTGGTCACCATCAGACCATCCGAACGGCTTCAAATGTTATGTTTCGTAGGGTGAGAATCTCACTGAGAAATCAACGGGTGTGGAGGTTAAAGTGAATACTTTCTCCACGGATCAGTTCGGTGTGGAGACATTGCAGCGGGAGAGCCATGTTAGTTTATGGAGGCAAAAAATCAGGAGGAGTTTAGTGGCACCTTTTTTTATTAAGACACATTTTATTAAAAGGCACAAGCTTTTGTGAGTTGCAGCTGACCCAATCAGATGCATAGAGCAGCTAGACTCTAAAGCAGTGTTTTCTCAACCTTGGCAGCTTGAAGATGTGTGGACTTCAACTCCCAGAATTCCCCAGCCACCATGGCTGGCTGGGGAATTCTGGGGGTTGACGTCCACACATCTTCAAGCTGCCAAGGTTGAGAAACACTGCTCTAAAGTTAAATCCCACATCAATCTAGCCACTCTGCACATCTGATGAAATGAGCTGCAGCTCAGAAAAGCTTATGCCTTTTAATAACGTCTGTTAAATCTAAAAATCTAAAAAAAGTGCTAGCAGGCTCCTCCTGATTCTCTGTATGGAGAAAATGTCGTCTTGTCTTCGACTGGTTTTACCCAACATGTCTAAGCCATAGTGTCCTGTGTTTGGTTTGAAGTCAACCCCTGTGTGACACAGCTTTTTGCGTAACACACAGTGTGAACTTACCCAGCCAATTGTGGCTCATTTAGCAAACCATCATTAAGCAATCCATTTTATTGATTATTTGATTTATAAAGGTAAAGGTTCCCCCCGCACATTTGTGCAGTCGTGTCCAACTCTAGGGGCCGGTGCTCATCTCCGTTTGTTAGCCGAAGAGCCAGCGTTGTCCGAAAACGCTTCCACGGTCATGTGGCCAGCATGACGCGGAACACTACTATTCATCTACTACCTATTAATATAACACTACCTATTCATCTACTTGCATTTGCATGCTTTCGAATTGCTAGGTTGGCAAGAGCTGGGGCTAGTGTGGGAGCAAACTCCATCATGCGGGGCTAGGGATTCGAACCTCCGAACTTGTGATCTTCCGATCAACAAGCCTGGCGTCTTACCCGCTGAGCCACCACACCCCTTTGATTTATATCCTACCTTTATTTTATATGGCGTACATAATGCTTCCTTCCTATTTTCCCCATAGGAACAACCCTGAGAGACAGGGACTGGCCCAAGGTCACCCAGCTGGCTTTGTGCCTAAGGCGAGACTAGAACTCAGGGTCTCCCGGTTTCTAGCCTAGCACCTAAACCACCACACCAAACTGGCACTTGCATTTAAAGCCATCGCTTAGTGCATTTTAGGAAACCTTATGCTTTTCAGGCACCCTTTGGAAACCCTTTGCTGATCAAGGGTCCTTGAGAAGTCACTAGTTTTGACATTTTAGAGGGTCCTATAAAGACAGCCACTTTGGTGTAGTGGTTAAGGCCCCAGGCTAGAAACCGAGAGACCGTGAGTTCCAGTCCCGCCTTAGGCACAAAGCCAGCTGGGGGACCTTGAGCCAGTCCCTCTCTCTCAGCCCTAGGAAGCAGGCAATGACAAACCACTTCTGAAAAACCTTGCCAAGAAAACTGCAGGGACTTGTCCAAGCAGTCTCCGAGAATCAGAAATGATCGAATGGATTAAAAATAAATAAATAAAAATATTGCCGTATCATGGTTGTTGAAATGTTATTCTCCCTTGGGCCAACGTGGCTTTGATGGCTTTTCCGAGTACTTAATTATTTGATAGAACTTGCTGCCCTGCACTTATTACAGTTCCTGTTGAGTTGATCACCATCCAGAAAGGCATAAATAGGATGGCTTTCCAAATGAAGATGAAAATGCGAAATAAACCAAGATAAAACCAAAGCACGGTGGGCTGATGAGCAGCCAGACGGAAATCGAGAATACCAGGAGGATTCACGTGAAGCAGCAGATGAAATTTAAATGCTGAAGACTCCAACAACAGGGAATTCTATTGCCTCGGGGGCCAAAAGAAACTGGAGCCAGAAAAATTGCTGACTCCCACTCTATCTACCTTTTCTTTTTTTCCTTTAAATGGAAGCTCAGTAGCACTACAATGAGCCTCACATACTTTTGCAGCAAGTAGGCCCTTATCTAAAGATAGAAAGGAAACTGGGAAGGGCTGGGACAACAGAAACACCTTGTTAGCAGACTCTGAGTCAGCCCTGAGTGTACTTAAAGGAACTTTCATATATCCTCCCACACACCAGAAACACAGCCCTTTCTTTTTCAGCACAAACCACCATCTGAAGACAAGGCAACCCACTGGATATAGACATCAGATTTGGCTGCACAATGTGTGGAGAGAACTCCAAGTCATTTTGCAAGTAAACACCCAGAACTAAACCCTTCCTCAGAATTGGGGGGACTTCCTATGTGCAGCGAATTATCGAGGCTTATAAATTAAAAGGAAAGACGTTGTTCAGAAAATTCAAGATTGGTTTCGAGAATCCATCCATCGACAGTTAAGTCAGCAAGCCCTTCTCCCAAGGAATTAGCCCAGCCGTGACTTCATGAGCTCATAGAGGCTCCCAGGACAAGCCATGATGACTTCATGGTGTCATGATGTTGTTGTGTAAATGACCTGAATTATGTCATTGATGCTGGACACCATGACATGACTGAGCCATTATAATTGTCCATGTGTAATATGAAATATGGCCATCGTTTATTGAAATGCTTGTTTTAATTTTGTATGTATCATACATATGAGTCGGTTTTATGTTGTGGTTAAAGGCAGCAGGCTAGAAACCAGGAGACCGAGAGTTCTAGTCCTGCCTTAGGCATGAAGCCAGCTGGGTGACTTTGGGCCAGTCCCTGTCTCTCAGCCCTAGGAAGGAGCCAATGGCAAACCACTTCCAAAAATCTTGCTAAGAAAACTGCAGGGACTTGTCCAGGCAGTCGCCAGGAGTCAAGACTGACTCAAACATAACAAAAACATTCATTATACTGTATATTTTTTATAACATTATGTATTTATAATTTTTTTGTATTGCTTTCTCTTTTTCCATTTTCTTCTCTCTCTCTTTGTTCTGCTTTATTGAAAGGCATTTTTTTTTCCAAAACATGATACGGCTGATGGAAATGTCATATTTAATGTCATTTGAAGAAAATTTTGAGGCCAGGATGTCCCCTCCTCGTAGATGCATCTTTGGGAGACTTGACAAGTTGAGTGTCTGCTGGGAAAAAGATGGAAAAATAAGGATAGAGATGATGGAATGGAGCCTTGGTAATGAGGACATGACAAGCTGGCTGGCTCGCTGCATAAAACCATTTCTATTAGATGTAAGAAATAAATAGTAACATTTTACTGTACTCGTCATTAAGAAGCCCTAGCCATTGATAGACTTATAGTTGAATGAGACTGATCTCCATTTGAAACCATAAATGGGACATTCCTGTTGTTTATTCGTTCAGTCGTCTCTGACTCTTCGTGACTTCATGGACCAGCCCACGCCAGAGCTTCCTGTCGGCCGTCACCATCCCCAGCTCCCCCATGGTTGAGTCCGTCACCTCCAGAATACCATCCATCCATCTTGCCCTTGGTCGGCCTCTCTTCCTTTTGCCTTCCACTTTCCCTAGCATCAGCTTCTTCTCCAGGGTATCCTGTCTTCTCATTATGTGGCCAAAGTACTTCAGTTTTGCCTTTAATATCATTCCCTCAAGTGAGCAGTTTGGCTTTATTTCCTGGAGTATGGACTGGTTTGATCTTCTTGCCGTCCAAGGCACTCTCAGAATTTTCCTCCAACACCACAGTTCAAAAGCATCTATCTTCCTTCGCTCAGCCTTCCTTATGGTCCAGCTCTCGCAGCCATAGGTTACTACGGGGAATACCATGGCTTTGACTATGCGGACCTTTGTTGTCAGTGTGATGTCTCTGCTCTTAACTATTTTATCAAGATTTGCCATTGCTCTCCTCCCAAGAAGTAGACGTCTTCTGATTTCCTGGCTGCAGTCAGCGTCTGCAGTAATCTTTGCACCTAGAAATACAAAGTCTGTCACTGCCTCCACTTTTTCTCCCTCTATTTGCCAGTCATCAATCAAGCTGGTTGCCATAATCTTGGTTTTTTTGAGGTTTAACTGCAACCCAGCTTTTGCACTTTCTTCTTTCACCTTCGTCATAAGGCTCCTCAACTCCTCCTCGCTTTCAGCCATCAAAGTGGTATCATCTGCATATCTGAGATTGTTAATGTTTCTTCCAGCGATTTTAACTCCAGCCTCGGATTCCTCAAGCCCAGCACATTGCATGATGTGTTCTGCGTACAGGTTGAATAGGTAGGGTGAGAGTATACAACCCTGCCATACTCCTTTCCCAATCTTAAACCAGTCCGTTGTTCCGTGCTCTGTTCTTACCGTTGCTACTTGGTTGTTATACAGATTCCTCAGGAGGCAAACAAGATGACTTGGTATCCCCATACCACCAAGAACTTGCCACAATTTGTTATGATCCACACAATCAAAGGCTTTAGAATAGTCAATAAAACAGAAATAGATCTGTAGCTTGAATCATGTCAACTGGGTTTCTTTCTTCTCAGTGGAAACGTTTCGCTCCTTATCCAAGAAGCTTCTTCAGTCTGAGCAAAGTTTGTAAGGGTATCCTTAAATATGTTTCTAGGGTGGCTGTGTGACCTTGCACCTGGGGCTAGGTCATGGTTATTTGAGATGTTTATTTCTAAGTCCCTTTATCATCCAAAGGAGGATCGTTAAGATTACCAGGCTGCTGTTGAGCTTGTGAAATGGTCTTAATCTTCCTAGGCACAGAAGACAAAGCAGACTGTTCCACCTGGATGACTGAGAACCTTCATCGACAGATTCCCTTACAAACTTTGCTCAGACTGAAGAAGCTTCTTGGAAAAGGAGCGAAACGTTTCCACTGAGAAAATAGAAATCCAGTTGACATGATTCAAGCTACAGACAATTCCACCTGGATGACTGAGAACCTTCATCGACATAACAGAAATAGATGTTTTTCTGAAATTCCCTGGCTTTCTCCATTATCCAGCGGATATTGGCAATTTGGACTCTAGTTCCTCTGCCTTTTCTAAACCCAGCTTGTACCTCTGGCAATTCTCGCTCCATGAATTGCTGGAGTCTACCTTGCAAGATCTTGAGCATTACCTTACTGGCATGTGAAATAAGTGCCACTGTTCGATAGTTTGAACATTCTTTAGTGCTTCCCTTTTTTGGTATGGGGATATAAGTTGATTTTTTCCAATCTGATGGCCATTCTTGTGTTTTCCAAATTTGCTGGCATATGGCATGCATCACTTTGACAGCATCATCTTGCAAGATTTTAAACAGTTCAGCTGGGATACCGTCTCCTGCTGCCTTGTTATTAGCAATGCCTCTTAAGGCCCATTCAACCTCACTCTTCAGGATGTCTGGCTCTAACTCACTGACCACACCGTCAAAGCTATCCCCAATATTATTATCCTTCCTATACAGATCTTCCGTATATTCTTGCCACCTTTTCTTGATCTCTTCTGCTTCTGTTAGGTCCTTACCATCTTTGTTTTTGATCATACCCATTTTTGCCTGGAATTTACCTCTGATGTTTCTAATTTTCTGGAAGAGGTCTCTTGTCCTTCCTATTCTATTGTCTTCTTCCACTTCCGCACATTGCTTGTTTAAAAATAATTCCTTATCTCTTCTGGCTAACCTCTGGAATTTTGCATTTAATTGGGCATATCTCCCCCTATCACTGTTGCCTTTTGCTTTCCTTCTTTCTTGGGCTACTTCCAGTGTCTCAGCAGACAGCCATCTTGCCTTCTTGATTTTCTTTTTCTTTGGGACGTTTTTTGTTGCCACCTCCTGAACAATGTTGCGAACTTCTGTCCATAGTTCTTCTGGGACCCTATCTACTAAATCTAGTCCCTTAAATCTATTCTTCACCTCCACTGCATATTCCTTAGGAATATTAGTGAGCTCATATCTAACTGATCTGTGGGTCTTCCCTATTCTCTTTAGTCTGATTCTAAATTTTGCAATAAGAAGTTCATGATCTGAACTACAGTCAGCTCCAGGTCTTGTTTTTACCGACTGTATAGATGTCCGCCACCTTTGGCTGCAAAGGATGTAGTCAATTTGATTTCGGTGTCGACCATCTGGTGAAGTCCATGTATAAAGTCGTCTTTTAGGTTGTTGGAAGAGAGTGTTTGTTATGCACAGTGAGTTGTCTTGGCCAAATTCTATCAGCCTATGTCCTGCTTCATTTTGTTCTCCCAGACCATGCTTGCCTGTAATTCCAGGTGTCGTTTGACTACCCACCTTAGCATTCCAGTCTCCTGTAATGAAAATAACATCTCTTTTTGGTGTATTATCCTGTAGGTGCTGCAGATCCTCATAGAACTGATCTACTTCTGCTTCTTCAGCATCTGTGGTTGGGGCATATATTTGGATCACTGTGATGTTAAATGGCTTACCCTGAATTCGAATTGAGATCATTCTATCGTTTTTTGGATTGTATCCAAGCACTTTATTATTAATTATGAAGGCTACTCCATTTCTTCTGTGGTCCTCTTGTCCACAGTAGTAGATCTGGTGGTCATCTGATGTGAAGTGGCCCATTCCAGTCCATTTCAGTTCACTGACACCGAAAATGTCTATATTTAATCTTGACATCTCACCAATAACCACATCCAATTTGCCCTGGCTCATAGATCTTACATTCCAGGTTCCTATGGTGTGTTGATCTTTAGAACATCGGATTCGTCGTTCACCACCAGCACCGTCGGCCGCTAGCCGTCCTTTCGGCTTTGAGCTAGCTGCGTCATCACATCTGGGGCTAGTTGAACTTATCCTCTGTTCCTCCCCAGTAGCATTTTGACCATCTTCCGACCTGGGAGTCCCATCTTCCGATGGTATACCGACATATCTCTGGTTGTACTGATCCATTTAGTTTTCACGGCAAGAATACTGGGGTGGGTTGCCATTACCTTCCCCAGGGATCGTATTTAGTCTGACCTCTCTGCCACGACCTTCCTGTCTTGGGTGTCCCTTCATGGTTTAGCTCATGGTTTCATTGAGGTGCTCAAGCTCCAGCACCACGACAAGGTAACGATCTCCTTTGCTGGGACATTCCTACTATCCCTTTTCTTCCAAGCTCAGTGGTGTAGACTAGTCAACCTTGGCTGAACTTGGAAAGCTAAGCTGCGTTGGATTGGGCTAATACTTGGATGGGACACTACCAGGAAGTCCCGGGGCTGCAGAGAAGTCTGGGAAGTTGGAAAAAAGTTGAGGTCAAGAGAATGGCAAACTAATCTGGTATTGCTGATGGGAAAACAATATTGATGTGGATGGGAAGCCACCAGTTCAACTGGTCAACTTTACCATTTTAAAAACTAACAACAACATTTATTTTTATTATAATATTTTATTATATTTTTAAAAATATTTATTTTTTATAAAATAATATTTTATTTTTATTTAATAATACTTTATTTTTGTACAATACACAGTGCTCCTATCTCCTAGCTTCCCCACAACCACAACTCTGTTTTTACCCCATGAGGACTGCAGAAGCACAGCCATGATGCAACGTGGGGAGTGGTCCATGGCAAGCATGCAAGCCAGGCCACATTCAACAGAGGCAGAGCAGAGCCTTCCTTCCTTTTTCTTTCTTTCTTTCTTTCTTTCTTTCTTTCTTTCTTTCTTTCTTTCTTTCTTTCTTTCTTCCTTCCTTCCTTCCTTCCTTCCTTCCTTCCTTCCTTTCTTTCTTCTTTCTTTCTCTCTCTCTCTCTCTCTTTCTTTCTTTCTTTCTTTTCTTCTTTCTTTCTTTCTTTCTTTCTTTCTCTCTCTTTCTTTCTTTTCCTTCCTTTGTTCCCTCCCTCCCTCCCTTTCTTTTTCTCTTTCTTTCTCTTTCCCTCCCTCCTTTTCTTTTTCTTTTCCTTCCTTCTTTCCCTCCCTCCTTCTTTTTTCTCTCCATCTCTCCTTCTTTCTTTCTTCTTTCTTTCCTTCCTTCCTTTCCTTCCTTCCTTCCTTCCTTCCTTCCTTCCTTCCTTTCTCTCTCTCGCTCTCTCTCTTTTTCTTTTCTTTTCTTTTCTTTTCTTTTTCTTTCTCTTTTCCTTTCCTTTCCTTTCCTTTCCTTTCCTCTTTTCTTTTCTTTTCTTTTCTTTTCTTTTCTTTTCTTTTCTTTCTTTCTTCTGTTGAAGTGTTATTTTGCTATTTTTAATCTTGTATTAAGCCTAAATCTTTAGCTCTTGTTTTCAAAGTGATGGGAAAAGCCGTGGGCCAGTAACTGATTGGGGGAGCTTGGCTGCAGTAAAAAAGGTTCAGGAATTTAGACTAGCTGCAGCCTTGAAGGACAAAGAGCTTACAGTATTATGTTGAATTAAGGGACCTGGATAAAATATATGTGAGACCAAGTGGACATTTTTAACATCTTCCCATGGCAGACAGTGAAAAAAATGTGACAAGAGTTGCAGATGCATGGTCTCATGACAACATGGTGTGGTTTGAGAGAATCTCTTTTGGAACAATACGAGATTTAAAAAAAGGTAAAGGTTCCCCCCGCACATTTGTGCAGTCGTGTCCGACTCTAGGGGCAGGTGCTCAACTACGTTTGTTAGCCAAAGAGCCAGTGTTGTCCGAAGACGCTTCCACGGTCATGTGGCCGGCATGACGCACGCGGAATGCTGTTACCTTCCCACGGAAGTGGTACCTATTCATCTACTTGCATTTGCATGCTTTCGAATTGCTAGGTTGGCAAGAGCTGGGGCTAGTGCGGGAGCT
Organism: Charina bottae; assembly: GCA_023362775.1. NCBI lineage: Eukaryota > Metazoa > Chordata > Lepidosauria > Squamata > Charinaidae > Charina > Charina bottae. The sequence continues at coordinate 5,908,557 of JALMGJ010000018.1, forward strand.
CACTCCGCACGCGGGGCTAGGGATTCAAACCTCCGAACTTGCGATCTTCCCCTCGACAAGCCTGGTGTCTTACCCGCTGAGCCACCTGCTCCCCAAATCCAACAGAGCAGCCCGCCCTGCGTTTATTCCACACAAAACCACTAGAGGGCAGTATGATTACAAATGTTTGCTCGCTCATGCCCTCTAAATGTTCTCTTTAAAAAAAAAAAAAAGAGCCAAGAACACTGGCTTCCTAATTTATTTTAACGATGCATTACAATTTAAGCACCCCACACCTTTCTTGACCTGGATGCATCAACTAAGCTAGGAAGGGTGCTTAAGCAACACCGTTAAAAAGAGGCCATCCGTATCCCAATGGTGCTGATCCTGATCAGATGGGGGAAGGGAGAGGGGTTTATTTATTTATTAATCCAATTTATATAGCCGCCCATCTCACCAGAGGTGACTCTGGGCGGCGTACGATGCTGGGTTGGTTATGAAGAACTCGCTCCTCTCTCTTACTGGGATGCAGATCCTGAGCAAAAGTCCCCCCCCCCCGCCTGCCCTTTGCATTGCAAGAGTTCTACTGCTGGGAATGGTCTTTTCCTTCTGCCCTAAGCCATACAGGCAGCGACCCTTCCCAGTTGGGTCAGGAGGAAAGAGTTCCCCAAGCCCTGAACTCGATCAGAGAACCACGCAGACTGCCTTTGACTGGAAAAACATCCATCCATCCATCTGCTGCGCCCCTTGCTCATTTCCTTGCCATCTCTGAAGTCAGAACATTTTCCTACCTTGGGCCAGCCCGCTAGCTTCTAGTCTCTGCTACACCGTCCAGTACAGGGTTTCTCAACCTCGGCAACTTTAAGATGGGTGGACCTCGACTCCCAGAATTCCCCAGCCAGCTTGCTGGGACACACGGGACAGAGCCTGAAAAGTCCTGCCCCAAATGTTCTGGGCTTGAGGGGAGCATCCACTCCGGGCTGATTGTAATGGGGAGAAAAAGACCACAGATCTACCATGCACCATTCAACAGACAGGAGAGAGGCCGTAAAGGAGGGGTCCCCAACCTTTTGAAGAAAATGGGCCCACTTTGGTGTTTGGGAGAGATGCAACTTCTAGCCCGCCTTGGCAGAAAGGAAGAGAGCTAAAGTAAGCTAAGCTAAGGTGAATCAGACCTGGTTAGGTCCTGGATAAGAAATCCCAGGTCTATGGGCTAGATCAGTGTTTCTCAACCTGGCAAGCTTAAGATGGATGGACTTCATGGCTGGCTGGGGAATTCTGGGAGTTGAAGTCCACCCATCTTAAACTTGCCAAGGTTGCGAAACACCGGGCTAGATTGTGAAAATGTAAATGCCTTCCAGAAGAACTGTATCCATGTTGTTATCAAGGAAACTAGAAGGTCTACACCAGGGTTCCTCAACCTCCGCCATTTTAAGATGTGTGGACTTCAACTCCCAGAATACTCCAGTCAGCGCTGGCTGGAGTATTCTGGGAGTTGAAGTCCACACATCTTAAAATGGCTGAGGTTGAGGAACCCTGGTCTACACAGTCACCAGGAGTTGAGGTCAACTTGTGGTAGCCTTTATTCTTACCTGATGGGCTCTCTCACAAAATGGCCACCATAGCGGCATGTAGCTGGCCAAAAAGACCCATCGACCACTAGGCAGATTTGTGAGGTTGCTCCCCACCACGCCGTGTGGCCACCCAAGAGGGTCTCTACCACGTCTCTTCTTGTGAGGGCAGCACTTTTCTAAGCAAAGGGCTGGGCTCCAGCAACCTCGAAGATTTATTTTCTGAGCATGCTGTTTTGCATCACCCAAGCTTCCCATATACTTTTCTTTTTTGTGGTGTGCAACACGAGGAATAATTTGCAAAATGTGCTTCAAGCATGGGAAACTGTGAACATAGCTCCCATCTGCCCCTTTTTAAAGCCAACATGTCCTCTCCTGAGATCAGCCTCTGCAGCTGCCACAGGATGCCAGCGAAGGATCCAGCTGCTTTCAAGAGTTCCTGGAAGGTGCGTCGTCCAAAGCTCCTCTGAATCTGAATTATTGCACAGCCCTATTATTTTTGCAATTAGAAGTACAAAAAAAAAAAAAAAGAACAGGGCAGTGAGTCTGATGGACCCCAAGTTTGGCATCCACAAACACCTTCGTGCTCAGGAGATGCCCGTTAGGAGTCTCCTAAAAATCTCAGATTTTTGGGCTCTTCCGTGCCCAATCAATCCACCTCTTTATTTCAATCCCTGGCCAGCAAGTAATCATATATCATAATTAGAAAATTAGAAATAAGAACAAAATACGAACTCCACAGTCCTGGTAAGAAGAAGGTCTATAAGAAACCTCCAACATTAAACTCCTGTATTTTTAAAACAATAAGGTAAAGGTAAAGGTTTTCCCCTGCACAGTTGTGTCCGACTCTAGGGGGCAGTGCTCATCTCCATTTCTTAGCCGAAGAGCCAGCGCTGTCCGAAGACGCTTCCGTAGTTATATGGCCGGCATGATGCGCGCGGAACGCTGTTACCATCCCACAGAAGGGGTACCAATTCATCTACTTGCATTTGCATGCTTTCGAATTGCTAGGTTGGCAAGAGCTGGGGCGAGTGCGGGAGCTCACTCCATCACGCGGGGCTAGGGTCTCGAACCGCCGACCTTCCGATCGACAAGCCTGGCGTCTTAACCACTGAGCCATCGCGCCCCTTTTAAAACAATACCTGTAGGCTATAATACAAATAAAAACCCCAAAGATAAAATCAGATGGTGTCTTCGTTATCCGAAGAAGCAGAAAGATGAATCCTAGCAATCAGGACCACAATCCTGACGGACGGGAACCGCTCCGCTGATTGCAGGGAGCAACGTTCAGGTCCCGGGGGTGACGCAGCCCGGATCCACCTTCCCTGACTCACCGCCCTTGTCCTGTGTTTCTCCTCCAGGCGCGCAGCAGCTTGGCCTCTCTGCCGACGGAGCCATGGAAAGCGCACGCTCTGGGCTTCCACGCCCAGCCTCCAGCCCTTGCCAAGAGACAGGGATGTGCCAGATACAAAGGGCAGGTTCCTTGCGAGAATCTCCCGAGAATGCTGCAGAGGCGATCTGGAGGACAGCCCACATCTCTGGGAAAGAAACACGGGCTCTCTCCGTTGGGTCCTTGACAAGCTTGTGGGCGCAGAGGAGATGGAGGCTCTGCCAAAACTCTCAGTTCTGCTCTGGGAGATGGGGTTGTTATTGAGTCTGTAGAGGAAATGGCGCAGGGCTGCCACAGACAGCTGGAACATATACTATATACTCTTTTTCCCACTCCTCCCCACCCCCAAAGATAGAATGGCATTTCCCCCCCCACCGGGAGAAAAATGCAGCAGCACGTTCGCCCTTGTGTGAGCCCAAACGGACCGAATTCCCAGGCCTTGTTGCCGCACTTCCAGCTCCCTTCGACTCCAACGAAGGGTAGAGTTTCCTCTGCCCCAACTTTTTGTTTCTTCATTTGTTTTAAAGAAAGGAAGGAGCATTCACTTGGTCGTTTGTTTGTTTGAAAAGTGGTCCGCTGCGGAAATGTTTGTTTGTGAGTTTTGGTTTCAAGGTGCTTGAAGACGGAGATAGTCGGTCGCACATCTGCCCTGGTTCTGATCAGACGCTGGGGCAGAGAAATCCAGGTGGCTGGGGAGCTTTCTTCAACCTTTCCTTCTCTGAAGAGCAAATACTTTTCATTTTCCCCACACTTAGCTGTTCTTACGTCTGAGCAGCCCTCGAGGAGGAAACAAGGACGGTTCTGTCCTGTCCAGATCTGCTTGGTTTCTTCTGCCTCTCCAAACCAGCCAGGCCGTCTTTTCTCTCTGTGTCTCCACCCTCTTTCATTGCCTTTCTGTTCTGTTGTTGGCTCTGCTCCCTTCTTGTCTGGCCTGGATTTTCCTAGTTCAGAACCGCCTCCAACTAATCTCTGCCTCTGTGGTCAAATTGCACGGCTCACAACCTGGCCAATCCAGGAGGTCAGTCAGCGTTGCTGAAAAAGCTAGTGCACAAGTGAGGCGTCTGGTGAAGGCAGAAGTAAGTTCAAAGTCTCATTCTCAGTCTTGTCCTTCTCCTCACTGACCTTAGCTGACCTCAGGCTAAGCAGGGTTGGATCTGATTACAGGTAGTCCTCAACCTATGATCACAATTGGAACCAGAACTTCCGTCGCTAAGCGAGGTGGTGGTTAAGTGAGTCGCGCCTGATTTTACCACTTTTTTTGCCGTGGTCGTTAAGCGAATCCAGCTTCCCCCATTGACTTTGCTTGTCAGAAGCCAGCTAGGAAGGTGACAAATGGTGATCACGTAACCCCAGAATGCTGCAACCATCATAAATACATGCTGGTAGCCAAGCACCCGAATTTTGATTACATGACTGTGGGGATGCTGTGATGGTCGTAAGTGCGAGGACCTGTCATAAGTCACTTTTTCAGCACCATCATAACTCCGAACAGTCACTAAACAAATGATCGTACATCGGGGACTACCTGTAGTTGTTGAATGGGAGACTATCGAGAGATACAAGGTGTACAGGATGAAGAAAGAATGTGGCAGCTTTTACACAAACATCAGCTTAGCCCAGAAAGTCAGGAGCTTGTGGCTTAACACATGCTAAACCATAAACCATGATTTGCAGGCCACAATGGCCAGGTCCATACAAGCCAACAGTATGTATTTTGGCTTAACGCCATGCATACATCCAGTCAACAAAGACTTGGTACATTACAAGTGTGTTGTTACCGTAGGCTATGTGAGGTTAATGTCCCTCCATCTCTGCTTTGAGGAAGGATAGTTCATCTGTTGCAATCACTTCTAGAGTTTCTTTCCAAGATAAAATTTGAGCCAAACAAGAGAGGAGAGAAAGAGAGAAGTTGAACATGAGGTTGGATAAAAGCAATATAAATGAACTATCCTTAGCAGCAAGCACCAGCCAAACGCCTCTCCAGTACACAGACACAACCCAAGGATCCAATTAAAAGAGAGTACCTGTAGCTCAGGGTTGAACTGTGGAGTCCTTGGTGCTCTCTGAGCTTGGTTGTTTGCTTGCGGACGTTTCATTACCCGACTAGGTAACATCATGTTACCTTCTCAAGGACTCCACGGATCCAATTAAGGTGCCATTTTTTACTTAGATGAGAGCCACCTAGTTTGAGTTGCCAACCTGAGTCCCAAAGGGGAAGGCATAGCCACCTCAAAGTCATGGAGGTGCCTGAAAGCCATCAGACCATTCATCCCTAATGAACCAAGAAGACCTCTAAGGCTATCTCCATACCCATGTAAGAGTTTTCCAGACTTGATTCATGCTCCAGTCCTTGAGAAGGGTTGGCATCCTGCCATCTGGGAATGCTGTGTTAGGAATGGAGTGCTGGAACCAAGTTGTCACCTCCTTAAGCTTTGTGTGGTTTAGTCAACAAGCCGTGATTACATAAGAAACAACCTTTGTAGTGAAATGTTTTAAGAGATCTGTTGGTCTTGCCTTTGACTGGAAAAGCTGTGGGAGAACAGTCTTTTCTTGGAAGACATCTTCTATCAGAAGAGGCATCCAATCCAAGTCTTAAGAAGGGAAGAACAGTCAAGATCTGGAAGTTACCCAGCCTGTTAGCCCCATCCCATAGCACGTTGAGGTGGCACCCAATTCTCTTGGCCCTTGGCTTCTCCTCCAGGATGAAACATATATCGCATTTCTATCTAAATTAGAGTCACGTGGTATATATTTGCATCTTTACCTAGTAGATAGGATATGCAAATATTATGCAAACCAGTTTCCTGTATCCTCTTTGGGGTTTTGACTGTGTGTGTTTGGTGTCCTATTTCTTCTTGTTTGTTGATGGATAACCAGATACCCTACATGTAACCAACAGCATACTTTTTGCATTTTTCTCTAACAACCCAGTTTTCAGTTCTTCCCTTCTTGAGAATGCTCTCCTTGAACTCTTGGTGACTTCAGAAACAGCTCCATGCAATTTTCTTGGCAATCATATGCATATGATGGACCCAGTGAGGTTTCAGAAGGAGCTGGGGGTTATTCCCGAGGACTTGCTTCACGGTCCAGTGGAGGTCCTGGCTGCAGCCTGGAATAAGGCAGCGGCGGGAGCCCTGGACAAGATCGCGCCTATGCGACCTCTCCGGCCCTGCTCGGCCCGCTGCTCTCCATGATTTACGGAAGAGTTAAGGGCTTTGAAGAGGGTTAAGAGACGTCTAGAGCGCCGCTGGAGAAAGATGAAGACTGAATCTGACCGAACACAATCTAGAGCCGCAGTTAAGGCCTACCTTGTGGCGGTAAGAGCGGCGAAACGTGAATATTTCTCCGCTCTTATTGCATCCGCAGAATGCCGCCCGACGGCCCTTTTCAAGATTACAAGATCGCTTTTGGGTCAGGAACAGGGGGAGACCCATTTACAGGGCCGTTCGGAAGAGTTTTCTGAGCATCTGCAGGACAAAATCGCTCAGATTCATTCCAAGTTGGACTCCAAGCGTGAGACAAGATCTGGGGAGATGCCAGAGGCTCGTACTTACCATGTTATCTGGGAATAGTTTGATCCTGTTGCGCCTGATGAAGTAGACAGGATCCTCCGGATTGTAAACGCCACCACATGCCAGCTTGACCCATGTCCCTCCTGGCTGGTGAAATCAGCTAGTGAGGTGACATGTGGCTGGGTCCAGGCGATGATTAATTCGTCCTTGAGTGAGGGGGTGTTCCCGGCTGCCTTTAAGGAGGCGCTGGTGCACCCCCTCCTCAAGAAACCTTCCCTGGACCCTACACTCCTGGGCAATTTTCGCCCAGTCTCCCACCTTCCCTTTTTGGGAAAGGTGGTTGAGAAGGTGGTGGCGTTGCAACTCCAGAGGATTCTGGAGGAAACGGATTATCTGGACCCCTTCCAGTCAGGTTTCAGGCCGGGATACGGGACAGAGACCGCATTGGTCGCACTTATGGATGATCTCTGGCGAGAGCGGGATGGAGAGAGTGCATTCATCCTTGCTCTCTTAGATCTCTCAGCGGCTTTCGATACCATCGACCACGGTATACTTTTGGGGCGGCTCAGGGAGTTGGGGGCAGGCAGCGTGGTTTTGCGCTGGTTCGCCTCCTTCCTCCAGGGCCGTTCCCAGTCGGTGTTGATAGGGGAGGAGAGAGCTGACCCGCGACCCCTGACTTGTGGGGTACCGCAGGGGTCGGTTCTCTCTCCTCTCCTATTCAACATCTACATGAAGCCGCTGGGCGAGATCATCCGTCACCACGGGATGAGGTATCACCAATATGCTGATGATACCCAGTTATACATCTCCGTCCCGGGTGAAGTAAGTGATGCGGTCAATGCCTTATCTCAGTGCCTGGAGGCTATGGGGGTCTGGATGGGGAACAACAGGCTTCAACTGAACCCTGGTAGGACGGAGTGGCTGTGGATTGATGGCCCCCCTGGATCCGGGAAGTTGTCATCTTTGGTTCCGGGTGGGGTTGCACTACCCCACTCGGATCCAGTGCGGAATCTGGGGGTCCTCCTGGACTCGCGACTCCTGCTCAAAGAGCAGGTCGCAGTCATGGCCAGGAGGGCCTTTGCACAGCTTCAAGTTGTGCGCCAGTTACGCCCTTTCTGGGATCGGGAGGCCCTCCGAACAGTCACTCACGCCCTTGTCATCTCCCGTATAGACTATTGTAATGCGCTCTACATGGGGCTACCCTTGAAGAGTATCCGGAAGCTTCAGCTGGTGCAGAATGCCGCGGCGCAAGCAGTTATGGGTGCCAGGAGATCGGCACATGTACCACCTCTGCTACGCGAGCTGCATTGGGTGCCAGTTTGCTTCCGGGTCCAATTCAAGGTGTTGGTGATTACCTTTAAAGCCCTATATGGCATAGGGCCAGGGTACCTGAGGGACCGTCTCGTCCCGATAACATCGGCCCGCCCCACCCGTGCATGCAGAGAGGGCATGCTTCGGACCCCCTCAACAAGAGAATTCCATCTAGCGGGGTCCAGGAGGCGTGCCTTCTCTGCGATAGCGCCCGCCTTATGGAATATCTTGCCCCCGGAGGTGAGACTGGCCCCCTCCCTCCTGGCCTTTCGGAAGGCCTTTAAGACCTGGCTCTGCCGCCGGGCCTGGGACAACGGAGGCGGCAGTGCCTCCTGGGGTTGGCTGGCCCCGTAGCTCCACGATCTATTCTGCGGTTCCTAATCCATCTTGGATTTTATCTTATTTATTTTATGTTTGTTGTGTTTTTAGATATTTTGTATAGTTTTTTAATTTTTTTTTATTGTAACGCGCCCAGTCCCTTGTATGGGAGATGGGCGGGGAATAAATTTGAAAAAAAAAAGTGGCTTTCTTTCTCTCTAGATATTGGTTTGACTTCCCAGTTTAGCCTATAGCCTAGATCAGAGCTTTCCAAACTGTGTGTCGCGACACAAAAGTGTGTCGCCACACACAGTCTGGTGTGACGCCACACAACCCGGGAGCGCTGATCATCATCAGCGCTTCCGGGTTTTCCCGCGGCGACACACCAACTGCAGCGCGCAAAACCCGAAAGCGGCAACAGCACTTCCGGGTTTTTGCGCGCTGCCGCAATGGCGGCACTTCCGGGTTTTCCCGCGGCTGTTGGTGTGTCGCCGCGGGAAAAACTTTGGAAAGCCCTGGCCTAGATAGTCTTTCATCCACGACTGACGAAGCCCACCTCCGTTTAGGTATCAGGCCCAGACAAAATCAGCCAGGTTCTGCCATCAGCTGAGATAACGCAATTGTGTTCATCCTATGGCTGATTTGCAATAAAGCTTTCCAAGAATTTGGCTGGGCATTAATTAGGGTGCTGGTGTAATGGTGTGTGGGAATGACCTTGGGAGACAGAGGAAATCGGATAAGAGGCAGATTAGCCTGCAGCAGGAATGTCGCTGTGGCAAACATCTCAGAAGGGACCCTCCCTAGTTTCTTGGCCTGTAAAGGCAACAGGGGAGAAATGTACTTTCAGACTGGCAAGATTCTGTTAATGTAACCTTACAATAAAGTAGAATTAGCCCATCTGGTCATGCTTCCTATCTGGAGTACCTCACTAAGCTGACAGCAGGTGTCCTATTGGCACCAAGCAAAGATGACACACGTTTATCTCTTCTTTTCCTTCTTAAAAGGTATACATAAAGGAAAAAGACAAATAGAAGCAGCAGGAAAACATATCAGGGTTATTAGCAGTAATTGCCACTTGGAGCCTTGTAAAATTCCGTGAACGAGGCAACGGTTGAACATTGGATTGGAATCTGTTTTGAACAAGGTATTTTTAAAATCATGAATCATTTGTGAAATCAGCTCGGCGATACAAGAATATGAATAATCGCTCCCTGCTGTATCATGAAGGACCGCTGTCAAGACAGCCTAACTTGAACGCACAGGTATTTTACAAGGTGGTAATAAATGTGTTAGGAGCGTGGTGGCTCAGCGGGTAAGACGCCAGGCTTGTCAATCGGAAGATCGCAGGTTCAGAGGTTCGGATCCCTAGCCCTGCGTGCGGAGTGAGCTCCCGCACTAGCTCCAGCTCTTGCCAACCTAGCAATTCGAAAGCATGCAAATGCAAGTAGATGAATAGGTACCACTTCGGTGGGAAGGTAACAGCGTTCCGCATGCGTCATGCCGGCCACATGACCGTGGAAGCGTCTTTGGACAACGCTGGCTCTTCGGCTAACAAACGGAGATGAGCACCGGCCCCTAGAGTCGGACACGACTGCACAGATGTGCGGGGGGAACCTTTACCTAATAAATGTGTTAAATACTGTTTCTTCTGCAACATATTGGCCCCTGGGGAGACATTGGGGCACTAAACCATCATGGCATTGTTTGGCTGAAGGAGTGGTGTGAAACCAGCCCCTAAAATGTGTGAACGATGGTTTTTGCTCTGCATGATTTTGTTCCCAGGCAAAAGGGGGCTTATTCAGCAAAGGTCATTGGTTACCCCAGTGTGCCCACACAGCCAGCGCCCCCGTCTGACAACCACTAATTCAGGGAAGGGAACTTAGGTTCCATTATTGTGGCCCTTGGAGCACCGGTGATCCTGATGGCTGAAATGGGAAAAGGGGGAAACGATAGTAGGAAGATCACCCCCAAATTTATGTATAATGCAGCCCCCTCCCTAACAGCCCCGAGGCCCCACCCAATGACAAGTGGGGCACCTGGCTCTGTATCAACCCAGGCAAAGACTGATTTGTATGTCTTATAGCATGGGCGAACCCTCTTCGCTGAGGTTTAGTCACGGGAGTAGGGTGAACCAGATGGTGCCCGGCCCAGTGTGCAAACCGCATCCTGGTTTAGATAATGTGGGAACTCGGCCCCTGCCGCTCGCCAGCCCTGCTTGACGGCTCGGTGGGCAACCCGGGCAGCTGGCTCAGGCAGCCAATCCTGGCTAAAACAAAGGGTAGTTTCAAGCGCGGCGAACCTGGCCAGGAGTAAAGCGCACCCGGGAGTGGGCTTTTCCTGCACGCACGCCTCGCCTCTCCTCGCCGTCGCCCTCTCCCCGCGGACGCCTCGCTGGAAGAAACAGCCGCGCCCGAACCTGCAACGGCCCCTCGCGCGGCAGGGCCGGACTGCGCAGCCAGCCGAGGGCGAGGCGAGCCCCGGCCCCTTTCACACGTGCTCGTCTTTGTTGACGGGACTGGGCCCGGCCCGGCATCACGTGCCCCGACGGCCGGCCTTGGGCTCGCAGCTGCGCGGGTCTCCGCTCAATGCCGCGACTTCCTGCCTCGGCTGCAACAGCAGCGGCGGCGGCGGCAGCAGGAGGGAGGCGGCGGCGGCGGCGATCGGCGCTCCGGTGCGTGGCCGCGGCGGGTGCGGGCGCCGCCGGCTCCGTGCTTCGCTCTCCCGCTGCGGGTCGGGCGGCGCGCCCCCGGGGGCAGCCGGCGGCCGAAGATGAGCGCGGGACACGTCGTCTGCACTGGCTGGCTGATCAAATCGCCCCCCGAGAAGAAGCTGAAGCGCTACGTGAGTCAGCGGGCGGGCGGGCGGGCAGGCGAGCCACCCACCCCACCCCCTGCCCGGTCCCCTTCTCTTGCAAAGGCGCGCCCCTCGGCAGGGCTGGCGGGGTGCGATCCTCCCGGGCTCCCAGGCGGGGGTTGTGCGAGCGAGCGAGCGAGCGAGCGGAGGCGCGGTGGGTGGACGCGATCGTGGGAAGGAGAGCGCGGTGACCCCAGTCCTCTCGTGGGCAAGACTGCGGCTCGCCTCGCTTTGGAGGCGGAGGTTCCTCGCGCGTGGGGTCGTTTGGATGCTGTTTTACCTAGCTTGCTCCCCTCCCCTCCCCTCCCCACGCCCGCTCCCCATTTCCCCAGCCCCCCAGCCCGGCGTCCGCGAGCGCCTTAACTCGTTACGCAATCCGGAGCGAAGGCTTTGTTTTTGGAAAGAGGCGCACGCGCGCGCGCCTGGAGCCCCGCTGGTTTTGCAAGCGAAAGGCAGTTGCCTCTCGCTCGACTTGGGGGGCGTTGCGCCCTCCCCCGACGTGCCCGGCTTGGGAACGTTGGAGGGCCGGGGCTGCGTGGGTGGGCGAGACGGACCGACGAGGACATGAAAACTCAAGAACGACCGGCAGCCTACCGGCCCCCAAAGTGTGGTTAGATGGGGCGGCGGGGGTGAGAGAGATGCCGCGGTTGCAGCGTTTTGGACGTGAAACAAAAACGAGAGTGCAAGACGTGACCCCCAGCCTCCCCCCAAGAAACGTGTGAATGGGGTGGTTGGTAGATTTTCTGGGAAGATGCGTGTTGTGGCATCATTGGGGCGGGGCGAGGGTTGTTGTCAGGGCCGCTGGGACGACCGTACCTTCCGCACTGGGGACTGGCGAGGGGGCAGTGGATTCGGGTTCTGACTTCGCCGTTTAGCAAGGAAGTTAAAAAGATAAAAGAGATTGTGAGGATGCAGAAGAAGAGTTTAGAAGCACCAGCACATTAGGGATTGGTTTGTTTTAATTCTTTATCATGAAATCACCTGCTTTTCAGCATCCCCCCCCTACGAACTTCCCAAAATGTACCAGGGTGCGTGCCTGACCAGCGTCGGCATCCAGATGATTTGACAGCTAGCGACGACGCGGAATCCCAGTTCCCGGCTTGAAAGCCCCTTGCCGGCTTCTCGGCGGGAGCAAGAGGAGGGCAGCCCCATTGTTCAGGCCGGGCTGCAGCTGGCGCGGCCCTCCCCGTCCCGTTTCCGAAGCGACGCCCCTCCGGCCCTCCTCCGCCTCGCCCGTCCGCCCTCGCCCGGCCTTTCTGCTCCGCCCGGCCTGCTGGGCAGGGATCCCGCAGCGGCTCTTGCGCGGCGCTAGGCAGACGCCGGATGGACCAGCCCCGTCCATCCGCAGGCCGAGCGGGGGCCGAGTGCCGGAGCAAACGCCTTTCCTGAGCCGCCCCGCGTGGGGCGGGGCGGCCCGCGTGGGCCCTCTTGCCTGCCCTTCGGCCCAATTTCCACGCCTGAATAATCCCTCCGGAGCTTCCCACTCGGCAGCTCCCAGCACGAATTGGGTCTGGTCCCCCTCTAGTCGGTTTGCCCCAGTCGGGAGCAGAGTCAAACGGGGGGAGGGTTCACCGTCTGGACCCCCCTGGAAAATTCTCTGGAGGAGGCAGGGGTTGCAGGATGAAAAATCTCACCCGGGGGCATCTTAAATCGGCAGATTGCCCCCCAACTCTGAGCTTTCCTCTTTGTATATTTTTCACCTTTGAAACGGGGAAAATGAAAGCAAAAGAGAGGTGCTGGTAACAGAGAACGGGCACCGTTGCTCGGTCTGTCTCCCTCCCTCCTTCCCCACCGCTGAGGATGCCTGTAGTATAAATTTGCTTGCTTCGCTTGCTTAACATCCCCGCCCAGCCCCGCCTTCCCGAACTTTAAATAACTATTGCAGCCAGTCTCCAGGGAGCCTCATATAAATAGCTATCTCTGGTATCTTTGGATTTTGTTCTGCTGCTGATGGGGACACCCGTGGGCCTCTTCTGGAGGACAAAACCCTGAAGGGTTGCATTTGCAATGGTGCACGGACAGATGAGCTTTGGTGGTTGTGTTGGAAGAACGTCTGTGCAGAAACAACTCCCCTTCTCCCCAACCGCCCGTGCACGCTTGGATTGTGACCTTAAGTGGGCAATCCAAGGGCTGTTGCAGATGCTGTGGGGCGGGCGGGCGGGGGGGGGGGGGGAGTGGGGCTCCGCTCCAGAGGACATGCCTCCCATGCAAAGCGTTTGCTCCCGGGTAGCTGCTGCAGTTGAGTTGCGTGGATCAAAGGATGAGGAAGTGGTTTCTTTGCCAGGAATCCTGGTGAAGAGTGGAGCATCCTTTAGGTGGCTGGAGAAGCCCACTTTGGGGGTCCGTGATGATGTATGTTGGTACAGGGGGTATTTCCACATTTTCCCTCCAGGGTTTCTGAAGGGAGTTTTGAGTTACCTTCTCCTCCTTCCGGACTAGCTATTTTAGGGGTCGAATGGCTTTTCTGCCTCAAAATAGGAAGAAAACATAGCATTGTTTTGGCCATCAGGATTGGAGGGGGCTCCAGGGACTGCAGAAAAGGAACTTGGGTGCCACTGGTGACCTTTGTTGACCCTGGTCCATCTTTGCCCTAGAGTGGGGATGGGCAGTCTCGGAGAGGTTGGTGGCCACAAATCTGCCTCTTGATGTTGTGAACGATGGCAAGATGCCCTCCAGTGATGACAGAGGGGGATTGAACACATAGTTTTGGACTTCGGGGGGGGGGGGTAACAATGGGGATAGAAGACTTTTCATTCCATAACCAGGCTTTCAGGTGGTCCCGAGGACTTCTTGGTATGCTTCGAGTTGGTGCCACTGTGTGTCCACATAGGCTATTTCCTTGGTAGCACCAGCCATTGCCAAGGCCTGTCATCAAAACAGTTATTTTGGCATCACAATGATCGGATCACTCTAGAGCAGTGTTTCTCAACCTTGGCAACTTTAACAAGTGTGGACTTCAACTCCCAGAATTCCCCAGCCAGGGGAATCCCACTTCTGGGACTTGAAGTCCACACCTCTTAAAGCTGCCAAGGTTGAGAAACACTGCTCTAGAAGATGCTATAAGTCACTAGGGGCAAAACAGCCATAAAGCTGCACATACGCCAAGAGGCAGTGTGGTGTAGTGGTTATGGGGTTGGACTAGAAGTGGGGAGACAACAGGAGTGCCAGTTACACTCTCTCAGTTCAGTCTATCTCACAAGATTGGTGTTGTGGGGGGAAATAGGAGGAAAAAACTGCTGGCTGGGGAATTCTGGGAGTTGAAGTCCACACCTCTTAAAGTTGCCAAGGTTGAGAAACACTGCTCTGATGGATAAATAAGTAATCGGGAAACCACCCTAGGGTTTTTATCTTTTAATCTTTCCTGTAAGGAGCTTGAAGTAGCATTCATCGTTCTCCTTTTTTTCCCCACACGGACCCTGTGAGGTAGGCCAGCTGAGTATATGGCGCCATCCTCTTGATTCAAAAGCTTCCACTGGTGTTAGGTGCACGTTCATTCTTTGTGGCATTTTGTTTTTGATTGGCTGTTGTTTTATCAGTTTGTAACCCACATTGAGTGCTGTGAAATAGGGCTGGAACTCTTGATTTGCAGACGCTAGGCTTGTCGATCGGAAGATTGCAAGTTTGGAGGTTCGAATCCCTAGCCCCGCGTGACGAAGTGAGCTCCCGCACTCGCCCCAGCTCTTGCCAACCTAGCAATTCGAAAGCATGCAAATGCAAGTAGATGAATAGGTACCACTTCAGTGGGAAGGTAACAGTGTTCCGCGCGCATCATGCGGCCACATGACCATGGAAGCGTCTTCGGACAGCGCTGGCTCTTTGGCTAACAAATGGAGATGAGCACCGGCCCCTAGAGTCGGACACGACTGCACAACTGTGCGAGGGGAACCTTTACCTTTACCTAGAAAACAGAACACTTCTTTTCTGATCTGCTGTATGTGTGCCGGTGGTAAACTTTAACAACATTAGTCACTGGAACACATTCTTGGTGGCTTCGGTCAAAGCAGAAAGGCATCAGAGATAAGGGGAACAATTGCAAAATTATTGCTTGCTGCCCGCTTGCAGCTTGTGCTAGACGTGTACCCTAGAGGAGCTGGTGAAATGGAAATGGAGGCAAAGTTTGGTTTAATAGTCAGATTTGCATTTAGAAGTCTGTAGGAGCAGAGCTACAATGCTGGGATATTTATTTTGGTCTGCTCATCCAACAGAGTCATAGCTGTTGGTTTTCTAAGAATCTTATCACTTTTGTACCAAGAGAACTAACTTAAAAAATGAAGGATGACTCTGTAAGATTGCTGGGTAAGAAAAACAGGCTGGTCTCAAATGCTGGCAGTGGATTAGATGTAAGCTCAGAACATTCATACGGCCCTCTTTGATGTGACTTTATTGGTATGCAAGTTGGTTCCTGCAAATTCAGGTTCACTGTCTCTCTGTTTTGATAACGATGGTCTCGCAAGGCTGGTAGAAGCCTGAACGTGAACTGCTTGAAACCTTCAGGAAGAAAGTCCTTTTAATAGCAAAGGTAGTACCTCTGTGCTGGGACAATAAGAACTTACCAAGAATGAAATAGAAAGTGGCAACATGTCAGGGTGACCCTTGAGATTTGCAGAAGGACAGGCTAAAGCTACTTAAAGGACAGTTCCCTCCCCAAAAACCAAGAAATAGGATGTTTCTATGATCAGTGTTTTATTGGTGCTGTGAGATGGTGAATGAACATTTAAGGGGGAACATATGAAAATCCCCCCCTGTGTAGCAGGCAGGGACAATTAGGGCACTAAATGTGACCACTTAGAAGCAGACATTTTCCTGACCTTTTTTGCTATAACAGAACGGAACATAAGGAAGACATTCCCTTATGCACTAGGGCAGTTTCTCAACCTTGGCAACTTGAAGATGTGTGGACGTCAGCTCCCAGAATTCCCCAGCCAGCATGCTGCCTGGTTCCAAGGTTCAGAAGCACCGCGCTAGGAGATTGGGGTCCTCCAAACATTGCTGAACTGCGTCTTTCACATGGATCTTCCTGGCTAGAGCATTGAAAGGATTTGTAAGACCATCTAATTCTCAACTGACTTAAGGTGGCACAGGGGGGATTTTCATATGTCAAGCAAGTATATGGATGTATGGTTGAGCTGGATAGTAACTTCGGTTTCTTCTATATTATACAGTAGTTAAAATGTCTTCTTGAAACAGGCAGATATGCACAGATTAGTATTAGCACTGTGTTTTGATTGATTGATTGATTGATTGACATTGATTATGTGGTGTCAACTCTTAGCGATCACATGGATCAGTGGTTCTTAAACTAGGGGTAATTATCCAAGGAGGTAATTTGGGCATATCCTGCAGGTGACAGAGCAGTTTGTAATGGAGCAATTTGTGAACTGAGGATCCAGTTTGGGACTGCCACTGCTGAAACCTTGTGTACAACAAAAGAGTCCAGGTTTTTTTGTGGTGGTAATGACATTATTATAGGGGGCGCGATGGCTCAGCAGTTAAGATGCCAGGCTTGTCGATCGGAAGGTCACAATTTCGGAGGTTCGAGACCCTAGCCCCGCATGATGGAGTGAGCTCCCATACTCGCCCCAGCTCTTGCCAACCTAGCAATTTGAAAGCATGCAAATGCAAGTAGATTAATAGGTACCACTTTGGTGGGCAGGTAACAGCGTTCTGCACGCATCATGCCGGCCACATGACCGTGGAAGCGTCTTCGGACAGCGCTGGCTCTTCGGCTAACAAACGGAGATGAGCACCGGCCCCTAGAGTCGGACACGACTGTGCGGGAGAACCTTTACCTTTACCTTTAATGACATTATTAAGACCAGGAAAAAGGATAATTGGGCCAAACAGATTAAGAACTACAAGCATAGATAGATCTTCTCCAATATGATCTGTCCCCAACCTGGTCCTTCAGGGCTTCCATCACCACTGTCACTGAGTCCATCCACCTTGCTGCTGGCCACGTTTGTCTTCTCTTTCCTCCCACCCACCTTTCCCAATCTTATGGACTTCTTAAGGGAGATGGGTCTTCATAAAATGTATTCAAAGTATGATTAATTGAACCTTGGTCATTTGTGCCTCGAATGAGAACCCTGGGTTGATTTGTCCTAATGTCCATTTTTGGTTTTCCAAGGTATCCAGAATCCATGGTTATTCTCAGAAGTCTTCTCCAACACGAAAGCTCAAAAGCATCAATCGCCTTTCGATCCTGTTTCTTCAAACTCCAACTTTTGCTTGCATAGAGTGTTCTTGCAGTGTAATACTTTCATCTAAAAGTCAAAACTGAGGCGGTGTAAATGAAACTGACATCAGCTTTCCCACCCACCTGTCAGCTTCACTCCAGAAGCACAGGGACTAACTCTAATTTTGGAGGCTTGTACTGGTAACTGACATACAATGGAAGGGCCCTCTCTTCCTTTATTTCAGGGGTGTTCATGGGGGGAGCTGAGGGGGAAAGTGACAAAACAGGCGTTGCCATGTTGGAACCCAAGCTCGCTCTGTTACGTACTTGGTGTGACCTCATGATGCAAATACTCCCAATGCATATTTTATCCTCTGAGCACCATCGTGGTTAGGAATGTATGGTTAGGAACATCCCAACATATTTACATTCCTATGCTGATATATGGAACAAAAAAGAACGACCCAAAAACAGAATTATCTGCAAATTTGTTTGCCTTTTTAAAAAATGGTAATATTATTCACTGTGTAGATCGTTAGTTGTTAATTTAGAGCAGTGTTTCTCAACCTTGGCAACTTGAAGACGGGTGGACTTCAACTCCCAGAATTCCCCAGCCAGCCATGGGGAATTCTGGCTGGGGAATTCTGGGAGTTGAAGTCCATCCGTCTTAATGTTGCCAAGGTTGAGAAACACTGATTTAGGGTGTATGGTCTGGTGATAGGTGTTTGAAATTGAAATAGGAACGTTATATCTCCTGTTAAAATTCACTATTATTATTTGTACTACCACTACTATGTTTCTTATTTATTTATTTATAAATATTTACTAAGATTTTTTTCCATGGAATAAAAGACAAATTTAAAAAAGGAAAAGAAAGAGAAGAAGAAAAAACAAAAAAAGTGCAAGACATGAAAAAAGAAGAAAAGAAACTAAAGTGAAGGAATATATAAGTGACTTCCGACCTTCTTTTCAACAGATAATTACAATCTTCTTGCCTTCCTCCCTCGTCGATATTATACAAGTCCCTTCAGCCCCTACTGTGTTTCTGAATAAAGAGAAGACACTATTGTTTTCCCCATAAAATGGTTATTGTCCTCAGAGCTGGTTATGTAGGATTGGTAATTGTATAAAGTCGATGTTTCCTTATAGGGAGATCCATGAGCAAAGCAGTAGAATCCTCCATGTGTTTAGGCCAGAGCTTTCCAAACTTTTCATGTTGATGACACACTTTTTAGACATGCATCATTTCGCGACACACTCTTACAGCAGGGCACAAGGCAGGCACTAGGACCTGCGCGGAATCACAGCAGGTTTGGAGGCAGCAAGGCACAAGGCAGGCACTAGGACCTGCGTGGAATCCTGGCAGGGCAGGCTTGGAGGCAGCAAGGCACAAGGCAGGCACTAGGACCGGCGCGGAATCCTGGCAGGGCTCGGAGGCAGCAGCAGCAGCCGCGACACACCCAGACACTGCAGCCGACACACTAATGTGTCATGACACACAGTTTGGAAAGCTCTGGTTTAGGCCTTCTCCAAATGCACACGCGTGAGATATATTTAAAAGCATTCCCTTGCTAAAATCCCCCTGGCCTTAAACAAATTAACTGGTTCAGTTTTTGTCCGGGGGAGGAGGACTCTAATGGGAGAGAACCATCTGACCAGCTATTTGCTGTATGATTTTGGGTGGTGTGGCGGGGAATGAAAGCTATACCATCTTCCCCACCTGCTTTGGATTCTCTGCGTTCTTGCTTTCTACAACAACAATTCTAAAAGCAGAAGTTCCAGTCATTTGACCTTCTTCTGCTTTTTGGGCCCTGTTGGTACAGTAATATGTTAACTAGTTCTTAGTGGCTCCTGGGCATGAAGTCCTATCTTCAGATTAGAACCTCGGTATGAAAGCAGCCTGAAACAGTCACCAGGTTAGGCTGTGTGGGTGGAAAGGAAGCACATGACCTTGAAATGCAGGTTCAATTCGCCCTGCTGGACTTTTGCCCATCTTGGTTTGCTGAGGTCCCAGCTTGGGTTTTTCAGTCCTGGGAAAAACAAGGTCAACTCTTTTCAGCAAGAGTGGGAGGAAGCATGGTCCTCATCTGTTTGTCACAAATGCTGGTCCATCCTGGCCTGTGTCCTGGTGGTGGGAAAGGGCACCTCTTTGGCTAACCCCCTAGCATGTTCCTAAACTAGAGAACGAGGGTGAACCAGTGGTTAAGATGTTGGACTAGGATCTGATCAACTCCACTTTTGTGTTCACCATCATGGAAGCATCCAGGGTGACTTTTGGCCAACACGCCTTACAGGGTGGTTGGAAAACCTTAGAGGAAAGAGTGCTAGATACACTTTCCTAGTGCTGCTGAAGGAAAGGCAGGGCAAGCCGAACAAATCAATCACTAAAATAAACATATTGAAAGTGTGCAATTTTTATATGTGGTTTGGATGGTTTGGATCACCAGTGTTAATGCGAAGACATGCTCTTTTGAAGGAGGGAGGGAGGAGAAGACAAAGACAAGCAATCCTCAACTGGTCACAGCTGCCGCATTCGTAACAGTGATAAAGGGTCAAGGGAGTGTGGGGTCAATGGTTATTACGAAAGTCATGGGGATCACTGGCCGTTCACCTTGATGGCCGTGGGACTGCCTCTGAAGGCCATCTGCTGGGAGACCAGTCGGCTTCCTTGTGCAGTTGGCTGGCCGCTGTGAGAACGGACTGCTGGCCTTGATGGGCTAGGGGTCCGATCCAGCAGGGCACTCTTACGTCCTAATGATCAGGAAAGATCTTCTCTCACCAGTATGGAATGTGTTTATTTACTACCATTTTAGATTCTACCTTTGTACTACCATAAGTGTGTATGAGGGACAAGGAGGGGGTCTCGTTTTATTTTCACAACAGCAACCCTATGAAGTTGGGAGGTTTATTTATTGTGGTATTTATACCCCGCCTATCCCCTCCCTAATGGAGGACTCTAGGCGGCTTACAAGCATATATATACATTAATTATACAATTTTTACAAATCACCATTTTCACCGCGCATGAGGGGAGGGGGTAAGGGAACCGACTCTTCCAGGCTCTGGACTACAATTCCCAGGATGCCTTGAGCCGGCTGCTGACGTCCTGTAGCTGTTGCATCCGGGTCCGTCGTCACCGCCACCATTCGATCTTCCTCCGATCCTTTCCTCCGGTGGTGCCGACTTCCCGACAGGACGCCAGCAAATTAGCCCACTTAAGGTGGTACCCATTTATCTACTTGCAAAGCTTTCGAACTGTTGGGTTGACAGGAGCTGGGACTAGCAATGAGAGCTCACCTTATTGCACGGGGTTCGAACTGCAGACCTTCTGATCTGCAGCCTACAGCTCAGCAATTTAACCTGTTGAGCCACCGTGTCCCCGAGGTTGAGTCAAGAGAGATGATTGCCCAAAACTCATAGAACAAAGGGTAGTCAAGTAGGGAGTAGAATCTGGATTTCTTGGTCCCCCACCTACCATCCTACCCACTACACCATGTTGGCTTTCGTCAACAAAGGAAACACGCCGTTCCCCCCATTAAGCTTTCTATACAACGGAATAGCTTAAGCTTCATCCTTTTTTCCTTCTAAATGATGCACAGCCAGCCAACATTTATTTCTCTCCTTATCCTTCCAAGAAAAGCTGGAGGTCAGCCAGCCAGGGAGGAGTTAAAGATTTCAGTACCTTGTACATGTCTCCATTATCTCAGCCTACGTGGGCTTGGGATCCTGCCTTTGCTGACATCATCTGCCATTTAGCCCTAACATCCAAGAAACGGGGGATTATGATCTCCTTTTGGCTGAAGGGGGCCTGGGCCAAGCCAGCTGGATGGAGCGGGACTGGGCTGGGCAGCTGAAGATGCTACCTTCATTGCTTTACATAGTGATGAATGTTTTGGGTGTTTGTTCTTCTGAGATGATGTTTTGCTCTCTTTAATGGGAAAAGTGTTTGCACAAAGAACACTGCTGTTCTTGGCATTCCGAATGCAAGACTGCTCAACAGAGTCATTTCCCTTGGACAATTCATTTGGGTGGTGCAAGTAGGAACCCAGAAGTCCTCATATAATCTTCAATAACATGTTTTCAGCATCCAAGAATGACATGTTACCGGCCCCTTTTCAAAGGAAAATACTCCAGCCATGGGGTTTTCTATGTTAAATAATGCAGAGGGGACTAGATTAGCTTTGCACAACCCTTTCACCTCTAAATGATGTGGTTGGATTAAATTGGATTAAACTCTCCGGAGTTTTCCTTGATTCGTACTGACCACCTGGGCACATCCATGTAGATTTCTTGGCCACAATGCAGAAGCAGCTTGCCACTGCCTGCCTTTCAGGGTGTTTCTTGGACTTTCTGGTCTAGCCTACAGTCTGGAGATATCTGGTGGTCTCCTATCCACGTATTAACCAGGTCCAATCCTAGTTAATTTTTCCAGATCAGCCAAGAAGTGCTAGGAGATGCCACCCAGCTGGGTTCACGTGTTTGGACTCTCTCTCCCAGCATACACAGCCCATCATGTACCTGGTTGGGGAAATCTGCAAAGATGACTGATTTAGCTACTATCTGAAGAAGCTGAAGCGAACCACATGATAATACGTCCTGGGGAGGCACCCGAGCTGCAGATTTGCCTACGATCCTGCTACTCCCCTTTTTTTCTGCTTTCTCATACCACGATTGCCAGAAATCGGTGGCACAGTTTCCTGCCATTTTGAAGCAGGAAACACACACAAACTGTAACGTAACCCTGAAAATAGTTTTTTTTTTTTTTAAAAAAAAAAGAAAAACCCTAAGGAAACAAGAGAAAATGTTCCCCATTTAGAAAAAAGAAAGAAAGAAACCTCCTGCCCCATTCATGGGCATTGCATGACTTGCCCCCTTTACATGATCTCCCCTTCCGCTGTGGCCTTGCAAATATGCCCTCTTTAAATATGCCCTCTGACCACCGAAACTTACGATAAGGCTTTGGGATGTAAGAACATGACCGAGATGAAAAAGGGAGGTGTCAGTGGGTGGAGCTAGCTGAGGCTGGTGAAAGAGGATAAGGTTCCTTGGAATCGTTCCTAGGACCCACCTTTTATTGCAAGTTTCAGAGCACATCATAAACAAGCAGGACAATTCTTGTTTCCTGTTTTTGCAGGGCATCTATATTTCGGTGAAGGAGAACACCAGGCCCTTCTTTAGCCTTTTTAAGAAAGCCTTTCTATTTCTTTCTCAACTGTTCTGGAGGAGACATGAGTTCAAATCCCCACTTGGCTGCTCACGCCAGTTGCCCATCTGCTGAATTACAGATGGAAATAACTGACCACACAAGATTGTTTGGGGAGGGGGGAGGGATTATCCTATACAGCTCTTTGCTTATAAAAAATGTTGAGAACCTCTGCCGTAAAGCAATTGCCTTTTGGGTGTAAACTTTGCATGTGGCAAACAATATAATTTGTTCGAACGACCCATATTTCATAGCTCATGTCTTATATAAACTCCTTGGGATTAGCCACGGTTATAAACAAACCCTCTCTAGAATCACAATTAGTGTAAACTGTAGAATCCACGCAGCCCGTGAAACAGCTGTTGGTGTGCTCAATGCAGTTGCAAATTCTGTTTTTTGCAGATGGTTTACAGTGGTGAAGATCTGTTGGCTGGCCTGGATGACAGTAATGGCAAAGGCTACCAGCAAGGAATCAACATTCCTTGGGGTCACAACCTCTCTTTCCCACCATTGCGAAGTCTGCTGAGAAGCCAAGACCAGGATTTTGTATTCAGCAAAAATTTTGTATTCATTAAGGGGCGTGGTGGCTCAGCGGGTAAGACACCAGGCTTGTCGGTCGGAAGATCGCAAGTTCGGAGGTTCGAATCCCTAGCCCTGTGTGCGGAGTGAGCTCCCACACTAGCTCCAGCTCTTGCCAACCTAGCAATTCGAAAGCATGCAAATGCAAGTAGATGAATAGGTACCACTTCAGTGGGATGGTAACAGTGTTCCGCATGCGTCATGCCGGCCACATGACCACGGAAGCGTCTTCAGACAACGCTGGCTCTTCGGCTAACAAACGGAGATGAGCACCGGCCCCTAGAGTTGGACACGACTGCACAAATGTGCGGGGGGAACCTTTACCTTTTAATTCAACTGTAAGGCAGATAAACCACATTCTACAAGTTCCCGTGCCTTATAATATGGCATTGGACCAGCGTGGAGCCAGTGGGTTGGTTCAGATTGTGCACCTGTGTATCATCCTTCTTGTGATAGCATTGCAAGAGTCCAGAGTCCCCTCTGGAAAATGGGGGGAGATGGGGGGAGATGGGCGGTGATATAAGTTAGAAATATAAATAAATAAATAAATAAATTGCAAGTCTTGCTGTGGGTTGACAGGATGAGCCAAGTACTTAAGAAGAGTTGGGTTGAAAAGCCGAATTAGGGTGCTGACGTGTAGGAGGTACAGCAGATGACAAGCGAGTCTGGTTGTAAGGAATCCCTTTCAACTCTATTTTTGTTGCTGCTTTATCAACATAATTAGTGTTTGTTGGTGGTTAGGGGCTAATCTCATTAGTCAGTACTTTTATATATTTACAGTGAATAGTCATATCTTCTTGTCTGTGTTCCTGGAGGCTCATCTGCAAGAAATTCCTGCTGAATTTCTGGACCTGTTTATTAGAGGCTCAACATTTCATATTTCATATTAAAATAAGCATTGTGAGTTTTACAAAAATGTCTGGAAGAGGCCAACGTGGGCCTCAATTTCCACAATGTCACTTGGGACGTTCCAGTTACCAAAAGGTCAAAAGGTTGGCCTTTTCAAGGGTTCTTTGTAACCCAGAATCAGGGTGCAGGACTGAAAGTCCACCCTCCACCAGGGGATCCTCTCACAGCCCTGCCACCCTGGAAGAAAGGTGAGATATGAATGGGATCAATAAAAATAAACAGGCAATCTACAAAATACTCTAGATATGGCTTCAAGGAAGGTTAGCCATCATGAAGTTGGCATTAATGCCTTGGCCTGTTTTAATCTGAGGACTGAGCTGGGCAGAGCTAGCTGAAGAAGCAGAATTTAGTCTCCGAACCCAGCTTGGACACTGTTGCTCCACAACCTGCTTACAGTTCAGTGATAGCATGGGAGTTGACCAGGAATATATCCTAGGGCTGGGAATTAGAGAGTTGGGATTAACAACTTCTTGGGCTCCCTGGGAAGGGACAGCAACTGTGGAACCAATTTCTGTTTTCTCTGCTAGGGTGTTTCTCAACCAGTCAGAGGAGATCTGGTTGAGCCTTCAGTTTGGTGGCGCAATGAGGTTGAACAGCCTGTTCCATAGAACTGGCAAGTTCCAGAAACCCCAGTTGTAAACGCCGTTACAAATAACAACTAAAACCACATCTGCACTGTCCCCAAGATGGTGTCCTCCAGATCTGTGGGGACTGTATTTGCCAAGATTTCTATGTAGCCTGGATTTCTGGGAATAGCCATCTCAACCCATCTGCAGAGAGAGTGCTTGGGGAAAGCTTCACTCTTCTATTTATTAAATCTTCTGAAGAATATTGAGCCCAGTAATGTTAAAACCTGCGAGAGAGTGAATTGGTTTGTTTGAAACAAAACAAAAATGTAAAAAGAGGTATGTGACATAGCTCCTTCAGTGTTTGGTCCCCTTGCAGTTCAACAAAACGAAAAGGCTCTCTTCTCTTTACATTTTCACCAGTCTGAGCCGAAAGAGAATTGAGGACAAATTTGTCATCCCCTGAAGGGGATCAGTTTTATATCTTGACATAAAGATGCCTCTGAGAACAGCTGCCATTTCTCCTCCTTTGGGAGAATTAGGCTGACATACCACACAACCCCCCCCCCCTTAAGGCTGCCTTCTACCTCCAACTTTTTTTCAATTTGTTAACACTGAATTCTGAACTCTGGAACTCCCAAATTAGGCTGACCATACATCCCGTTTTGAACGGGACAGTCCCATTTTTTTAGCCGTTTTCAACCGTCCCGTCGTTTTGATAAAAATCTCAATTTTGTCCCATTTTTTAAACCCGGCGGGAATGGCGCGGAAGGAGGATCTGAGCCGGAGCTGCCAATTGGAGGCAGCACAGAAGAGGAAGCCCTCCCGCGTATCAGTGCGTGGCAAAGGAGGGTGGGGTTTGCAGGCGGGAGCCAATTGCGTGGACCGGGGGCGGGGTTTGCAGGCGGGAGCCAATCGCGTGGACCGGGGGGCAAGGACCCCTGTCTTTTTCATGAATACGGAATATTACATAAGACCCCGTCCCGTTTTGCCATCCCAATGTCCTGTTTTTTTCTCAAGGAAATATGGTCAGCCTATCCCAAATACTTTTTCTGTATCTGTTGCATCTCATCCAGATGAGTGTGATGAGACTGGACCAATTTCCCCATGGAAGGGGAAAGGCCCTAGAAGAAGCCTCAGAGGGTGGTGTTCTGCTCCTGGGTGGGCATAGCGAGGACTTGAATGCGTGGCTGAGCTTCAGCATTTGGGTGAAGCTGGTTCATGGAGGTCAACTGGAGGAGAAAGTTGCTCTGGTTCTCGATCAGCTATGGATTCTGGCCAAACCTTTTCACCCTGTAGTACCGAGTGGGATGCAATTGCTGCTGCTGTATTGCAGGGATGTTGGAGGGCTTCAAGGAAATGTCACTGTGGAAGACTGTCCGAGTTAATACTGCCTTAAACTCTGCCTCGTGGGATTTCAAAAGTTTTCCCTAGCAAGACATCCCTTTTTTTTCAACCTTGTGCACAGAGGCCTTGAGAATTTCATTTGATTTTCTCTTTTGTTCTTGCACCAAATTTCTTGTTGGAGGTGACACACAACAGCAACGTTGCAGTTGTTGTTTTCTGCTGTATTGCACATGTTTATAGCCTCTTCAATAGCATCTTCCAATCTGAACAAGCCTTAGAAAGGGAGCTTCATCTGGATGCCTTCCCTTGGGTTTTAATGGAAATGCAGGAAGCCGGAAAGCTTACGAATTTCTGGGAGGGGACCACAAGACATTTATTCACACCTCTTGGCCACCTTGTAATTAAATAAATGCACAACCACGCATTCTTCTACCCTTATAAATGAAATTAAAATTATCTTTTCCTTTGACCAAAACATTCAAAAGCAAATTCTCTTTCAGGAAATTAAAGAGCAGTTGATAGAAAAAAATGCAAGTGAACATTTCGACATAGTACTAATTTTAGAATAGTGGTGCACAACCAAAGCTTTGTGTGCAGGTCCTGGATCCCCCCCAAAAATACTGCTGGCAAACCATAATTTTATTATAACAAAAGGAGGAAAGGAAGTCTTAACTTGTTTGAAGGGATTTATATTTAAGTTTAATTCACATTGAATGAAATAGAACCAATTTTAATTTTCGTCTTGGCCTCACCCACGAACTGGAAGGTGTGTTTTTCCTCCCTCGCCCTCATCTTGAATGCCTCTCAAAGGATAGGTATGAACCTTGGCCTGAAAAATATTATGCTTCTTTGTTCTAGAGTGCGGGATGTTGTGCCTTCCACTTTTGATTGATTAATTGTGTGCTATCAAATTGATGTTGACTCTTAGTAACTCATAGATATCTCCATGACGATCTGTCCCTAACCTGTCTTTCAGCTCTTCCAACAGTGCAGTCATTGCTGCTGTAACTAAGTCCAGCCCCCTTGCTGCTGGTCGTCCTCTTTTTCTCTTTCCTTCCACCTTTCCCAGCATCACAGCCTTCTCCAGACAGCTGGGTCTTCGCATAATGTGTCCAAAGTAGGATCATTTGAGCCTGGTCATTCGTGTCTCAAGGGAGAACTCTGGGTTGATTTGTTTGACGATCCATTGGTTTGTTTTCTTGGCTGTCCATGGTATTCTCAGGAGTCTTCTCCAACACCAAAGTTCAAAAGCATCGAAAATCTTCTTCCCTTGCTTCTTCAAAGTCCAATGTTCACTTCCACAGAGTGTCCCAGGGAAAAGCATGGCCTTTACTTGGGTCAGGCAAAATGTTAGATTAAAGGAGTGCATGATAGGAAACCAATCAGTCCACGAGGGGAGAAAGAGATGTCCCCTTCTTGTTTCTTACATGGGTTTCGCTCTCCAGATGGTCTGTCAGAGGCAGCTCCAAAGAGCAGATGCCTCACTCACATGATTAAATAGGTAACTTTTCCCCTGGTTACTCCTCTGTCATTCTATTAATATACAAACCATTTCCATTTGCAATCCAGGTTGCTCCATTCTTTCTCCTGGTTCTTTACCCTTCCCTCCAGCTGATAACCAGCATTCTTTGGTCAATCTGTCTTCACTGGGCTCTTTTTCAGTTGTTTCCCTACCCCACGAGCTTTCTTTTCCCCCCACCCCATGATAAGCTTTTGGGGGGGGGACTTCCACAAATCTTGGGATTCCCCCAATCCTGCTCACATTTTCCCCTCATCCACAGAGGGAGCATAGTGTTGGCTCTTCAGATTCAGAGATTTTTCTATGAAAGTCTAAAATCTATGAAGGAAAGTGTGAATAAACGAAGTCCTGATTTGAAAGAGTTGGGTAAATTTAATCTGTTTTATCTCAGGTTAGAGGGAGCATTGTCTTGAATGCTGATGGAGGCATTTTCACCTTCTCAAAATGTCAAGACGGAGCAGTCCTTATTTATCAGCCAATTCCATATATGTGGTTGAGAGCTGAGCGTGTCCACCAACCTTCCAGTTAATACTGGGGTTTATTTTGAGTGCAATGTCAAATTGCTTAACAGACAGATAACTGTTGTGTCATCATCATAAAAACCCTCTGTAACTGAACGGGGTTCTTTCTCCTCCCTCCTCCAGGAATTGAAACTTGAGGAGGAAAGCGTGATAAACGAATTTTGAAAAAAGAAAAAAAAAGGTTAAGAAAGCAAATAGAGATAAAATGCTAGTGGTGACTTTAAACCGCCATGTTGGTTTTTCTTAGAGGCGTTTTGGGAAACTGATCACACAGTTAGGAAGAGGGATGGACGGGTGGGGAAAACTTTGCCAGGAAAGCTATTTTATTCATTTATTTTTCTCCTCCCTGTTGCCCACCAAGGGCAAATTGAGGCCGTGGGTCTTTTTAGTAGTCCTCCAGAACCCGGGTTTGAGATGTTGCTGCCAGAGTTTGGTGGTGTGATTGCTAAACAATGACACTGAGATTTCTCCATTTGCAGGTGGGAAACACAACGTTTATTTATTTATTCACTTTGTTTGCATTCCTCCCATTCCAGAAGGCTCTGGGCAGCTAACAGTGTCGATGTATAAAATAAGGATGGATATAAAAATAATATACATGTAAATGTGTAATGAATGTGTATATTTTATACAAACATATAAATTTGTATATAAAAAAAAGGTAAAGGTTCCCCCCCGCACATTTGTGCAGTCGTGTCCGACTCTAGGGGCCGGTGCTCATCTCCGTTTGTTAGCCAAAAAGCCAGCGTTGTCCGAAGACGCTTCCACGGTCATGTGGCCGCATGACGCGTGTGGAACGCTGTTACCTACCCACTGAAGTGGTACCTATTCATCTACTTGCATTTGCATGCTTTCGAATTGCTAGGTTGGCAAGAGCTGGGGCTAGTGCGGGAGCTCACTCCGCACGCAGGGCTAGGGATTCGAACCTCCGAGCTTGAGATCTTCCGATCGACAAGCCTGGCGTCTTACCCGCTGAGCCACCACGCCCCTCTAAATTTGTATATACATGGTATTATATATACTACATATTTTGTTGTTGTTGTTCAGTCGTTTAGTCATGCCCGACTCTTCATGCCCTCATGGACCACAGCACGCCAGGCCTTCCTGTCCTCCACTGTCTCCCGGAGTTTGCTCAAATTCATGTTCGTTACATCGGTGATGCTATCTAGCCATCTCATCCTCTGCCGTCCCCTTCTCCTTGAGTTGTAAATATACAGTAAATATTATAAAATAACCATACATAGCTTTATGAAGGCTTAATGTGATGGGGTGGCTCACATCACACGCAACAGCAATTACTGTGTTCCACAACACACAGATGACGGGCCCTTTAGCCTAGCTTAGCGTTCTCTGTTTGTACATATTTAGGCAATGTACTATCTACCCTTGACAATGAAATGGACCCTTGGCGGTTAACAAAATCTACATGAGCGTAACAGCTTATAAAGTAAGTAAAATAAAGGGATATTTTTTTTCCATTTTTTTAGAAGTACAGGTAGTCCTCACTTAACAACCAAAATAGGGACCGTAAAATTGGTTAAGTGGTGCGGTCGTTAAGCAAGACACCACGTGACCAGACCCGATTTTACAACCATTTTTATGACAGCTGTTAAAACATCCAGAACAGAGTAACAAGGAAGATATACAGAAATATAAATAAAACGTCTATGATAAGGTAAAAATAAAATAAAAAATAGATTAACAACCAAAGCCACAAAGCATTCACTGGGGAGCCTCGTTCTCCATTCAAAACAGTTTTGGTTTTAATAAGGATGAGAAGGCGAGAAATGTGGTGGCACGTCTGATCCCTGGAGGGAGGCTATTCCGAAGGGCAGGCATGGCCACTGAAAAGCAGCTCCCTACAAAAAGCGAACAGCACTATGTTGTGTGAACCCAGCCAGAGGCGCACATCCTGGGGTAAAGCAGAAACAGGGCCAAAGTGCAAGGGTCTTCAACACATGAGGTCTTGGCGGAAGCTCTTCCACAACAGGATGGCCGTGATGGGTGGGACTGTGTATTCCAAACATGGTGGCAATGGCCAGTCATAGGTTACCCATACCAGAGGGCACACGGGTGAGGTTGTCCCCAACCACCCTCTCCAGTCCAGCGACATCTGCATGACAGGTGAAAAAGGTCAACGGCCGCCATCTTGACTTTTCTGACCCCTCCCCTGTGGACGCCCCTGCTCAGCCAGGGAGCGCTCCATCCCTCCTAGTTAGGGTGCTCTTTTCTTTTTCCTGGGGTGTGTAGACATGCCTGGATCGATTTCTGCAGCATGCACTGACTGTGTTCGTTGTTTAAGAACCCCGAGACAGTCCTTAGAAAGAAAGATGATCCCAAAGGCTGGGGCTTTGCTTTAAAGCTGGAGTGTGACACTTCTTTTGGCTCAAGGGCCAGCAACAGACTTAGAGCAATGTGGCAAGGTTGCACTCCAAAATCCTTAAGACCCTTAGATCAGGGCTTTCCAAAGTTTTTCCCGCGGCCACACACCAACTGGCACTGGTGTGTCACCGCGGGAAAACCCGGAAGCGCTGATGATGATCAGCGCTTCCGGGTTGTGGGGCGACACACCAGACTGTGTGGCGACACACTTTTGTGTCGCCACACATAGTTTGGAAAGCTCTGCCTTAGATACAGGTAGTCCTCGCTTAACAACCACTCATTTAACGACCTTTTTTGCCAGTAAAAAATGTCCATTGGGGAAGCTGGATTCATTTAACAACCTCAGTGATTTGTTTAACGACCTGTGATTTGTTTAACGGCTGTCGTAAAAATGGTTGTAAAATCGGGTCTGGTCACGTGGTGTCTTGCTTAACGACCGTACCACTTAACCAATTTTACGGTCCCTATTTTGGTTGTTAAGTGAGGACTACCTGTACTTCTAAAAAAATGGGAAAAAAATATCCCTTTATTTTGTTGACTGCAAAACCGACACTGCTAAAGTGATGCTGACAGATTGCCCTTCCTACAGTCCAGCTTTACATCATACCAGCTTCCTGTTGGTTTAGCTTTCCTTAGAAGTATCTAAAAATTAAAAATTGGGGGAGACAGGGAGTCTCATGTGCCCAGAGGAAGTGTCCTATGGCCAACGGGTGCCGATGGGCACCAAGTTCTAAGTAAATCCTTCAAAGATGGAGATGCCTTGTGATAAATGCAATGTTCTCAAGCCCTCTTGGGTTCCTTTCATGGGAAATGGCTGAGCTGAGAACTGTCTGTAGGATTTGGACACGTACAGCCTCTTTCTGGAGTATTGAGAGTCCCTCCTGTGGAGGGAGATGGGCGGTGATGAAAATTTAATAAATAAATAAATAAAAATTTGCTCCCAGGCCTGGTTTGAGCTGCTGAGATTAAACAGTAGGGCTCCAAGGCAGCTGAAACAGCATTTTCTTCTTAAGAGATCGGCTTGATCCATGAAGTGATCATCGGGCTTTCTAGTTGAGCCACATCCTTTGGATTTCACTCAGCATCACGCAGAAGAGGATTTTCTCACCTACTTTATTCCCTCTTAGGTTCTCTTTTCTCCCCCAAAATAAAGCACTGCTTCATTAGGTTAGGCATCTGCTGAAAAATGTTTTGGGTTGACGTTGGCCTTTGAGACTTTGTGACAATTCTGCTGCTTTGATTAGGCACTGATTGGGTTGTAGGTTGTGATACATGTCAGGTTTGTCTCTTGATGCACCTTTAATGCATGTTAAGCTCTTCTTGATGCATATGTATTAAATTCTGATCCTTTTCCAGTATTTATTGTTTGTGGACTGATGTGTGTTGGGTGAGAGGTGATACCACTTATGTAAATGATAAGTGATAAAATGAAGTGGAACTGGGTGGCTTACCTGCAGTGGCTACTCTTTGTGGCCCTTGACTGCATTTCAAAAGCTCTTTGCCAGCTGTTCCAGTTTCCTTTCTCAGCAAGTGACAGGACTGGGAGGAGTGCCTTCCCCAGCTGCTGAGTCATGATTCCCAGATCGTGATAAGTTTTAATGTAGTTTGCAAATCATGGTTTACAGCTCAGCTTGCTATGCAGACTCAGCCAACTGTGGGTTATTCAAGCCATGTTTAAACTTAGGGTGATATTTATTTTATTTTTTTATTTAATTTAATTTCTATGACCGCCCATCTCCCCCCAACGGGGAACTCTGGGCGGTTTACAACAAAGAAGAATTAAAATAGAACATACAATATAAAACATCAATTCATACAATTAATATAAATAAGTTATAAAAATAAAATCCAGATGGACGAAAGAGTAATAAAGGGAGGACTTTTTAGGATTAAGGGACAAGCCACCCCCATGAGGAACTATCCCTTCCTCCTTCCCATGCCAGGCGGCAGAACCAGGTCTTCAGATCTTTCCTAAAGGTCGGGAGGGAGGAGATCTGTCTCAACTCCGGGGGCAAGGTGTTCCACAGTGTAGGAGCAACTACAGAGAAGGCCCATCTCCTAGACCCCATCAGGTGACACTCTTTAATTGATGGGGCTCGTAGCAGGCCCTCCCTGAATGATCGGGTGGGGCGGGTCGATAATATGGGGATAAGACGGTCCCTCAGGTATTGATATGTTGACATATAAGATATGTCGGCCATCTGGCCTGGACTGACAGTGCTGGACCAAGCTCATGCATTACATCATTTGCAAGAGATGGCACTTGCGTTGGGATACCATCACACCCATTATCATTTGGTGGAGGAGATTTCAACGTGCTGTGGATGCCCCTGATCTGGCTGGTTAATTCCTGGAAAGGATCTGTTCGGTTGGCCTTTGCTCTGAATCTGGTTTTTGCTGAGGCTAGAATTAGCAGCACCATTTTACTTTGACTGAAAAGAAATCCTGGCTGTGTGGGCTTCTTCTTCATAAGCTTTCTGTTCTCCATCACACTTTCTTCAAAAGCACTAAAGCTATTTTCGGTGATGTTTGCATCCCAGTTACTTTACTTGAGAAATTGATCTCGCCCCCCCCCTTCCCGAACATCTGGAATGGAAGTACCAGGAAAGTCAAGATGGTGGCACTGAAACCCCTGCCCAACTTTGATGGGCATCATGATGCCCCTACCCCCATCCCTGAAAGCATTTCAGGCCCATCTCCCCACCCTTGCCTATGCTTACAAGTTGTTTCTCCACCCCGAGACCAGCTGTTGTTGTTGTTTTTTTCTTCAGCCACAGGTGTTAGCATTCTGCTCTTTCTCTTTGATCATTGTGGTTGGGTGCAAACATTTTAGTTTGTTGTGGGTGTTTGCTTTTTTTGAAAAAAGTTGCTTTGCTAATGAACATGGTGGTTGTTTGCTTTGCTGACTAAAGGAAAAGGGGAAACACAGAGACAATAAAAATTACATCCCACAGATCAATAGACAAAGATTGGGTAGAAACCAACAAAATAAGAGATAAGTGTTCATCCGTCGGTTCCTGCAAAGTGGGAGAGGCTGTATCTAAAAACAAAAAATCCAAATGGTAACTTTAGTGGAGATTTCCTACATACTTCCAGATTTATAATCTCCTGAAACAAAGATTTGTGGATAAAATTTCAATAATGGAAATTTTTGTTTGCAAATCTTGTTCATGGAGCTTACCAGATTAGAGATTTCTGCGACTGTTCCATAGTTCCTGTTCTCATTTTTCATCTTTCAATTTGCACCAAATTTGTTCTTCAGTTAGTTTAACCAAACAAGCTGCAATGGGAAGGATACATCCAGAGGCTTTTGCCTGGAAGAGAACATTTAGAATTTCTGCTGAGGCATAATCCTGTTACATGCTGATACAGATGGAGAGAGAAAGACAAGATGTTAGACAATGACTATCAGAGCAAACTGGACTGAGCCAGCTCTCCTTTTTTTTAAAAAAAAAAGTTGCAACCTTTTGAAAGAGTAATTTGATAAAAACAACCACCCTCTCCCTCCTCCTCCCCCCACCTCTTATTTTTTAAACTTCAGTTTATCAATTTTGCAAGAAGAACTCTTCCATGGAAATTGGGGCTAAGAGTTCCAAGAAACAACTTGTTGACGTGCTTGTCTCTGCTCACACAGAGACTGCTGGGAAGTTGAAGCTGGTCTGTTCACATCCCAGTGTTGATGAGAAGTAAACACGGGTTACTGTTCTTTCCCCTGTGAGAGTCCCACTTGCTTTACATTTGGCAAGGGCGGACAACGTTTTGATGGCCAGGCGCCACACCCACAGATCTCCAGAGTCATGAGGCCACATTATGCACTTGGAGGACCCCAGGATCTGTTTTTTTCTCTTGGCTTTGGAGAGGGAAAATTGAAGGGGACTTATTTATTTATGATATTTTGTTATTCATTGATTGACTGATTGATTATGTGCCATCGAGTCATTTTCAACTCCTAGTGACCGCATAGATAGATGTTCTAGAATGCTGGGTGATGTGCCGTCTACTTTCAATTGATTGATTATGTGCCATCAAATTGGTGTTGACTCTTAGCAACCACATAGATAGATTTTCTCTACAATGATCTGTTCTAGCCTGGTCCTTCAGCTCTTCCAACGGTGCACTCATCACCACTGTAACTGAGTCTATCCACCTTGCTGCTGGTCGTCCTCTTCTTCCCTTTTCTTCCATCTTTCCCAGCATCACAGCCTTTTCCAGAGAGCTGGGTCTTCACATAATGTGTCCGAAGTAGAATAATGTGAGCCTGGTCATTTATGCCTCTAGTAGAACTCTTGAGTTGATTTGTTTGACGATCCATTGGTTTGTTTTCTTGGCTGGATATTCTGTTATGCTTATGTTTATACCAACCGTTATTTGTTTCCCACCCTAAGAAAGGTGGAGAAATGTGCCATCAGGTTTTAGCAGGGGATTCCAGTGGGCTACATAAGGTGTTGGACTGTCTCTGACAGAAGCTCATTCTGAGAGAAAAATGTGCTGGGCCACGCGTGGCTTGTTGAACATACATAAGGAACTCTGCTGGATAAAAAAATGGCAAATCTAGGGAAGACCTGAAGTTTCCTACCAGGTTTATTCCTTTTTATTTATTTATCACAGCCACAACATACCCATGTAGAATTTTTACAAAAGGACCTAAATGTACACTGCAAAACAGCACACTGAACTTTCCAAAGAAGCCGGATCTCAGCGGGAAGCTCCTTAGCATCAGCACGTCTCCACAGACCTTGATGGCGCTTTCTTTTTTAAAAACCTAGAGGACTAAGGTTCAGTTTGATTCCGGCTAAATGTGAGAGTTTGTTTTGACTGTTTACATCTATTTAGTTGTGTTTTTAATGCTGGGCATGCAAACTTGTTCGGGAAAACAACTTCCTGGGATTTTATGACGCTGTTGGGTTGTGGCCTTCTCCAGCTGAGCAGATGAATGTTCTCCTGGGGAGAATGCTTGGGTGATGCAAGAGAAGTTAATCCACATTTCGCCGTTTTCCTGACATGCGTAATGCTGAAAGCTCTCAAAATTATAAACGTTCGGTATATGCAAGGCTGGGTAGGACCTTCGGGCTGATCACTTGGAGAAAAGAGACCGGGAGGGTTGTTGTTGTTGTTGTTGTTGTTGTTTCCCTTTTTAAAAAGATGCCCACATAGCCAGAATGAAAGCCCTTTTGTAGACCTGGACCAACATCTCATAAACTGGATCAACTCCGTTGGTGAACCCAGACATTTACATGAAAGAAAGGCTTGCTGGGGATTATGGGAGGACGCAAGATTTGAGGGGGCTGCTGTAAAATACTAGAAGAGCCTTTTTGTAGCTGGTATTCTCTTGCACAGGATATGGGCTGTTTGTGTTGTTGTTGTTTTAAAAATGAGTTATTTCAAGCTTGCTCTTTCCTTGACCTCAGGATCAGCATGCTTTTGTTTGTTGATGTCATTTCTATAGTTACACTGGCAGTTAATATGCTGCCTTTCGTATTTGGGGCCCTCATTTCCAGAAATAGCTAGATAGGGCAGTGTTAATAGCTGGTGGCTGCAGACATGAATCATAAGTATGGCGGCTGGGGAACAGCAGAAGGACTGTCAGGAAGAAGACCACAGATGGTGGTTTTTCATCTGGAGACTTCAGTGCCTGTATTGTTGGGAGCTCAGTAAATGGCTTGAAGGGGAAAGAGGCTGGTAGGAGGAAAGATATGAACAAGGAGAGGCAATGGGGTTACAATTAGAGTTGTGGGAAATGGGGTGATCCAGTTTTAGAACGTTCCATTTTCATCCAGAATGGACAATCTGATCCTAGAGCAGTGTGGATGCTAGAGCAGAGCTTTCCAAACTGTGTGTCGGGACATGTTAGTGTGTTGGCTGCAGTGTCTGGGTGTGTCGTGGCTGCTGCTGCCTCCGAGCCCTGCCAGGATTCCACGCAGGTCCTAGTGCCTGCCTTGTGCTTTGCTGCCTGCAAACCTGCTGTGATTCCGCACAGGTCGTAGTGCCTGCCTTGTGCCTGGCTGCCTCCAAATCTGCCCTGCCAGGATTCCTGCAGATCCTAGTGCCTGCCTTGTGCCTGGCTGCCTCCAAACCTGCTGTGATTCCACGCAGGTCCTAGTGCCTGCCTTGTGCCCTGCTGTAAGAGTGTGTCGTGAAATGATGCATGTCTAAAAAGTGTGTCACCAACATGAAAAGTTTGGAAAGCTCTGCCCTAGAGAATCACTCCTGAAATGCTTGGATCAGCCTGTACAGAGGGGAGAAACTGAAGTATCTAGAACTAAACCATTGCACTTACCATATTGCTAATTGCAATAAGAGGGGCAGAATGAAAGCCCTGTGGATATTTGGAGCAGGGAACAGGACTGGTCTAAGAACATGTTAGCCTCCTTTCTGCTAATACGCATCTCTGAGGCCAGTTTATCTCTCTCCAAACTAGTCATCTTCCAGAGGAGCACACTTCGACTCCCATAGGTCTCCAGGAACGTTGTCATTGCTACATATCCGCAGGACACCTTAGAAAAAGAAAGAAAGAAATCCCAACCAGGAGAAATGCTTTATGATGGAAAGATCCACAAATTCCCACAATGGAAGAATGGATGGTTAAGCTAATGGAACTGGCACAAATGGCTAAGCTGACAGCATTGACAAGAGAAAATACTGTGACTGGATTTATTTCTATTTGGAAACCGCTTTTGGATTGTTTGCTTGTATCTGAAAAAAATGAAGTTTTGATTTGGGTTTTTGGTGATTGAATGGTTTGATTTTATAGAAATAATGTTACTAAAAGTTTAACTAATGGTAAGAGATTACATTTGTATAATATGCATTTGTATCTGTGTTGGAGAAGGTTGGAAGTCGCTTTCTTTCTATATTTTCTATCTATTTCTACACTTTTATAGTTTTTCTTTTTTTCTTTAGTTCTGTATTGTATCTTTTCTGTACTCTACATTTTGTATTTTACCTATCCTTTGAAAATCAATAAAGCTTTTTTTTTTTTTTTTTAAAAAGGAGAAATGCTTTATTTCTTTATTAGATTGTTTAGACTGTCACAATCTTAGAACTCTTTTAAAAGAGTTTAAACATCCATCGGACAATAATACACTAAAATATAACAAAACCATAAAACAGCATAATTGTCAAACCAAAAATCAGAACAGTATAAGAAGAACCATTAATAATTCCTATGGTGCTGTCCTAGCTAATTTTTTTTATTAGCTATTTATTTATTAGCTATTTATTTATTTATTAGCTATTATTATTATTATTATTAGCTATTTCCAGCTTCTGGAAAGTCAGCATGGTCTGGCCAAACTGAAGCTCTTATTTATTTTATTTATTTAATTTATTCCCGCCCATCTCCCATGCAAGGGACTCTGGGCGGGTTACAATAATTAAAATTCCATAGACTTATGGAAGTCTATTCCACAAATAAGGACCTTAGCAGAGAAGCATCTCCTCCTTGCCTTGCCCCCATCCCTCAATGTCATGGTGGTGGGGAACTACTAACATTTTTTCCTGTGGGGTTTCTATTGGATGGGTCAATCCTGGTTGAAGAAGGTGGTCCTGAAAATACCTTGGTGAGATGCCTTGTGACAAGGTCCCTGCTCTAAACACTCAAACAGAAATGGTATGATGTTGGAATGCAATTCCACCTGAATCACATGGTGTGTTCTTCTATTCTTCTTAGATTACCCCAAAGCTTGGCCAGATACTTCTGTTAAAACAGGGTTACCAATGGGACTTCTGAACTCTTTTGTTTATTTTTGACAAATACCATTGTCAAAACATGTTCCCTTCATTTCAAGGTAGAGTAACAGCAAAAAAACCTATCTCAAGATACAATTCTTAAAAATACTCCTTCCCCAAAAAATCAAGGGAAATAAAACAGTATCTTGGCCCTCCCCACATATGTGATCTAGCTCCACCAATCTTGCATCATTAACCCTGGCTCCCAAATGTTCAGCTGGACCCTGGTTAACAAAAGTCTACTCAATCGTGTGTTAAATTGCTGGCATCCAAAGGAGAATTTATGAGCTAATATGGAATCTTCCCCTCCAGCATTGAGGGCAGGCAGGCATTTAACAATACAACTTCCTCTCTCTGTGTGTGAGCGTAGGTGTGTATTCCAAGCACTGAAACCTGCACCGCCAGACTTTTGTAAGTGCTGCTGTTGTAAAGGTTAATGATCCAAAGCCTCTCTTGGGTTATATTCCTTACTCAAAATACTTCCCTGTTTACTTTCTTTTTCTGTTGATTTAGTTATGGACAACCAGCTCTTGATTTTCTGCTGCTGTTTATATAGCCCATCTTTCTCTTTCGTCCATGGAGACAGCTGTTCCTGTGTGATTGCAGGGTTGCTAGTTCCCTTATTTATGGAGAACATGAGTTCAATGTACAGTACTCAGTTTTTCAGCACAAGGTTGCTCCTGCAGCATGATGCCTTGTCCATACCCCCACATCAGCCTGCACCCCAATGGTGCCTTCCAGATGCAGGAGGACCTGCTGGCTCAGGATTC
The DNA here is from genome assembly GCA_023362775.1 of Charina bottae. NCBI lineage: Eukaryota > Metazoa > Chordata > Lepidosauria > Squamata > Charinaidae > Charina > Charina bottae. The sequence goes on from JALMGJ010000018.1 coordinate 5,947,190, forward strand.
TGGGGCTTGTAATCCATACCTACCTGGAGGGCTTCAGCTTTGGGGAAGAGGAAGGCTATCTGGCATGTCTTCGAGTTCATGAAAAAAAATGTTCAAAGTTCTGGCTGACGAGACAGCCACCAGATTTGTGAGTCATCGTGTAGCTTTTATAACGTCTAAGATGGGTGGCAGTTTCATTATACTTATGCTGCATCATGCTGTTTGGGTGACTAGTTCTCATTGTTTAAAAATTGTTACTTTATTTAGCTTGGTTCCCCCAAAGTTGGTTTTGGTGTGTGAGTGAGTTTGCATGTTTCCACTAGGTGGTGGGGGTGGGAGTGAGGTTACTGAGATATATGACATTATAATTCCCAGAAGATCAATATGGCTTCAGTTACATGGCCTGACTCAGGCATTCAGTAGTTATACTATGGTAGAATCCACAGTTCCAAGAATGAAGGCTAGAACTAAATTAATTGCCATCAATTAAGCAAACACATGCCATTTTGACCTATCTCTAGTAATACCTTGTAGTTCTTCCAAGATCAGTCATGTAATCTCTTTGATATACCCCCTTTATTCATTGTCTTCCCCCTCTTCTTCATTCAGCTGTGCCAAATCTAACAGTTTTTCATGGTCCATCATCTGCTTGCATCACATGCTCCAAGTATATGTGTTTCTGCTTGCTGATTGTCCTCTCAAGGGAGCAGTTAGTCCTTATTTGGTCCAAGATCCATTGATTGGCTCTTCTTGCAGTCCATAATAGTAACCATCCCCAGACTCATCATCTGAAGGCATCTGTCTTCTTTCTCTCACTCTTTCTCATGTCCAGCTTTCACAGCCATACATTCTTACTGGAAAGACCATTGCTTTAATTATTGCAATCTTTGTTGTCACAGAAACATCCTTATCTTGTCCAAGTTAGATATTGCCTCCCTTCCTAGGTTTAATCTCTTTACTTCCCTGGCACATTGGCCATCTTTATCAATTCTTGACAGGTTAAATCCTTATTGTACCTACCCAGAGAGCTCAGGTAGTCACAAAAAGATTTCTACCTGGGAAACTTTGAAGAGCCATCACCAATTGAACAGACCAGCCTTCCCTAAACAGATGCTTTCTAGATATGTGCAGCTACGTTACCCATCCTCAGCCAGCCAGCCAGCCTGTCAGCTGCTTGGAAACCTGGAAAAGTGTACATCACATGCAGGGTTTTGTTGACGATCCTATTAAACCTTATTTTGAAATGTTTTGAACTCCCTTGGCACAACTTGGTTTCAGAGGTTTTTTTTTTGTTTTTTTTTTTGGAACTTTCTACAGACACATACAGAAAAATGCAGAGGAGCCCTGCTCCCACAAATTTGTATTCCTCTGCCTGCAGGCGAGGACCAAGTATGAGAGAAAGGGAGATGAGATAGAAAGGAAACAAAATGTGCAACAGTCAGTTTGGTTTGTTTATAAAATATCAGCATATTGTGGTTACTAACACTTAAAAAAAACTTTCAACTAGATTGGACATGCAAATTACATCTGTCTATCATCTATCTATCATCTATCTATCTATCTATCTATCTATCTATCTATCATCCATCTATCTATCTATCTATCTATCTATCTATCTATCTATCTATCTATCATCTATCATCTATCATCTATCATCTATATCTATCATCTATCTATCTATGTCTGTCTGTCTGTCTGTCTGTCTGTCTGTCTGTCTATCTACCTATCGATATGCATATACTTAAGTGGAATTTGAATTGAAACATCTCCACTTATTATGGCTTGTACTTTTCATGATTGTTCTTTTGTGCAATCCTGTTTGTTTCCAGTGTCATGTCTTCCTTCCAGATATTTGCATGTAGCTGTGTTGAAAACGTTTGCTTCTATGTACCAGGGAAGTATTAGTGTAGCTCTTGCCTATGGAGATCTGGAATTTTTTTAGTGGAAGTATACTTCCTGATTTATCATAGACCACTTCATATGATCCTTGGGTATTAAGCTGATACGCACTGATATTTTGTTTCTTTGGGCACCGTGATCAGCCTAGTTGATGAATGAATCCTAGGTTTTCTCTGAACTCTGCCGCTGAGCTCAGTTCTGCACTCATCCATAGAATGCATGGTTGTCTGATACACACCTGGATAATGAGAAAAATGGCAAAACGTGTATCACAACCTCACAACATAGGCTGACCATACGTAACAGGGCAGTCCCGTTTTTTAAGCATTTTTCAACCATCCCGTCATTTTCATAAAAATCTCAATTTTGTCCCGTTTTTCAAACCCGGCGGGAATGGTGCGGAAGGAGGATCACAAGGAGTGAACCCAGCCTATCAAGAAAAATAATCGTGGTTTGCTGAAGGGATATATTCTTCAAAGGGATATACAGTAATGTTGTTGGCACCATGTTTATAACCGCCCAGAGTCCCCTTTGAGGGAGTTGGGCAGTGATAAATCGAATAAATAAATAAATAAATAAATAAATAAATAAATAAATAACAATGGTCCAAATGTTATTTTGCTCATGAAATTCAGAGAAGGTGAATTTGGATGAATACAAATGGCTATTTAACCTGAGACAACTTGTAAAGGTATGGAGATGTGTCTGCAATCATTAACAACTTAGTGGAGAGCCCTCGATTTTATTGAGACCAGGATCTGTAACACTGGATTAGGAGAACTGTGTTAAAATATCTTCACTAGGTTATGCAGTGAGTTTACAGGAAGCATCATGGGTTAAAGGTCATGTCATCTCTGCTTTTTAGTAGAGCTGTTTAAATAGCAATTGAGTATCATTCCTTTATTTTCTTCTCTTCTTGTTTATCCTAAATTAAGTAGAAAATAAAGGGGGAAAAAATATGTCTTGATGTTACCAGGGAACAGTTGCAAATATTCTGAAAAAGTAAGTCGGTGAGATTCCTAAAACTGAGGCCTGCATTATGGGCACTAAAAGCCCTGAACTGTATGCATGAGGGGTGCATTTGAGAAGGCTGATGGTGTCTCCTGTTTGTTCCCTGAATTTCTTTCCAATTAGTCACCCAGTAACTCCTTTCTCCTCTCTGAAGCCCGCCTGACAGAGCCAGCTATCTATTACGTCAGGCCAGCCCTCCCTACACAATGGCCGGAAGTTATTCCAACTCTCAGACAATTCCCGTTTCTATCTCGAGAAGAGCAAAAGGTCAAAAAACATCAGGCGGCAGCTTTTGCCAGCAATAGCAACATGGGCAGTTACAGAGGTCCAAGCAGGGAGCTGATGTGGTAAGCAACTTTCTGGGTTCCTCTTGCCCTCGCCTGCCCTTCCTCACCAGATTTCTGCTCGCTGTACCGTTGACACAGCCATTCCAGGGGAAGGAAGGTTATCCCAAACAGCGGCCATAGTTGATTGGTTGGCTGACTTAACTTTCTTCCCGGTGTGTTTGCATCACAGTGCCACAGGTCCACTGAAGTTCTTCCACTCAAGACCTTCTGGGGTTCATAAGTAACCTTTTTGTGGTTACCAGCATGAGTGGGACCTAAACACTGGGTCCTTTTTTAAATTTTTAGGCATTGAAGGGCAGTTCATGGGCTACTGAGTACCTCAAGCCTGGTGGAAGTCAAACTACCTCTTTTACGCCTACACATTCTTCAACCTTCTTCCTAATGCAGGTTCTGCCCATGTTTGAAGAGCAGTCTGCTAGTAAGCCATGCAAAATCTGGTACAGCCTCCAAGCTGACAAAAGTTCTATACCTCTGGCATAGTGAATTGAGCGTACTTGGCTGTTGTGGTTTTTCAGATCATGGTTTATGGTTTAGCTGATGTGTGGACATCACTAGTGTGCATGGGAGAGAGCATGGGGTGCAGCTGGACATTTAGTTGGACTGAAATATGTTTCAATCTCCACCTGCACTCCATGCTCTAGTCTAATCTCTCATTTCATGGTGTATTGTGATAAAAATGTCCTGGTTTGATTAATATGAGTTTCCCATTAAATCTTGACTGAGAGGCTGTGGTTACCAGGTTTGGAGCAAATAATCTCAAACCATGTTTTGAAGTTGCTCTCATATGTTTGTTCAATATAAACTGATAACTATGGGTTCCAGTCAGTTATTTAAGTAATTTATTAAGTAATATATTATGAATATACAAAGGAGGGCAAAAAGAAGTGGTGTACATATAATCATCTAACACAGTAGGCTATAAACCATTCAGTTTTTTACACCCTTTGGTTGCAGTCTTAGTGCATATCCATTTATCTAGGAATAAGCCCCACCAAACTAAAAATGGACCTTGTTTTCAGATGACATATAGAATCATATGGTCTATAAAATTATCTTTCATGCATTTGATTGCCCAGATTTTTTCCTCCTTTTTTAATATAATTTTATTGAAGAATGTTTTAACAAGATAAAAACAATACAAAGATTAGAAAAGAAACAAAGAAAATAAGAAAATAGGAAAGAAAGAAGAAAGAAAGAAAGAAAGAAAGAAAGAAAGAAAGAAAGAAAGAAAGAAAGAAAGAAAGAAAGAAAGAGAGGGAGGGAGGGAGGGAGGGAGGGAGGGAAGGAAGGAAGGAAGGAAGGAAGGAAGGAAGGAAGGAAGGAAGGAAGGAAGGAAGGAAGGAAGGAAGGAAGGGCTTCCAATCTTTTGACAGTGGTTATAAACATTATATTTAACATTTCCAATCTTCTTTGAGTGTTCCACTGGAAGCCAGGAAAAGAGGAAGCAAGAATCCAGGTGGATATGAAAAGAGAAGGCTACCTTTTTAAAAAAAACGTTTTATTTTTATTTTATTCATCACATTTATATCACCGCCCATCTGCCCCACAAGGAGGGACCAGTTTTACACTTTGGACTCTATCTGCTGCTCCAGCAGAAGGTGTGGTTCACTTCTCACAGGTGAATGACACTATTGTCATTCTATAAGACAGAGCTTTCCAAACTTTTCTTGTTGGTGACACACTTTTTAGACATGCATCATTTTGTGACACACTCTTACAGCAGGGCATCATTTCGCGACACACACAGCAGGGCACAAGGCAGGCACTAGGACCTGCGTGGAATCACAGCAGGTTTGGAGGCAGCCAGGCACAAGGCAGGCACTAGGACCCGCGCGGAATCCTGGCAGGGCTCAGAGGCAGCAGCAGCCGCAACACACCCAGACACTGCAGCTGACACACTAACGTGTCCCGACACACAGTTTGGAAAGCTATGACCTATGGTATGTGTTGCAGCTTAGGGGTATGTGCAAACCGGACCATTATGGCAGGTTCAACCATTTAATTTAAACACTTATCTTAGGGTTGTGTAGGAATGATCATTACAATTGTTTTCTCTCACCATTATGACTTTAATCTGTCTGACACCCCATCAGAAGCATTTTGGAACAGATATTCCACCATGGTGGGCCGTACTGTGGGGCGGAGTGAGGTGACAACCTTGTGTGGCTGATGCTGAGCAACAAAGAATGGATCCACTTCTGGGATCCATGACTTTCTCTTTGCCCTCAAACCCAGCTCCAGTCCTCAAAGAGAGAAGGCTGCCCCATTACCAGTAGTAAAAGAAAGAAACATCTGTCATTTGTGGACATGAAATCCAGGTCTTCTTTGAACAGTTTGCCTCTGCCTCAAATGGCAAAGTCTATTCTCGCTTTTAGATTTGGCAAGTTTGAAGGGTGACCAAAATGCTGGTCTCAGGGTATGCTGAGATGACTTATCTTCAACTCTCGTTCTGCAAAACCAACCGAACGATGATATCCTGACCATCATATGTTTAGCATTATCACTGTGGTGCTGGGGGAAAGAAGAAGCAGAATAGAGAATGATAAGAGAGTCCTAGGAAGTTGTCGAGAAGCAGGGGCCTACAGAGCCCCATCAAGTGGGCCAAGATCTTTGGGCAGTCTTCTGCAAGTGCTACATAATGAAAATGCGTGACACTGTGCTTCTGTGACACAGCGTGACTTTAACAGTCACACCAGAGTAACCGAAAGGATTCTTCTGGAATTTCACAGACAGTATAGATTTTTCATGAAAGCTGAAGACATTTCACAGAGGTGTCCTTTGGATACATTGACAAGTGTTTACTTAATTAAGATCATTCTAATGTCTTATGGTCACTTCTGCTATATGGAGCTGTCACTGGTGGTCACCACACTAAATGTATTATATAAACTGAGGCTTACACTCCATAATAGGAACCACCAGCTTTCCAGATGTTGAAGCACAGCTCCCAGCATCCTTTGCTTTGCTGGTTGTGGCTGCTGGGGATTTTAGTTCAGCAAATATTTGGAGAACCAGAGGGTCCACGTCCCCCTTCTGCAGTTTGTAACAAGGAGACGGGCTAGAGATTGATTTGCCAGTTGAAGAACCACAGACGTTGTCAAGATAACAATTGTACTACCGTTTTTTCTTTTTTTAAGGGTGGTATTTTGGGGGAGTCCTCAGCTGACAGAACCACTTTGCCCAATTTCCTGTTTATGTTCCTCTGCTTCAGTGCCTTAGCATTGTGTGAGCAGAGGCAGTTACAATACTCTTTGCCGCCCGCAGAGTTAAAAAGCTGAAACAGCCAAATAAAGACAAAGGGAGAGTCAGTCTCCAATAATTATCTGTGAATTGGGAATCAGGTGTTTTGTACTTGCTGAGAAAAATAAAACATTGGCCTGTATGAATGGGCTGATGCCTTTGAAAGTCAGCTGTTACCTGGGAAGTGCTGTTTGCCTGGTGAATTTAACCCTTTATTGCAGGGGTGGGGAACCTTTTTTCTGCCAAGGGCCATTTGGATATTTATAACCAGGGACCGGGAGGGTGGGGGGCGGGGTTTCTGGGATTTCCGCGGACCAGGGGCCAGAGTTTGCGGGCGGGAGCCAATCACAAGCACTGGGGGGCGGGGTTTGCGGGCGGGAGCCAATCACGTGGAAGGGGCGGGGTTTGTGGGCGGGAGCCCCGCGGGCCTTAGGCGGGAGCCCCGCGGGCCTTAGGCGGGAGCCCCACGGGCCTTAGGCGGGAGCCCCGCGGGCCTTATACGGCCCGCGGGCCTGACGTTACCCACCCCTGCTTTATTGTAATAGCTATGCAGGGATTACAAAACTGTTGTCCAGTTATTTCTTCTCCTTACCTCCTCCTCCTCCTCCTCCATCAAATTGTTCTTCCTTTTTCCTTCTTAATACAGCTAGCCCCCCTCTTACCATGTTTCTATCCTGTGTTTTTCCTCTTTTTCTTGCTTGCTGCAAGAAGGGAGGGAAGTATGTCGATGAAGGTTCTCAGTCATCCAGGTGGAACAGTCTGTGGCTTGAATCATGTCAACTGGATTTCTATTTTCTTAGTAGAAACGTTTCACTCCTTATCCAAGGAGCTTCTTCAGTCTGAGTAAAGTTAGTAAGGGAATCCTTAAATATGTTTCTAGGGTGGCTGTGTGACCTTGCACCTGGGGAGGGAAGTGTGTGGCTCGGGGGGTACTTGTGTATAAGAGAAAGAAGTGTTGATGTTGATGTATATAGATGAGTTAATGTTACAAATGGGGTACCTTATGTGACAGGCAGTTAATGTGAATAATATATTATTAATTCAATGATTTATGTTTATCCCGGTCATATCCTTTTTCAGGGTTTGACTTCTGGCATACATATATGTACACCCGTGTACACATTTCTAAGGGGAGGTGAATTTCCAGGAGTGATTTCTGATAGAGATGGTACAGTAATCTGAGACTGACATAGTTGAGAATCTTAACGTGGCATAGGATTTTTGTCTGTATTTACTCTTCCGTTGGGATGGGTATCATTTGGGGATGGAGATGGTGTTCTGTCTACCAGGAATGTCCTGAGCAAATATCCAAAGGAAATAAAACATAAATCCAGGTCCCAGTTACTCAAAATGTTGCAGAAACCTTCTTAATTGCCTGCATGGATGTGTCAAATCAATCTTTATTATGGTCCTAGACTAGCTGGTGTGTAAATGCAGCCTGTAGTCACATAGAAGTTGCAACTGAAGGGTTTTTCTATCCATAGACATCCTGCAGGGCTGCCCCACGTAGGTGTGGCATGCATGTGTGTCCCTTCACACCCACTGCTCCTTCCACACCCAAATAGCCTGTGTCCACACAGTAGTCTGTTTTCTGATTTTATTTGTTTATTTTACTCAGGCTGATGGGCCACTTCAGTCATGAACTGACGTTGAGTCACTTATACTCCCATTTGCAATAAAAACAGATGATAGCAATCCTACAAAATAATAACATTTCTTATTGTACTACATCAAGGAGCAATTTTAAAAAATCCAAGGGAAAAAACCCTTATAACATCTTAAACAATACATTCAACCAGGAATCTGGGTTCACACGACACATTTAGCTATGAGAAAAACCCTAAGCAAGGTTCATACCAGCTGAGCTGAGCTGAGCAGGTGATACAAATGCACCTGCCAGGTTTTTACCTATCCTGGCTAAGTGTGTTGTGTGAATCCAGCCCTCGAAGTAGTGGGAAACCAGCATTCTCTTCCCTAAAGACCAGGAAACTGCATTAAGACAGCCCCTATGTCTAGGTGCTGGATGCCATCTCCAGATCATGTGTTGCCTGTCTGCTATGCTGGCTGGGGAATTCTGGGAGTTGAAGTCCACCCGTCTTAAAGTGGTCAAGGTTGAGAAACATTGGATTAGAGTGTCAAGACTACAAGTAGGAAAACCCATCTCCAAATGCACAGTCTTTATGTTGTAGTCTTTCCCCCTTTGATTACTGTATAGATTTTTTACTCGATTTTGATGAGCTACAGAAAATTGCAGAGGGTTTTATAAACAAGCAGGCAAGTCAGCAGCACCCTCCTCAGGAGAATTTTGAGAACAATTTGCACTGGTGGGAATTGCTCCATGTTTTCAAAATGCTTCTTCTCATCCCTGGGGATCCCCCAGGGAGCAAGAGGAGGCAAGCGATGCCATCGGATGACATCACTGTGGCTTGTCCTGGGCACTTCTTTTCACAATGATTACTCAGTATGATTAGCAAGCTGGCGTTCCCAAAAGACTGTAGATAACAGTTTCTGCAACCCTTTCCCGTGATTTCTGCAGGCCGGGCTTGAAGAAAAATTCAATTGCAAACTATTTGGAGGGTAGCCAGATGTCTATTTCTGACTATAGGCCAGCTGTGGGTAACCATTGGCCTTAGTTTTCAAGGGAGCCTTTTTTGTGCCCCCCCCCCTCCCGGTGCTCCCTGCTCAAAATAGATGGTCTTAATTCCCACCATTTTAAACCGGGCAATGCACGAAAATCCACCGTCCCTGGGAATTAGGATAGCCGGGGAGAAGATAAGTTATAGTTAAAATTATTGTACAAACCTCAAGACAGAGAGGCGATTTCAGTCTGGGTTTTCCAAGTTCTACTGTAACCTTTAACACTTTATTGGCTCTCCATCAGCAGGATCCTTATCTTACATCAGTACAGCCACTCTACAGGTAGTCCTCGACTTATGACCACAATTGGGACTGGAACTTCTGTTGCTAAGCGATGTGGTTGTTAAGCGAGTCATACCCAATTTTACGACCTTTTTGCCACGGTCGTTCAGCGAATCACCACGGTTGTTAAGCGAATCCGGCTTCTCCCATTGACTTTGCTTGTCGGAAACTGGCTGGGAAGGTTGGAAATGGCAATCACGTTACCCCGGAACGCTGCAACTTTCGTAAGTGCGAGCCGGTTGCCAAGCACCTGAATTTTGATCACGTGACCACAGGGATGCTGCGACGGTCATAAGTGCGAGGACCGGTCATAAGTCACTTTTCCCAGCACTGTCATAACTTTGAACAGTCGCTAAAAGAATGGTCATAAGTCGAGGACTACCTGTATGCCCTCGATGAAGTGAGCAGCAGCTCACAAAGCTTATGCCTTTTAATAACATTTGTTGGTCTGAAAAGATTCTACCAGATTCCTTCTGATTTTTTGCCACCATAGACTAACATGGCTCTCTTCCTGCCCTGTTTTCAAAAAGAAGTATAGTAGTTCCACAGTTAGCAGGAATAATTCGTCAAACATATTTGTCATAGGGACGCAGGTACTGAAAATATTTATCTGTGTATTTATATAAGTACATGCACACAATCCATATGTTGCCTGAACTTCCACAGCATCCTGTACAGCTTTTTCCAAAGAAGTCATTACGCAACAAAGACTCCATCATGGAATCCGTTCTCCAGGCAAGGAATTTGCAAGTTTACTAAACTCACTTGCAGCTGTTTCTTCCCTGGTGTTTAAAATATACAAAGGGTTATAGATGGAGGCCTGCAGTTTGGGGCAAGAATGTGGTCTTTTCCTGTTGGTTCCAGTTTTATTCTGATTTAATTCGAAGTTCACGTTGCTCTGATTTTATTCCGAGCGCGTGGCCTTTTCTCTCTTCTTTTCTTGGCATGTTCTATCTTGTCTTGTTCGACCAGCAAGAAATGGAGCCATCCTGCTCTTCTTCAAAATAACGGTCCCTCAGCTTGCTTTTCTTTCAGACATTCATTGCATAACAAATACGGGAATGTCTCTGCCCACTGTGGATTTCCTAACCGTAGATGTATATCAAATCGAATGGGGGAGGTGTTTTCATCACTGATATTTTTAAATGATCTATTTTTTTTTTATTTCTGGCTCATAAAAATAATTTCTGAGTTCTTGGAATATGCCAGGGGCATTTTTCGTCCTCCTGTACGAACCAAGGGGAACGACAACACAGATTGTTATTCAATGACAGGATGGGGGAACCTGTAATTCCAGGGTTGAAAGAGGCCCACCACACCTTCTCTGTGACTGCTGAAAGTTGACAGCATGGTTCTCTGCCATCTTGAAGTGGGAAACACACACAAAAAACGAGGGTGTTCAGCCAAAAAAGGAAGGGAAAAATTCCAGCCAATAATGCCATGAAAAATTGGAACATACTGCAACACAACACCTGGAAGACTTTGCCTTGTGCACCCATCCTTTGAAAAGGGTTAGCTTAATCTTACACTGAAGGGTCCTCATCTTGCTTTTATAAATGAGAAGGAGGTGGGATTGATGGACAAACAGCTGGAAAAAAGTCATGGAATGTTGTTTTTATACAGTACATGATAACTGCAACAAGATTATTGCATGCACAAAGATGGAAAGGTTCGGCACTATCCACAATGGAGGAATGGTTGGTGAAGATGATGGAACTTGCTGAGATGGCTCAATTGACTTCTTTGATCAGGGAAAAGACAATATCTACGTTTCTTGCTGACTGGACACCCCTTATAGACTTTTTGTGTGAAACAGAAAAAAATTGAACTTGTGATTTATGGTTTTGATGATTATACAGGATAGATTATAGAAAGAAGAGAGCTATGTTGTAACCATAGAGTAAGAGGTAAATTTATGATTGTACTTATAACTGCTCTGAAGAAGACGGGAAGCTATTTCTTTGTATCTTTTTTTCTTTCTTTTCTATTTTTCTTTTCCTTTTTTGCACTTTTAGCTTTAGGAATGCTAAGGTGGGTAGTCAGACGACACCTGGAATTACAGGCAAGCATGGTCTGGGAGAACAAAATGAAGCAGGACATAGGCTGATAGAATTTTGCCAAGACAACTCACTGTGCATAACAAACACTCTCTTCCAACAACCTAAAAGACGACTTTATACATGGACTTCACCAGATGGTCGACACCGAAATCAGATTGACTACATCCTTTGCAGCCAAAGGTGGCGGACATCTATACAGTCGGTAAAAACAAGACCTGGAGCTGACTGTAGTTCAGATCACGAACTTCTTATTGCACAATCTAGAATCAGACTAAAGAGAATAGGGAAGACCCACAGATCAGTTAGATATGAGCTCACTAATATTCCTAAGGAATATGCAGTGGAGGTGAAGAATAGATTTAAGGGACTAGATTTAGTAGATAGGGTCCCAGAAGAACTATGGACAGAAGTTCGCAACATTGTTCAGGAGGCGGCAACAAAAAACGTCCCAAAGAAAAAGAAAACCAAGAAGGCAAGATGGCTGTCTGCTGAGACACTGGAAGTAGCCCAAGAAAGAAGGAAAGCAAAAGGCAACAGTGATAGGGGGAGATATGCCCAATTCAATGCAAAATTCCAGAGGTTAGCCAGAAGAGATAAGGAATTATTTTTAAACAAGCAATGTGCGGAAGTGGAAGAAGACAATAGAATAGGAAGGACAAGAGACCTCTTCCAGAAAATTAGAAACATTGGAGGTAAATTCCAGGCAAAAATGGGTATGATCAAAAACAAAGATGGTAAGGACCTAACAGAAGCAGAAGAGATCAAGAAAAGGTGGCAAGAATATACGGAAGATCTGTATAGGAAGGATAATAATATTGGAGATAGCTTTGACGGTGTGGTCAGTGAGTTAGAGCCAGACATCCTGAAGAGTGAGGTTGAATGGGCCTTAAGAAGCATTGCTAATAACAAGGCAGCAGGAGACGACGGTATCCCAGCTGAACTGTTTAAAATCTTGCAAGATGATGCTGTCAAGGTGATGCATGCCATATGCCAGCAAATTTGGAAAACACAAGAATGGCCATCAGATTGGAAAAAATCAACTTATATCCCCATACCAAAAAAGGGAAGCACTAAAGAATGTTCAAACTATCGAACAGTGGCACTTATTTCACATGCCAGTAAGGTAATGCTCAAGATCTTGCAAGGTAGACTCCAGCAATTCATGGAGCGAGAATTGCCAGATGTACAAGCTGGGTTTAGAAAAGGCAGAGGAACTAGAGACCAAATTGCCAATATCCGCTGGATAATGGAGAAAGCCAGGGAATTTCAGAAAAACATCTATTTCTGTTTTATTGACTATTCTAAAGCCTTTGACTGTGTGGATCATAACAAATTGTGGCAAGTTCTCGGTGGTATGGGGATACCAAGTCATCTTGTCTGCCTCCTGAGGAATCTGTATAACGACCAAGTAGCAACGGTAAGAACAGAGCACGGAACAACGGACTGGTTTAAGATTGGGAAAGGAGTACGGCAGGGTTGTATACTCTCACCCTACCTATTCAACCTGTACGCAGAACACATCATGCGACATGCTGGGCTTGAGGAATCCAAGGCTGGAGTTAAAATCGCTGGAAGAAACATTAACAATCTCAGATATGCAGATGATACCACTTTGATGGCTGAAAGCGAGGAGGAGTTGAGGAGCCTTATGACGAAGGTGAAAGAAGAAAGTGCAAAAGCTGGGTTGCAGTTAAACCTCAAAAAAACCAAGATTATGGCAACGAGCTTGATTGATGACTGGCAAATAGAGGGAGAAAAAGTGGAGGCAGTGACAGACTTTGTATTTCTAGGCGCAAAGATTACTGCAGACGCTGACTGCAGCCAGGAAATCAGAAGACGTCTACTTCTTGGGAGGAGAGCAATGGCAAATCTTGATAAAATAGTTAAGAGCAGAGACATCACACTGACAACAAAGGTCCGCATAGTTAAAGCAATGGTTTTCCCTGTAGTAACCTATGGCTGTGAGAGCTGGACCATAAGGAAGGCTGAGCGAAGGAAGATAGATGCTTTTGAACTGTGGTGTTGGAGGAAAATTCTGAGAGTGCCTTGGACTGCAAGAAGATCAAACCAGTCCATACTCCAGGAAATAAAGCCAGACTGCTCACTTGAGGGAATGATATTAAAGGCAAAACTGAAGTACTTTGGCCACATAATGAGAAGACAGGATACCCTGGAGAAGAAGCTGATGCTAGGAAAAGTGGAAGGCAAAAGGAAGAGGGGCCGACCAAGGGCAAGATGGATGGATGGTATTCTGGAGGTGACGGACTCAACCATTGGGGAGCTGGGGATGGTGACGGCCGACAGAAAGCTCTGGCGTGGACTGGTCCATGAAGTCACGAAGAGTCGGAAACGACTGAACGAATAAACAACAAACTTATAACTGCTCTGAAGAAGACGGGAAGCTATTTCTTTGTATCTTTTTTTCTTTCTTTTCTATTTTTCTTTTCCTTTTTTGCACTTTTAGCTTTCTCTTTGATTTCTTTCTTCTTCTATTCTTTTTCTCGCTTTATATTAGTTTGTATTAGTTTTTATCTTCTTTTGTAAAAAAAAAAATCTTTAATAAAATTACACTAAATAAATAAATAGATGGCAAGGAGGTCACTAAGATTGTCCTCGGCTGGCAATTCCTACTGTGGAAATCTGAGTTACCTGCTGAGCTCCGAGTTGGAGAAGATTTCAGACTGAAGAACCATGACTGAACTGGTCCTTTTACCCTGCAGATTTTGGAGAGATATTTCTCACCATTAGCACACACCCGGGAGTGGGGTGTGTGTTTATCAGAAGTGCTGCTTGAGATGGCAATAGAAGCACCACATTTGGTGAACCACAAATGGATGGGGCTGCCTCTCAGAATTAGTAAGCCAGGCACTGTTTGTCATGGTTTGTGCAGGAAGATTTCAGCTTTTGCAGAAAAAGAAAAAAAAATCAGTCCCAAACTAACTGGTGGCATTTATGCATGTCAGTTAATCTATTGCCTCTGGGTGTGAAGAGTTGGTCTAGTTTGCTGCTGTGTGAATGACTGGTCTGTTCCCTTGTGTTGTAGTGGCCCAGAGCTTTCTTCCTTAAAAAGGTTATGTTCTGTTTCCATCGTGGCACGATTCTGTTCTCAGACGGCCTTGTCATTGCGTTCTGTGGTCATCCCCCAGGAACTGGTCTTGCAGCTTTGTTCCCTGTGTTCAGTGGAGAAATTGAGTCTTTCCTAAGCTTAAACCGTCGGTTGTTCTTCAAGTTCAGTGCTAGGGGCCTTCCCCAGATCTCCTCCTTGAGGAGGGTGGGTTGGCTTTAAATCAGAGATGCCAGGGGTTGAATCTAGACACGTTGCAAAGGGTATACTCCACTACCGATTCACCAGCTAGAATTTGGAGACAGGGCAGTAGAGAAATAAAGAGTGGACTACATCGTGGTTTGGGGTGGTTTTCCAACTGCTTGCTTGCGTGAACACAGTAGTAATTCATTGGGCTTTTCAAATCAGTTTTATTATAATACTTTCCGGGCTGGTTCAGAAATTGTGGAAACCCTAGACGGGGGGTTCCACATACCTGATCACTGTTCAGTGGGTGCAGGTAAAAGGTAACGGTTCCCCCCGCACATTTGTGCAGTCGTGTCCGACTCGGGGGCGGTGCTCAGCTCCGTTTGTTAGGCGAAGAGCCAGCGCTGTCCAAAGACGCTTCCGCGGTCATGTGGCCCGCATGACGCGTGCGGAACGCTGTTACCTACCCACCAAAGTGGTACCTATTCATCTACTTGCATTTGCACGCTTTCGAATTGCTAGGTTGGCAAGAGCTGGGGCGAGTGCGGGAGCTCACTCCGTCATGCGGGGCTAGGGATTCGAACCTCCGAACTTGCGACCTTCCGATCGACAAGCCTGGCGTCTTACCCGCTGAGCCACCAGGGGAGGTGGTGGGTGCAGAGTGTAACCTATAGCATTAGGTACTTTAATAAAAGCAAAGGAGCTGGATTGTGCAAGAGTGAGATCAGGGTTTCTTCTGCCTAGTTGCGATTAGTTTGACTATCTTAACTCCCCTCTGCAATTATTTTAATCATGGATTGATGCTACGTTTTCAATATTAAGTGTACGTTGTTGTTATATCAAACCCCAGAACCAAGCTTATTTCTGGTTTGTTTTTCTATTTTGCCCTTACATGCTTGCCCATTCTTAGAGGTGCTCAAAGAAAAAGGAGGGGAAGCCATCGAAGATTTGGCAAAACAAGGCATTGTTATTTTGTTTTCAAGGGAGACTCCAACGAGCTCAGCAACCCATCCCTAAAACAGGTCCAGGTTTTGCATTAGATTTGTAAATGGGGTTGTTCAGTTAATTGGAGGCAGATAAGCAAGCAAAGATATAGAAGTGATAAGCAAACAGTGAGATAGCAAGTTTCACTCTGAAATCCTTTTTTTTTTTAACAATTGGGTTTTTCGTAATGGTTTGTGAAGGGTCAGTGCAAATTAATATAGAGTAATGTCAGCTCTCTGGTTTGGCTGAGATCATTTTTGGAAGGCTGCTCTTATGCCAACAAAAGCAAGGGTCAGAAAATGCATAACACAGATATGCATCAAAGCCACCAAGCAGTTAGGCCCTGGTTTCCAGAAACCACAAAATAGAAGTGATGATTCTTCTCCCAGCCAGCTCAAGAAAGCACAAACTGCTTTCTGTCTAGCCTGCTTTGACAGTGACAAGGACAGCTAAGGACAAAGCTCTATCAGCCGGTCTCTAACTCTTGCCTAATGGATTTCGGTTTGCCAAGTCCAGTCAGACTCAACTGAAGTCCTGCAGGCATTCAGCACCTTGGGAAGAAGAACCACAGGAGGGAAAAGCTTGAAACATTTTCGTCTTTTGTATTTTGGGTGCCCTCTGAGTCTTAGTGGGCAAAGGTCTTAATGGTAAAACCACTTCTGTGCATAGAACAGCAGGCATTGGCGTGACCACCAGCAGGTACCCGGTTACATGACGGCTTGGCCTCCCCCTTAAAAACATGATACGATGTTGAAGATGTTGGTGATCCTTCCATATCTTGTGCAAGAAGGCCAACATTTCACAAGATTTCACTGTAATGGTGAAAGCAGTTGGTGGTCCCATGTGAAGTCTCAGAAGATTTGACAGTAGTTCGTAAGGTCTCAGAAGACCTTGATGAAATGTTTAGAGGCATTATTGATCTTTTGAGAAGGGACTTGGAGCTGAAAGACATGGCTGACTTGATGGAGAGGCTTTCTGTGTGATTTGGAAGCCTTAATTTCAGCAAACTTTGTGATACTTAACCCTTCCAGCTTAAAAGATTCAGCAGTGGGGACAAGAAATCTGGATCTGCTGTAGGAATCACATCCGTTCCATTTCTTCTGGGCTGGGCTTCACCTGGGTTGGGCTTCTTATGAATGCAAAAGCATGGAAGAAAATTCTCTTCAGGGTGATAAGAGCTGTTTCTTGCTCCTGTTTTTAATGCCAAATGCAGTATTTGTGCACGTTATCGATGTAGCCTTCTCTCTGAATGACAGAGATGGGAGGACCAGCTACCCCCAAGCCTGATGCGCATTTACTTTTGGTTTTGTGGTTGTGGGCTTTTTGTGTAATTCCAGGAACACAACCCAAGAGCTCAGCAGAGCTTTTCGGCACGAGGCCTGCTTGATGCTCTGCAGATGGGGCGGGGACTCCAAGTCCCAGGATTCTCTCTCCCTCCCCAAGGTGGTACTTAAAGACACGGGGAGGGCCTTCTTGGTGGTGGAACCCCATTACAGAGTGCCTTCTGCCCAGATTCTCAGCAGGGATAATAGGTTTATTTTTGCTCTGGCTTAAGACTTGGTGACTTACACAAACTTTGGGATTTTTTAAGGTGTTCAGTGTGTGTTTTGTTCAGTAACTGTTGGGTTCTGGATCCCGCATCATCCCTTTCTTTCTCTCCACTCTTCTTTTATTGCAGTCCTCACATTGTTTCTCTGACTGATGATGCAGTGTTTTCAGCAGTGTTTTGTTACTTCAGTGGGAAGAGGCTGAGAGGGATTGCTACATGCAGACTATAAATAGTCCAAATACAGGAATAAATATGTAAATAAACAAACAAATGTGTTGTTTGTTGAAAGTCCTAGGTTCAGTTGCCGGCATGTCTAGTTAAACACCTTGTGTAATAAGTACACATGGCCCTTTTTGGATTGAGGGCATGCTTGGCATTTACAGGTAGTCCTCGCTTAACAACCATTCGTTTAGTGACAGTTGAGACTTACAAAAGTGCTAAAAAACCAAGTTGCGACTGGTCCTCACACTTATGACCACTGCAGCATCCCCGAGGTCACATGACCATGATTTGGGCACTTGGCCACCAGTTCACATTTATGACCATCGCAGTGTCCTGTGGTCACATGATCACCATTTTCAAACTTCCTGGCCGGCTTCCGGCAAGCAAAATCAATGGGGAACCGCGTGATTTCCTTAACAACTACCTGGTTCGCTTAACACCCGCGGTTATTCGCTTAACAATTGCCGCAAAAAAGTTGTAAAAATCAGGGTGGGGTTCGCTTAATGGCCAGTCCCAATTGTGGTTGTTAAGCGAGGACTACCTCGCTGTAATGGCCTGTGGATGTCTGTACTCAGAAATGTGGGTTCCTACTGTCCTAATGTCTTTAATTGTCCCCTCTCTGTTGCATAAGCAGCTGAACTTCAGTAGAGATTCTGGAAGAGCTCAGAGATGGAGAAATAATACGGCCAGGGCTAAGGCAGGACCCTTCGTTTCTTCTCAATCATCTTTTTCTGATGGTGGTGTTTCCTCAGGCTTGGCGGAAACGGTGGTTCGTGTTGCGTCAAGGCCGGATGAGCGGCAACCCTGACGTGCTGGAATATTACCGGAACAGTCATTCCAAGAAGCCTATCCGGGTGATAGATCTGAATGAGTGCGAAGTGGTGAAGCACTCGGGGTCCAACTTGATCAAGAAGGAATTCCAGAACAACTTTGTCTTTGTCGTGAAAACCACGTACCGCACCTTCTACCTGGTGGCCAAATCGGAAGAGGAAATGCACGGGTGGATTCACCACATAACCCAGATCTGCAATTTTGGACACTTGGAAGACGGGACAGGTAGGAATGTTGAGGAAGCTCAAACCTTGTGAAAGCAGTCCATGAATAATGTAAACCTCCTAGATCCCCCTAGGATTGAGGTGGTGGATAAATTGCATATATGAATGAACGAATGCTTGGAGAACTTTATACTATTACCACCGTGAAATGTTTACATGCTTATAAACTGTCACAGAACAATTGTTTGAAATCTCTCTCTCTCTCTCTCTCTCTCTCTCTCTCTCTCTCTCTCTCTCTCTCTCTCTCTCTCTCTTTTAAGCAACCTCATCCATCAGGCTGGCCAATTAATTTGATCCTTTTTTTGAAATTGACCTTTTAAAGATGTTTATTACAGAGAGGGAATGCTGTGCTAAAAATCTGTATCGTCATGCAGTGCCTGCTGAATTTGCAGAGAAATCATGCGATGTTGGTTGGGGTAGCCTCCATAATAGAGGACCACCATTTTATAAGCCCAACCTGCTTGATCACTGGCAGGCGGTGGGTTTTTCCCCTTTTCCATGGCTCCTCTTTTCTTGTCCCCAGCTGACGACGATAGGAAGGAAACTAATTGTGCAATATTTATTTCTTATTTAAAGTTATATCACCGCCCATCTCCCCCAACGGGGAACTCTGGGCGGTTTCTGTATAGGTGCAGTTTCTGGATTCTACATGCAACATCACAAGAGAAGGTCTCTAGTTGCTGCCCAGGTCACTAAAGATGGGGGATGCTCTCAGGAGAAAGGTCCACGGATAATCTCAATGCAAAAACAGGTCAACGGAACGCACACATTCTTACAGAAAAGTGTGCTGAAATTTTCTTGTAATGGTTAAGCACTGCCATTGGATTATAAGTACTGCCTTGTTGCATCAGGTCAGTATGGGTAGGCCTCGCTTAACAACTGCCCTGTTTAGCGACTGTTTGAAGTTATGACAGCACTGAAAAAGTAACTTTATGACCAGTCCTCGCATTTACACCCATTGCAGTGTCCCCGCAATCATGTGCTCGAAATTTGAGCACTTGGCAACCGGCGGGTGTTTATGACCGTCGCAGCATCCCATGGTCACGTGATCGCCATTTGATCATCACTGGCTGAGGAATTCTGGGAGTTGAAGTCCACACATCTTCAAGCTGCCAAGGTTGAGAAACCCTGGCTTAGAGGATAGGAACAAAGTCCTCTTCAGTCCAGTATTCTGTTCGTAGAGTAGCCAACTTTATTTATGTGTTTGTTGTACTTTACTTCCCATGAGAAGCCTATAAGGAATGCAGTAGCCTTTGGGGCCATGCAAAATGTTCCGTCACAGAACCCGCTGAACATAGGATGGCTCATTCTGAACTCAGAATGGTCCGTGTGCTCCAGAAGCGATCCCACCACAAGAGGTGCCCAATCCAGAATTGGAATACCTTCTTTCAAGGTCAGAGCCTTCTGTGCTGGCATCTCTTACACACGTCTAATAGCCATGTCTTGTTCGTATTCTTCAACAAAAGATATTGAGCTCTTTGCTGCTTCTGATCAGGAGGCAGCAGCATGTAATCCTAAGAACTGGCAGCCTTTTTCTCTATGACGACATGATGGTGAAGAGCAGGGAAGAAATGGAACACCAGTTTTCCTGATTTCACATTGTTGAATCAGTAAGCTCACTGAACTCTAGTTATCTTGCTGAATTCTCCTTTTTCCATATTTGGTAATACTCTTCTCTAATCACTCACCCACACGTTGCATCTAATAGTGAAAATCAAACAAAATTGCATTATATTAAGGAACACTGTTTCAAGGGAAAAAAACCTTTTAGAATCTCGGATTATAGTAAAGATATCTCTGTCTTTTTGAGAGTTCTGGCTTCGATAAAGGACCAGATAAGGAATCAACAAGAAGACAATTATAGCCTTTCAGATGAAGTCTGTGGAGCCCCAAAATTATACTATTTTTAATGATAAAAATGATTGGAATCTCTCAAGATTTTGGTGGGCTGACAAGATTTAAAGCAAGGACATAAGGACACAGTTATCTCAGGGTACAAATGCCAAATTCTCAAGGAACTTTGGCAATCTTATAAGATCTTGACCTATGTATGGGTGGCAGGGGCTTGAAAATATTGTTGATGTCTACGGCAGTGAAAAACAGTTCTGTATCAGTGGGATAACCATGAAAAGGGATGTTTTTCTGCAGTTTAAACCTGTAACACAGAAGGAATGGTTGATGCTTATGTGGTACAAAAGAAATAGAATTTGGGAAAGGAACATCCAAGAAAAGATGAAAATCTGATTTCTACCATTTTAGAGTAAGAGGTTAATGTATCTTATATTTGTATCTACCAAAGAAAGTTGGAAGCTATTCTTTTTCTTTTCTGCACTCTTAATTTTGCTTTCTTTCTGATCTTTTCTTCTCAATTCTTTTTTTCCCTGTTTTTTTATATTTTATCTCTTGTTGAAATTTAATCAAGTTTTACGGGGGAAAAAAATGAAAATCTGATTTCTACCCAGAAATGTAGCATTTCTTTTTCCAGTGGGAATTTCCTGACGTTTGGCTCCTTAAAGCTAGGGTATTAATAGGAAGAAAGATGTGGATGGCATTTTCCATGAGAGCAAAGAATTGGATTCTTATCTCACTCCAATGAAAAGTTGCCTTTTAAAATCAGCCTTCAGTGATTCAGTATTTAATGTCCCCCTTTCCCTCCTATGTGAGAAGGATAATCCAGCCGGAGAACCTAAAATCTTGATAGGGCACGTGGTTTTAAGGAGACAAGATTTCCAGTCTGAAAAATACAAAAGAAATTAGCACTAAGTACTTTTTGTTTCTGTGCTCTGTTTAAAATATGCTTGGAATGAATCATCGTACAGATGGCTTGATGGTTACAAGAAATAGTTCAGTGTCTTTAAAGGGGAAACAGGGAATCTGAAAGCTAATCTTCTGGTGCTATTATTGAATCATATCAAATCTAAGGTCTACTTTAACTCTCTTTTTGAGTTTGAGGACATTGCTGAATGTCAGCTGCATTTAGTCTAGCATACTCCTGGGTTTTGCAGGAAATAGGTTTGCTCAAATAGGTTATGCAATCATAACGGGATGCTTTGGGACAGCTTGGGCTGTGCTATCGATACAGTCAAGGCACAGCTGAGCCTGGTTGGGCGTTCTGTTCTTTAAAGATCAAACCTGATTGTGGTCTGCTGTGGGGCTGGTGCATGCCCACAAACAATGTAGACATTTGCCTCGGATTGTGCAGTGGGGGGAGGGGGATGGAACACTACTGTAGATGGAAGTGGGTGGCAACTAAGCAGCCAGCTTCAGTGTGTGCTGACTAAGCTGACCACTAGATGGCAGCTAAGAGATATAGTCAGACAGCTCTACTTCTTTGCTGCCATCTAGCGGTCATGTAGATTCCTGCTACATGGAAGATTCATGTAGATTCCAGACCAGTAGTGTATCCTTGTATAGATGCAACCTGCAGGTGCTACTCCTTGCTCAGAGAAGGCTCTAAGCCAGAGCTTTCCAAACTTTTCATGTTGGTGACACACTTTTTAGACGTGCATCATTTCGCGACACACTCTTACAGCAGGGCACAAGGCAGGCACTAGGACCTGCACGGAATCACAGCAGGTTTGCAGGCAGCAAGGCACAAGGCAGGCACTAGGACCTGCGTGGAATCCTGGCAGAGCTTTGAGGCAGCAGCAGTCACAACACACCCAGACACTGCAGCCGACACACTAACGTGTCCCGACACACAGTTTGGAAAGCTCTGCTCTAAGCTTTCCCCTTTGTCATTACTCCTTGAGAGCGGCTTGTGTGTGCACATCCTGGACACCTGAACAGGTCTGCTCCCTTGAATGTAGCCAGTAGCTTAACTGATGACTCATGTTGGGATGGGAGGCCCAACTCTATTAATGCCCCAGGTTTGGGAGCAAACAAGAAATATTAAGTTGCAGGCATTGGGAGACCTTAGTGGTTCAGAAACTGTACTGTGATCTGGAGAATTTGAAATTCAGTTGAGACGTACCTTCTTAATGGGTAGGGGCACAGAATAGATCTGCTTTAGAACTCAGTTCAGATGGAAGGCGCTTCATTTTGATCTACTCTGGGCAAGACCCAATTCTTTCAAACATCAGGTGAACCTGATGTTTGAAAGTCTTCTTTCAAAGTCTTCTGAACCTTCAGAGGTCATCCTGTGGAAGATAACCTTCTTCAGAGGGCATGAAATAAGACTGTTCCCAAGGCATTTGTTGAGGCAGCTATCATACTCCTCAGCATTCCCTGGTTGTGCCGATGGGGGTTACGATAATAAAATCACGTATGTATAGCTGAGGGAAATGAAAAGTACACCTTTATTTATTTATTGGATTTTATCACCGCCCATCTCCTCCGAAGTGGGGACTCTGGGCGGTTTACAACAAGATCATTATTAAAATTCAGTACCCATTACAATAAGGGGCGTGGTGGCTCAGCGGGTAAGACGCCAGGCTTGTTGATCGGAAGATTGCAAGTTCGGAGGTTCGAATCCCTAGCCCTGCGTGCAGAGTGAGCTCCTGCACTAGCTCCAGCTCTTGCCAACCTAGCAATTCGAAAGCATGCAAATGCAAGTAGATGAATAGGTACCACTTCGGTGGGTAGGTAACAGCGTTCCGCGCGTGTCATGCGGCCACATGACCGTGGAAGCGTCTTCGGACAACGCTGGCTCTTTGGCTAACAAACGGAGATGAGCACCGGCCCCTAGAGTCGGACACGACTGCACAAATGTGCAGGGGGTACCTTTACCTTTACCTTTACCCATTACAATACGATAATATCAAAATATAAATATAAATGCCAATAAAAATATAGATGAAATAAAATCCAGATGGCTAAAGATCTTTGTCAGTGTGCGAGTTTAGGGGTTATTCCAGGTCATTCTAGGGCGCTAGCCATCCCCAGGAATTACTGCTCCCCCTACCGTCCCAGGCCAACTGGCAGAGCCGGGTTTTTAGCTTTTTACGAAAGTCCAGGAGCGAGGGGACCGGTCTCACCTCCGGGGGAAGGCTGTTCCAGAGGGCGGGCGCCACTGCAGAGAAGGGCCGCTTCCGAGACCCCGTCAGATGGAATCCTTTCACCGACGGGGTCCGCAGCATGCCCCCTCTGCATGACCGCGTGGGACGGGTTGATGTGATAGGGATGAGACGGTCCCTCAGGTAACCTGGCCCCATGCCATGCAGGGCTTTAAAAGTACACCTTTAGGGAAAGTTAGACGAGAGAAACATGTTCTCTGCTCAGGACCTTTAGTTCAACAAGCTTATCGGCTCATCTTTGACCACAGCACCGATACATAAAAACTCCAAGCAGGAACGGGCAACCTTGGGTGGGTGGGTGGGAAAGAACTTAACATTTGGGGAAAGGATGGTGAGTTGGTAATGGTGCAAAATGTTGAGGATCAGGAGTTTTGCTGCTTTTCTAGATGTTGGCAAGTAATATCGGTGTGTTTTATAAAAAGGCTAAACTGTTACAGGGTTTATGCCACAGGCTTCGTATATTTTTTGCCTTCAAATGGGAGGGAATGGTGCCATCAGAGCCAACTCTGGGGACTTCAGAAAAGAGGGCTGGGAGGTCACCTCAGCTCTGAGGCTACCAGTTCCAACTTTCGGGACCAGCCTACTTGGGAAAATCCGAATACTACTGCTCTGGAGCCACATGGTTTCTATCTCAAAGCGGCTGCCGGCTTGAGCAGAGCTGATAGTCTGTCTGAATGGACTGGGCTGAGTTATCCCTAGAAGGAACTTTCCTGCGGTTCTGCTCTGTTTTTTAGAAAACGAAATAATGGAAGAATCTGTTTCTTTTCTGGAGCTCTTTGTTGTCCTCTCTTTTCTGCTGTAACACTCCTCCCTCTGACACGGGTGAGCCGGATTTCTCGCTCTTGCTGATTCGAGCTTCTGCTCGGGAGAGAGGACGAATGTGGTCCTTTTTGCTTCTTCCTAGAAAATGGACATACATAATTCATTGTCTGCAGCTGCTCTACCAGCCTTTAAAGAGCTTCAGTCGTATTATCAGGCACATGGGAAAATGTGCAGGAGGACCCTGAGTTCTGTCTTTGGAGTCTGATTTCAGATGTGAGCGGGGTCCAAAGGGAGGAATTTGTTTTTCTTGATGCAAAAAAGAGCGTGTGCGAATGGGAGGGATTGCTGGGATAAATCTGAGCTTGGTTGTTCCGAGCAACCTTCTGCTGCCTCCCCCCTGCTTCTAAGTCACATTGTGAAACACTGTGGATGAGATGTGAATATGAATGTGGAGGCACCTCAGACTCTTCAGAGTAGGTCAAAGAAGCAGCCCTTTAGGAATAGAAGGCTGCTGAATGCCAAGGACCTTGTCTTGAAGTGAGGTTGTCCTAAGGGCCAATTTGTCCAGTTGGTGTCAAGGGTGCCTCTGGGCAAAGCTTTTATTCCACAGCAGTCTTGTCCCAATGTATATAATTTTACAGGGCTTCTGAACGCAGTTGTCTTCTGCTTTAACTGGCATATTTGCTTCTTGTCTTTTGTCCTAGCTGAGAAAATCAAAGAAGGAAAAATGGAAAGTTAGTAATGTTGGAATAATGGAGAATGCTGGGCTAGAGATCAGGAGAGGAAGCAGGCCAGGGCAAACCACTTCCGAAATCTTGCGAAGAAAACTGTAGGGACCAGTCCAGGCAGTCGCCAGGAGTCAACACTGACTCGAAGGCGCGTGCACACGCACGCACACACAAACCAGGAGACTGTGAGTTCTAGACATCCTTTAGGCATGAAAGCTGGCCTGGGTGACTTTGGGCCAGTCCCTCTCTCTCAGCCCAACTCACCTCCCAGGGAAAATGGGTATGTACACCACCTTGAGTTGACTATAAATAACGGTGGGATAAAGATAAAGATTTGAGTAAACTCCAGGAGAATTTGAGTAAACTCCGGGAGACAGTGGAGGACAGGAAGGCCTGGCGTGCTATGGTCCATGAGGTCACGAAGAGTCGGACACGACTAAACGACTGAACAACAACAACAACAAAAATAGACAGACAGACAGACAGACAGACAGACAGATGGACACCGACCCTCATTTGGTCTCCTATTCTGGATTGAAGCAAATAACAATTTCTAATAACCATGTAGCTGTTCCTTTAAAGCAGGAGTGGGTGATCTTTTTGTAGCCAAGAGGCTGCACAATATTTGGGGCGTGGCGACAGTTGCAGTGGGATGATGACACAAAGTGGATGAGGCGAGATCTTGCACAGCCAGGACTGGGATGCTTTATTTCTCATGGCCTTTCAACCAAATGCTAAATCTACATAATGGCTCACCCTTTCGTCTATCTGCTTCCTGCCTCAAAACAGCGAGAGCCAGCACTGATTTTGGCCCACTGTGGTCAGAAGGGACCAGGGAACTCAAAAAAAAAAAAAAAAAAAAAAGGATTTTCCAGTTTCCTGCAGCCTTGAGACCATGAATTGCCTCTCTTGCTTTAAATCCGTCCCCAAGTTCAAGCTTCGTGGCCTGTTTCGTAGCCTCCTTCATGTTTTCTCCTAAGCATGCAAGGCCAAACTGAGGAAAGGTCATGCAATGCTATCCCTGTCTATCCCGTCCCTTGTTCCCTTTTCTCAGATTCTAGCCTTGCTGTGTTTAGCTGAACCTGCATTAGCTATAGGACTACATGAAACACAACCACGTGGGTAACTAATATCGCAGCCCCTGAGCTGGCTTCAAACATCGTCCTGCCACCATGTTCATGGCACTGTCTTTGACCATCTCCCAGATCTGCACTCTTCCTAACTTATGTATTGGGAGGTTCTCTGAATTAATGCTTGAATTCTGAGTGTCTCGCCATAAATTATGCAAACAAGGAGCTTTGGAGGTCAGCATTCATCTTAATGCCCTGCTTATTGTTTCTTCTTTCAGTGACTTGGCTGATAGCTTCATTTGCTCCAGCCTACCTGTCTCTGGAGATTTGAATCCCAGCCTTGCCAGTTTCATCTGAATGACACTGTGCCTTTTCCTCATGAATTGTTAAAGACCATTAGAAACTTCCCCCCATTAATGATAGCTCCAAGGCAGATGGGTGAAACCCATCTGACCTCCCAAACTCCTGGGATAGCCAGCATCTGGAGACAGTAGTCTACAGATTAGACAGGTTTTAATTGAGAGGCTGCTTTCTTCTCAGCCTGAACCACATATAGATAAAAAAGCAGCAATCAATGGCCAATGGCTGTGCTGCTAGAATATTCTGGAGCTTCTAACCTCAGTGCACCAAGTTGGAATGACTGCTTTGGGTATAATAAAACATAGAGGCTTTAGATTAGATCGACACCTTGATGGGGAATAGAAACATGTTAGGTCACTACTGCTACAGTTAATCCAAATTATGTGTAGGATGGAATTTGCAAGAAAGGGTGGATGCAGATTCAGTTGTTTTAGAGAAACAAGATAGCTGTGTTGCATATCCCACTGATTTCAAAAAATTGGATCTGAGTCCCTCTGCAGCAATATCTACAGCAACTTGCATCTGCCTGATGCCTTCAGATATTTTGGGTTACAGCTCCCATTATGCCTAGTCAGAATAGCCAGTAGTGGTGTGGGATAATTGAATGTCTGCAGGATATAAGGCTAAGAAAAGCCATGGTCAGGTTCTTTGACATTCTCTTTCATATCAGTTTAAGGGGCAGCAAGAACTTTCATCCGTAAGGTCCAGCAAAAGGCTGGATGCCCTGCTTTTTTCAGCATCACTGATGGCGTGAGCATTGCTCTTGCCAACTTTGAAAAGCAAGCAGCACCTGGAGTTGTACTTAGTGGTGCACGAAGGTGTGTGCAGATCTTTCTATAGGTCAGAGTTTTCCAAACTGTTCATGTTGGTGACACACTTTTTAGACATGCATCATTTTGCGACACTCTTACAGCAGGGCATCATTTTGCGACACACTCTTACAGCAGAGCACAAGGCAGGCACTAGGACCTGTGCGGAATCCTGGCAGGGCAGGTTTGGAGGCAGCCAGGCACAAGGCAGGCACTAGGACCTGCGCGGAATCCTGGCAGGGCAGGTTTGGAGGCAGAGAGGCTCAAGGCAGGCACTAGGACCTGTGCGGAATCCTGGCAGGGCAGGTTTGGAGGCAGCGAGGCTCAAGGCAGGCACTAGGACCTGCGCAGAATCCTGGCAGGGCAGGTTTGGAGGCAGAGAGGCTCAAGGCAGGCACTAGGACCTGCGCAGAATCCTGGCAGGGCAGGTTTGGAGGCAGCCAGACACAAGGCAGGCACTAGGACCTGTGCGGAATCCTGGCAGGGCAGGTTTGGAGGCAGCCAGGCACAAGGCAGGCACTAGGACCTGCGCGGAATCCTGGCAGGGCTCGGAGGCAGCAGCAACCTCGACACACCCAGACACTGCAGCCGACACACTAATGTGTCCCGACACACAGTTTGGAAAGCTCTGGTATAGGTGTTGATGCAGATATTAATGGCTAAGCAACCTTCTCCAACCTGGGTGCTTTCAGATATGCCTGGAGTATGAGAATCCCCATCTTGAGGAAAGGCTGGTTGGGAAAGGCATTTGGATACATTTAGAAAAATACTCACATGGTAACCTATGAAAATGTTATCAGGAGAAGATATCAGTCTTGACAAACATTCCTTTTGCTATGAAACATGAATATTGCCATCTGCTGGTCATAATTGACTGATTGGTCTTTCAGTTGGAAACCCTGTCATGAATTACCATTGAAACATTTCTGTTCCAATGTTACTTTCTTCCTTGATGATAAGGTTCAATACAGCTTTCTTTTTCCTTTCCTTTCACAATCCCATTTTTTTCCATTATGGCTATTTATCTAATTCGGGTTGGAGAATAGGCTGGAATATCTAATTCAAGGATGATTATATGGGGTCTAGGGTGCTAAACCCACCCCAACCGCCCTTGCAGCCTGCCGGGGCAAATTACACTTCAAATGTTTGCATAGTTGAAACCTAGGTTGCGTAATATGAGGTTTGTGAGAATGCTGAAATTTCATAGGCTTCTGTGTGAAAATCGTGGGCTCTCATACTCAAATTGCTGGCATTCTAGCGTCCTGAAATGAGAATGCTGAAATGTAATGAGTTTCGGTGGTCTCGTTGGATTGGGAGCAATATGAGGAAAGGGTGTCACTTATTGACACCCAGATGCTGAAAAAATTGCTGGGTTTTGGTCTAAAATCACCTCTGTATTTTTGATGCTTTTAAAAAGCACCTGGAGAAAGTGTTTGGCTGCACATTTCGCAACAGTAATGTCTTCCCCCAATATAAACACTTTGCTTCTTGGAAATGTTGCTTTCGTTAATAACTTGGCCTCTTTTCCCATATAATGTTTATAGATTAGGGAAGTAGAATTTCTACTTAGTGTAAACACCTGGTGGCTTTCCATAACAAACGTTTAAATCTATTTATCTTTTAATTGTCAGTTGCACACTGCTGTGAGAAACAACCTCCTCGCCATTGCAGCTGAGGGGGGTGGTGGTTCTTTCTGTGATCACTTTTTAAAAAACGGTTAGGAAAAAGAAAAGAAGAGAAATGTCATGGCTAGGGACTATGGAGGGATATTGTCACACAATCAAATAGAAGCTGTTGTTTATATCACAAGATTGAGAGAAATAGAAATAAGAAATGCCTAACAGTATATATTGTGGTTGCTGTTGTTGTTATTGTTATTATTGTCAGCTCACATCAATCTACAGGTAGTCCTGACTTAACGACCACAATAGGGACCGGAAAACTGGTTGTTAAGCAATGCAGTCATTAAGTGAGTCACCACGTGACCGGACCCGATTTTATGACCGTTTTACAACAGTTGTTAAGCAAATCACAGGTCATTAAGTGAATCACCATGGTCGTTAAGCAAATCCAGCTTCCCCGATGGACTTCTTTGCAGAAAACCGGCAAAAAAGGTCACAAATCGCAATCACGTGACCACAGGATGCTGCAGCTGGTTGTAAATGCAAGCCGGCTGCCAAGTGCCCAAATCGCAATCACGTGACCGTGGGGGTGGTGCAACGTTTTGCGACGGTCGTAAGTGTGAGTACAGGTCGAAAAGCACTTTTTCCGAGGCTGTTGTGACTTCGGGCCATTGTTAAACGAACAGTCGTTAAGCGGGGACTACCTGTACTACACTTCCTTTCAATTCACTACACTACACTTCGTTGAAGAGCTCTCCAATGAAGGTTATGGACCATTATCTACCACACTAGTCCAGCGCAGGTTGCTAGATAGATGTTTTTATTATTTGTACTATTTATTTATTTACTTCGTTCCATTGATTTAATTTATTTTTAGATTTCCTAGCTTAGGCTGAGAGAGGAGGACTGGCCCAAAGTCCCCCAGATGGCGTCTGTGCCCAAGGAAAAGCTGGAACTTGGGTCTCCCCGCTTCTAGACCCACGCCTTCACCACCTCTCTGTTTATCCTGATTTATGGATCGCCCTTCTGCAAATTTCCCTGCCCCATTACAACCCAGTGAGATAGCTGGGCAGAAAAGGATGGACTGGTTCAAGGTCACCCAGGTGGCTTCTGTGCCTGACAGAGCCTAGAGCCTGGGCCTCCCCACTCCCAGTCCAGCACTTTAAACCCTAAACCCCACCAGCCTCATATATGTGTATATATACACACACTTGTCTCTATAAAAACAGGAAACTCTGTCAGTCCTGTGGCACAGGGAAGATGTAACATGTTTCATATGGTGTAAACATTTGTTGATCTGAGCAGCCTTAAATGTAAGGCCTGAACTGTTGCATAAAATGTAAGAAGGAACTGCATACAGGTAGTCCTCACTTAACGACCACAATTGGGACTGGATTTTTGGTCGCTAAACGATGCAGTCGCTAAGTGAATCCGACCCAATTTTATGACCTTTATTGCAGTGGTCGTTAAGCGAATGACATGGTAGTTAAGCGAACCACATAGTCGTTCAGTGAATCATGCAGTTCCCCATTGAGTTTGCTTGCCAGAAGCCGGCTGGGGAGGTCAAAAATGGCGATCACATGACCGCGGGACACTGCAGTGGTTGTAAATGTGAACCAGTTGCCAAGCACCTGAATCGCAATCATGTGACTGTGGGGATGCTGCAACAGTCGTAAGTGCAAGGACTGGTCATAAGTCGTTTTTTCAACACCGTTGTAAGTCTGAACCGTTGCTAAACTAATGGTTGTTAAGCGAGGACTACCTGTATGGCAAGTGTGGGAGCACATGAGAGTTGGAGAATAACATCTCTGTGCCCGAGGTGTGTGTGCCCCCTTTCCAGACCTGACCATGCTAGTAAGGGCTTGATTCCCCCATCTGTCAGTCTGCAGTTTTTGAGGGTTTATTGCAGGGGAGTTCACCAGCAAGACTTAAACACACAGTCTTGAAACGTTATATTCCAAAGTGCTGCAAACAATATCCATCCCTTGGCAAACTGATCCATATGTATTTCAAGACGGTTGCTACGACAGTAAGTTTTGGCTTTGACGGTTTAAATTGTATTCTATATTCTTTCACAACAGTCCAAACTGGAAGACCGGCTGTCCCCAAAGGCTCCCTTTACTTGGCAACCCCTTTTGTGATCCTGGAAGGCATTCCCCCCAGCCAGGGATATCTGGAAAGCATGGTCAAAAAAGTCAAGATGGTGCCTACACACGTTGCACACGCAATGCACGTAAAACCCTTCAATTGCACCATCTTGACTTTTTTTTAACCCTGCCTTGCGGAGACCCCGGCCCCCAGCCCAAGTGTCAAAGCCCCCCCGGGTCAGCAAAATTCTGTGGGTTGGTGGCAAATGCAGGTTAATCTGCAGGGTGTCAAAATACTGAAAAGTGTGTCTTTAAGAAGCTTTCTTTTTGTGTTAGTCAAGATGATTAATGCCTTTCCCCCCAAAAAAAAACTTTGGCGACAAAGAAAACAACGTGGAACATATCAATTGTTTCAGCCCACTTTGGCCTGGAAGGATAGGCTCTCTTCCAACAGTGACCTCATCTTCCATGTTTGTTCCAGCAGTACCAAACACATAGACAGCAAGCAATAAAGAACCTCATGTAGGCTACGGGTCCTTGAGGCTTTGTTGTTGTTGTTGTTGGGAAAAAAACAATTCCCAAATATTCCTTCTAAGCTAGCTCTTGCTTTCTTTGCTGCAGATTCAGGAGACAGTCTGTCCCATACCACATCTTCCCCACAGCCTTCTCCAGCCATTTCTGCCCACACGTTGAGGACTGCAAACTCATCTCTTTCGGCCGACCACGCTACCGCCGACGCCGCAGCAGCCGAGACCAGAAGCGAGTCCGAATCTGTCTTTCTTCCCGACTATCTCTTTTTGTCCAACTGTGAGACCGGAAGACTCAGCCACATTAGGTAGCACGATACTGTGGAATGCCAAATTTGGGTAGACCCAGCGTATGGTATTTGTGGCTTAGCATAATGTATCAACCAGCCACTGTGGCTTATTTGACTAACCATGGAGTGAATCCATCCGTCCCTGAGCAAAATGTGGTTTTGTCTCCCTATTTTTGAAGCTCAGCAAAGGTTCTCTACAAAGTGCCCCACTTTCTTACGGTTCTCATCAGGATCATGTTTCTAGTCCTGTTGGAGTTACGCAAAGGTAGAGGTTTATTCTAGCTGATACCACAGCCTGATCTGAACTGTAGTTAAGTACGGTAGTTCTTAAACTGGGAGTGATTTGGGCATATCCTGGGGTTAATGGAGCAATTTGTAATTGCTTGTTTGTGAGTCGAGGATCCAGTCTGGGGCTGCCACTGCTGAGATGCTTATGTAAAACACCAGAGTCTGTTTTTTTGTGGCGGTAGTGACATTATTTGAGACCAGAAAAAGGGGTAATTGGGTTGAACAGTTTCAGAGCCACTGCACTAAAACGATTGGAAGTGATTTGCTTTTATTAGGGGCAAATCCATGCCGCGACGACAACAGCGTAGGCACAGTTTTGGCAATGGGGGAGCACACTTGACATTTCTGCCACAGCCAAGTGTGCCAATGGGTGGCATGATTTAGTAAAGTGGAGCAAGGGGAAGCGAAGATTTTATTTTGGGTTCTTTCGGCCTTGTAGGGAGACGACGTTTAGGGTTTCCTTGACTTAAAAGTGCTTCTTAAGCCTAGTTAAGGGCTTTGCAATGATTATCTGAAAGGAAGACAGTCTTGAATGTCTCCCCCACCCCCCACCCCCAGAAACCCAATTCAGGAAGAGTAGATGGGGGAAGAACTTGTGGACCCAGACAAAAGTCTTGTACAATGATTAGCTTTCCCGCTAATTGCCGGGACAAAATGAAACAAATCCTGAAGTTTTCCCCCTTCCCAATAAATGTGTGTATGTGCATATCTGTTTGTGTGTGCAGTATAAACATCTGCCAGAAGTGACAAATCAAAAGAGGGTGGGAGAAAAACTGGATCCAATCCCTGTCCCTTTTTATATGTACACACGTACAAAGGGGCAGGGCTTAGGTCGGTGTTTCTCAACCTCAGCAGCTTTAAGATGTGTGGACTTCAACTCCCAGAATTCCCTGGCCAGCGTGCTTTAAGATGTGTGGATTTCAACATGCTGGCTGGGGAATTCTGGGAATTGAAGTCCACACATCTTAACGTTGCTGGGGTGGAGAAACACTGGTTTAGATTATGCTGCTGCAACCCCCATTTTGCCTGTTTTGACCCCCTTGCGGATGCCATTGGACAGAGATGAGCAGATCTGAAGAAGTAACTTGATGAGGAAAGAAATATAAATGTTTGCTTTTCTTCCAGGTGCCACAGCTGGTCCAATTCTGACCGGTCCCTGGAGAGGACTTTATCAGACGATGTCTTCTTTGACTTTGTGGCTTCCCAGTCCTCCCTGTGCTTACAGCTCTCCGCTGGACTGCTGCAAGAGATGGTCCAGCCGGCCATTCACAGGGTCCTTCCGAGAAACGCGGATTCAAGCGGACCTCCTTCCAGTGACTTCTCTTCTTCCTCGCCACTGTCAGGGCCTCCCACAACACCAACCATCCTAGCAGAAAAAAGCCAGAATACTCTTTCCTATGGCTTTACCGAACTTGAGGTGTTGGCCAAGACGCCCCCTCCCAGGCCCCCGAAGCCCACACACTTGCCAGACAGAAGAGCTGAACAGCCGTCGGGTGGGGCCCTTCGGAACGGACATGCAGGGATCTCCAGCACTCCGGGGGCCTTGGTTCCAAGGAGGATCTCCCTCTCCGGATTGGACAGCATGACGGGTTGGAGAGGTAAGGGCCAGTTTGAGAATCTCAGAGTGTGATTATTAAAAGATGTGTCCTCTGTTCCCTCCAACATGCAAACTGTAACATACATGGAATTCTCCCCACAGTCATCCTTTATGGACCCCAATTTAGGTAGCTTAAATGGGGGAGCAGGCAAAGGCTGTGTTTGCATGACACAATTACTTATAATCAACTTAACAAACTATGAACTCACCACATAGGTTGGGATCACACAACATCGACTGAAACATATGGGTTAACTTGTGATCCAAAGTGTCCCAGCAACTCAGCCAATTTCACACAGGAATAGGCCATTAATGGCCATTAGTCCTGATGGCTCTGTGCTAACTCCTGAATCACAGGCAGTGTAACATCAATCTGTCCTCAGAGTCTATGGAATTCCGTCTTACAACCGTACAGCCAACATGGTCATCAATTAACAGTGATGGAGGAGTTCCACCCCTGGATTAGGACATCTGCCAGTGAGGAAATAAGTGAGACAGTGCCTGGCTTTTAAGATGTCTATAGGGACTTTGCATCTATTTTAGTTTTCTTTCTTTTCTTCCCTTTTTCTTCCCTTTTCCTTTCTTCCTTCCTTGAACAGAAGTTGCCTTAGCATGGGCATTCTGATAATTTTTCTAACCCTTGAACCAACTTGCTTATCAGTGTCCTGAGCAATTCTTGGAAGCTTTTGAGAGCAACACCCATCTTGGAAATGTTATTCTTCTTACTAATGACTCTGAGTTGTGTTGGAAACAAGCTTGCTAAAAGGGTGTGTGCTGGTTGAAACATAAAAACAAACACATTCACACAAACACTGCATTCTGGTGACTTTTTCCAGATGAAGCCCCCATTTTCATTCACTTTAGACCCAGCTCCAGCTCAACTTCAATAGCATAATATTTTCTCTGTCCCTGAATAACATATAAGACATATTAACATATATGTTATGTCTTATAACACCTTAGAAATTTAACAGGTTAGCTGACT
The DNA here is from genome assembly GCA_023362775.1 of Charina bottae. NCBI lineage: Eukaryota > Metazoa > Chordata > Lepidosauria > Squamata > Charinaidae > Charina > Charina bottae. The sequence goes on from JALMGJ010000018.1 coordinate 5,981,845, forward strand.
AAATATTGCAATCCTGGTTACTGCCTGGGTTTACATATAACACAAACTCGGATTTGTTCAAGCAATAATGGCTACTTTGCATTAAAGAGTAAACCACAAGGTCTTTGTATATTCAGTCCTTTATGCAGGTACATCATATTCTAGCTCACCATGGATGAACAAGGCCAGCAGTGGGCCCACAATTTGGGGGTCCTTGAGATGCCTCATCCTCAGTAGCTCCCCTTCCAAAAATACTCTGAAACTGAGAAATAGACCAATGGATTGTTCTAAGTGGATGCCTTTAATTTTCTTGGTTATTCTGCATCAAGGGAAAATGGTGGAGATATTAGAGCAGAAACTACTGGCCTAACTTGTTTTTCTCAGGAGCTAGCTGTGGTTTTAATGGCTACTGCTAATCCTATGTTTCCAGTAGTATCTGGATCCAGAGGAAAAAATAATGTTCCTAATCTAAGAAGCACATTTGTGACAAGGAACAGGGTGGGAGCTTTTAACAGAGACCAAATTTAGAAATTAGGGAAGAGTGAACAGGAGGATGAGGAAGTCAAGATAACCAGAGATGGGAATGAATTACGTCTCTCCTTGAATTGCGTTTGGAATTACAAGAAATGGTAAAAGACATGGAGCTTGTGTTGACCACATGTCATGAATTCCGAAAGCCTCAAGTCCAGATCTTAGCATACATTTATGTCTGAATTTTTTTCCCTCAATGCAACAGGGTTGTTCCTAAAGTCCAATAAGGGAAGATAGATGTACTAAGTTGATCAGTGGTTTATCCCACAAGCATGTTCCGTTTGTCAGAATGATGACAACAGCGTCACTCTGAAAGCTCTGCCCCTTTTGTATGTGCGTGCCACATCGCAATATACACACAAAAGGAGAAGGGGTTCTTGCATCGCCACACCGCAATGCCATTTTCTTTATTTTACTTCCCCCCACCCCCAGTGGCTGCCACTGCTGGATATATTTTGACTTGGACCTAAGGGGCTTATCCTGGGGTAAGTTCATGCTGCAGTTCTATGATACTTAACTTGGAGCAACTTCAACTGCACTTAAGAGGGCTTCAAGTCAGAATAGATCAGAGCTTTCCAAACTTTTCATGTTGGTGACACATTTTTTAGACATGCATCATTTCGCGACACACTCTTACAGCAGGGCACAAGGCAGGCACTAGGACCTGCGTGGAATCCTGGCAGGGCAGGTTTGGAGGCAGCCAGGCACAAGGCAGGCACTAGGACCTGCGCGGAATCACAGCCGGTTTGGAGGCAGCAAGGCACAAGGCTGGCACTAGGACCTGTGTGGAATCCTGGCAGGGCAGGTTTGGAGGCAGCAGGGCACAAGGCAGGCACTAGGACCTGCGCGGAATCCTGGCAGGGCAGGTTTGGAGGCAGCCAGGCACAAGGCAGGCACTAGGACCTGTGTGGAATCCTGGCAGGGCAGGTTTGGAGGCAGCAGGGCACAAGGCAGGCACTAGGACCTGCGCGGAATCCTGGCAGGGCAGGTTTGGAGGCAGCCAGGCACAAGGCTGGCACTAGGACCTGTGTGGAATCCTGGCAGGGCAGGTTTGGAGGCAGCAGGGCACAAGGCAGGCACTAGGACCTGCGCGGAATCCTGGCAGGGCAGGTTTGGAGGCAGCCAGGCACAAGGCAGGCCCTAGGACCTGCGCGGAATCCTGGCAGGGCTCGGAGGCAGCAGCAGCCGCGACACGCCCAGACACTGCAGCCGACACACTAACATGTCACGACACACAGTTTGGAAAGCTCTGGAATAGATTTTGGCCACTGTTCATTTGACAGCATTCAAATTTCTTCCAAACTGCATGTTGCAGAATGGCTGAGGATGAGATCTCTTTCCTTCTGCACAAAATGTTGCTTTTTCATTCAGCGGTTTCTTCAGTCTTGATGCATTGCCTCCTGGTCTTTGTTTTGTTTTGTAGCCGACGTGGAAGAAAATTCCTTACGGCGCAGGGATAAGAGGTTGAGTTTGAACTTGGTAAGTGCTGTTTTGTCTTGTCCCCTACATGTACACTCTCTCACACGCACACACTTTATATAGTGGTTTTGGCAGGGAATGTCTTAAAAAATCAGCACGAGGCAGATCAGTGTAAAATAGGCAGCCCCTCGCACCAGAAAGCAGCTATAACCATAATTAGATACGTTCTCACAATATACAAAACTATGCTTTCCTTAACTATGGTTATTGAATAAATTATAAGTATGCAAGTGACACTGTCCAGGTTTTCAGGGCCTGCTATGCCAGCAATGAACAAGCCACATTTTAGCTTAGTATCTGTGTGGATCCAGCCCTTAATCTTGTTGTCCTTCTTAGCCCAAGAGTTGAAAGATGGGCTGGAAGAAGAAACGGGGGTAAGTTTCTTGCATTTGCTCCAAGTTGGTGGCCAGATGACCAGAATCTCTGAGATGACAGAGGGACATCTTGCAATGTTACCTGAGAGGTTTTCAAGCCTGTGACTATTGAGGAAGCTGGTAATGTTCTCTGTCATCTCAGTTCTACCACCTGTGGATTGGAAATCTCCCCACCTTGTAAAAACAGAGACTTTGACATATTTTAGTTAGTTAGTTAGTTAGTTAGTTAGTTAGTTAGTTAGTTAGTTTTTATCCCGCCTTTATTATTTTTATAAATAACTCAAGGCGGCGAACATACCAAATACTCCTTCCTCCTCCTATTCTCCCCACAACAACAACCCTGCGAGGTGAGTTGGGCTGAGAGAGAGGGACTGGCCCAAGGTCACCCAGCCAGCCTTCATGCCTAAGGCAGAACTAGAACTCTCAGTCTCCTGGTTTGCCATTGGCTCCTTCCTAGGGCTGAGAGAATGTGATTGGCTCAGGGTCACCCAGCCGGCTTTCATGCCTAAGGCGGGACTAGAACTCTCAGTCTCCTGGTTTGCCATTGGCTCCTTCCTAGGGCTAAGAGAATGTGATTGGCTCAGGGTCACCCAGCCGGCTTTCATGCCTAAGGCGGGACTAGAACTCTCAGTCTCCTGGTTTGCCATTGGCTCCTTCCTAGGACTGAGAGACAGGGACTGGCCCAAGGTCACCCAGCCAGCTTTCATGCCTAAGGCGGGACTAGAACTCTCAGTCTCCTGGTTTGCCATTGGCTCCTTCCTAGGGCTGAGAGACAGGGACTGGCCCAAGGTCACCCAGCCGGCTTTCATGCCTAAGGCGGGACTAGAACTCTCAGTCTCCTGGTTTGCCATTGGCTCCTTCCTAGGGCTGACAGACAGGGAGTGGCCCAAGGTCACCCAGCCAGCTTTCATGCCTAAGGCGGGACTAGAACTCACGGTCTCCTGGTTTCTAGCCTGTTGCCTTAACCACTAGACCAAACTGGCTATATGATCTATATATGTATATGTAATCAAATCAAAGATGAAGTCTCACTGAACCTAGCAGGTTCATTGAGCCGTTGTAATACATGCCTATGCTAGATCTACCTCCTTCATCAGATAGAAGAATAATTTGAAGAATGCTTCACTTGGCTGCCAGATCAGGATTTGGATATTAAAACAAAGCAGGATGTTAAAACAAAGCAGGATGTTAAAACATGATTCATTTACCACCAATAAACTATAGCTTCTTTCCTAGAACGAGTTTACACATTATGCTAAGACAAAAACCATCACAGTTTGGGGCTTAGTGGTTTGCATGAACTAAGCTTCGGGAATAAATTACATTAGCATATGTCACCATGGGCTAGCTGAGGTTGGAGGAAAGGAATCAGCAGAGAATATGGATAATGTGAAATTTGGATAGTGCGAAGTTTGTTGTACCCCAAAGCTAAAAATGCTCTTGTGCCGTTTATCTATATAAAAGGGAGAGGCTGAGCTTTGCAAAGTAAAATGCTCCATCAGGAAAGTATGTCCTTGAATGAGGGATTTATCCTTCAGTGGTAGATTCCCCCCCCCCCAAATCTATGATTAACCAGTTCAGAAATCTCCTACCAGTCCAATGTTTTGAAAAAACTGGATGCAAGCCAAATATGACTGCATTGAAATATTGATTTGGGATTCTTCTTCTGCCTAGCTTGCATCAATGCCAAAAATGTAGGCTTGAGGTCTGTATAGATCTGGGAACGATGGAATGACAAGGAGGAAAAGAGAAGGATTTCATAGCGCACCTCTTTGCTAAACAGAATGAGAATACGGTGCTGAACAACACAGATTCAGAAGACTGAGAAAGCTGGTGAAGCTTTCATTGCCATCCTGTAGCTACTGGGTCCTCAGGCAGTTCTCACAGGGGAAAAAAAGTGCCCTGCAACCTCCAGCCCAAAGCATTTGTCTTTGTCATCTGTGGTCTTCCTACCTCTTGCTGATACTGGGCTACATTTCCCAACAGTGCCAGTGGCAAAGGATGCTGAGTGCTTCAGTTCAGCCACTTCTGAAGACCCACAGGTTCACTGCCTGTCGTTTCGAGCTGAGTTTGCTTTGGAGAAAGCAGGCTAAAGCAAAACACAAGATTAACTAATATGAGGTGGCCATCCTTGGCCCAGCGGCCCTCGGGGGGCTGTGTGTGCCTTCTCACTAGCATCTCTCGTTTAACTTGCCCCCTTTCTCTAGACCTGTAGCTTAGAGCTCCTTCTCTTTCCTCTTGCCCCCTTTTTTTCTCATTCAGAGATGAACAGTCAGTGACAGCCAGCAGGGACAACAAGGTTTGGGGGTTGTCTGGAGGCCTTCAACTGAGCTAAAGGCCTTCACGGGTGATAATTGCCTCCTTCCTGCAGCCCTGGTTGTGCTGGAGAAATTGGACCCTGGAGACACTCTTAATCTAGACCTAGATCTTGGACTGGTATATATGCAGGGCCAAGTAAGAAAGAAGTAGCCAGCAGTCACCATCACAATTTCCAGAGACACGTCTAGCCTCCGTTGGAAGGGCTGACCTCAGATCAAACGTTTCCATAAAGCTCCAAGCCAGTCAGGAGGCTGGGTCTGTAAAAATCACAGGCAAAGCCAGAAAAGATGGGCGGGTTTGCTGAATGCCTGACATTTTTGAATGGCACCCAACGTCTGATTCGGAGATGTCTTGCTGACCCATGCTCGCCTGTGCCTCTTCTTTCTCTTTTTGTGAAGCCTTGTCGAGTCAGCCCTCTCTACTCCTGCACGTCCAGCAACTCTGAGGACAGTTACGTTCCCATGCATCCAAGCGCCTCCCCACCTGTCCCAGGATCTGATGGCACACCTGATGGCTACATTCCCATGAACCCAGGCTCGGCAACTTTTGCTCTGTCTGAAGTTAGCACGGAAAAGCTTGCCAGCCCGTTGCCTGAGCTCCCCACAGACTTGGAACCCCCTCCAGTGAACCGGGATCTTAAGCCTCGGACAAAATGTAAGCTATCCTTCTCCCTGGTATTTCCAGATGATCCCCCTAGCAGATCTGAAGAGCAAGTGGGTATTGAAAACACTGAGCGAAAAAAGCTGAGAGAGGTCGTTTATTCATTGCAGGTACAGCATTTTCAGTAGATAAATGATGTTCCATTTCTTCTTCGTGTTCCCTAAACTTAATACCTCTTGCCCTGCTTGCTGCAAGAGGCTGCATGTAGAAAGGGGCCTGAGGCCTAGCACATGGCCTCTCCATGGAGAGGAGCAGCCATGTGCTGCATCCTCCTCGATGGAAGAATCAGAGAGAGAGAAGAGGAAGTGGGAGTGGCCACAAACAACTTCCTCAAAAGCATGAAGAGCTTGCATCCTAGAGCAGCCATCCATATGCTGATGAGGCATGCTGGATTTGCCAGGATCTCCAACAAGTTCTAGGGTAAGAGACCAGGCCTGGCATTAGCACTGATGAACCCTCATTTTAATTTCCTAAAATGCCCATAAGGTAGCATTGCTCCAAAGCATTATAGGAGATTTAAATGGAGACAGGGCATGACTATCTTCTCATCCATTGTACAATCATATTTCTAGCAGTCTTCCTAGTTCCCCATTCTTCAATTAAGTATCAAGAGAAGACTTTATGAGAGAACCTGAAAAGAAATTCTAAAGCACTTGGGAAAGAAGTAGAAAAACAGAAACAAGGGAAGGAAACTTTCAGGAAATCAGAGGACAGATTTCAGTATAGATAAGAATGAAGTCCCAAAGACAGATGATATGGTTCCAATAGAAGAGAATATCTTGTAGCTCAGGGTTGAACTGTGGAGTCCTTGGTGGTCTCTGAGCTTGGTCATGTTCTTGCAGACATTTCGTTCTAGCACTGAAGATGTTACCTAGTCGGGCAATGAAATATCTGCAAGAAAACAACCAAGCTCAGAGAACACCAAGGACTCCACAGATGATATGGTCAACAGCAGATTTGGGGCTAGTCCAGATCATACAATCAAGGGTAGGAGACACAGCCATAGATTAGTTGGTGGTTAGATTCCACAGTGAGAGAGAAAAAGTTGCATTGCAACTTTGTGCAATGAAATGGTCAGGGTAAGAACCTTCTTTTTCTTGGGATAATGACAAAGGAAGACCGATACAGGTTCTATTATCGCCACCTACTGAAAGAAGCTCTGCTGTTCAGTTAATCACAAATAAAAAAATCCCAGAGTCCTGCAACAATCTCCACGAGACCTGAAAAACAGGTTTTCGAATCAGTTTGTCCCTAAACATCATTCTTGGAGAAGAAACTTACTCTTTGGCAGTTGTCTAAAGCTTGAAGTTGTTCTTTCCAAGCTCAGTTCTCACAGAGTTGCCTTTAACAAGATTTGTTGAGATGAAAGGGTTAGGATTATAAGAATTCCAACAACTGAACTGTTTGCCCTTGAGAACCAATTATCCCTATGTCTTTTAAGGAAGAGACTTCCTGATCCTTTTTCTGACAGCCTTTTGATGAATTGACTAGGAAGTGGGTCTCTTCATTGATAGTGGGAAAGTTTGAGCTGGTTGTTTACATAACTATCTCTTGAAACTCCTTCTGGCAACCAACTCTTAAAATATTCAAGACATAGAATCCTTGCAACTAGATACCTCTGTCATTATCATAATAATGTTCATGATAAGCTGTTGCTTCTACTCCCCAAGCATCACATTGTTTTGTTACTTCTCTTCCAGTTGTGAAGAGATTCGTAATGCATATGAATCCCAACAGGACTCTGAACAGACTAGCTTGCTTTGCTTAACTTGTTTCGCCTGCTGGTTAAAATCCTGAAAATCAAATCAGGGCAGAAGGAATAAACTCTCCTTCCAGTATGTCCTAGTTCCCATTGTCTGTGGCATTCACCTTTGATCTCCTATTTAAGCCTCTATTTGATCTCCAAAGGAGGCCCAGGGTCCCTCCTTGAGGGGGAGATGGGCGGTGATAAAAATTTGATAAATAAATAAAAATAAATAAAGGCAATGGAATATCCACATCACATCAGTACCACACAGGCCCTCCTTAACTGCACGATCTGTTTACTCATTCTCCCTAATATCCACATGGCCTGGGAGCCAACAGAAGTGATTTTTTTAAAAAAACAACTGTAATTCTGTGTTCTGTGTTCAGAAACCTAATTTCATTCCCCAGGTCATTCTGATATCCCATTCTTTCCATATGGAAAACCATCAACCCTTAGAAAGAATCAGGTAATCTTGCAGCTGTTTAGTTTAGACATCCCGAATCCATTCCAAAGCTAACAACTTGGCCATTCACTCAACAGACATAATTGAAAAACAGCCCAACAAATGAAAACTCCCGCAAACTCTAAAGACAGGATCATAAAAAAACTGCATTGCCTTTTCTTTGAACCATAAATATAGAGTGAACAATGTTGATGACGGTGTTCAAATGTATGATTCAGAGCCTCCATATTAGAGTCTGTAGGCCAAAGATACGTCTTCCTGTCCCCCCCACCAATTCATAGCCACAATGAAAGGTATCTATATGCAATAGGGGGAAACCCACCTTCTTATAAGGAAGCTCCAAGTTTGCAGCACTTAACCAAGAGTGAATTCTTTCTACATGGGAATCTCACATAGCACCATCTTTTCCAGAGAAGCTACAAATCTCTGGAGCGATTTGATCATCTGGGGCCATGTTGGTGCTTTAGGTCACTTGACCTGCCAAAATGATGGACTGTAGTACCTTCTCTTGCCTTTATGAAGGGGGTGCTGCAGCTCAGGAAAAGTCAGGCCAGTTTACTTGTTGACTTGCCTTGGTGTGCAGGGAAGTAAGATGTAGGCAGCCAGATGTCCTCCAGACATCTGGAGTTTCCAGTTTGCATTTCAAATCCAGTTTGCATTTCAAATCCCATCTGCCCCAACCAGTAGCAAGGGACTGTGGAAGTTGTAGCCAGGACCCTAGATTGAGCCCCAGGTTCAAGTCCCGCAGGGTCCAACACTGCTTCTTTCTTCTAAATAACCAATGAATTGTAGTGGAAAGTTTTCAGTTGCAGCTCTTCCTTTTTTTCTGGCCGGTCAGATGTTTTCTCTCTAACCCTCAGTCCGACCGCCTCCGCTGGACCTACGAAATCTTTCCACCATCAGAGAACATTCTGCCTTAACCAGGACATGGACTGTGCCTTAGTAAGTGGATTTGAGACCTATTGGACTTTGTAGAATTTACTTGTGACAAGGGCAGATGGTTGATCTCAACGCAGAGGTCTCTGGCAAGACCGCTCCACACATTGCAGTCACAAATTGGGTTTATACATCGTGCTAAGTTGCAATTTGTCTGATTCTGGTGTGAGTAACTCCCAAAGGGCTGGATTCACACATGTGAATGCTTAACCAGGTCAGAGAAAGATCTGGCAGCTGCATTCACACAAAGTGTCAACCTTGCTCCGTTTTTTCTGTAGTGCTATGCAAAACCCATCCCATTCTGATTCAGTATATTATGTGAATCTATAAAATTCAACAATTCAGTAGACACAGTGGTAACATTTGGAGAGACATTAAGTGGGGCCAAATAGCATATAGACGTTTCTAGGGCTCAGGACTGATAAATTTAAATCAAAGTGCTATTTAAATTGTCCATTTGAACAGTGATTTATATCCTTGAACAGAAGGGACTACTTGCAGTCACCAACCTTATTCCATTTTCTAGTTTTCTAATACAACGCAGGCTAGATTTACACATTGTGCTAAACCATGGTTTGTTTCAAACCATAATGCCCTGCTTCACATACAACACTAATTATAAAGCATGATTTATGAGCCATAAAGGCAGGGTTCAAGCACTGTACAAATGCTGCATTGTGCCTAGCACACTCAGCCAGGATCGAGGAATGTCTTCATTGCATCCAGAATCAAAAATGGCACTCTCACAAATATGCAGACCCAGACAAGGAAAACAGCCAGCAGATGCGTCTGCTTAACATGATAAGTCTCGTTAGGGTTAATCTTGGTTGAGAACATTGTACAAACCTAGCCTGTTTGGTCCAGGGCACTATAGAAACCCAGAAAAGGGGTTAGTTGAGTAATCAGGCTAGGCAAACTTGGCCAGCTAATTGGAACGAAGCTTGAAATTCTTTCAGTCTTGTCTTTTCATGAACGATGGATGCAGGATTGCATCCCTGACGGTCAAAAGTTGTTTCTGCTTAAATACCTCCAGTGAAGGACAGCCTATCATCTGGTGAGCTACCTGTTCAACCATCAGTTTGCTCTTAAGACCTTTAGGTCAATATTCATGATATCCAATAAAAATCAGGGTCCCTGGGACTTTCTGTCCATTTGTTCTGCCTGTCCTCCGAGGCAGCAAATCTGCCCTCTCTATGATAGTCCTACCTGCATGCAACTTACTGGAGAGTTTTGAACATCCTAAGTGCCCAGTCGCATAGCTGTTACATAGTGATATAGTTGGCTAGTGTTGTTGACTATGACAGGGCACACCCCACCTGTTCGGTGCAGCCACATTACATCAGTATAATTTTTCAAATATAAAAATAGACTTCCCAGTGCTACCGTCCCCTCTGGAAGTCCCTCCCCTAAATCAGAATTGCCACTATGGATAGCAATAGGTATCTGATTATAACCTCTCCAACGTAATCTTAAAAAGTTGCAATGAATATAGTGTAATTTTAGAAAATTCTAAAATTCCCCCTCCATCAATATTTACTTTCCCACGTTTTTTTCCCCGTGAAGATTCAAACATGCCTACCTGTTGGCACGATTCTCTAGCTGGACGCACCATCGCAGCAATGGGACCGTCGCCTGGCTCTGCTCCTTCTGATCCATGATATGGATTTACCTGGGCTACATAAAAGCTGCCGTTGTTCCACTACCAATTTTTGCAGTGCCAATCACGACTCTGCTGCTCTGTGCAGTGACTATATTTCAGCCCTTTCTTCTTGTAGGTTTTCCTTTATAAGGAGGCCTCCAGGAGGCCAATGACTCCTTCTCACCCTTAAAAGCCCAAAATCAACTTTTCCAAAGAGTATGTCTATGAAGGTTCTCAGTCATCCAGGTGGAATTGTCTGTAGCTTGAATCATGTCAACTGGATTTCTGTTTTCTCAGTGGAAACGTTTCGCTCCTTATCCAAGGAGCTTCTTCAGTTTGAGCAAAGTTGGTAAGGGAATCCTAAATATGTTTCTAGGTAGCTGTGTGTAGCTGTGTGTAGCCCCAGGTGTAGGGTCACACAGCTACCTAGAAACATATTTAGGATTCCCTTACCAACTTTGCTCAGACTGAAGAAGCTCCTTGGATAAGGAGCGAAACGTTTCCACTGAGAAAACAGAAATCCAGTTGACATGATTCAAGTTACAGACATTTCCAAAGAGTAATTTCAGGTTTTTCGAGTAGAAGGAAAATCAGGGATTGAAGGCCTCCTGATCCCATTGCCACTGAAAACATTTTTAAATCCTTCCTCTTCAAAAATGAGGCAGGAACCAAGTCACTAGAGGGCATCTTGCAAATATCCAATAGGGAAGGTTGAGTTGGGCTGACCTCCGTGCACCCGTGTTAACCATGTTTGAATTATATCTAGTTTTAACCATGAACTCTCTCTGCCCTCCAAAATACATCCACACTTTTCATTTCAAGGTTTGTTAGTGATCACAGCAGCATGTTTAAAGTTTAGGACTCCTAAGAGAAGCATATTTATATTCTTGAGTTATAAGGTAAGGTAAAGGTAAAGGTTCCCCCCGCACATTTGTGCAGTCGTGTCCGACTCTAGGGGCCGGTGCTCATCTCCGTTTGTTAGCCGAAGAGCCAGCGTTGTCCGAAGACGCTTCCACGGTCATGTGGCCGGCATGACGCACGTGGAACGCTGTTACCTTCCCACCGAAGTGGTACCTATTCATCTACTTGCATTTGCATGCTTTCGAATTGCTAGGTTGGCAAGAGCTGGGGCAAGTGCGGGAGCTCACTCCGCACGCAGGGCTAGGGATTCGAACCTCCGAACTTGCGATCTTCCGATCAACAAGCCTGGTGTCTTACCCGCTGAGCCACCACGACCCCTGAGTTATAAGGAGACTCTGGTAAATTGCATGTCCCGAGAAACTTTCGTTCAGTTCTATGGAACTCCCTCCAGCCATAAAAATAATGGACGGGAAAGAATTTGCTACATTCCAACATTCCAGAAATAAACTGGCTTCAAAACATCAGCAATTCAAAACAATATATTTCTTGAAGTTCTTATGCCTGAGAAGTGTGTGATAACTAAAAGGCTATTTTATAAGTGATTTTCTTTCCAAAAGTTGGGCATATCCTTCTCAATGTAATATAAAAATTATGGTGACACCTCTGGTTTCTTTTGTTCTTCTTTTTCATTCTGACACCTTGGAGGAGTGGATTGGGTGGGGAAGTCAGTTCAAAAGCCAGAGATGTGGCTATCTAGAAGCTCCAGTTTTTCTACTGGGCCAGACACCATCCAGAAATGCACAAAAGATAATAGCTACTATCGCCATGGATAAAACAGCCGTAAGGCTTTTATCTATTATGAAGAAGAAGGAGCCATGGGCTAAAGAAATGGGTGGTCATGATGGTTGACAATTTTGGAAGTTTCAGTCCTAAACCCTGCTGGAGTTTGTCTGGTTGGAGATGACTCCGGACTGAAATTAGGATTGAAACTCCCAAGGTTGTCAGCCACCATGGCACTTGATACACCGGAAGGGTGCCTGGAATCCCCAAAATTATATTTTTAAAGTTCTTTTCAAAAGGCTGAACTCTTGTGAGATTTCAGTTTCCTTACATAAAATGTCAACAGGACGAAGAGCATATGAAAAGCAGATAGAAACCCCTTTTCTGTGAGTTTCATTTCTCAAGTTGGTAGTATTTTGTACTGATTTTTGATTGAAACAAAAAACAGGATCACTGGGTCCAGGGAATGCTGATTTGACATGTGCTTCAGTTCTATTCTTCACTCTTCCCCCCTGACCAATCCATAGCCACCTATCAATGGTGGTCCATTCTAATAGTATGCCAGTTGCATTGATCTCTACACTAGCACCAGAACAGAGAGTCATGGTAGTTGGGGGACACTGGGAGTTGAGTGGCACTTTGGAGGACACATTGCAAAAAGTAGATAGGATCAGATTAATTAAGTGAACAGACCAGGACAAAACCTAACTCTGAATTCGTTTGAATTAATTCCTACATTGCTGCTTCAAAGCTCAAACAGATGAGTTTGCAACTGTAGTTTTAAATTGTATCACAATTTTGGAGTCTGGGATTGTGAAGATGGCAGACCTTGCTGAAATGGCTAAAGTGACGTGTCTGATTAGGGAAGGAACAGTAACTACTTTTATAAAAGACTGGAAACCCTTTATGGACTTTTTGCTGAAAATGAACAAAAATGAATTGATGATCTCAGGATTTACTGATTAAAAAGGGTTGTTTGTGGGAAGAAGGGAACCACGATATGTAATTTAGGAGGGCGGAAATGGTAATAGTCATGTTTGTAACTGCTGCAAAGAAGATCCAAAGTTGCTTCTTTAGATCTTTTTCTTTCTCCTCCCCCCCCCTTTTCTTGACCTTTACTGTTTCGCACTTTTATCTTTTCATAACTTTTTTTCTAATCTTTTCTTTATGTTTCAGTAGTTTTTAACCCTGTATACTTTTTTTTTCTTAATAAAAATTACATAAAAAAACAATTTTGGAGTGTGCAAGTAATTGTCAGCTACATTTCCTGCTGACCACTCTGCCTGCAGTCCCTGGACCTCAAATGGGGCACTCATCTGCTCCAACTTTGAAGCAGTAACGTAGAACGTTGCAGGGATGTACGTTACGAAATTATGGGTGCTTTCTCATTCAGTCACCGGGGAAAAAAAACAAGTACTAGAGGAAGGATAGCTTTGCCTTGGAGTAAATGTCTCAACGAATTCAGGTGGCCTAGAAAAATGTTGTATCTGGCAAATGGATTTGGCAGTGATTTACGAAGAAAAGAAAAAGGATGAAAAACAGGCATTTCCCAAGGATAAATGCATATATATATATATTTATGGCATTCAGAATAGTCATGGCTGTGGTACCTGATTAAATTGTCTCCATCTCCAAAGCGTTACTAGTCGTGCAAGGCAAGTGAAGGAGATCCAAACATGACACAGTCACCTGCAGATGCATGTGGGCAGGATCAGTCTCCTCCCCTTGGGTCACGATTGGGCAGTTCATGCTTGTATCCTGGTTCCTTGAACTGCCATGTCTGGACATTCTTATGCATTGTCAAATTCAATAGCAGGAATGAATAATATAGAGAGATGACCTTGATGAGATGGTCCCCTCCTTTGTGGCTCATGCAGATTGCTGGGCTCTGGATGGCTTATTCCCTGCCCAGGCAATGACAGGTTTTGGCTGGATTTCAGAGCATCTGGGGAAACTCATCCTTGACTTCTGTTTTGTTTGTTTGTCTTTTGGGGGGTGTCCTTTTCCCCCTTCTAGCAATCGAACAAGCTTTATCTCTCCAGAAAGAGACTGCATTAATTCAGCAAGGGTATTTGCCACTTCAGTTTCCGGAGAAGAGGAAGGAAGTTACATTCAAATGGTAATTATTTTCATACAGCTCTTCTCTGCTCTCCTTTGACAAATTGCATGAACAACGGAACAGCTCAGAGAGGACCATTTTTTAAGCGGGATGTGTGGCGAGAGTGCCCCTTTGCCCTGCTGAAGAAATCCCGAGGAAAAACACAAGGCTTAATTGACACAGTGATAAGGGAAGCCTTTTTCCTGTTTTACAGACCTCTGTTGTGCACACAAGCGTAGGTGGCCCTCATCCAAATGATCACAAAGATCAGGCAGAGATGCACGGGGAATGCATTGACTGCAAAGAGAGATCCCTGACTTTGTTAGATCAGGTCTATCCCTTCAAATGCAACTTGAAAATGAAGAGAATTGCTGCATAGAATGTCAGCGTAGAGGATATTGTGGAGATAAACTTTAGATGAGAGGCCTTCCAAAATGAGGAGACACGAAATGAAGCACAACACTTTGAGAGTGAACCTTGTGTAGCATATTCCAAAGAACCCAGATTCTGTCATGGTCTGTGGGAATGACCTTGGGAGACAGGAGGAAGAGTCGCAGCCTCGAGAACAGTCTGATAAATGAAAGCTGAGTCTGAAGGAGGGGCGGGGGTGGAGAAAGCATCTCAGAAGGGACCCTCCCTAGTTTTCGGGAGAGTAAATGTAAGGGAGGAGGGAGGTACTTTCAGACTTGCAACATTCTGTTACTGTAACCTTACAATAAAGGTAGTGTTAGTACTCATGGTTGGTGCTTCTTGTCTGGACTACCTCAAAGGGCTGACATCAATCTTGCAAGTCTGAAAGTACCCCTCTCCACCTTCACTTTTAGTCTCCCAAAAGCTAGGGAGGGTCCCTTCTGAGATGCTTTCTCCACTCCCACCCCTCCTTCAGACTCGGATTTCATTTATCAGATCGTTGTCAAAGCTGCAGCTCTTCCTCCTGTCTCCCAAGGTCATTCCCACAGACCATTACAGATTCCATTCTTGGCATTTTCATGAAGGACTAGGATAGGATCTTGCTTGAAAATCTCGAGAGATCCTGCCAGTGAAAGTAGAGCATGAGTGATGAGATTTTTGGCTCTGGGGTCTGCAAAGATTGCAAGCTTGCTGCATCCATTCACATGTACAAAAACTTGCCTGCCAGTCATATCCCTTCCTCCCACTTTCTTCCTTATCTCCTTCTTCCCAGTGACCTGGAGTAGGAACCCCTGATTTTTGCTCTCTCCCTTTTGACCCACTGAATATTAGTGGTTCCCTGTTGCCAACAGAGGTCAAGAAAAAGCAATCTCTTTCTAGCTAGCCTGCTCATTATGAGACGGTGCTTATTACAAACAATATACAGTATATTGTCTTTATTTTTTTTTAAACTACTATCTGTTTAATGACTTAACTTATTTGTTAACTCACAGAATTCTGGTCAATAACTGTAATAAAGATTTTCATCAAACCAAATGAAGTATTTCTTCAGACACCAGGTCCCTACTAACAGGGCAAATTTAATAGGAGTGGACAGGATCATAGAGACCTTTAGGCAGAAAAACTTCATGTTTTGATGGCAAATATTTCTGAATACAGCAGGGGAGGAAGAAATATCTTTCTTTTAGGATTTGCTTCCAAGAGCTGCTGAGAGGAGCAAGACTTATTATTTATTTACTTATTTTAAAAAAATTAACCAACCCAATAACTGAAGCTCTCTGGGCAGTTTACAATAAAACCCACTAAAATTACAATTCAAGTGAAATTCAAGTAAAATAAAGACCTTATACAAGCTAGGCAGTAGCAAGATCATGGTCAAGATCTGGCCATTCCAGAAGCAAAAACAATACAGATTAAAATACAATTAAAAATTAAAATGCCTCTACTGCGGTAGAGATGGGCGGTGATAAATTTGATTAATAAATAATAATGAATAAATAAAATAGAAAGGTCTTCACCTGGCACCAAAGCGATGCTGAGGTGGGCTCGTGTTGAGCCACTGGGGAGGCCATTCCATCAAGGGTGAGCCACCACAGAAAAAGCTCTTCCCCTTACCGAGACCCAAATCACCTCCTTTCATGTGTGGATCTGAAGGAGGGCTCTTTAGAGGATCTTAAGGTCTCGCTAGGTACCTACAGAGAAGATGCTCCTTCAGGTAACCTGGTCCTGAAGGAGCAATTCATAGAATTGACTGGTCTGTGACAACAAAGGTGGTCCTCTTTCTCTGCCTTTGATTGTTTTTTTACTGTTGTTTATGTTTCCGGACTATAAATCCATCACGCGGTCTTTGCTTCTTTTAAATATATGTAATGTTTCGATGTTGTTGTTGTCATTGTTATAATTATGATTATTGTTATTAGGAGCACCAGCAAGCAACATCTCCATATAATGGAGATTTCCAATCGCCAAAGAAGTTTAGCCTTGACTACTTAGCACTGGACTTTAATTCTGCTTCTCCATCTCCTGTACAGAAGGTAGGACTTCAGTAAGGAACAGGGGGAACTTTGATCTGGTCCTCATTGTAACGATGAACCAATTCAAGAATCAGAGCCCAGTTCTCTCTGATTGTTGCAGTGGAATTCTCCTAAATGCATTTTGTTGAGCAAGTTTGTGTCCTAAAGAAGGCACGCATTAGGTTAAAGTGCTTCCCAAACTCATGAGGGTATGTTGGGGCAGATTGCAAACAAAATATGTGTGAATCTTTTTGTGCACAAAGTAAGTAAAGGTAAAGGTTCCCCCCGCACATTTGTGCAGTCGTGTCCGACTCTAGGGGGCGGTGCTCATCTCCGTTCCTTAGCCGAAGAGCCAGCGTTGTCCGAAGACATTTCCACGGTCATGTGGCCGGCATAACGTGCACGGAACGCTGTTACCATCCCACCGAAGTGGTACATATTAATCTACTTGCATTTGCATGCTTTCAAATTGCTAGGTTGGCAAGAGCTGGGGCTAGTGCGGGAGCTCACTCCATCATGTGGGGTTAGGGTCTCGAACCGCCGACCTTCTGATCGACAAGACTGGCGTCTTACCCACTGAACCACCACGCCCCTTATTATGTTGTTGTTGTTGTTGTTGTTGTTATTATTATTATTATTATTTTGTGCACAACAGGATGTGAAAATGTGAATGCAGACTTCTAAGCAGAAATAATGCAAAACGGGTTTGGAAATGATAAAAAAAAATAATGTATAGTCCAGAGCTTTCCAAACTGTGTGTCGCGACACAAAAGTGTGTCGCCACACAAAGCGTGGTGTGTCGCCACACCACCCGGAAGCGGCGGCGCACGCGTGAATGGTGGCAGCGGCAACTGCCGCCGCCATGCACACGCGCGCCGCCGCACGTCCCCCCGCACCGCCGCACGCCCCCCCGCACTGCCGCCCTGCGCGCGCGTGCCGCCGCACACCCTCTTGTGTCGCCGCCGCCGTGCCGCTGCTGCCGCCGCGCCGCCACTGGCGTGTCGGCAGCGGCAGCACTTTGGAAAGCCCTGGTATAGTCGAAGGCTTTCAAAAAATAAAAAAATAAGTTGTACACGAAAAAAAGGCAAAAATCGTAGAAAGCAGGCGTAAGGTTTCTCTAGCCTAACAGCAGTTTCCACAGTGGGAAGTGGTTATCTTTGTCTTTGGTTTATGCACCCAGAATTGTAAACATATTTTAGATGAAACTCTCTGGAGTTGAAATTCATTCTGACCTTGCCCCATCAAAGCAAATACATGGGGGTATAGCATTTTCTTTCATCTAAAGCCAAACGTTTTCCATGAGCTGCCAGTTCACAGATCCCCTTGATTTGTTCTGGACTGAGGGACAAGGTGATAAATGGGGACAAGTTGAAATGTGATGGCTTCTCTTACCAGCTGATGTCCCCCTCATCTTTAAGCTGGAAACAAAATGCCAGCTGCGGATGTGAAGGAGGAGAGGGGAAGTGAAGTATAAACCCAGAATTTTCCTAGATCCTTGTGCTTATATTTTATTGCCTTCCATTCTGCAGAAACCTTTCCTCTCTGAAGAACAACGAGTGGATTACGTGCAGGTAGATGAGCAAAGAACTCAAGCCCTGCAAAATACTAAACAAGAGTGGACAGATGAGAGGCAATCCAAAGTGTGAAAAGGGGAAAGCATTGGTTCCTTGGTTAGCTTGATTTTGCACACTGAAATCAGGTCATTTGAACGATGGAGCAGAGGCCAGAATTGCTGGCAGACCAGAAGAACATAGCTGTCCACTGCTTTTCTCGAGCCATGCTGTTGGAGGAATGGAAGGAGTGGGTCAACTGTGAAAAGACTGGTGTGCAGTTGATCCGAATTGCATCCTTTAGTCATCGACGCCATTGCATCTTCCAGTTTGGCTCCAAATGGTACCAATTTTAAAACCCGAACTTGGCTTCTTTGAACATTAATGGGAACAAAAGCCTTGCAGTATCAACATTAAACACTGTCGTTACTCACTACTGTTTTTCTAAGTCCTGGCTACTTAACAGAAGCTGTATCTATTATAGCAGCTGGTACTGATAGATACTAGGAAATTAAGGGCTAAACATTAGAAGTTAGATAAAGTAACTTTGGCGGCAGGGGAAGGTTTAGGCTGGAATCTCTCTCGATATAAAATGCTTGCCATTTTCTTGACGAAATCCAAGAGTGTAAATACCACTTCCGTTGCTGCCAGTGGAACTCATCACCGGAGAGTAAGATCTATCCATTTGTTTGTCTCCCCTCTCGGGCAGAGTTGCCTTAAATTGAACCTAAGCTGCATTCGCAGGCTTCCGTGTTGTCGCTTTCAAGAGAAACCGTTAAGCTATTATTGTAAGTCTCACCATGCTTGGAGACCTCCAAAAGGCTATGTCTGTGCTGCAGAGAAGAAAACGCCATCCCGTTTCTGGATTCCAGTTGGCAAAATCCTACTGGATTTGTGCAGGGGAGTCTGCAGGAGGGGTCAAAAAAATTATGACGAGGGCTGTGCTTGCGTGTAGAAAGTCCTGTCCCTTTTTAATGTGCATTGTGACCTCCATCTTGTTTTGTTTGTTTTTTTTTTGACCCCCGGCAGATATTTCTGGATCAGTACTTGAGATTTTGTTCCTTGTTTGAGTGTCACTAATGCTAAGAAATTCTTGGAATGAACCTGACTGAAACATTTAGCACTAAAATATTTACTTCAGATTTAGTGTTCCCATAATGAAATAAACAAGAATATGACTTCTTCAGTATTTTGTTGGGAACAGCCAGTTTGCTAAATTTCTCTTTTCTTCCCCTCTCCACTCCTCTCCTCTCAAATGATCAGAGTGCTAGTTCAACCATCTCTTTTACTTTTCAGCGTGGAGCTATTAATGCAACAATCTGAACATTTGCGACTTCTTGCTTTCTCTTGGCGAATCCCTTGTTTGTAATGGTTTAGTTGCAGGCTGAAATCGAAACAGTGAAAATGTTGCTAATATCTTCATCTTCCTTCTGGAGACAGCTGCCCTCTTCCGCCTGCCATATCATTACATACATAGAAATTCTGGTTATTGACATATATTGCTGCCTCTCTAATCCGGAAAATTGGAAAAGATGGCCAGAGAGCATTGCCACTTAATTCATTTAATGTGAGAATTCAGTTGATCGACCCTTTTCAGGTATTAAGCCGAACCCATTCCAGAGCTGTGGACCCAATTTCTCTGATGGACTAAATTAAGTTCAACATTTTTGGACTGGTTGGCATATTTGGAATTTATAGAGTATATAATGGCTGCTGATAAAAAATATAGAGAGCCACAGAGATGCCCTTGTAGAAAATATACAGAAAGAGTTATGAAAACAAAAGCGTGCGTTAAGCCCAGGGAAACAGAAAATGTGAGATGGCTCCACCCTAATTCAATGGGGTATAAAAGGGAGGGAAGGGAAAACATAGTCAGGCTTTCAAGATTCTGTTACTATAGCCTATATCAATAAAGTATAGTTCCAATCAACTTTGTGGAGTCTATTTCCTGACCTAGCTACCTTGAAGGGCTGACATAAAATGGAAGCTGTAGGAGAATGGTCTATTTCCAAAGTGTGACAATGAGCCAGGTGGGCACCAAAGCAAGGGACTTTGGAAGCATTGTTCCGGTAGGGCAGAGCTTTCCAAACTGTGTGTCGCGACACGTTAGTGTGTTGGCTGCAGTGTCTGGGTGTGTCGCGGCTGCTGCTGCCACCGAGCCCTGCCAGGATTCCACACAGGTCCTAGTGCCTGCCTTGTGCCTTGCTGCCTCCAAACCTGCTGTGATTCCACACAGGTCCTAGTGCCTGCCTTGTGCCCTGCTGTAAGAGTGTGTCGCAAAATGATGCATGTCTAAAAAGTGTGTCACCAACATGAAAAGTTTGGAAAGCTCTGTGCTAGGGACACCATATTGCTTAGTTCTAGACTAGATCTGCCGACCCCTACTCTGTGCCCTCAAGAAGTAGTGCCATCGTGAGTTCAGTCCATGTAAAGGACACGAAGGATGGTTTACATGGACGTTGGTGTCATCCAACAGAACATGTTCTTACTACTGCATGTGAACTTCCAGCTTCAGAAACAATGTGGTATGGAGTACTAGCTGATAGGAACAGTGGGGCAAGACTATTGTCCAGGTAGTCCTTGCTTAACCACCATTCATTTAGTGATGGTTGGGACTTACAATGCTGCTGAAAAAACCGACTTGCGACCAGTCCTCACACTTACAAGCATCCCAGCATCCCCGCGGCCATGTGATCACAATTTTTGCTCTTGGCAACTGGTTCACATTTATGACCATTGCAGCGTCCCGTGGTCACATGATCACCATTTTCAACCTTCCCGGCCTGCTTCTGGCAAGCAAAATCAATGGGGAACCACGTGATTCACTTAACGACCATGTGGTTCACTTAACACCCGCAGTAATTTGCTTAACGGCCGCCACAAAAAAGGTTGTAAAATTGGGTTGGATTCGTATAATGACCGCATCACTTAGCAACTGAAATCCTGGTCCCAATTGTGGTCATTAAACAAGGACTACCTGTATTTATGTTCTGTTTATTGGCTTCCCTGACATATCTGGTTGGATTCCCAGAAAAGTGGTCTTTTGGCTAATGATGTTGGGCTGGTTTAAGAAGAAGGTCTGTGTTGTATAATGGATTGCTCCTATTCAGTGTATCAGCCAACCAACTCTGCCTTCTTTCAAGATTTATCATCCATTTTCCTGGTTTTTCATCTTCCTTCCTCTGCATGAAACTATGTCCTGAGTATGTATGTTTTCTCTAAGCATGTTGCAGTCTCTCTCATTTCATATTCACTCTACTGGAATTAAAATGGAGTAAGTCCTGTTCAGGGTTGCAGCTACTCCATATCACCCTGACCATATCATTGCACCCTGTTGCCTGCTCCTTCTCTCTTCATCACCCACAAGTCCACATTATCTGGTCCCTGTATCTTGCCCTGCCAGAATCTGTTGGATGTGCAAGCTATTTGCAAGAGAGACTAAATATTTCTGCATCAGTCTAAATGCACTGCACAAACCATTGTTAGAAATTCATCAAGAGGTGAGTGCATGGTGGAAGACAGCCTCCAATTCTGAAGCAAATGTCTTCTTCTGGAGGTGTTTCTCTGGAGGCATAAGTGGTCATTTCTGGCAGTTGTAGGGTGCCATCTAAAGAATACAGCTGGGGGAATTACCTGCTAATGTGGGACGTTGCTCATATCTGGAAGAATCTATTAGGTCACTTAGGGGTGCTTTTTAACCCTAAAAAAGTGCATCATTAAGAAATTTGGGGGTTTCTTCATATCTGCTGGTAATGCTTTCTTGTACATACTGTGTGTACACTGTTTTGGCTATATAAGCATTGGCAATCACCACCAAACAGAAATAAAAGGATGACGTTACCCTTGTTATGTGTTCCATTGGAGAATGCAAAAGCTTGGGTTCACACATCAGGGTAGACCATAATGTATGGCTAGCTTAGTTTGGCCTTAACATGGTGTGTGATCCCAACCACTGTGATTGATAAATCATGACTTGCAGTTTGGTGTTTTGTGTGCACCACACCATTATGGCTTATTCATTAAACTATGGATAAAACTAATCTTAGCTTAGCATGTTGTATGTGCCCAGCCAATGTTTTTACAGGTGAATACTCCAGTATTCTTAAGAATAGCTTTTCTTGCTGATAAAGGTGTTTATCCCAATAGAAGAGAGTATCTGTAGCTCAGGGTTGAACTGTGGAGTCGTTGGTGCTCTCTGAGCTTGGTGGTTTGCTTGCAGACGTTTCATTACCCGACTAGGTAACATCATCAGTGCTGGTGAGTTGGGGTTTGCTCCCTGTTTATTTACAGTAGCTTGCCCTGCCAGTGTTGGTGGGGGTGTGGTTTTCTCCTTGGTAGTTCCTGATTAGGGTATTGTTTTCTACTTTGATTGCTTGACTGGTGCTAATTCCTGCTTATCTGGATCTTGGCTGCTGGAGATAATGTGTTCTGGTCTTTTTGTTTCCTTCTTAAGCAGGGATTAGCACCAATCAAGCAATCAAGTAGAAAACAATACCCTAATCAACCACACCCCCACCAACACTGGCAGGGCAAGCTATTGTATATAAACAGGGAGCAAACCCCACACTCACTAGCACTGACAATGTTATCTAGTTGGGTAATGAAATGTCTGCAAACAAACCACCAAGCTCAGAGAGCACCAAGGACTCCATTTATCTCCATGCTGTGAACAATTTTGTCTAGTAAATTCTTCAGATTTAACAAATTAACCTTTAGCAGCAGATTAATTAAGCTACTTTGCAGAGATCCTGTTAGTAGTTTGGAGGAAGAGCATTATTATCCCATTGGCTTTGACACTGCCAACAGAACTTGCATCATAGCTTATGTGGAGAGCAGAACGTGGAACAATTCCTAGGGTGGCAATAGTTGCTTTCCATTCTTTGCTCCTAGCTCCTAACATTTCAAGGTCAGAAGTGCTGAATAGGAGTGCAGGCCACTTTGAAAGCATTTCTGGATGTACGATGAGTGAAAATAGAAGCAGAAGGGTTGAATGCCCCGGGCTTTTAGGAGGGGCTCAACCAATCATTTTGAGTTTTGAGTACATTTTAGTACATCTTCAAGATATTGGACCTCCATACTCCCCAGTGTGTTAGTTTTCTATATACTTAAACTTTCAGAGATAGTTTGTGAGTTCCCGTATCTCAATACATCTCTGAAAGCTCAAGGGTAAAGAAAACTGAAACGTTCAGCTTTATTCAGTGATCAGGGGCCGCAAGCAAAACTTTCAAATATATGCTTGCTCTTATGTTAGGGTTAATGTTTCCTTTAACATTCATACCATAAAAAGGGGAACAAAACCGCAAAAATGGGCTAAAAGTATTTGTTTTAACCAGTCAAGCAAGGTTTTTTTTTTCTTTTTTTCTGAGGTATATTTTGCTTTGCATATCAAGAAAGTAGAAGCCATTGGCAGATATGGAATGAGGAAGGAAGACAAGAAGGGAAATGTGAGCTGGGCTGCACGCTTCGTAAAAGAGCGATCCTGCAATGCCAACCACTCCTTGCAACCTTAACTGACCACTGAATCAAACCGGGATTGCCTGTTTGTTAGCAACTTCTGGACAGGCCAGAAATGAAATTTCAATCTTTTCCCAGTTTATAACTAATGTCCAGAAATGAGATGGAGAGAATGTTGGCACATGTGAACTGACAAAATTATATTTATCACAAGAATTAAGAACTTTCTCTTAAGTCTCTGCTGGAGAGAAGTGGTAGGGAAGGCGTTGCCACTATGCCTTATTTGTAAGCTTCCTTTGATCTGATTGTGAAGTTGTGGTTGGGTTGCTTCACAACAATTAGGAAGACCCATGTCCAAGTCCAACCAGGAAACATACTTCACAGGTAATTTTGAGCTACTGGCTATGTGATTTATTGAATAAGCAAAACTGGCTGGATTTACCCATCACACCATAAACCGTGTACTCTACATCACAGTGACTTGGTTCACACAGTCCACTAAATAAAACCAAAGAAACCACATTATTGCTTAGCTTGAACTGCCAAGATTGAGGCAACAGATACATCTCAAAAATAAATACATGAAATCCACAAAACCAGTTATAATCTAGTTCACATATTGAACTAAACTATAATTTAAACATTGGCTATTGTACCAAAATTAGTTGGAGTCACATAACATACTAAGCCATAAAACCTGGTTTATAAACAATGGCAGGTTTCACAATAATGCTAAACCATAACTTTGTTTGTTAAATCATGTATTTAGCAATTTCCTCCTGTTATTGCATTAGCAAATACAATTTGTTAATTACTTTGGGCTATTTCTGGGGATTGCACTCAAAGCTTTTTAAGGATCACCTGTGGCCCTGAAATGTCATTTTGTGTGTTTCTGTCTTAAAGGAAAGACGAGAGACCAGGAAAGGGAGAAACATAGTTCACAGGCAGACAGGGCAGACATCATGCCTCAGAGCAGATCAAGAAAT
Source organism: Charina bottae (assembly GCA_023362775.1). Classification (NCBI taxonomy): domain Eukaryota; kingdom Metazoa; phylum Chordata; class Lepidosauria; order Squamata; family Charinaidae; genus Charina; species Charina bottae. The sequence continues at coordinate 6,006,124 of JALMGJ010000018.1, forward strand.
AATTATTTGCTCTGTCCAAATCTGTCTGCAATTGGATTTATCCATCATTTGGACTTGAGGAGGGAGCTCTGAAGTATCCGTAAGAAGTTGCACTTGTTGAATTGGGGGGGGGGGGCAGTTAGCTGCAAAGTATCTCATGTCTTGTCTCAGCTGCCTGTCTTCCTGCAAATAATGCTGCAACCAGGATCTAACTCAGCAGCCAAATCAAGATGTTTTCAGCTGACTTCTGCTCCAGTTGAGGTTTAGCAATACAATTGCCCAGCTGCTTCCTGCTGCAATATTCACTTCCTTTTTCCTTGCACAGTGAGAGCTAGGGGAAAGAGCCAAATACCTAACAGATCCATGTTAGTTAATCCCAGAGAGCAGAACAATATGCCTCCAATAGGGCCAATAACCTAAGGAAACAAAAGCTCTGTGAAGCTCCCAAGAACCGTGTGGTGTAAGCGGTCAAGGGGCTGGAGTAGGAGTGGGGAGACCCGAATGCAAGTTAATTCTCCACTGTAGGTGACTCCGGGGCAGCCTCTCTCTCTGACCCGAACCTGGTGGTGGTTGTGATAGAAGATGAAGGCTGATGCCCTTCCATAAGACCCCTTGAATTCCAGAGGCAAGGCAGGCTACAAACCTAATGCATACATAAATGATGTGGGTTACAAGGCCCCTTCACCCACTGCTTACGTAAAGAGCCAAACTATGCTGAAAGTGGCCCCGACGTTGTATTTTGCACCCTGTCTCCACATCATCCCTTGGATTCCTGGCCCCACCCTAGTCATCCATCCATTTGGACAATATTGGAAGCACTGTTATGCGAAAATCGCCTGCATTTTTATCACTCTCATTCCGTTTGATAGAAAGTAAATAATTTTAATTTCCTCCCTCTTCCAAAGAGAACATTTCAATGAAATATTCATGGAAGGGGTGTAGGTGAGTATCTTGTTTTTCATATCTCCAGGGGCAATAATGTAATTAAGGTTGGATTCTCAGACACAGGTCAAGCTCCAGAATCTGATACACCTCAACCTCAGCTCTGACCAGGTACTGTGAAACAAATCACAAATCAGATGCCCCGTTATTAATAAGCAATGCAAACAAGCCATTGTTCCATGCTTCGGTTTCAGGTTTACTGCTCAGAAAAGGCAGTTTTAAGGACTGTACAGTTCAGGAAAGTGGGTGAACTCTTATTTTTAATTAGCTCTTCCCATACTTCACATGCAGCTGTAAGAAAATGCTGGACTGTGCATCAAAGCAATGCCGTTCTTCATGTCCTCCATAAGAACAAGCAATTTGCTTTGCAAGAACCTGTTTTAGTGCTGTGTCCAGAGACATTAAATGTCACATTTTAACGTAAAATTTAGAGGGAACGTAGCTAGTCTACACATCCTTTTGAAAGAAAAAAGATTTGCATTTTGTTATGCAGGTGCTAAATAATTACTCGAAGAGAAAAAGAAAGAAGAGATACAACACAGACACAGATTTGGATATTTTGATATATTTATGATACCTCGGAAAAATTAAATGCAAGCTGGATTTTTTAAAAAAGGTTTGGCAGTTCTCCCATTATTTTCTCTTTTACGGTAAGAACCAAAGGAAACAGTGAGGATGTGTGGATTACAAACTGAAGATGATTTCTGAGTCCCACTTAAAATTCTGGAAATGAGAAGGGCAATTGTACTATAAAACCTTTGCTCAGACATAACCTTTGAGTTTCTGTCGGTTGACCTGTGTTACAAGGCAACTTTGTGTGCATTATGCATGAAATTAGTAACTGTACACACATCAAAGAAATGTCTTCTTGTAGGAGAGGAAACAAATTACATTTTGTATAGGTCTTTCCACTAACTTTATTTCTGGAATTATTTGGTCTGGACAGAGAAGAGCCCTCCTGTTATCTCCCCATGCACAGCTGTAGAACTATGCTTCACTTCCACTTGTGAAGCTATTGTTGAGGATATCAGTTCAAGAACACAACTTGCTCTGAAACTGTAAGTATCAGTTGAAGAAGTAAAGGTCTGTTTTAGATAGCAATACAACCCTACAGGTAGCTTGCATCATCTCAAACAGCAAGATGGTCCATGAAGTTGACTTCCTTGTAAGTTGGCAGTCAACCATCATAGACAATACAGTAAAGCATACAGAAAAGTATGAAGCTATATGTTGTTTGGGGAGCAATCGCTGAGCACGAAGTCACAGCAGGTGGCAGTATCTAGCTAACCCTGGTGATTTGGAGAAGGCTAAACGGGTAAGACGCCAGGCTTGTCGATCGGAAGTTCAAATCCCTAGCTCCGTGTGACGGAGTGAGCTCCCGCACTCGCCCCAGTTCTTGCCAACCTAGCAATTCGAAAGCATGCAAATGCAAGTAGATGAATAGGTACCACTTTGGTGGGTAGGTAACAGCATCCCGCGTGCGTCATGCGGCCACATGACCGCGGAAGCGTCTTCGGACAACGCTGGCTCTTCGGCTAACGAACGGAGATGAGCACCGGCCCCTAGAGTCGGACACGACTGCACAAATGTGCGGGGGGAACCTTTACCTTTTAAGCAGCATCAGATCTGGTTAAAATTTTGGGTGGTTGAAACCCAGGGCTGTAAGGCAGACTGGGAAGTCAAAGCTAGAGTGGGGTTTGAGTAATATCCTCAGTGTGCTGGCTGTCATCATTAGTGGTGACAATAGATAATTCTGAGAACACACCCAGCTCTCCAAGGCTTTCTCTCTGGTCCAGCTAATAGTTTATAATTTGGCTCTTCTTGAGAAAATCAACAAGGTATTCTGGGGAATTTTTTTTCCCAGCAAGGTGCATGTGGCTTTAATTTCTTGCACCACTCTATAATTAATTTTTTCTTTGTTTCCTTCTCCCGGTCTAGTGCTTCCAATGGTTAACCATTCGTGGTTTAGTTGACAACCAACATCAAAGTATAAATGTTTGAGAGCTGCCAGTAATAATTGTCTTCACAGACATGTGTATTGAAGAAAAAAACTGCTTGTAAAAAGTGACACTAAAGTGCAGGTGGATTTTTTCATCCAGTTTTAAACCAAAATGGTTGCTGTTATCATTCAGCTTCTCTTCTGCAACAAGGCTAGATGGAACTAGGGCTAGGAACGTGTTCTTCTTTAAAAGACTGCAAGCAAGCAAACTTTTTCTATCTCCTGATGTCATCTAACCCTCATGGCCTGAAAGATTACATTTTAAATCATCCTCCAAAGGGCAATGGTCAGACTCTCTCCTAGTTTAGATTAAAAGGGATTTTTTTTTGTTCTATTGTTTTGCTTTATAGCTGAGGACTCTGATGAACAGTTCCACTGCAAAAGACAAAAAGATCCCATTCTTCCTAAGGGTGCTCCTGAAATCAGCTTTTTCCAGATGCAATTGGAGTCTGGAAGCCTCGTCAAAGCTCTCATTGTTATCTCAGTAGGAGCATTTGTGTGCGATTGGCACTAGCACTGTCACCAATAACCCGTCTTTGTGCAGGAGCCAAAAACAAATGGGATGACGCTGAATTCATTGTACTGAAGCTCATATGCCTGGCCAGCGACAGGTTTCTCCAACTTACTGTGTTTGAGGTGGCTTTAGACAACAGTTGCTATCATCATCGTCGTCAGAGCCATTGGCTGGGGACTAGGCAAAAGGTTCCCCCCGCACATTTGTGCAGTTGTGTCCGACTCTAGGGGCCGGTGCTCATCTCCGTCTGTGAGCCGAAGAGCCAGCGTTGTCCGAAGACGCTTCCACGGTCATGTGGTTGGGGACTACAGGAGGTGTAATCTAACATACCTGGCCTGCTTGACATTGGGAAAAGCTCTTGTGCATTATCAGCCAGTTCATTACTTCCACGTGAATCCTTAAATGTAGCCTCATTCATTCATTCATTCATTCATTCTATTTGTATATATCAAATCAATGAAGACTCCTGGCAGTTTAAAAAAAACTATCAACAAAAACATCCACAACAGTTAGAAATGTCCACAGCAAACATAACTATATTAAAATTACCAATAACTAATGAAAGCCGCAACATGATCAGGACAAATGATAATAGCAATATTGAAAAACAAAACCAACCATTAAAAACTTCAAATAAAAGGATATCAATGTAAGTATTTCAAAGTGAAATAAACATATTGAAAACCACACTATTTAACCCAAGGTTCTTGGGAAAAGTTCCATAGATTCTGGAATGATAGAACAGATTGGAGCAAATCTTAATTCTAAGCGAAGTATATTTACAAGGTTGCAGCAGCAACTAAAATTGGAATTATTGATGGGTAAGTAGAAGACTTAGAGCCAGTTTGGTGTAGTGGTCAAGGCATCAGGCTAGAAATCGGGAGACCATGAGCTCTAGTCACTCCTTAGGCAGAAAGCCAGCTGGGTGACCTTGGGCCAGTCACTTTCTCTCAGCCCTAGGAAGGAGGCAATGGCAAACCACTTCTGAAAAACCTTGCCAAGAAAACTGCAGGGACTTGTCTAGGCAGTCTCTGAGAATCAGACACGATTGAACAGATTTAAAAAAAAAGTAGATGATTTACAGGAAGTCAACATCTGACAAGACATCATCATGATCTAGTGCAGAGCTTTCCAAACTGTGTGTCGTGACACAAAAGTGTGTCGCCACACACAGTCTGGTGTGTCACCACACAACCCGGAAGCGCTGATCATCATCAGCGCTTCCGGGTTTTCCCGCGGCGACACACCAACGGCGGTGCGCAAAAACCTGAAAGTGGCAGCAGCGCTTCCGGGTTTTTGCGCGCTGCCGCAACAGCGGCACTTCCGGGTTTTCCCGTGGCGACACACCAACGGCGGTTGGTGTGTCGCCGCGGGAAAACTTTGGAAAGTCCTGATCTAGTAGATCCAGTATAATTCAGAATCAGTGTACATGAAGAGGAAGTGGGTCCTAAAAGAGCTCCATGAAGAACCTTCTGGTGTGTGGATGGTAGTATAGTTGTTTCCCCAAGTATGAGCACTCAGCTCTGAACTTCAAAAGTAGAATAAGCAACTACCACAACATGGGTGGCCGTATAAATATTTTAAATAAATAAAACAAGCAGAAAGGAGGGGGAACCAGCTCAGACACCTCCCCAATTCACATGGGCATAAGGAGGGGAGGAGGTATGGCACAATCAGACTTGCAGGATTCGTATCAGCCCCACCAGGTAGACCAGACCAGGAATCAATTGGCTCTAATAACAGAATCTTGTAAGTCTGACTATGCTCTGCAAGGGACTAAGGGGAAAAACCCCTTAGCTCTTTGTGAAGAGTCTCCCCACCCACCCCTTTGTCCTAAACCTAACCCATTCAAGGTTCAAGTTCTCTGGAACCCAATTTGAAAAATGCCAACCTGAAGTACTGTGATGGTTAAATCTGTTAACACCCTAGTGGAAAAGATTCTTTAATTGGCTTAACTTACCTTTATAGTAAGGGGCATGGTGGCTCAGCGGGTAAGATGCCAGGCTTGTCGATCGGAAGATCGCAAGTTCGGAGGTTTGAATCCCTAGTCCTGCGTGATGGAGTGAGCTCCTGCACTCGTCCCAGCTCTTGCCAACCTAGCAATTCGAAAGCATGCAAAGGCAAGTAGATTAATAGGTACCACTTCGGTGGGTAGGTAACAGCGTTCCACGTGCGTCATGCCGGCCACATGACTGCGGAAGCGTCTTCGGACAACGCTGGATTTTCGGCTAACAAATGGAGATGAGCACCGGCCCCTAGAGTCGGACACGACTGCACAAATGTGCGGGGGGAACCTTTACCTTTTTTACCTTTATAGTAGTAAATCATTACCACCTGTTTTAAAGTAGCCCCCAAATTGGTGGCTATGTATGATGAAAGTTATGAATGATCCTGCCCCGAAGGGCCAGTAAGTGTTGAAATGGTTGCTCCTTTGGAATAAAACACTAATGTGAAATCCTTTATCTGCGTGGCTCAGAATATATTTTATATCTTTCAATCTCCCCTTTGTTGTTCTCTGAGAGAATCCCAGTGGGAACCTTAAAATCTTCTTCACTTTTTACCTTGTGAACTTAGATACTTTCTGGAGTAAATGTCCAACATTAGAACTGGGGATTTTATCGATTTTGAGAATATCTACCAATTTCTTCCTACCTACCCTTGATTTTTCAGCCACATGAGATTCGGTATAGGGGAAGTATCTGAGATACCTACAGGTGCTAGGAACAAATCAAGGAAACATGGCAAAATCTAGTTTGCCCTGCTGTGTCACATGGCATTTGTATTTATTTATTTATTAAATTTATATGGCACCTGATGACTGGGTGGTTTAGGTAAAAGGTTTTCCGACTCTAGGGGGCGGTGCTCATCTCCGTTTCACCCCAAGATAAAATTAATGTTTTTAATCAAAAAGGTGTCCAAAATCTCATCAGAACGATGACATTTAGAGCCCTTTAGGGTTCTCCAAAATGGGAGTCAGAATCACCTAAACCTCGTGATGGGCAAAATCAACCTCCAGCAGGCATCTCAGGTACTGATGTAGTGTGAAATAGTTATTGCAGGTGCAATGCCTCCCACCCAAGTCCTTATAACCTTATAGGTAAAGGTTCCCCCCGCACATTTGTGCAGTCGTGTCCGACTCCAGGGGCCGGTGCTCATCTCCGTTTGTTAGCCGAAGAGCCAGCGTTGTCCGAAGACGCTTCCGCGGTCATGTGGCCGTCATGACGTGCGCGGAATGCTGTTACCTTCCCACTGAAGTGGTACCTATTAATCTACTTGCATTTGCGCGCTTTCAAATTGCTAGGTTGGCAAGAGCTGGGGCGAGTGCGGGAGCTCACTCTGTCACGCGGTGCTCGAGTCTCGAACCTGCTGATCTTGCGACCTTCCGATCGACAAGCCTGGCTTCGTAACCGCTGAGCCATCGCGCCCAGAGTGGTTTACAAATTGTTAAAAACAGGAAAACAACAAAAAACAAAATGGAACAAAGATGGCGGATATAACAAACCAATATGGGAATGAAGAAAAAGAAGAAAAGGGGGCTTCAATCACCCTCATCAAAGGTCTGGGCAAAGAGCCACGTCTCAAGGGCCCTTCAAAATACCAGTAGGGCAGTTTTTCTCAACCTTGGCAACTTTAAGATGTGTGGACCCCATGCTGGCTGGGGAATTCTGGGAGTTGGTCCACACATCTTAAAGTTGCCAAGGTTGAGAAACCCTGCAGTAGGGTGAGGCTGCCTGAATCTTGGGTGGGGGGACCTCATTCCAGAGGTCAGGCGCTGCTACAGAGAAGGCATATTTTCGGGGTCCCAACAGATAATTGTTTAATGGAAGGAACCTACAGTGTGCCAACCGTGCCAGATTGGATCGGCCAGGTGGATCCTATGGGAGACAGCCATGATTCTTATTAAGGATGATCATTCATCGTTTTTTGTTCCACCATTTACCCCAGCAGCTGAAAGGTGAAATACAAGGTCAGTTCACCATCAGCAGCCTGGCTGTGCTTGCTACAATACACTGACCCTATTTTAGCCGGGCGAGTCGCCCTCAGGCCAGTCACTCTCTCTCAGCCTAACCCACCTTACAGGGTTGTTGTTGTGGGGAAAATAGGAGGAGGAAGGAGTATTAGGTATGTTCGCCGCCTTGAGTTATTTATAAAAATAATAAAGGCAGGATAGAAAACCAACCAACCAACCCGCGGGCAGCTCGAACCCAGAGCATCTTAAGAACTCCACAAAAGCCCCCGCTGTTTGGGAAAGCCTTCCCCGGATTGGATTTGAGGTGGCCATCTTTTCCGTTCTCTCGGCCTTTTTACTTTGCCTTGCCTACGCGCTTTCTATTGCATTTTTTGCAAAGGGAACTCTTCGGCTCGAAACATGCCGAATGCATAAATACACCCACAAACAAAGGATGGCTGCCTTCATCCCCTCGAAGCCGGGGGTGCAAAAACCAGCCGCGCAGAAAGATCAGCCCATCCCTGCCAGCTGCCAACGAGCAGCCCCCCCTACCCGCCGTGCCAGGGGCGAACCCAGACAGGCACCCTCCGAGCACCCCCGGGCTGGCTGCCCAGACCCAAAAGGCGGAGACCAGCCCGGCTCCGGAGCTTTGCAGTAGCCCACCCAGTTCCCTCCTGTGGGGCTGCGGTCACCCCACCAGCCCGTCCTGGGGACGGCGCGGCGGGGCAAATCCCGCAGCGAAGCGGCCACCAGCGAGCGAGAGCCTGGCCCCGCCCCCTGGGGTGCGCGCGGGGCGTGGCCGCGAGGCGGGGGCGTGGCCGGCGGCGGGAGGCGCCGCGGGCCCGCCGATCACGTGACACGCCGCCATTTTGTCTGGAGCGGGCGCGGGCCGCTGGAGCGAGGCGGCGGCGGCGGCGGCCAGAGGCCGGACAGGGCGGGGGTCTGGCCGGCCGGAAGCCGCGTCGTCGTCGTCCGCGAGAGAGGGAGCGAGGCAGGAGGGAGGTGAGCAGCGGCGTCCCTCGGCTCGGCTCGGCCTGGGCTGCACAGCGGCTGGGCCGGGCTTGGCGGCGCTCCGCCCCGCGGCCTGCCCGCCCGCCGTCGCCGCTCCTCCTCCTCCTGCTGCCCTGCGCCGCTGCTGAGGGGCGTCGGGGAAGTCCTCCGCTGCTGAGGGGCTACCGGAGCCGAGCTGGGCAGGGAGCGCCGCCGCCGTCGCCGTCATGTCGGGCCAGTCGATCACCGACCGGATCACGGCGGCGCAGCACAGCGTCACCGGCTCGGCCATCGCCAAGGCCGTCTGCAAGGCCACCACCCACGAAGTCATGGGCCCCAAGAAGAAGCACCTCGACTGTGAGTGCGCGGAGGGGGGGCGCCGAACACGCGTGTGCGTTCCCACGTTCCTCTCCCCGTGCCGGGACGCTGGGTGGGTTTCCACAGCCTCTCCGCCTACCCCCGCCGGCTGGAGTTCGCCGGGGGACTTCGGGGGGGGAGTGTGAACCCGGCGCGGGGTGGCGGCTCGTCCGGACCGGACTAACCAGGGCCTGATCAGGCCCAGTGTCCGGGTTTCCGCTGGGCTTCCGAGTATGGTTGGGCTTGGGCCGCTCGGGGCCGGTGTCCACAACAATGGGGTTGGGGGCTTGGAGCCGGGGGGAGCTTGAAAGGCTGTGGTTAGGCAGAGTCCCACCCCCTTGGGGGCCAAGCGGGTAGGATGGATTCATGCCTGGGCTCCACCGCTGGCAGAACCATCTGGGGGGGGATCAAACCCAACCGTCCAGTTGGGCAGGAAGGATTCAGATTTAGCGTGTAACCGACAGAGGGGGGATTTTATTTTCCTCTTTTTACTCCTCTCTGGAATGAAAGGTAAATCGCTTCTCCCCTTCCCAGACGGCAATGGTTCCCTCTGATGCCGTGACCTGTCCCCCTTGCCACTCTTGGTGAGAGGGCACCCGCCTAGCCTCCCTGTCCCTTTCAGCTGTAGCCATCACTTCCTTGAATGCTAACTCTGGCTTGCCTTCTGAGTTGAGGGACAGAGCCTGTATTGCAGCAGGGGTCAAAAAAGTATCTGGGTGTTGAGGTATGGACGCTGGGCCACCTTTTCAGATCCAGCCCCCAAGTCCCAATTTGTGTCATATTTAACTTGTTTTAGCTCTGTCTACCTACCTACCTTGGGAAGCAGCCTAGGAGTTTGGCAAGCTTAAGGTTTTATCTTAATTTTCAGCTAAAGAAAAGGGTGGAGGGAAGGTCAGGTGGTAAGAAAGACACTGCTGGGGGTCCTGAATATTTTATACCAGTTACTGAGGATAAGATAATGCTGGGCTAAACGGATAAATCTGACAGCTTTTGGCCGGTCAGATGGCTTCTGGTTCTTTTCTTTCTAAGATGAGCAGGAGCAAAGGTGGGCAGCAAGGCTGCTTCACAGTTGGGTACAACAGAGGAGGTGCCTTTTGCTATGCACGGGAGATTAGATCTGTTGAAGCCACCTTTGGTATAAAACTGTGAGAAAGTGTGTTGTTCTTTGATTAAACAAACCAGTTAAGTTGTCACCACTTTGATGAGTCCTGACCAGCCTTTGTAAAAAGCTTTATTAAGTTTTTCAACATAGTGACCAGCCTTTGTAGAAGGTTAAAGAGAAGGTGTGAAGCCAGTTAAATGTTTCTGTCATACAGGATCAGTGATATTCTGCTGGCCTTTGGAAGAGGGCCTTCCTGTGTTAGGTTAATTGGGGGATTGCTCTTTTGGCCTTGCTTAAAAAAGCAAACATCAAAATATATAAAGTGGAGGAACAGTTTTATCTGCTGAGCTTGCTTGCTTGTTTGTTTCCTCCTATCTCTTTGTGGTACAAATATACACGTCTCTTCCAAGTAACTGAAATTTAAAATATGTCTTCTGTAAGAGATCAAGTAAGCACTGTCAAGTGACTCTTGTCATAATACATCTCCCTCCAAATAAAGGACATTCTTGAACTGAGCCTCTGAGGTCTAAAGCCTCTATTAACACTTCAACCAGATAAGATAAGGTAGTGTGGTTCTGGGCTTTTGGAGATTAGCAGTTTGAATAATTTCAGTTGTTCAGCCTTGCTCTTTATAAGGGTGGTTAAAAATGGCCTTATTGAAAGAGGAGTTTTTATTATATGCTAGAAGATTGCTGGGGAAAGGCCTTAAAGGCATTATTATTATTATTATTATTATTATTATTATTTATTAATCTACAGTTACATTCACAGCCTAAGAGTGGTAAAAACTTAATAATTCAAGTCCCAACCAAGAACCTAAGAATTATTAAGGTAGTGTCTAAGAATATAGGCAGTTCCATATAGGTTTTTTGTAAAATTGGGATGTTCAGGTCCGATAAATTCAAAATTTCTAGATATCAAGGGAGATCATCATCATCATCATCAAGCTTGATTCCCAGTGGTTGCATCCATGCAATTATTTTGGCAGTGTTATGAAAGTGGCTTAACACTGCCTTAATCCAGAATGTTTTTCTTTCTTTCCTAATGTAGCCAACAGCCTGGGATTCCCTTGTGGTCCATTCAAGTGCTATCTAAGGCCAACCCTACTTAGCCTCTGGGGTTAGGCAAGAGCAACTGTTAAGCCAAAAATCTGAGCCCAGTAATATTACTTTGCAATTTAGTAGACAACAGAGATAATACTTATTATTGACTAATCAGGAATCTTCTAGCTGCTGCTTGGAATTGTGTTGACATTGAATGCAGTCACAGGAGTATGCATTTTTATCGAAACTTTCACTGTTCCCTTCTTTATTTTTTCCTGTTATAATGGAGTAAAAATTACAATGCAGCATTAAGTTTGCATCACTTTGACTTTCTAAAGAAGTGGGTATTTCATAGTACAAAAAGGATGCCATTCTCATGTTTTATTTTGCAAAAGGCACATTGGTGAGAAACATCCGCTTTACCTTTATTCTTTGATATTGCCCATACAAATATGTATTACAAAGGCTTTATACTTCTATTCAGGTGGTGTGTTTATAGTGATTTGAGACAATACTGCCAGTTCTGTACTCTCACAGCAACAAGTGTATTTTCTAGCTAAAGAATGCATGCATCTCCTGCAGTTGGAATTGTTAGTGCTAATATGAGACTGTTCTTTGGGGTTTTGCAAAAGTACTGACCCACATTTCCTAACACCCCAGCCTGCATGACTTTTGCTGACTGTGGAACTGTGGTTGTTGTAGTAGATGTGCTAGCCTGGGAAAAACTACTTGACATATATGCATCATTTAGTCTGAAGAATATCTGTCCCTATCCTCATTTAAGCCACACATACAGGCATGATAACGTTTATTTGCTTTCATTCAGAAAGGTAACAGTTACTAAACAAGATTGTTTAGTTCTAGAAGGGTAATTATTGTAGGAGCAGCAAAATCTTCTGCCACCTAAAAACTTAAGTGATTTATTGCTTCTTGAGTTTGTGAAAATTGCTTGGACATTTCATATCCAATAACTACAGCCCCAAGATATTTTCCATCTATAATCTGTAGACGTTTTGTATGTCTTCTGGTTCTTACTTCCTGTTCAGATGTCAGCTTAAAATCAGTAAGCTCAATTGTACAAGGAAGTTAGGAAGTGACAACAGGATAAGGTTGCTCAATAGCAATGAAAATAGTAATATTAAAAAAAAGAAAAGAAAATAGATTTTATCTATTGCAGCCACACAGTTGTTCAGATGAGTTCCACTATATTCAGAAAAGCCATTTAAGCATTATTTCTTTGCCATAGTCAGAGAAAGAATTAAATTCAAGAAGGGCTGTGAAATGCTTGTATGATTTCTTGTTCAGCATGGTAGGAAAAATCTATACAGTACTGCTTAATTCATCCTGTTTCTTTTGTTTGGAAAATGTATTTTATTTAATGGTGAGACTGTAAGGGAGGTTGATTATTGGAAATTATATGATGTTGAGTGACATCATTGGAGTGTTCCTAGTTTAAAAAGGTTAACAAATACTGCCGTGCTGTGTTTCTTATAAAAATAAGAATCTCAATAGCTCTAATCTCCAACCATTTTTTCAAGATATGATAAAAATATAGCTTTTTTCCTCCTTGGTATAATTGCTACTCTTATAAATACTGTATACTTAGGTTTAAAAAATGCCCTTAACTTCATTGTCTTGAATTCCTTTTCTGGCACATAGATAGAATAATGTGCTAAAAAAAAAAAGCATTACCAGTGCCAAATGTAAATTTTTCCCCCTTCTCTGTGTTTCCTGCACACAGCAGTAGCTAGAATTTATGATTGTACCTTCAATCTTCAAAATTTCTACAGCAGTAAAGGATATTAAAATAGTATGTTGGAGGATAAGTGAAAAGTAGTATAATTTAAGAGCAGAAAGTAGGTTTTGATCAGAAGACAAACAAAATTCAGAATATTCCAGCTCAACCCGCTACAAACGTATCACAGACCTTCAGACCATATTCTTGGTTTTGTGCACATTATGGTTTGCTTCTGCATATTACATGTGCATTGATTTATAGCAAGGGAAAATGTCTGATTTAAACTGAGTATCCCAATTGACTGTTGCATTTCCTAGTCAGTGGCTCGAACTAGTTGTTTTGAATTAGGTTATTTATATGTTGTTTCATTCTTACCTCTTTGTTGCACTATTTACATTTCAAACTATTTATCAGTTTTTCTTAGGATTAGCATCCTAGCATTAATTACAGGAATACAGAAACCAGGTGCATAATAGTAGTGCAGACACTTATTTGTTAAGCAAATCATTGTATTATGATTCAAGATGGTGCTAAATCACAGCGGCTATATTCACATATTACATTAGGCCAAACCAAATTAATTATATTAGGACTTAGTGTGATATATATGAACCCATCCATCAGGTGGGTTTACATATCATACTAACTCATAATGTGGTTTCTTAGCATTTCATTTACCTAAACCCTGTCACTTAGTGACATTATCACTTAGCACAATACAGGAATTTAATTGCTGTGGCTCAGCTGAAGCTGGCCAAAAGAACAAAACAACAATATCATGCTGTGCTTTATATGAATGGGGGAGAGTCTGCTACCTCTGAATTTGATTTAGAGCATGTGTGTTTATAACATGATAAATATACGCGCACACTCTCAACTGGTACTGAGTGCTTGCTTTTAGGATCCTTGCTCAGGCATGTCAATTTTTCTCTTCCTTGTTGCTGTTTAGAACTCACTTTACATTTTCCTTCCCCCCCCCCCCCCCCGCTGTTCTTACAGACTTCATTTCCACTTGTAAACTTGTATTTTTTTTTAGCCCTGTATCTAATCTGCAATAAAACCTTCATTCCATGGCAGAAAACTGTTGTGAACCATGGTCTCCCAGCCACAGCCCCATCCTTTCAGTGGATAACACTGACTGTGCATTTTTAAAGGTTAAGAGTGTGCATGTGCGAGCCTATCTATCCAGGTCTGTTAGAAAGTGTGGTATTTTTAGAATAAGGGCATGTTAGTACCCAGTCATTTGTTGTTGTTCAGTCGTTTAGTCGTGTCCGACTCTTTGTGACCCCATGGACCATAGCACACCAGGCCTTTCTGTCCTCCACTGTCTCCCGGAGTTTGCTCAAGTTTGCTCAAGTTCATGTTCATTACATCGGTGATGCTATCTAACCATCTCATCCTCTGCCATCCCCTTCTCCTTTTGCCTTCAGTCTTCCCCAGCATCAGGGTCTTTTCCAGTGAGTCCTCTCTTCGCATTAGGTGGCCAAAGTATTTGAGCTTACCCAGTCATAGCTTTGCTGAAATCCCATATTTCTCCACATACTGTCAGCAGTTCTCGGTTTCATTCTGGGCAAAATCAAAAATGGGTGTTTATTATGATCTCTAAAACCGCTCCAGAAAGTAAGATGATCTACTGTGACCTGTTCTTATACATGATCTGAATGTTCCAGAGGTCTTAGAAGCTCACAGAGCTGTTCTTTGGTTGTTGTTGTTTTTAAAAACTTGCTTTTATTTTACCAACACGTGTGTATTTTATGGATATCTATTAACTTGGTTACTAAACCAAAATATGATTTGGTTTTCACCTCCCTTTCCATGATGTATCAATCAGGCTATTATAGTTTATTCAGCAGATGGTAGTTAAAATGCCTAAAACAAACAATCCAATCAGCAAGTCCCCTGATTTTGCTGTGGGTGGTAATGATATTGCTACTTGGATACTAAAGATTTTATAAATGATGTATTCATTTTGTGTCTGGCAAAAAATGATGTACCTTGAACCTACACAGGTCTGTTTCAGAGAATGGATGGGAGGCGTATGAAGAAGGTGGACACAACTATAACCCTTGCCTTTTCTGCAGATGTGCAGAGTGACCCACATAAGTATTCTAATTTTCCCCTTCAACACAACCCTATGAGGTAGATTTGACTAAGAGATAGTGGCTGTGTTTGCTCTGAGCTATGGTTTACCAATTAACTTTTCTGGATTTGTGCATACCCTGAGCCAGAAATTAAATACACAGGCTGGGTTCACACTATATTCTAGGCTAAAAATGTGGCTGACCGGTCAGTGATGCTGTGCAGACACAACCAGTGACTGGCCCATGGTGACCCAGTGAGCTTGTCCAGTTGAAGGTTGCAAATTTTACTGCAGCAGAGATGAGATTCCGCTTCTTTTTTTAAACGGGTTAACTCAGATTTATTGCTTGATAAAAACTGTTCAGAAATCATGTGACCCAGGAATGCGGTTCAGGCTAGCTGTCAGGTTCTAGGTAGGCATTTTTAGCAGTTTCTTTTCTGCTAGATGTGATGCTGTTCACTAATCATAATTGATTTTCAGTACAGAAGATTTTGCAGTTTTCATAGCGTGACTGTGAATATTGGGCAGTTACGTTAATTTTTTATAACAGCATCTTTGTTGACAGTTTATCTTCACTTGTGGTAACACAGAGCTCTTCTTAAACAGTTTTTAAATAATGGCAATTGATATTTCTCATTCTGTAGATTGTTTTAGACTTAAGAATAAAAGCTACAAAGTGATCCAGTATCTCAAATGAGCCTGCTTCAAGCTAGTGCAAACAGCCCAAACCAGAAAATTCTAAGTGAATCAAGGCTGGAGGATAACTTGATAATATGAGCCAGCTGCTGGGCAACACCAAAAGGAGTGCTGTATCTGGGGACATAGTTACCACTCTTCCCAGACACTGACTTGCAGCTTCTTTCGACGGTTTGCTTCTGTTCTGCCTGTGTTGGATTTTGCACAGCAGTAGAGCCAAGTGTTCCCTAAACATTAGTTATACCTGGGGATTATCAGTACAGAGAAGTCTGTGGATTTATAGCTTCTGTTTGGTAACGGAGAACTGGTTCATGTCTCCGGTTACTCATAGGCATGCCGGAACAGGGAAACTACTGGATTCTTTTTGAAAACAATTTAGGAGTATCTCTAGCACAGATTCGGAAGTCACTACTCCTTTGTAATGCAGAGGACATAGCTGAATTAGGTGGCACCGTTTGTATTTCAGAGTGCTGAATCTTGTTCTTGCTTGAAAACCCATCATAATTGGTGAATTAGGATATATGCCATATTTTTAATCATTATTTTATGGTTCTAGGCCTACCTTTAATATAAGCCTCCATTTTCACTTAATTTGCTTCAGTAATTTTTTCTAGGTTTAGCTTCAGTCTAATGTGTACATGACTTATTAAAAATCCATCAAGGCAAAAGAAATAGATATAAAATATATAATAATGGATAGTCTTTGTCGAAAAGACTGAAAACACTCAGAGAAACAAAATCCTGGAAAGAAAAGGAGACTCCTTATTGGTTGCAGAAATCTGTTTTCTAGAAAAAATTATCAGGCCTTTTTATCGGATTTGAGACTGGGACTTAAGAGGCAGCATTTCATAAAAAATGCTGTTTTAATGCAGCTTCTTATAATGCAGGAAGCAGTACAAAGTTATCATTGTAATCCAAAGAAATGTGATAGGATCTGAAATGAATGCAGTGAATTATTCTGCTTGTTACTGCAATAGGAATACTGTATTTTTTTCTAAAGTGCAGATTGCACATCTAGAGCAAATGAAGGAATACAGCATATACAAATATAATGATGATATGCTGGGAAATCCAAAGGGGCACTTTGAATAACTGCAGCATTCATATAATCAAAAGCTAATTGACAGTATCTTCATGAATAGAGGGAAAATTTTCCAGCTATTATTTTACATCTTGGCTCTATAATTTAGGATGTCCAGTTTAAACAAAATCATAGTTCTCAAACAGTGGTTATCTTTTCTCATTTTTGGTCTTGAAGCACCTAGCAGAAGGCTCAAATTCCAATTTGCTGGGATTTTGTGCTGGTCAGCAATATATATTTATAAATATATTATAACTGCAGTAAAATAATATATTTTAATGTATCTATACAGGCTCTGAAGTAGCTGCTGCTTTTCTTGGGGGGAAGTGTTTCTTCCATGTTTGTTTGGATCTTTGCATCCAGTATCAAGCGCACAGATACTGTTTTTTATTTCAGATAACATATATGAATTGGACTGGACACCTCAGAAGTATAGGCTAAATTAAGAGCAGAACCTGAGTTGGAGATTGAAATACATTATTCTTCCACACTTGATTTGCAAGGGCTTATATCTGTATATTGATCTGCACTCCGTGGGATTATATGTTAAGAGAAGGATTGGTTGATGCTATGGTAGTCTAAGCAATTCCTTATTGCTCTTTGCCCCTCTATGGTCATCATAGACTCCCATAGTCTGATGGAAGACCATAATGTTTGGGGGGCATCAGTGTGCCTGTACTTGCTCTGAAGGACAAGAATACTATCATCACTCATCAGTGTGCCTGTACTTGCTCTGAAGGACAAGAATACTATCATCACTCATCTCTGTGATGCAGACTTGCATGCATATGCTGAAGAATTACATGCTATGCTGGATCATGCTGGATAAACTAGCTGCAGAACTTTGACAAAGATTAAGTTCATCTGCATCTACATTTTAGTCTATCAGTCACATTTCAAGAAATGAAGTATTTAATTATTGTATTATCCAAGTACTGGGGTGGCAAGCTATTCCTTTGTGATTTTCCAGGAACAGCAGTATCAAGAAAATGGATGTAGGGAATGGTGGTTTGGAAACTAAGGAATAGGGAAGTTCTAGGGCACAGCTTTCCAAACTGTGTGTCGCGACACAAAAGTGTGTTGCCGGCGGGGCCCAGGTGTGTCGTGTCAAAACCCGGAAGCGCTGATGGTGCACCGCTGCTGAGCATCGCCGCGCATGCACGGTGGCGGCGGGCCATCAGCACTTCCGGGTTTTCGCATGGCACACAAGGACACCGCTGCCGCCACCACTGTGGTGCGCGAAAATCCAAAAGTGGTGGTGGCGCTTCCGGGTTTTCTCGCGTATCGCCGCAGGAAAACTTTGGAAAGCCCTGTTCTAGGGAAATGGCTACTTTTGGAGGCCTGAGCAAACTGGGAATATTTGACTTTTGGTAATACAGACTTGGTCACATGAGAGGAAGAAAGTTGAATAATATTAAGAGAAATAAAATCAGGGTGATATTTATTTCAGAGGAATGCTGAACTTGAATGCTTGCATTTCCTGCTTGTTCACAGTGACTTAGAAATTCAGAAAGACACTGGTGCCTCATTTTTTTCCGATTACTAATGTGGTATAGGTTATCACAGAGAGCCAGTTTGGTGTAATGGTTAAGGCACTGGGCTAGAAACTGGGAGACCTTGAGTTCTAGTCCCATCTTAGGCACGAAGCCAAGCGGGTGACTGTGGGCCAGTCACTCAGCCCTAGGAAGGAGGCAATGGCAAACCACTTCTAAAAAACCTTGCCAAGAAAACTGCAGGGACTTGCCATCTAAAAGATGGGACATTACAGTTGTTACTTACCCAATTTGTACTCCAGTTTTTTGCCTGTGTAGATCAAAGCTGATATAAATGATAGTGGGGAAGTAATAGCTCCACAAGGTGCAAAATGTTGTAAAAACAAATGAATGAATGTGAAACAGTATACCGTTTTACAACCTGAATAACTTGAAGAAAATAATGAATATAGGAAATGAAAAAGAATAAGGGAAAGGCGGGAAACTTCCTAATGTTGGTCACGCCTGCTCAGGTTCCAGCAAAAAAGCGAGCTGGATCTTAGCTTGACTGCAGGAAGGTTAGGCCATTGAACTGAAAGTCAGTAGTATTAAACATTTGCTCTGCTATGGCATGGCCTGCCCTGTTTGTTCCCTCTTCAACTCTTTGGGTTTCCTGTGTATTCCACCAGGAAAAAATCCTTGCTGTGAGTCTTTGGGCCAACCTCCTATTCATTTTCTATGGATTTTACTCAGCTGGTTTGTCAGGTTACTACATGCAGATACGCTTTCTCACCTCATCCTCAACTTGTCTTTCATTTAAGAAGTAATACTCTTCTCCTTTTCTTATTTTGCTATAAAATAGTCTGCTAGGCCAATTTTAGTTTAGATCTCTCTAGCAAAAGCTTAATGCCATAATTTGTTTGAATTTAAGGTGACTCTGATTTTGCTGCAACAAACTAATACTGACATGTAAAATGATTGTAGACAATCCAGCAGTATTTGTATTTTCTCACTGCTTGTATAACTAGTGAAGAATGGGGGTTGTGCTATTACTTTGCACAGGTCTTTAAATCCTGCCCGAATGCATAATATTTTCCCTAACTTTCTTTCAGCATGTTCAAGATCTTGGTGAATGATCCAAGACTCTTGCGGTACAGGAAGGGGAAAGTCTCTCTCTCTCTTCCCCCCACCCCACCCCTTGGCTAGATATGTTAGTTTAGGGTTTGGTCTACGTGTCAATAATGATATACTCTATTTCTATTGCTGTCAAGGTCTATACATTATTTTCCACTTCTAAAAAGAAAGTTTTACCAAATCAGATGTATACATCATTCCTCAAACTGTTTTTACTAAAGGATGGATAGATGTGGCTGCTTGATTCAGCAAGCTTGCTGCATCATTTTTACCAGAGAACAAAACTCAGTGACGCTGCAAAAGAAAGTTGCTTGATAATAAAGATGTGGAATCAAAATGAAATGTTTAGAATGTGTTTGATATAATTTAATGTGTGAAACTTGAAGATACAGGTATTCCTCGTTTAGCGACCACAATTGGGACTGTCAACTCGGTCGTTAACCAAAGCGGTGACTAAGTGAAACCATGACTGTGCTTATGATCTTACTTCAGCTTTCCTTTGCTTTAGAGACCTGCAAAGGTCATAAGTGCAAGGATTGGTCGTAAAATTAATTTTTCATCACGGTCGTTAACTGCAAACAAGGACTACCTGTATTTGGTAGAATATGAGAACGAGGTTTAAGATTTCAGAATACTTTTGAATACATTCATTTTTGAGTTTTTATTGGTATTTATTAAAACATCTTGTTTCTTGTATTTTAGATTTAATTCAGTGCACGAATGAGATGAATGTGAATATCCCACAGTTAGCAGATACACTTTTTGAGAGGACGGCAAACAGTAGCTGGGTAGTAGTGTTCAAAGCTCTAATTACAACACACCACCTCATGATGTATGGAAATGAGGTAAGAAAACAGTGTTTTGCAATACAACATTACATTTCAAAATGGGAAGGGCTTCAAAGGAAGAGCCTGGTGAGCTTCCAGAGGACAAGAGGGCAGAGACATCAAGAACCTCAGGAGGAATGGCTTATCTAGCTCCTTACTAGAAAGCAAATAGTGGCATATGAAGTTCCTTTTATCAGTTTCTTCTTCCCGTTCCCCTCCCCCCAGAATTGCAAATTACTGAGTGAGCAAATATGTTAAATGAATTACCTACACAAGTGCTGGTATGGTTTCTAACTCCTACATTATCATGAGATTCTGGCCTGGCAGGTTTTATTTTTGACCTTAAATGTTCAGGGGTTCTCTTGCCTAGTAAAGATAAAGGTTCCCCCTGCACATTTGTGCAGTCATGTCCGACTCTAGGGGCCGGTGCTCATCTCCGTTTGTTAGCTGAAGAGCCAGCGTTGTCCAAAGACGCTTCTGCGGTCATGTGGCCGGCATGACGCACGCGGAACGCTGTTACCTTCCCACCAAAGTGGTACCTATTTATCTACTTGCATTTGCATGCTTTCGAATTGCTAGGTTGGCAAGAGCTGGGGCGAGTGCGGGAGCTCACTCCGTCATGCGGCACTTGGGTCTCGAACCTCCGAACTTGCGATCTTCTGATTGACAAGCCTGGCGGCTTACCCGCTGAGCCACCACACCCCCAGTTCTGTTGCCTACTTATCATTTTAACAACATTGTGCCTGTTAGCATTTGACTGCATTAGACTTCTATGGGAGTCTGAATGAGAATGAGCTGAATACACATCCCAAGCTCACAACCGGGGGTGAAATGCCTCTCTCTCGTTGTCTGGTTGCCAGCCCTCCATCCCCAAATTGTGTATGAGCTATTTTTAGCGGGCGTATTTAGGGCTTGTCATAAGGTGTACCTGTCCTGCCCCACCCTTACGCACCCTTACGTGTGAAAAGATCTCCCTTTGATATGAAAAACCGCACTTGCTGTTCTGAGATAATTCTCATGACGTGTAAGCAAGATCTACATCTATGCATAATAGAGCTGGTATAAAACCTTGCCTTGGTTTTATACCAGCTCTATTTTCCTATTATGCATAGATGTAGATCTTGCTTACACATCATGAGAATTATCTCAGAATAGCATGTGCGGTTTCTTTATAACCATGATATGGTCGGATGCATGCAAAATGAGTAATGTGCAAAGGTGTAATATTCAATGAGTTTTGCTTGCATTTCCCTTTTCCATAAAACACTTTGTAAACCAGGGTTGCTGTGAAAGGCATTGCCCATCAGTTTCTCTTACATAATTCAGCTCTAGTTTTGGCTTTCTGGTCAGTGACTGCAAAATTGTAACTATTAGTAGATGTAATTGGCTTGTGTTAGTAAAACAAGAAACTATTTCTTGTTTAGATGATCAAGAAACTATTTCTTGTTTGTATTGTCGAAGGCTTTCACGGCCGGAGTTCGATGGCTGTTGTGGGTCTTCTGGGCTGTGTGGCCGTGTTCTGGAAGTTGTGGTTCCTAACGTTTCGCCAGCATCTGTGGCCAGCATCTTCAGAGGGCAGGAGCACAGATAGAACAGAGATTTTGCTTCTATCTGTGCTCCTGCCCTCTGAAGATGCTGGCCACAGATGCTGGTGAAACGTTAGGAACCACAACTTCCAGAACACGGCCACACAGCCCGGAAGACCCACAACAGCCATATTTCTTGTTTATGTATCACCTACACACTTGCTTAGAAATTAGCAATATAAAATATTTCTGTAGAGAGATGATAATCTGTGGAAATATAATAATAAAGATAATCTGAATTCTGATTCATTTGTTCACAGCGCTTTATTCAATATTTGGCATCTCGAAATACATTATTTAATCTCAACAACTATCTGGATAAAAGTGCCATGCAGGGTAAGGATTCTTTTTCTTTTAAAAATGAGTTAGAATTTATATTCTGTATTTACATTGAATCATATTTAATTAGCCCGTTAAGTTTCTATATCTTGGTGAGATTTCCACTTAAATGTTAAACATATTTTATATATGTATTTTTAAAAAAATCTCTTTAAAAGAATAAATTTGAAAGAGGCCTTTCCTGTAGATCTGAACAACAAATTCATAAACCAGATAGATTGATAATGAAAGAGCTGATTCTTCAAGTAATTGGAGCTTTAAAGGTGAGCATCGATATTTGAATTGTAAATTCCTCCAACTTGAGGAAAGGATTTTTTTAGGGCCAGGCACAACATCCATCAGTGCTATTATCGGGCAGGTATGCCAATATTCCCCTATCTCAGCGCACTTGCCTTTGTGACTCTTGGAAAATTGAGACAATTCAACTTGTCCTTTTTTTACTGTAGCTCTTATAAGGATCTTCGAAAGAACATCATAACCCCTCTTTTACTACATAAGTGCACCTGGAAGAACAGACAATTTTTATCGTCTGTCAGAACACGGCCACACAGCCCGGAAAACCCACAACAACCATCAATTTTTATATTCACTTTTTACTTTCAGTCTCAATCTGTGAAGCCACCTTCACACTAGCCAAATTTATTGTTGCAGCACTTAAAATGAGGCAACAATTAACATGAAACAACTCTTTTTAACTGATTGATTTTATTTGGTTGTATATATTGCTGGTCTCTGTTCGTAAATAAAGAAATTGAATTGAATTGAATTGTAAACAACTTTGTCGGTGTCAATTACTAAAATACCAGCTTACAAGCAGAATAATAAGTACATAAATTGTTTTAAAGCAACATCTCAAAGTATTGTTGGCTTTTATTTGATGAGATAATACTGCCATTCAGAGGAACTACAACAATTTGCTAGTGTCAAGAGGTTTGCAGGTTGACTAATGTGTTTATACTTGTTGTGAATGATGGTTGGAAGTCACTTCTTTATATATTCCTTTTCTCTTTATATTCTGACTTTTTCTTCTTTTTCTTCTTTTTTCTTCTTGTACTTTTTACTCCTCTCTATTCTCTTTTCTTTCTTTAAGTTTAGTTTGTATTAGATCTTACTATTATAATTAAAATTCTTAATAAAAATTATATATAAAACAAAACAGAAGAAAAGTTATAAGAAGAATAAAAATACAAAATATCTAACTGAAAATTTCTATATTTCCAGGCTATGATATGTCTACCTTCATCAGACGATATAGCAGATACTTGAATGAAAAAGCACTTTCTTATAGACTTGTAGCAGTTGATTTCACCAAAATGAAAAGAGGGTAAGGGTCACATAGATCTTCATGCTATTGTGTTTGGAGGGCTGATTTGTCATCCAGATGTTGAATGGAACCAAACTGATAAAAGCAGGTTCAGCTGAAGGGAAATATATAGCAGAGAGAGAGAGAGAGAGAGAGAGAGAGAGGTCCAAATTGCTACGTCAATTTGAAATAGTTATGATACCTTTTTCAGTTAACTTTTCCTGTGTTTTGAACATGGGTATAACATATTAATAGGAAATATTCCTTAAGGGAATTCAATTATCTGATTTGAAAATTGAAAAAATCCTTTTCTTTGCATTTTTCCCCACTTTCCTGATTTCAGAAGGGTTACTCAAGTACATATGCAGAAAAGAGCAGTTTTAGTAGACTGATTCGTAGGGTGCCATTTCATAGCACTGCAGGCACTATTCTGATAAACTCTTCAGGTATATTTTCCATTATGTCTTTGAAGGATTGATGGTGTGATGAGAACAATGAATACTGAAAAACTTTTGAAAACCCTGCCAATTATTCAGAATCAGCTGGATGCACTTCTTGATTTTGATGTAAGCATGGGAATTGCTGTTTATTGCTGTAAATCACATTAGGACTTATCCAAGGGAAAACACAATTGTGTTTTTATTCCCTCATGCATTAACTGTTTACATTGTCTCTGTTTTCTGTGCAGGCAAACCCAAATGAACTAACCAATGGAGTAATCAATGCTGCCTTCATGCTCCTCTTTAAAGATTCCATTAGGCTTTTTGCAGCCTATAATGAGGGGATCATTAATCTGTTAGGTATGTGAAGTGAAAATTATTTAAACTTAAAAATATATGTATGTGGTTTTATAGATGTCTTCTGTGCGCAACATCCTCCTTCACTCCCTTACACTCTACCTTGTTTGTTCATTATTTTGCCTTATTTCACAATTTGTTTCTCTCCTGCTCACACACACATATCCCTTGATCCACAGGTAATAGTTTTGCTTATTCTCTTCTCTGTTGCATTCTTTCCCACCACCCATATGCAGCAGCTTCTGCCTTTTATCCATAATATGTCAGAAGTTGCTTTAAAAAAAATACTGCTACTGTTGTACAGTCCTGGCCAGCTGGGATGTTAAAACGTTCCATAACACTTCAGCAGCTTAACCAGTTCTCAGGGAACACACACTTCACTTGCCGAAAACAACAACTACAGAAGTTTCAAGAGTTGCAACCTCTACTATTTGTTTGTTTCTTTCCTTGTACTAAATTAATCTGAACATTGGAGGTGGGAGAGGGAATAAATTGACAAAAGTGTAGACAACATGGTTAAGCAAACCATGTTATGAACCAACCAGTCATTATGTTTAATAAAATTAAGACTTAAAAGTGTACATACCACATCGAGTTCTGATGGCTTGGAGGACATGGAAACTTGTTTGTTGGTATATTGATGCAGATTGAATTCTTAAAGTATTCTGAATGTAGATGCATTTGTGTTTCCAGCACATTACAAAACTTTATGGGACCATCCTGATCCTCATAGTAATGATAGAATTGTGGAAATTTCTATTCATTCATAACTCTGAAAAAGGCCTTGAGTGGCTTAGAAGACATTGCTGTAGAGTTAGTGAAATCCATCAGTAAGCTTCACTAAAGACTCCCTGGGAATAAATTGGTGGGCTTTTTCCTTCGTTGCCTGAGATTTATAATAACTAACATTTAAAATAGAAAGTAAAATACTGGAATTCTCAACCACAATTGAATTTAGTTTCCATCTGCTGGGTTTTTTTTTAAATCACTTTGCTAAATTCCACAGGTTAGAAATGTTTTAAGAATTTTAATATGTATCTCTTGAAGAAGATTGTCAGTTTGCGTAATTAATGTTGTTATAGTCTTGCAAAGTAGTCCCCTGGAGTTACAAAGGCAAAGCCTTTTATAATGTTGCTATTATTAATTTGTGGCCTAACAGAGATTAAAAAAAAACCTTTCGTAAAGCTTTTCACTTGCAGGCAGTTTTTATTTACCAATCGAAGAGAATATTTGTAGCTCAGGGTTGAACTGGGGAGTCTTTGGTGCTCTCTGAGCCTTGTTGTTTTCATGCAGACGTTTCATTGCCAGGCTAGGCAATTTCATTGCCTAGCCTGGCAATGAAACGTCTGCATGAAAACAACAAGGCTCAGAGAGCACCAAAGACTCCCCAGTTTTTATTTATCCTGGATAATGACATGTGAGAGCTTATAACCCCATAATAAAAATAATAGCAGATTCATAGATATTAGTCAAGCTCTTGGTTAGGATGTATTTTGCTTAGCATCCCATCCCTAATAAAATATGTATGTTTGAAGCCCTTTATTTACAATATCTTTTCTTTCAATTTTATGCTTCAGAAAAATATTTTGATATGAAGAAGAACCAGTGCAAAGAAGGTCTGGATATTTACAAAAAATTTTTAGCCAGAATGACCAAATTATCAGAATTCCTCAAAGTGGCAGAGGTAAATAAATCCAGTCACATCAGCAGTATTTCATTTAGCTTTTCTGTACTGGTACAGTAATAAGTGCATGATTGTAGTTCTTGCCTCATAATTTCCTGCAAATGTAGGTTTTATGTGGTTGTTGGATGTAAATGTCACCTAAACCTTACACATTTTAAAGGGATATTTTGAAAGTCTGATTTCTATTCATTGTAATTAAGAGATGTCTGTGCTGAGGTATTTACTGAAGGTGTTTTTCCAAGTGGTGTCAAAAATTCTAACAAGCTATTTATTGCTATTTACGGTATTAGAAATGGATCAACACTTAATATTACAATTTACTGTGGAAGTGGCATTTAGAATTGTACCAGTTCAGAAAGCACTCCGTGTCCTCCCTGGTCCCTTAGCTTTTATGTAGACATTCAGATCCACAGTTCTTTCTTTTCATTGCCACTGCATGTAGTAATGTACATTTTTTCCCTTTTTTGTGAACCCAGCAAGTTGGAATTGATCAGGGTGACATTCCAGATCTTACTCAGGTCAGTGTACATTTCATATTAATTTAACCCCAATCCTTTGTGCATTTGTGATTTAACAGTTAGTGTTCCATTCTATACATTCTGAGAATTCATTTTCTTCCATATATTATATATGGAAATACATGTCATTTTTCCTGTAACCTGTGTGTGCTTGATCAGTAACAAGTTGTTTTAAGTGTTCTTTTCATGAGCTCCTCTGGAGATACTGTTACTAAAGATATGGGGATATTATGCATACGTTACAACAAGACTGATTTGCTGAAACACATAATGGTCCTGTGCCCGAGGGAACTTCTGCTTTATGAAAATACTAGCATCTTCCCCAGTTTCATCAGCTTGAGGACAGTACAACAACGGTCCCCTGCTTAACAGGAAGGGAGAGGTTCAGTGGTTAGGCCATACGGTTGCAGAGATTCATAGGTTCAATTCTCTCTTTTAAGAAGTGCCCACAGGAGAGATTCTTCCATGTGAAAGTCTTGATAATTGTGATGTAGTAGTTACACAGTTCCATCGAATGCCTCTGTAGATTCCTGTAATTTGAGTCCATCTGTCAGTGTGCTGACACGGCGCTTTAGCCTTTTCTGCCTCTGCTTGTGCCACCAACCCCATCTTACCCCTTTTCCTTCCTGTTTGCACAGTTGCTATTTAGCTGTTTTTTTATTCTGCTGTCCAGTTTATCCAAGAGAATCATTAGGCCTATATTACCTGCAGATTGCCTTGTCAGCAATTCAGGGCTTCTTATCTGTGTTGAACACTGGGGTGCTAGGTAGAGCGAAGGGAGCCAGTGTGTCTCCTCGCCTCTAAAGAGCTCCTTTTTGAAAAGGTCTGCTTGTAGAATATTCAGTGAATGCTGAGGCTTCTTAAGAATTACAGTACCAGTCTCCCCAGTGAACACTTCCCATAGGCTTGTGATGTGTTGAATTTAACCTGATAGGAACTGGAAACGCGTGTAGTTAACGTGGAGCCCTATTTGAATTATGAGGGATTAAGCAAAATGTGGTAAGGAAAATAAAAATAATAGCATTGGGCAAACTTCATTGGATTAGTTGCATTTAGATTGGTTTGGAATATATGGAAATTAGGTCAGTAAGTACAAAATAGAATTGATTCTTTATCCAGTACTGTGTTTGAAAGTAATGTAGCTTCTCAAGGCTTTAGTTAGTTTGATTGATCAGAACTCCCATTAATAAGATTCTCATGCACTTAGAACAGAATTTGTAAGTTACAGTTCTCTTGGATATAAATCAGTTGATACGTTTATTCTCCCATGGCACATCCTGCTCTGAGTTTATAATGTGTAAATGATCTTTCTCTTATCTCTTAATTCTTACTAAACTGTTTCCCTGTAGATATGTGTAACTGGGGTTTATTTTGGGCCAGTAAGGGAAGTTCAGCGACACTGAAAAGACGCTCTGTGTTAATGATGCTGTACTTAATGATGCTGCACTAGGAACTCTAGTTTTCTCTCCGAAAAGCCTTGAAATCCACTTGTCTGGACCAGTGTTTCTGAACGTTGGCAACTTTAAGACGTGTGGGGAATTCTGAGAGTTGAAGTCCACGCATCTTAAAGTTGCCAACGTTCAGAAACACTGGTCTGGAAGATTATAATAGAAATGATTAATGCATTCTATCGAGACAGAAGAATTTGGAAGAAACAATTACTTAGTAGTAGAGCGTGCAATTTGGTAGAAGATCCTTAGTGCCTTGCTGATCTGGTTAAAAATGGTGTGACACTTTGGAGCGCTGCTGCCATTTAGGATAAACGGTATTTGGCTTGATGACCTGGTATAACAGCTCTCTGTGCTCCTAGTAATTACTTGCTTCCTGTTATATAGAAGACCATGTTTGGATTATTTTCTCTATGGAGTCCTTGGTGCTCTCTGAGCCTTGTTGTTTTCTTGCAGACGTTTCATTGCCAGGCTAGGCAACACCTTCAGTGCGAAAAGGGAGTGGGACTGGCTCTCCGTTTATATACCCTGGCTTGTCCTGCCTGTGTTGGTGGGGGCGTTGTACTCTCCTTGGTATTTTCTCTATGACTGGTTCAAGTGGGAGAAATGGCTAAATCGGGGTGTGTGCTAGAAATGGAGGTTCTCATCCCATCAGTCTATCCTTTATAAGCATCTTGCTGTGATACCTTGGAGTAGATGCAATCTCTCTGGCATTTAGAACAGAAAATGCAGTTAGAGAAATAAAAATGACGTTGAGAATCCAATGGACTTTTGATGAGATCTTTAACTTTAGGCTCCCAGCAGTCTGCTTGAAGCCCTGGAGCAGCATCTGGCTTCTTTGGAAGGAAAGAAGACAAAGGAGGTTTCAGCTGCCAGCAGGTAATTGCACGAGTCAATCGGTTGCTACTTCTCACCTTGGCGCACTGGCCAAAGTCTAGCACCTGCCTGTCCCTTCTCTAGACCTGCGTTTTCTTTCTTACTTCGACCACATGTGGCAGGTTTCTCGCCTTGTGAAGTCAGCTGGCGGATTAATTCTAGTTCTGTCTGTTCTGCGGGTGACAGATTATTGTAGTACAGCTGGTTAAAAAAAAGCAGGTTATGATGCCAGGTGCTGGCCATTAAAATGCACAGAAACTTAAAAGGCACAGCAACGCAATCCAAAAATTGTGATGTTCTCACCTGATATTGAAGGAGGGAAAGGAGCTTTGAGGTGGTTAATTCCTGACAGGATTCCCATTTGTATATCTTAATAGTTGTCTTTCAGATTATTTATTCACGTAATTTAGGTAGCTATCCCGCCTGCACAGTCACTTGGAGACCTGTCCCCATATTGCAGGTACTCTAAACATCTTTATTTGATTGGCTAAGTGTGTGTAGGGTGGCAGTCTGAATGCCTCCCCACCCCTCTCTGTCGCACTGATTTGAGAACTTTTAGTTGTGTGAAATGAGTTTCCTTTTCTTCCCGGCAAGACCCCCACCCACCCCCAAGAAAATAGGGTGATCCTTCTCTAGGCTTTTTGGCCAAGCGCAGCGCAGCTAAATGGGTTTGCGTGTGTGTGTTTTCTCCAAAATTCAGAGCAAGTACTCTCTCCAGTGCGGTGTCCACCCTGGCCAACACAGGAATGTCCTTCAGCAGAATGGATGAGAGAGAGAAACAGCAGGCTCTGGAGGAGGAACAAGCCAGATTGCAGGCTCTGAAGGTACTATCTCGTGAGTTGGATAGACATAAGCAGGTCTGACATGTATAAGCTGTTGTTGTTGCTGTTACTTATTAAATTTATATGCCACCCAACTCTCAGCCACTCTGAGCAGTTATGGTAGCAGCCTACGTACATGCCTAAGAGAAGCTTCCTTAATTTTAGGCATTGCATCAAACTTCGCTGAGGAAAGGACCGCTCTCTTGCTTTTGCCATTTTGTGTGAACTGTACCCCCGTTAGGTGGATACTTGGGAGAGTTTCTGTCATCATCACGTGGTGTCATCTTAGTCTTAATGTCACGTGTATCTTACGCAGCTTCTGTTCACAAGTAGAGAAAAGCCAAGCCGTTTCGGGCTCCACTGATCTCAATGGGGGAAAGAGTCAAATACATTCATGATTCTTTTCCACTGAAAAAGGGTTTGGCTAGCTCATATTCACGTAAATCTTGTAAAAACCAATCCCGTTGCTTTCGGTGGAAAAAGCTAAGCAATCTGTTTTCTTACTTTGCTGGATAGTCCTGTCACAAGATGGGGATGTGGGTTAATTTCCGCAAGATAATGAAGTTTCAGTTCCGGTGTATTTACCCTCCGTATGAGAAGGCTAATGCAGGATCATCTGTAATTTTTTTCCCACAAATGCGATTTTGTAGGAACAGCGCCTGAGAGAGATTTCCGTGGTTTCCAATTCTACTTCTACATCCGCTTCTCCAAGCACTTTATCAGGAAAGAGTGTGAATACCAATCCTGCAGTTGACCTTTTTGCAGCCCCCGCACCAACCACCAATAGGTATGGGTTTATTTGTGTAATGGAGAAGCTGCAGGAAAAGTAATAGGGGCTGAACATTTGTGATTTGTTTGTTTATTTGTTTGGCATTGGAAAACTTACCCAGCCCGGTCTGGGAGTTGCTGGGGGCTGAGATGGGTAGGAGTCAGTCCGGGGACATGTGGTTACAGTCAGGACAGGCCATGAGGGGTACGATGGGTGGCCGAGAGCAGGCTGCACTCCGGAGAGGGGTCCCCTCTTCCAGCTCTCCGTCCTCGTCCCGAGAGAGTGAAGGTATCAGAGCTTTGGAGCCCGGGGAAGTTGACCGTAGCTATGGAAGGCCAGGTCTCTCTTTAATCAAATGGTCCTCGTTCCTGATTTAGTTCTGAGTGAGGGGCAGACCTGGCCTGCATCACTCAAACCTGTGTGGGAGAGGGGAGTGTTCCCTTGGCGTTCCGCCCACGTGGGTTGTGGGTTTGGCATCCGCCGCAGTCCCAGGGTCTGCATCTGCTCATCCATGAGATTCTGCTGGCATCTAGAGGGGCCGCTCCACAGACAAAAAGATGTGAGACCCTGTTTGTGCTACTGGGCCTGAGGGGTCAGTTGGATTTGCTGCTTGTGTACTGCTCCCCCGTTGCTCAGCACACCTCTGTTTGACCCTCTCGCAGGGATGGAAGTGGAGTGTCCACAGCGCTTGACCAAGGGGGTCTGAAGCTATGCAGGAGTTAATGGCCGCCATGACAATCATGGTCCTGACCCAACTTACAGAGTCACACATTAGATTTTTTTTTTAATTGGACAAGATACATGACCTGAAAATGTGTGTGGGGTGGGAGGATTGACTTTGCTCCTTATCATGGACAGAACACTGTGAAGATTTACAGGTGACCCCCTCTGCAGCGAGGAGAGACGTATTAAATCTATCTGTCCCAGGCGCCTGGTGGATCCTGGTGATCAGCGGTCCCCAACCCTTTTGGCACCAGGGACTGGTCGTGGAAGAAAATTTTTCCACGGACCGGGGGGGTGTTTGCAGGCAGGAGCCAATCGCACGCACCAGGGAGGGGTAATCGTGCGCCCGAGGGGGCGGGGTTTGCAGGCGGGAGCCCCTTGGCCCACTTCCTAACAGCCCGCGGCCCACAGGTTGGGGACCCCTGCTGGTGATTTTCAGAGGGTGCTTGGGGAGTTTCCCGAGGATCTGGTGGGCAGTTCAGGCAAGCCTGTTTTCAGGACCTTTTGGATAAAGGGGAGTCATTTTGTTGCCAGCATTGCTAAAAAAAAAAATTTGAGAGTCAGATATCCTTGCTACCTCAAAATAAATCAGCAGTGGGGTTGAAGTGGAATTGAGTTCTCGCTTTAAACATTTTGTTGCAGTAAATAAAGTCTCTTGAAGTATTTACTAAGCCAACCTTGTGAAGTTTAAGTTGCGTGTTAGTTTTCTCATTCAGTTTTCCAGTTTCTGGAAGTTGGTTGATTTAAGTTTCAACTTCAGCTCCTTCAGATGTTTATAGCAAGATAATACACCAACAGCTCGCTTAAGCATGATCTTTACCTAGCTGGCATTCTCCTTGAAACTTTCAGCATGCCCAACCTTTCTACTGATCTCTTCGATCTTCAGCCTGCATTTGTTCCCACCGTACAAAGTACTCCAGCCATAGCAACGTCAGCGAGCAATGCCTGGGGAGGTAAGTAACTCTTGTGGCTGAAGAGAACAGTGATGTTATTTGGAATTCTGTCCTCTGTCAATTTACATTGAACACCTGAGCGCACAGCTAAGCCTCGGTTGCCAGGCAACTCGGGCATCCCTTGCTTCCATGGCAGAGAAGTAGCAGCAGATCATCGCAGCTAGCATCCTGAAGGAGAGCTGCTTCTGCATAGGACATGTCAAATTATCTTTGCTGTCTTCCTTGCTTGGGCTTTTCATATGCAGTGGCTTTTGTGAAACAATTAGTTTCTCCTGACTGGTTTGATTAGAACATAAAGTTGAGTGAACTGAGTTGGCTGAGAAGTGTGTGCTTCAGATTTTGAAGTGTAATTGGAACTACTTGAGAGAAGGGCTTTTAGTCTAAGAAAGACTTCTATTGTCACACTTTCAGCTTCATCTTAATTAGATAGAACATAGAGCCAGTGTGGAATAGTGGTTAAAACGATAGACTTGAACTGGAGAGACTCTGGTTCAGGTCCCTGTTTGGGCACAGAGCTAACTGGGTGGCTTTGGACCAGTCACTCTCTCTCAACCTATCCTACCCCACAGGATTGTTGTTGGACAAAATTTGGGGAGACTGCTATGTATGCCGTCTTGAGCTCCCAGAGAAAAGGTGGGATATAAATGTAATAATTAAATACATTACGATTTGAATGGCTTCCTGTTACCAGCATTCTAACTGTGCTAAAAGTGTATGTGTATGTATTTCTACGTACATTGCAATTTCTCAGTCGCACGTGCAGAAACAAATTCAGGTGGTATTCTGCCAGCAAAGTTGAATTTCTGATTGCCAACCTGAATTTGCTTCAAGTGCAAAGGGCAGATAAAATGTTCAAGTTCCCCCAAGACGTCACACAATCTATAGCAAATTCTGACTGGCTTTACACATCAGGGTAAGCCATAATGTGCCTGTTTGACTTAGTGCAACGTATGAGTCTAGCCATTGTAATTTGTAAACCATGTTTTGTGGCTTGACATGACACATGAACTGAACCCCCTGCATCCCAGATTTTAAGAGGTCGGTGGTTAAGATATGCTTATAAGTAGAGTGCCTCGGGGCCTTTTGAAACACAGTGTTTCCTCTCTTCCTCCCTCGGTCTCCCCGTGTTTTCTTCAGTTCTGCACATAACTAGATCTGCAGGACATTGGCTCAGATGCTTCATCCCTGGTTCTCCAGATATGTAGAAGTAATAGTCCTGAAAAAGGTCCCCGAGTTTCTCAACTGCAGAATTTTCCAGCTCATGCATTTGCTTTTATATACATTCTGTGAGCTACAGGCTCTCCCCTGATCAATCGAAGAGAATATTTGTAGCTCAGGGTTGAACTGTGGAGTCCTGGGTGCTCTCTGAGCTTGGTTGTTTTCTTGATGAATGAAACGTCTGCAAGAAAACAACAGGGCTCAGAGAGCACCAAGGACTCCACATCTCCCCTGATCTTCCATCACTTAAAGATGAGGAAGGGAATAACAACAATCATTTTCAGCACCGGCACCATAATAAAATGATCTACCCCTTTGAGGAAATTGTTTTAGGATGGTGGCTCCCAAATCAGCTAGCTATGCTTAAAGCCTAAAGGGGTATTATGATCTAAGAATTCTGCTGTCAAAGTTAAGTCTCGGGAACAACAGCAATAAAACTAGTATGAATTACAAACAGATTTAAGTTGGTTGAGATCAGATCTCTTCTCTTTTTTTAAAAAAAGTTAAAAATTTGTTTTTCTATATTAGCCTTCCCTAACCTGATAACTTCTAGATGTGTTGGTCTGCAACTCCCAAGAATTCCAATTAGCATGTTGGAACACATCTGGAGGGCATCAATTTGGGGAAGAAATGCTCCACATCTGTGAAAATGCTCCACATCTGTAAACTCTGCAGACTGCGCCTATATTTTCTCTCTTGAATACTACTTGTCTTCTGGTTTTTCTTCTTTCCCTTTCTTATTATCTAATGCTGTCACCTGAAAGGACATTTCTCATCCACAAATGGTTGTGTTGGGTCTCCACCCCATCTGGATGCGTTTGATATGAAGCCGGTTGAAGAAGCTGTAAAAAGTACAACCCCTTTTGTGAGCTCCACCTTTGCCTCCAAACAAACAGTGGAACTATTTAGTGGTAAAAACATTCTCTAATTTCTTTCCAAGTAGAAACTCTAATTTTGGTTCTAATTTATCTAATAAAATTTAAATACAGTCTAAATCTGCCTAAATTTCTGCCCAAAAATATATTGCCTTTTCTATTTAATCCAATGAAT
The DNA here is from genome assembly GCA_023362775.1 of Charina bottae. NCBI lineage: Eukaryota > Metazoa > Chordata > Lepidosauria > Squamata > Charinaidae > Charina > Charina bottae. The sequence continues at coordinate 6,040,112 of JALMGJ010000018.1, forward strand.
GACTATGATGATTTTTATTTAGACCGCAAGTGGCATATTCTATGAAAAGAGCATGTTTTGTGTTTGACTTACATTTTTATAATCATAGTAAAATACGTTGCAATGCCTTTCATTTACTTCTAGCATTCTGCAACTAAGTAAGTGCTGCCTGCCCTTGCTTACATTCGGCCTTTGCTATCTGTCTTCTGCAGATATGATTATAATGGTCACGCTCCTTCATTTTCTCCCATGTTTTTGGAGTCTTTGTAGTAGTTTTTGTAGTTCATTTATGCTGCAAGACTGTTTAATTCTAACAATCTGACCAATATTTTGGTAGGCTACCCTCTTCATTCAGCATCACAGAAAACAGCCTCTTCAACAATCAATGTGGACTTTGATGCTGTATTTGGTGGCAAATCAACTGTAAATGATTTTGGAACTACAGCAGGTGACTGGTTTTTTTTTTTTTTGGTTTTTTTTTGCTCGTGTCTTTTTTTAAGCCAGTTATCTGTAACTGTTTAGCTTTATGCTTCTCTAAATAAGGTATTTTTAAATACAATTCTTTATTACGGTCACAGACCAGAATTATAAATGCAGTACATTAAAATACAAAAGGTATTTTTTAAAAAAGCCTTGCTGGAAGAGTCACATCCTCATCAGCAAGAGGTAAACGTGGGATCCATCCATTATATCACTGTTTCTCAACCTTGGCAGCTTGAAGATGTGTGGACTCCCAGAATTCCCCAGCCAGCATGCTGGGGGGACATCTTCAAGCTGCCACAGTTGAGAAACGCTGCACTATATATTTCTTAATAGAGTGCTTGCATGTGGGGGGAGAAGGGAAGGGAGAGGAGGGGGTTACATTACCTAAATAATGACTCGTTGACTATTAATATCTCCATCTTGTATCTTGATAGCGATTCTCTGTAAAAATGTAAACACTACTTAATTATGGCTTATGGGACTGTTTCAGAATTAAAAGCTGTGCTGGGACGATCCTATCTTGGTTTGTTAAGCTGAGATGTGAATGAACCTTGTCTGCTTTCACACGGCCATTTCATGTCAAAGAGAAAAAGTCAGGAAGTCACCATTAGCCCTTTTAAATCATGGTGTCATACCCTGTCTTTGGAAGCCACAAACTAGATTCAGACTTAACACGAAGTGGTATTTAACTTTATTTTTGTGGCTTGTGCCCTTGCTTGTAAAAAGGAAAGATCGGAATTTCCACATACGGAAGAACGAGACTTGGTGGTATTTTATAATCTTAGGAAACCAAGATAAAATTGCCTGTGCATGGCCCTAGCTCTTAATGTGTTACCCTTAATTTTCAGATGATGTATTACAGCCAACAGTAGCTGCACAAAATCAGAGAGGAAATATAATTGGGCAGCAAAGTGGGAAGATTTTGGCCAATGACCTTGACTCCTCACTTGCTAATCTTGTAGGAAGTAAGTACAAGACTTTTTTTTAATGTAATTCCATGATTTTTATATAAAGGAATCCTCATTTTTAATTAAATTGTTTTGATGTGTTTTCTTTCAGACCTTGGATTTGGAGGGACACCACCCAAAAAGTAAGAACACATTCATATTTTTATCTCAAAATAATTGCTTGTATATTGATAAACAGCTCTTAAATTTAAATTGATGTTTCTAAGCTGGCTTTCCACAATCTGATCCACTCTAGCAGAGCAATTATTATAGGAAGTCAGCAGTTGAAGAAGATTGCTACATTACATTGAAACAGAAACATTGTAATATTTCAAGTTAGTAAATAATACAGATTGAGATCCAAAGTAATACTTAAGTGAATAGCACACAGTCATCTGCATGCTAGCAAGTTTCTGTTCTAGTAGTTCATCCAGATCTCATAATCAGAAAGTTACTCAGTTGAATAGCATTGTTTGAATAATGAAAATGAAAAGTTTGTAATTTTTTTTGCTATTCTACCAATCCCTTTTAACCTTGAGAAAAAAATATTACATTCAAAGATTAACACAGTAAGGCCTCGATTTAATGGTTTTTGATTTAGCAGACTTCAAACACAGCAGAAAAAATCTGTCCATGTACTACATGGTTCCGCTCATGTGTAAAATTCTATTTTACACATGCATAAATATACAAAGTATATTAAATATGCATGCTTAATGGACATTTGCATTTAGCAGTCCTCCCCCATTAGTCTGTTAAAATGAGAAAATATAATTTTGTTTGTCCAACATAATCTTTGTTTAAAAACAAGTTACATGTAACGATTCTTAATCTTAGTGTAAGAAGACACCCACCTTCTTAAACATTTAATACATCTTCTGAGGCCTGCTTCACAGATAAGATGGCCATCAAGAAGACAAAAGATGCCTTTCTATTGGGGAGTTCCCACTTTAGTGAAAAGTGTAAGCATGCCCATCTTCAAAGTGTCCAAGTTGTTGAGCTGATTGTGATCTCAGCCACTGCTGAATCTCTGAAATTCATAAGACGCTTGGCTCCCTATCTTGCCAGGCTTGCAGAAGTAAGCATTTTGGAGGATGCAGTTAATCTTTTTAAAGCCCAGGGCATGAAATGTGATAAAAATGGCAATTAAAAGAAATATAGTCATTAACACAGAGTGGACAAATTTTGACTGACCTTGATGCCCCCCCCCCCCCTTGAAAGCCACAGTGTGTAGGGCAATGATGCAAAGTAGTAGGGCCCTGGGGTAAGTTAAATCATAGTAAAATATCCTCCAACCAACTCCTTTCAAAGCAAAATTTATATTGAAAGAAACACCACTTTTTAACACTTGTTTTAGATAGAAGATCATTCTGAGGAATTTTAGTAGTCGTTCAGAGATCTTTGTGGCTTCCTCCTAATTTTAACGATCAGTGTATTGCAGAACCCCTTGTAGGTTGCTGTGTGAAACTGCTTTGCTGTGCAATTCGCTTTAGATCTGATATGCAGTGGAATCAGCCTACGGAGAAGAAACTTACTGGGGGAAACAACTGGCAAGCAAAAACGAGCACCTCAACTACGTGGAACACTGTTCCTGTACCTCCTGCTCCACAGATGGTAGCAACTTATATTTAAATATCTTACCTTTTACCTTTTATTTTTAAAATGTGATGTTTGCCTTTCCCCTTGATTTCATAATCTTCTAACCATTGCAATTATGAGTTTGCAATTAGGGTGCTGATGTGAAATGATAGAACGCTCCTGACAACTACATAGACAAATCCCTGCAGTTTTCTAGGCAACTTTGGGTCTTTTTGGTGCCTTCGAGTCAGTCTAGTGGTTAAGGCACCAGGCTAGAAACCGGGAGACTGTGAGTTCTAGTCCCGCCTTGGGCCAGTCACACTCTCTCAGCCCTAGGAAGGAGGCAAGGGCAAACCACTTCTGAAATCTTGCCAAGAAAATTGCAGGGACTAGACTATTCCAGGCAGTTGCCAGGAGTCAACACTGAGACAAAGGCACCAACCCCCCCCCAAGTTTTCATTAAGCCACATTTCTTTATATCTCAGTAAGCATATAGCTTTGTCTTTGTTAGACTGAAGGGGCGTGGTGGCTCAGCGGATAAGACGCCAGGCTTGTGATCAGAAGATCGCAAGTTTGGAGGTTCGAATCCCTAGCTCCGCGTGACGGAGTGAGCTCCCGCACTCGCCCCAGCTCTTGCCAACCTAGCAACTCGAAAGCATGCAAATGCAAGTAGATGAATGGGTACCACTTCGGTGGGTAGGTAACAGCGTTCCACGTGCGTCATGCCAGCCACACGACTGTGGAAGCGTCTTCGGACAGCGCTGGCTCTTCGGCCAAGAAACGGAGATGAGCACTGGCCCCTAGAGTCAGACACAACTGCACAAATGTGCAGGGGGAACCTTTACCTTTTTTCCTTGTTAGACTGAATCTCAAAACACTTTGCCTTCTTTAATAATAATAATTTATTAAACCGCCCAACTCTGAACAACTCTGGGTAGCTCACAACTGTTAAAGAAACTACAGTAAAATCAATATATCATTAAATAATAAAGATAAAAGATGGCAAGCACGATGAAGCAAAGGATCTCACTCTCCCTCGCTGAAGATGTGGTTGAAGAGCCAGGTGTTCCTGCCTCTTCTAAACAGCAGTAGTAGGGATTTTCTTGCAAAAATCACTCAAGTTTCAGTATCTTGCCATTTCCAATAATTTTCTGTCCTCAATCTTTTTTGCTATGCTCAAGTGGGGTTCCTTTTCCCGGCTGTGTAAATTTTATTATGCTATGAGCTCCCACTTCAAGTCGATCTTGACCCCTGGCAACTATGTAGACAAGTCCCTGCAGTTTTCTAGGCAACATTTTCAGACTTACTTACTTACTTACTTACTTACTTACTTACTTACTTTATTTATTCGATTTCTCACCGCCCAACTCCCTCAAGGGACTCTGGGTGGTTTACAAATCATCAAAATCACGAATATTAAACATTAAAACATTAAAATAACCATTTAAAATACCATAAATATAATAAAATTAAAATGGCGATGTGTTCTTTCAACCTTGGAAGGGCTATTGGGCTATCGTACTATATTAGCCATCCCCAAGGGTTTCCGCTCTTCTTTCCGCCCCAGGCCTGTTGGCAAAGCCAAGTTTTAAGTTGTTTCCTGAAGCCCAGGAGCGAGGTGGACTGTCTTAACTCTGGTGGAAGGATATTCCACAGGGCAGGCGCTACTGCAGAGAAGGCACGCTTCCGTGACCCCGTGAGATGGAATTCTTTAACTGATGGGGTCCGTAGCATGCCCTCCCTGCATGACCGGATGGGATGGGCTGATGTGATGGGGATAAGACGGTCCCTTAGGTAACCTGGTCCCATGCCATGAAGGGCTTTAAAGGTCATAACCAACACCTTGAATTGTACCTGGAAGCAGACTGGAACCCAGTGCAGCTCACATAATAATGGTGTCACATGAGTCCGATATGGGACTTCTAAGATGGTTCGCGCGGCCGCATTCTCGATCAGCTGGAGCTTCTGGATACTCTTCAAGGGTAGCCCCATGTAGAGCGCATTACAGTAGTCTATATGTGAGATAACCAGGGCATGAGTGACTGTTCGAAGGGCCTCTCACTCCAGGAAAGGTCGCAACTGGCGCACAACACGAAGTTGTGCAGAGGCCCTCCTGGCCACGACTGCCACCTGCTCTTTGAGCAGGAGTCGTGAGTCCAGGAGGACCCCCAAGTTACGGGGGTTTGCCTGTAACCCCCAAGTTACGGGGGTTTGCTTTGCCATTGCCTTCTTCCTAGGGCTGGGAGAGAGTGACGGGCCTAAAGACACCCAGTTAGCTTTTATGCCTAAAGCAGGATTAGAACTTTTGAGTCTCTCCACTCTTACTCCAGCACCTTAACTATTAGACCAAACTGGCTCTCGTTAGCTTTTTACTACTCTGCGAAATATGATGTCTTTTAAATGGTTTGTTTGGTGTTTTCAAAAAAGGTAGTAGTCAAATGTTACATGCAGATCCTTTTTCTTCTTTCATCAAAGGTACCTGCTCCAGTAACCTACCCAGTAAATACACCTCAAGTGCCTGTGTATGGAATGGTAAGTTATTCTGGGTTGATAGGTTTATCTCTCTATGGTAGAGATACTCTGTTTTTAATTTCATATAGCTTCAGTATTGATTTACTTCATCAAGGTTGAGAAGGTTCAGCAGCACTACAGTAGACCAGCTTTCCCCAATTGTGTTGGGAAAGCAGTTTTTAGAATCCCTCTGTTGCAAGCCCAGTACATCTGGAGCAGGGGTCCCCAACCCCCGGGCCACGGACCGGTAGCAGTCTGTGGCCTGTTAGGAACCAGGCCGCACAGCAGGAGGTGAGCGGTGGGCGAACGAGCGAAGCTTCATCTGTATTTACAGCCGCTCCCCATCGCTCGCATTACCGCCTGAGCTCCGCCTCCTGTCAGATCAGCGGCGGCATTAGATTCTCATAGGAGCGCGAACCCTACTGTAAACTGCGCAGGCGAGGGATCTAGGCTGCACGCTCCTTATGAGAAGTCAGAATCTGACAATTATTTCATTATATATTACAATGTAATAATAATAGAAATAAAGTGCACAATAAATGTAATGCGCTTGAATATCCCAAAACCATCCACCACCACCACCACCACCCCCGGTCCGTGGAAAAATTGTCTTCCACGAAACCGGTCCCTGGTGCCAAAAAGGTTGGGGACCGCTGAGAGGATGTCCAGATGGGGAAGCCTTCACACCCTTGCTCAAGCAGTTCCATCCTGACCCCAACCAGATTTGAATCAAGGTGCGACGTAAAATGCTACCCCTCATTCCACTACAGTATCATAGAGAGAATCTTCTGTAGAATCTTCTGGAGTAGGCAGCCATAACAAATCAAATACATTAAATTTTAAATTAAATTCTTTTTTACTGTGGATCTCCCCACCCCACAGACTTTAATATCAGTGATTTTCTAGGCTTAACATGTTCTGCATTGCATAGCATCTGCTTACTCAGGAAGTTCATGCAAGAGCCACGATTTTTATATTAAGCACATGCCATATTTGGACAATAAATTGGCATACGAGGAAATTAACATACCTTATGTGCTAGGATTTTTCTCCTTTATGCAATAATGTCAGGGCTGTGCACATTTCAAACCTTATTCAGAAGACAGGCTTGGGGCCTCGCATAAGGGCAGCATCATTCCTCAATGAGAAGCAAGAAATAATAAATGCTCCCTGTCCATCCCATAATGATCCAAACAAAGCCAATGAGTAAAGCTCAGGGTGGCACAGAATTTTGAGCATGTAAATAACTGGACGGGGCCCAACATTGCTGAGCCGTGTTGACTGCTTGTCAGTCCCGGGTGAACCCTAGGTATATAGAATTATTTGTTTGTTTATTTGTTTGACTTGTATGGGCACCCATCTCAACAAGTGACTCTGGGCAGCAAACAGTCTTCAAGTAAACTAAAAACAAATCCCATCACAAATACAAAGATTAAAATCCTCAGCAGCCGAGGAAGATATCCCAGTTGACCGTTGCTAGCCTGTCCAGGAGACTGGACACATCGCGGGCTCAGGGCCCCAGGGGGGCCTTGCCAGGAGGGTTGGGGCCATCCTATTCTCTGGAGGGAGAGTGCTGTCCGTGTATGGCAGAAAAGACATGCCTCCTGGGCACCGCCAACCAGCATTCCTTGGCCAACAGAACCCAGAGCATGCCCATCCTGCCGGGCTGGACCGGACGGGTAGAAAGAACTGGGAAAAGACGGTCCCCAAGCCATGAAGGTCTTTGAAGGTGACAGCCGGCACCTTGAATTGCACCCGGAAGCATACTGACAACCGGTGCGGGTCATGGAGTAGTGGTGTTACATGTGCTGAGTAACCAGCGCCGTTTTCTACCCATGCAGCTGCATTATGCACCAGCTGAAGCCTCCGAATGCTGTTCAAGGGCATTATGGGATGCAGACAACCCAGCTAAATAATTCTGGGTGTTTAGGAGGACTCAGCCAGGACTGACAGGCTATACCCCCGATCAAATTTTGCAAAAAAAACTTGCTCACTAAAATACAATTTTGATTCTACCTTGTTAGACTCAGAGAAGGGAAATGAACCTATTAAATGTAATACCTGCTAGAGTTTGGCACCTCTGTCCTTAGGACAGCTGGTAAGAAGAGCTGCTAATTTTTTTCATGTGCAGTGATGGCCTGCTAAGGGTGCCATCTTTAGTAAATGCCAATGTAGCATCTGTTCCAGTAGTTGTCCATCCAAAGATGGTCCTTCCTTTGGAAATCCTCATGGTCTCTCCGGAATGGAAGACTATGCCGTACACCCTTGGTTGGCTCGCATTTGCAACTGCAGGGAATGAATGACATTGTGACCTTGGGGAGGTGAGTTATTTTCAAGCTGGGAGAGCAGCGAGTGGCTTTATTCATTCTTCTTTCTATATCCAGGTACCTACTCAGATTGGAACTGCCCCTATTATGGCACCTCAGCCTATGATTTATACCCAGACAGGTCTAAGGCCAAACAATCCTTTTGCACCTATCTCCGGAACACAGGTTTGTTTTTTCCTGGAAGAGAATGTGAACGTTAAAATGCTTTGCCTGCTGGTATCTTGCCACAATCCCCTCCAGTGTTTTGCTGAATTGGTCCTTAGCTCATTCTTTTGCTTACATTCAAATTTTTGGAAAGACTTTAAATATTCTTGTTAGCGCTTTGGGCATAATCGACCCTTGCCATTATTACTTATAGAGAGAGATTTATTTTATTTACTGGTGCCCATAGGCTGCTACAGACTCTGAGCAGTTTATAAAACCCTCTCCATGAAGACGATTAAAAAACAATACAGCAGTACAATTACAGTCATAATAAACTTTGCGCCAAAGGAATAAACGAACATCAGAGACATATTGTAGTAGGGGGCATTGCACTGCATAGTAATTCCACACCCAAGGCCTTTTAGGGTAGCTGAGTTTTAACAGAGAGGGAAATAGTCTGATCTTGGGCATGCTGCTCCAAGGAATTAGGATCATATTTTTTCCGTGTTTCATGTACCATCTTAGCATTCGTTTTGATGTAAGTGAACCTATTTTCAGGTTACGTATTAAAATGGAGCATGGGTTTTTCAAGGAAAGAGTAATCTTTTGAGCAAGGAGCATATATTTCCAGGTTAATCAAATCATCTTCAAATTAGACTCTGTTTTGAACGTCTTGCTCAGGAGATCTAATTAAACTTCTTGCTAAAAATTAAGGGCTTCCTCCAGAAAAACCAATTTCATGACCTTAAGCCAGATTCCCATACCAACATAATCCACATGGTACATTCAAAATCAAGTGTGAGAGAGATCCTTGCTTTATAAACAGTTTGAAATTGTAAAATCCAGAAGACAGTCATGTTGGCAGGACCACAGAGAAGTGGGGTGAGAAAGAGAGAGACATGGACTGCGAAAAGGTGTTTGTGAGAGAATACGTGCAAATTTGGGGTAGTTAGGAAGCAGCTAACTGTAACCGCTGCCCGGTCAAGATCAAGAGGAAATCTTGTGGGACCACAGTGAAAAATAAAAAGTGAGACTCCATGTAAGGGAGACTAGGAACAGAGCTCCAGGCATAAAGAGCATCAAGGGGTGGTGGTAAATTTGTTTGAGAATAGGCAGTGTTAGGGCATTGCATGAGATTATGAGTGGCTTTATAAAAGCAGTGCATAGAAGAGGAAAAAGATACAGACAAGATCCTAAGATCCCAGGAGAAACCTAGCAGAGAGAGAGAAAAACAATAACAACTGAAAGATTTCTCTCCTGCCTTTCACGAAGTAGAGAGATCAAACAAACGATAGGCAGAAGCCAGGTTCTAGCTGGTTTGCTGCTACACAGTGCAGATTGGGTTGAGTTGGGTGAGGACCTGAAAGAAAACAAGTAGAGATGGTAGGAATGAACACAACACTTCCAAGGGCTGGGAAGCAAAAAATGGAAAGGGAGGCACGTGGCTAGTAATAGGAGCAGAATGACAAGGCGGAAGTTAGAGGTGAACAATAGAAGAAGGTATTGGGGGGTGATAGATCTTGAAGCCGGCCTACAGGCTTGTTTTTCAAGACTCGGCAGGTGAATGCTTCCCTCACCCCCACCCCCCTTTGGCTTAGGGGAGGTTTTCAGGATGAATCAAATACATTTATGAAAGCATCCATTTAAATTTAAAAGGTGGTTAGGGCCTTTTTCAGCAGCATGTATATCATCAGCTGGTTGTGCAAGGGCACAAGAAGTTAATCATTTGCTTCTCTCATTTAACTCAACTCTCTGATTTTCTGAAACTCCTGAGTAGCTTGAATACATTTGTTAATCGCTTTAATTTGGCTTTGTTTCTTATGTTACAGATTCAGTTTATGTAGATCTGCCAAAACAGAAAGACTCTTTGACAACCAAATATTGGTAGAAAGAAGATGACACTTTCAGACTGCAGCCTTTGCCAGAGCTCGTACTTGCTCCGCATATACTATAAAATTACTTTTAATTGCTGTGCTTTAGAGATTCTTTTTATAACAGTCCCTACGGTCTGAAATCATGTTTGGGTTTGGATGGGGTTAAGACTGTTTTCCAGGAGAAGTTGACGTATTTTGAAGCTAAAGGTCATCCAGGTTCAAAAAGAATATCCTACCTTTTTGCTTTTAAAGACAAGCTTGCTTAGGAATCCTTAGAAGGATTTCCTCTTAATTGTGGGCCTGTAATAAGCAAGTGGACAGCCTCATACTTCTATTTATTTTCTCCCTGAACTCAGCGGCTGATGTAATCATGGGCACTACAGAGCAAAGTTGAGCAATAAGCCTTTTACCTACTCGGAAGGAGTACCAGAAACAACAAGTAATCCGACAGGAGTAAATCCTGCATTATGAGAAAAGCTGGTATCTTGGGAAACCAGGCTGTTTTTCCTCACATTTGGCTAGCTTCTTCTAATCCATGGATTTTATACTGTGAGTTTTCAAACGCTGTGAATCAACTTTAATTAAATTGGCCATTAACGTTAATTTAATTGGCCATTAATGGAAAACTAGTTAATTGGCATTAAAGCAGAGGGCTGCTTGGTCAAGCAGCAGAGCTACACTTGGGCCTGGGGGAGCAGGGAAATAGTGTGTTACAGAGCAATGTGTGCGGTTCGGGTGTGAATGGCAGCAGCTGCAATACCTTACACAGGTAGTAGCACTGTTTATGACTCTGGCGAGAGTTGCCTTCTATCCTGGGAAAAACAGTAAACGGTCAGCCAGAGCCGTACGTCTGGGAGGCAGCTTGCCTTCCAAGGGGCATCAGCCTTTTTCTTTGTGGTTCATCACGTGCCGTGATGCACTTTAAGAACCGGAAAGGTGTATTTCTGAATGCTCCATCCATGGTGTAGCCCAGTTTTTGTCGAGGAGGGGGCAAAGGAAAAAGTGCCCGTAACTAGGTAAGGTAACATTTTTTTAAGGGAAAGAAGTGTAAATATGTGTAAAACTTTCAGGACAGAATTTCTCCAGAATTGCAGGATTTTTTTCCCCTTCTTTTTCTTTGTAACACATTCAAAATACGAGTATTTACTGCTTAAAGACATACAGCTCAAAATTTCTTTTGTATTGGAAAGCTCAAACGATTATCCCTGAAAATATGTGAGATGTTATTGCAGTTTAACGGAGTGTATACAATGGGATAATACAGCCTGACGGTCCACGATTTTCAACTCTCCTCCAAAAGTTGTGGTGACGGTAGTGATAATAACAGTAGTAATGATACATTAAACAGTACTATGGGATTTGACACAGCTTGTTCAGGATGTATTATCAGGGGAAACTGCAAGAAATTTGGATTTAAAATCCCTTTTTAAAGTCAAAGAAGAGTTCTAAGTAATGGAAGAGTTGATTCCTTTATATCACTGCCATGCTTCTGGTGTTGAGCCCCGTTACTACAGCAATAACAGGAGGAAGGGTATAAAGTAATGCTAGCGTGCACGGCTCTTCTTCCATAAAGTTTGCCCCCTTTTTGTCAGATAATCTTAAGATATGGCATTTGACCTTGCTCTTTCAAGCATTTGCCAAATTGTGGGTTTTGTTCCTAGGAAAGGGATTTAACAGCAACTACAACGGGAAACCATTTCTGCAGATCAGAATGTCAAATTCAGCCATTTTTTCCTCTATATGTGTCTTTTGTGTTGGTTAATATTGTGCCAAGAATGTAAAAAAAATGCCTGCTTCAAAAAGGATATAATTGTTTTGTCAAGCTAAACATGATTTTTTAAAGAAAAGAATCCTTTTTTTACATACGTGTTTGCAATTTGTAACCACTAACTTTGTATGGATTAAATGTGCAAGTGGAAAAAATGTTTTAGACCAAATCTTCGACATGTACTGGCAAAGACGTAAACTGGATGCATGTAATTAAATGTGGAAAGTGAATTTTCAAGGGCTTTTGGCTTTAATGTATTCTCCAGGTTTGCCCCAAACCAGTATTTATTGTGGCCCTATATAAGCTGGAGCAGTTTATTTGTGGGGCTTGTTTGAATTGATATTTTCATGCATTAATTTAACTAATCCTCATTTAGGATTGTATAATCTTGCTTCCCACCAATTTTCACTCTTTCAATCCAGTTTAGACCAGCACATGTCTTTTAAATAACATAGGTTTTGTAATAAATTAGAAATATTTTATCACAGACATTGTGACCACATGAAGTTTAACACCGTAATATAAGCAGCAAGCTTTTTAACCCCCAGAGATTATTTTCTAATCATTGAGTTTTAGCTATGTTTAATTTATTACATTTACTGGCTGCAATCTTACAGCAGGGAACATCTTGTAATATCCATCTCATCAAAGAGAGAGCAGCTTCAACTCTCCAGATGAAAGTATGTTCTTATGTTATTGCTTGATACAATATTATATACTAATTATTGATTTTATTGTAATTATAATTCATAATAATAACCACAATGTTCCCAACATATTGATGTATAAAATTTCTAATATTTACACATTCTTCCTTCTATTTAATGTCCAGTACAGTCCATAAAAATAGACTTTAACTTCTCTGTAGCTTAAGTTATTTGCAGCTCAGCCATTCTGAACATGCACAACTTTCTGTGCCTGCAGAATCTTTAACCAGTTCACACACAGCCAATAAGAACCTCTTTCTCAGAAGGTACACGTAAGATTGTATTCTCCTTACACCTTTCAACAGTGAACTTCTAAATAAACATGATTTCCAGTTGATCCTGGGAATAACACTGTTCGTAAGCTGCAGTTGATAACATGATGGTGTGTTTTTACGCATTTGAATGGTGTGATTTCTATCAGGATTTCATCCCATCTTTAACAGGTTTAATTTGAGGCTTCTATTTTTATCATATCCACGTACTGGATGTGATCTATTTTAGCTGTTTGTAGACAGTAAGCAATTTTGCTTTTATTCAGTCAAGTGGTGGTTTCTGAACCACAGCGATCCCTAGTTGTGTATCAACTGTAAATATTAGCATTGAAATTGGAAGTAATCTCTAGTATGTACAGTAGTTCTCTGGGTGATGTTTAAATAATATTGCTTAGTTACCAGACCTTTAATTAGACAAGGTGGGAGCTGTCTGTATCTCCTGACCAGCCACTGTGTCCTGGGATTCCCCCCATCAAGCTGACACAAAAGAGGACAGTGGAGAAAGTGGCACAGGGCACAACAGTCTTGCTGGTAGTGCTTGTGACTGAACTGAATCGCTGACTCTCCAGGAAAGGATTTGCATCAGTAGAGCAGTTTGGCAAAAGTACCCCTGCACTGAAAAATGGGAACCTTCCCGTCTTCCTGAAGGTGGGTGCAGCATTGCAATTCCTTGCTGCAAGATTGCAAGATCTTTAAAAAAAAAAAAAAGACAGTAGACCTGGGTAAGTGGTCTGTGTTAATTTTATTGGAAGTGTTTTTGGACCTGCTGCAGTTGGAATTTCCTGTCGTCATGCCAGAAATTACCATTGTACAGGCAACTGTACCATTTTCAACTTCCAGTTGGCTAAAGGTTGTTTACAGTGATATTAGTGTTATAGTTGAATGGTCTTGACATGTTGGACAGTAAGTGTATATGTTGTGCATACTTAACGGTCCCCTCTCCCTGATTTTATATATTTATTTATAGATTGAGGTGAACTTCATAGAACGTTATCAGCTGTATCCCAGCTAAATCCAGGGATGCTCTAGTCTAAGATTTAAGCACATGAACTAAGACTGTAACATACCTGACGTGATATGCATTAGGTTATTATTAGGGCTGTATAGGCCTTCAGAAACAATTCCCAAAAGGTGCTTTGGAGTGTGTGGGAGTGCAAATGCAACACCTGGCTGCAACTCTGTAGAGCAGTTGTGTCTGCAGGGTTGTGTGACGGCTCTCTGCTCATGGTCCCAGGAAAAGGCGCTGCTGCTTTAAAGAGGTGCCAGTAAGTGCCATCTTTGTGTTCCTGTGTGCTCCACAGCACTGCAAGATATAAAAGTAAATACACAAATAAAAATTTAAGGAGAAAAATCATGTTCAAAGTTGGCATCTGCTGATCCGGTGTTGAACACTTCCTTGTAAATACACTGACGATACTAAAGAAGAGTAATGCCATTTCTATTTCATGAATGTAATATTTCATCCATCGACACTTTGATTGCAAATGCTTCTAGTTCTTGAATGTTTGCTATTAGAGAGATGATGTTTCCTTTTATAATGTTCCTCTTAGACCAGTGGTGAATTTTTTAAGCTTTCCGTTTTTAAAAAAAATAAACCCAAAATAAGATGAATTTACCTAACCGTTTTATGCCACCCATTATCACTGTTCTAACAATGTAGTTAAATATTACTGGGAAATTGGTGCACTTAAGTTCAGCAGGATTTATTTCCAAGTAATCTCGGTCTGAAATGGGCATGTCCTGGGTTTAGCTGTCAGTACTGCTTTTATGCTTTGCCAAAATTAGGATAGTAGAACAAGATGAATTTCTGCAGATATTCAGAGATAACATTTATCAAAAGAAAAGGAGTTCTGCATGTTGCACATACATACACTAAGAAGGCCTTGTATGTCGACATCATCTTCTGTTTCCCCCTTAACAATACTCACCTAGGGATTTGGGTTTTGTGTTTTCGAAGAGAAGCAGGATGAGTCTGAAGATGGCGAGACGCCTGTTTGGCGCAGCAGCTCCAGGCAGAGCTGTCAGAGAGGCGGACAGTGAGACTGCTGCGAGATTCTAGTAGAAAATGCTCTTGGGCACTCCAGCGTGTTATTCAAGGGCCACGTGCAGCGGCAGCATCTCTCTGTCCTCCATAGGGTGCAGGGTGTGTAGGGGGAGTCTTACGTCCAATCTTAAAGAGCATCCAAAAGTGCGGTGAGCTAATGCGCTCTTCTGCCTCCCCATGGGCCACCTTCTAAGTACCTCTTCCCACCCCCCACAGTTGTTCTCCGACACTAGAGGTGAACTTGTTGCAGAGAAGTGCACCCCAGCTGGTGAGCTGCCCAGTGCTACCCTTTTGGAACAGAGTCCTGTGTGTTTCCTGATCGGCGTGCAGCATGTTGGCGTCCCTGTCAAACTGCACTTCCCATCCCAATGTGGCTGGCTGCCACTGTTCTGCCTAGCTGCCCCCCCCCCAAAAGGGGGGGGGAGCTAGATGGCCATACTTGAAAAAGTCTGTTCTAAATTTAAGATTCCTTTTTCTAAATACACATTTTACAAAGAACAATAAATATTTTTAGTCCTCTGTATATAGTAAGAAGAAGTACCATTTTTTAAAGGCAAGAATATTTTGGGGGGGGGGGGGAAATGTTATCTTTGACTTTAAAATTGAATACAGGGTGTACAGGATCTGGTTTTGGTTTGCTTTTTTGGTTTGTTTTGCTCTTTTTTCTTCTTTGATGTGTGGTTTGGGGAAGTTGGGGTATCAGTTTTTGAGTAGAATGCACTGTGGATCAGTGCTTTTATTTGTACAGGAAAGGGAATCCTTTTTTCTCAAGTAGCCTACATTTTGAGGATAACACTGAAATGCTCTGTGTACTGCTCACTTACTTCCATTCTAAAGATTATATTTTTGAGTAAGGGAAATTGTACATGTTTTCACGGCAGTTGCTAGAAAACGCTTAGAAATAGAAAGGTTGCTTTTGACTCTGATGTACTTTGACTTCTTGATTGTCAGGTACCGATTCAAAAATGTATTGTGTCACTCATTTTCTCTATTGCTGTCTGATGCTCATTTTAAATATTGTAATAACTGGTGCAGTCTCTCTTTTCCCTTTGTCCTAGCCTTTCCCAGATGTTTCTTTAGTAGTCCCCAAAACTGATCAATCTTGGGATGTAATTGTATTCCTGTATCAAACAGTTGTAGGATTAGAGGGGGAGAAAGCTGCTGAATGTCTCCGCCTTTTTCTTCTAATTGGCACTTTCATTGTAGTATTAACTGAATCTCCCCCTCCTTGTTCTGGATAGAGAGGCTACCTGTTTGCAGGATGAGTCTTTTAAAATTATTTTATACCTGTATTCATAGTTGGGCAGAATTAATCATCGATGACATTTGAAGCCTTTCCTGAAGGGACAATTGAAATTAGATGATGACTCTGAACTATAAACCATATTACAATTTTGTACTCGGATTTCTTTTTTCACTGCGTCTTTTTCTGTCTTGCTGTAAAAGCCATAGAAGGCTTGCAGTTTAGCCAGGCTTTAAAGCAGATTTTAGGCCATGTATAGAGTTGGGCCCAGACTAAAGTAGTGGCACTTGAACCCTGCTGGAGAATGTTGCGACGTGATTCCCATTTAAATAAGTAGGAATGAAGTGAAAGTAGCTTAGTCTTCATCTAGCTCGCCATGCTGAATGAGTGGGGCGCACAAGCCCATCAGCAAGCTTGCCGTGGGCAGCCTTTGAATATCCTTCAAGATGATGCTACTTCCCAGCTTCCTTTACCGTTATTCATATTGATGGGGGCTGCTGGGAGCTACG
Organism: Charina bottae; assembly: GCA_023362775.1. Taxonomy (NCBI): domain Eukaryota; kingdom Metazoa; phylum Chordata; class Lepidosauria; order Squamata; family Charinaidae; genus Charina; species Charina bottae. Next base: position 6,056,498 of record JALMGJ010000018.1, read on the forward strand.
GTTGAGCAAGATCTGAGGATCCCCACCTCAGGTACGCTGTTCAATTTTCAAGTGGGGAGGCAGGGGCAGGTTCAGCCTTTGCTGTGGCTATATCCGGCAGTTGACATTGTGTGCTTGAGCTGCTCTATCTAGAGCAGGGTTTCTCAACCAGGGTTCCGTGGCACCCTAGGGTTCTGCGAGAGGTCACTAGGGGTTCCCTGGGACATCACGATTTATTTAAAAATTATTTCAAATTTGGGCAACTTCACATTAAAGAGGTAAGCTTCATTATTTTTAGTTGAAGAACACTGTTCATGCATGTATACAGGCCTACCCATGAAACAAATATAATTTTGTAACTTCTGCCCTATGTTTGAGCCTGAATGTGCAGGGGTTCCCCGAGGCCTGAAAAATATTTCAAGGGTTCCTCCTGGGTCAAAAGGTTGAGAAAGGCTGGTCTAGTGGCTTGTTCAGAGGTCAACAGATGCTAGATTGCTAGATGCTTAATTGGCAGAATTGTAAGGCCAAATGAGATGATAAAGGTCACGTTTTCTGTTTTCATTTTTTAAAGAGTTGTCAGGTAGAGCAGGGCCTGGATTAAGATTCTGACACGCAGGTGGGAGGGTAAGAAAATTTTATTCCGTGCCAAAAGGTGAAGACCCCTTGAGTCATGCTTAGCTCCTGGAGATTACCTGGAGATGTCCATGCAGCTTTTTTGGCAGCGTTATGGAAGTGGTTTGTCGCTGTCTAATCTGGGGTTTGCTTGCTTGTTTTTTTAACTTCCTATCTAGTCTACAGCCTGAGGGTTTCTGGTTGATTTCCATCCAAATACTAATTAGGTCTGGCCTTGATTAGGTGTTTTTTTTTTTTAGTTTAGCTAAGATTGGCTAGGTATTGCATCTGCTGTGAAACACTGAAGTTTGCCAATAGCCTCAGAGGCTGCTTTTCTCCCTATACAAGAAGCAGCATTTAGGAAAGGGTTGCAGCTTTTTCTCCATACACTGTGGCCCTCAGTCCCCCCCCTTTTTTTTTTTGTTGAAGCACATAAAATGCAACTGCACATTTCTCACGGTGTCTAGTTTGTAGGGCTTTTTGGTCTTCGATGGAAGAGCTGCTTAACCAGCAAATCTGAGCTAAGTAAATCCCACAGCTGCAGCAGGTTGAGAACACATCCTGTGCTCGTCAATGGCCTGCCTGCCAAAGTAGAACCGACACAGCCCAGGAGAGAATTTCACTTGTCACATGCATCCAATATTGGTGGAAGCAGCAGGGTAAATGGTGGCAAACATTCAGTTGTCAGTGTTGTACCACTAATTCTACTTAACCTGTGAGCCAAATTCTACAAAGTGCGTTTCTGCACCACTAGCACAAGTACTTTGGTTGGGGCAAACCCTATTCTGGAATAAAGGTAATGGTACATTTTACTTAAAGCCTGCAGTTGCTTGAGGTCTCCTTGCCACCCCACAGCCATTGCCAATAGGAAGCCACTTATATTCAGAAAAGTATCCAGCTGTTGAATACAAATACTGTAGGTGGAAAGCCTTGTAAGATTTTTTTTTTTTGTTCTCTGAAATGCATATTTTAAAAATTAAAGGGCCAGCTGTAGTTGCCATATTACTTGGGTGGCAGATGACAAAAGTCTTTGAATGTTGTCTGAATATTACGTAGCCAAATAACAAAATGTTCAGCTATATAATAGAAACATAAGATTATTCACACAAATTTCTCTCATTCACTAACAAATTATTGTAAACTTCGTACAGTAGCTCTAGTGAAAACCACTTGAACCATTCAGTTGTAAATTGCAATTTACCAAGATTGATATTTGTATGTAGATCTTATTTGAAGTAATTGTAAGCCTATAATTAAATCCAAGTACAACTGAAATTCCAAGATGTTTCTGTGTCAATAAGGCATTATTGAAGGAATGTAGCCTTTATTTTGGGAATGCTTAATGAATTTCTGCAAAAATGTTTGTATTTTTTCATACTTGAAATGCTTTTCTAAGTTGACATTTTTGTTCAACGTTTGAAATATAATTAAGTAGATTGTGATTTTCTGTATCAACTTCTCAAAATATGTATTTTGCCCAGCTCATGTTACATTGCAAACAAGTTGGAGAATGCATCTAGCCATCAAAAACTTTTCAGTCCCCCCCCCTCCTCCTCCCCCTTCAATATTTTTCTGAAATATTTTGTTTGCCATGTTAACACTTTACAGATTCTGGCGCTAACTGGCTTGACAGCATATAAAACAAGGAAGTGGTTGAGACTGTTGTATAGACTCCGTTTTGTTAATGAAACAGGTTTTGGAAAATAAACTTTGGCACTAAGTGTTGTGGCTCTGTGTTTCCTATTCAGTCAATACAATTTTTAATTTCGCCCAGTTGAAATACTGGTTAGGCAGCTGCTACGGACCTGCAGGACTACAGCTATTGACCAGGAAGGCTTCTGAAAAACAGAAGAACCACCTTTCCTTAGAAGCTTCAATCTTGTGTCATTCCATTGTAAACCTGTAGCAGAAGAGACCATGCCTTATAGTCCAACTTCCTTAAATGGCTTCAAAGGAATGGGCAAACAGTAACTCCTTTGGGGCTTGAACTAGTTTTCAGAAAGTAATCTCTGAGCTCTTCTAGCATTAGCCTTTGCTAAGTTAGCTGGCCTGCAGTTTGTCCCATATGCCATCTTATGTGATGGGAGTCGTAGTCCAGCCAATCTACATGATGCCTCATTGAGGTAACCCGAAGGGCCTGGCCTGCGCGCCCAAGAAAGCAAATTCTGTCTCCCATCGTTGCATGGCATCCACGTGATGAAGGGCTTTCTGGAGCTCAATGTCTAAAATTGATTATGTGCCGTCAAGTCATTTTTGACTCCTAGCAACCACATAGATTTTCTTCACGATGATCTATCCTTAGCCTGGTTTTTCAGGTCTTCCAAGGGTGCCCCCACCTCTGCTTTAGCTGAATCCATCCCCCTTGCTGCAGGTCATCCTCTTTCCTTCCACCTTTCCCAGCATTAGAGCCTTTTCCAGAGAGCCGGTCTTCGAAATTAGAGGATGGGAAACAACTGGGAAAATAGATGAAGCAGAGATCCAAAAGAAGCAGACTGGTTATTTTAGATATACCCCTTTGGCCAAGGGTGAGTGTGTGTGTGTGGGGGGGGGGGGGTGTCACAGTAATTTGGGAACCAAAACTGTTGACAAGTGATGGTGCAAACTGAATAGTCACATGCCTTTGGGCAACAAAACGATTTTTTTTCCCTTGAGTTTTTTGGGGGAAAGGGGTTGACTTCATGTCTGTTTTGGGACTCCCGGTATGTTTTCCTCCGTTTCCCTCCACAACATTTTTGCAATGGTGTTTGGCAAATTTTGGCCCGTGGGCTTTGGGGCTACAAAAGATCTGGATTGCAGCAGGCATAAACGAACAAAGGGCTGCCCACGCCCTGGGGCGACGCGGGAAAGCCGAGTTCGGAACTTGTCCGCACTTTTCAACTGGGATTTGTGTATTTAGACTAGAGCGTCCCAAAATTCCTCTTCATAGAAGAGAGCTCCCCCGCGTCAGAGAAAAAGCAACCACGTCCACAGCAGGCAGACGCACGTGTGAAGGTCAGTGTATTTGTGGAGGATGTAAAGCGGATGCCAGGCCGCCCCGTATCGCTGCGACAGTCCAAGGAAGAAGAGAACGCGGAGGGTCCATTTCTGCAGTTACCAATCATTTGCTCCAAACTGGGATAGTAGCGGAGGGATGAACTGCAACCTGCTCTTCCCCGGCCGATGCGCTCCAGGGAGCTGCTGCGCCCTGAGCCAGGCGTGCAACTTCTCTCTTGCCATGAACCGGGCCACTCTGACTTGTCCAAGAAGCCGTCATCCAAGCAAACCAGGCTTCGCATTCACGGCCTGGCGGAGAAGCCCCATCCAGCAGCGGCCCCTCCCCAAAGAAAAATCCCTGGGGGCGGGCCCGTGCGCGCCCCCTTAGCCAATCGGAACGTTAGGACCCGCCTCGATTATGACACCCGGCACCGCCCCCTCGGCTCGCCTTTGGCCCCAGCGCGCATGCGGGCGCGGGCGTGACGGGCGCGCTCGCCGCGGTTGCCTTCCCTCCCCAAGATGGCGGCGGCCACCGGCGGCGAGGCGGTTTGTGGCGACGGCCCGGCGAACGCCACCGGCGGCGGCGGGGGCAAGAGGACGCACCTGGGCATCCCTGAGGCCATTTTCGTCGTAAGCGAGGGGGCGGGAAAGGGCTTGGCGAAGCGGCGGGGACGCGGGTGAAGGCGCGCGGCGGCGGCGGCGGCGGCGGCGGCACTCTAACCGCCCGCCCTCCTCTGCGCATGCGCGCTCCGTTTCTGTCAGGGGCAGTTGAAGCCTTCGGGCCCGCGCGGAGGCTCCACTCCGCCTGGGGTCGGTTAGGCTGCTTGGGAGCCGCCCTGTTCCTGGCAGGAAAGGGCCTTTCCCGAGCGCGTGCGGGTGATGACTCCCGCAGCTCTGGCTGGGGATTCTGGGCGCTGTAGTCCGTGGGAGCTGCTCAAGGGCGCCTGTTTGGGAAAGATCCTGTTTCTTGGGAAATAAGGGGTGGGGGGGTCATACACGGGTATACTGCCCTCGAACGTGGAGGCTCTATTCTGTTCAGAGCCGTCACGGTTAACAGCTTCCAGTAGATGAGCTGGCTCAAATTTTGCTTCTTGAGATCCAGGACATCTGCTGCACCAGGCACCTGGCCGGTCTCCTCCCAGTTTTTCCCATCATCTCCTGGGGGAGCATGAGCATCACCGGCAGGTAATGCTGGAAATAAATAATCTTCCTCCCCTGCAGAGGGTGAGGCTGTCAATGGCCCGGTAGTAGCGGCAGTCGAGAGCCAGTTGCAAGAGGTGGTCAAAGGCAGCAGGCTAGAAACCGGGAGACCTTGATTTCTAGTTCTGCCTTAGACACGAAGCCAGCTGGGTGACCTTGGGCCAGTCATTCTCCCTCGTCTCCAGGAGGAAGGCCATGGCAAAACACTTCCACAAATGTTGCCAAAAAAACTGCAGGGATTCGTCCACATAGGAGCCAAGATTGACTTGAAGGCAATGAAAGCCAGTTTGGTGTTAAGGCACCAGGCTAAAAACTGGGAGACCATGAGTTCTAATCCCACCTTAGGCATGAAGCCAGTTGGGGGACTTTGGGCCAGTCCCTCTCTCAGCCTTGGGAAGAATGTAGTGCAGTGTCTCTAAACCTTGGCAACTTTAAGATGTGTGGACTGGCTGGTTGGGGAATTTTGGGAGTTGAAGTCCACACATCTAAAATTGCCAAGGTTGAGAGATACTGAGGTAGTGTGACAAACAACAGCAAACCACTTCCATTAGAGAGCCAGTTTGGGGTCATGGTTAAAGGCACCAGGCTAGGCATCCTGAGTTCTAGCCCAGCCTTAGACACGAAGCTAGCTGGTTGACTGCAAGCCAGTCGCGCTCAGCCCAGGAAGAAGGAGGTGAGGGCCAAACACTTCCGAAAATGTTGCCAAGAAAACTGCAGGGACTCATCCAGGCAGCTGCCAGGAGTCAAGACTGACTCAAAGGCACCAAACAAAACAAACAAACCAACAAAAAAGGCAGGATTTATGTCAATACCAGATGCCGAAGGACCAGAGCTGGACGGAGCTATTGCACTCCTGGTTTTAAGCTCCTCAGAGGCATCTGTACCATTGCTGTGAGAACAGGCTTTGATCTGGCACAGCAATTCTTGGGTCTAAGAGTCTTTCTCTTTTAATACAGAGGCTTCTTCCTTGGCTGTAACTTACTCATCTGCCATCTTTCCTAGAATGTGCTAGAGGTAGTGTGCAGGGTCTCTTCCCTTGGCTGCCTGGTTCCTCACCCACCCAGTTCTCTTTTTTTAAAAAAAAATCCTCTGTGAGATAGGCTAAGTAGAAGGATAGTGATCAATCCAAGATTTTCCAACAAATTTTGTAACCACAGAGAGTTGAATCTAGGCTGATATTCTAATGTCATGCTGTAATGCTCTTGGTTTGGGCCAGCCTGGGAAGACAGAAAACCTTCTGGAAGAAGTTTAGGGCAAATCATTTTGGTGTAGTTGCCTAGGAAAGGACATGAACAGGCCTATATAATTTCCAGGAGTTGAGTTCAACTCTTTACTTTTGTTTCTCCTCCACCAGTGTGTGTTTCCCGCTCAGCTAACCAGAGAGACTAAGTGAACAAGCAGGTGGAAATGATGAGCAGACCCAAGAGAATCTCAGTGGTGGGCCGATTGTCGAATTTTGCCAATTCCTCTTGCCAGGATTTGAAAAGGGCAAACTGACAAGATATTGGCTCATCAGCCCTGACCTTGAGTTTTTGGAATTAACACTTAATATATGTGTATTCTTACTTTAAGGAAGATGTAGATTCTTTCATGAAACAGCCAGGAAATGAGACCGCAGATGTAGTGCTCAAGAAGCAGGATGAACAGTATCAAAAATACAAATTTATGGAGCTTAACCTTGCCCAGAAGAAAAGAAGGTGGGTATTTTTGCAATATCTTTTACAAGGGCTGTTCTAAAGGTTTGGACCCATCTCCCCCAGGCATAAATGTGGTGTAAATTGTTTTGTTAAACCTTTAAGACATTTCTTTCTTTTCAGTTATATTTGCCTACAAGTTCTATGTTAACTTCATTCCTTATTGCAGTAAAAGGGAACTGATATAACAGTGCTTTTTTATTTTTAATCTTAGTAAAACCTCAACAGCTTTTTATCACATTTAGTTTGAGAAGGAGGGGCAGAAACTGATAAAATTGTTGGGCACTTGGCTACACTGATGATATTGGTATATACTGTAACACCCATCATCCCTGACCATTGATCACGCTGGCTAAGGAAGATTGGAATTCTAAATCAACATTTGTGAACCACAGCATCCAACTATAGACACTCTGTTTTGTTGCTATTGATTAACATGGTCAGTGCTACCATTCTACCTATCAGCGGAGAACTGAGATTATTCCTGAATAATAATATGGTTGTGGCTGCAGTGCCTCTGGAAAGGGTAAATGAGTTGTCCTCAAAGTTTTCTATGTCATCTCTTCATAACAGCATTGCTTTAACGTGAAAGGCTATAGGATTCGAATGTAAATATGAAATCCAATAAATAATCCAAAGATAAGCAAACATTTATTTGGGAGACTATTATCCTGCCTTTTTTTTTTCAGGAGTTCAATGCAGTAGGCAAACTACTCCCACCTTTATTCCCACAGCAATAATCCAATAGTTTGGGCTGAGAGCTCTTATTTGACCCAGGGAGATTCCATGGCTGTGGATTTTGACTTAGGCCTCCCCAGACCTAGCCTAACCCCTTAACTGCTATGCTGACTTAGGGACATTCATGTAGTGAGAAATAATGAAGAATTCATAGGAGCATCCCCGTAGCTTCCCACAATTCTTGCTTCTCAAATCCAAATGTCCGCATCTCTCATAGCAGAAAAGCTGTGCTGGATTGGACGAAAGGTCCATCTAGTGCTGCCTCCTATTTTCAGCTGTGGCCAATCAGATCATCTTATGGTCCAACATTAGTATGTGGTAATGGAAAAATCCCTCTACTTTCTGTATCATACATGATTGTAGCACCTTACTTTCTACACTTAGTATGAATCAGATTAAAACATTGAATGCTTTTTCAAAATAAACAATGCTAAAAATAATATTTTAAAGTTATGTTTTATTTACAGGTTAAAAAATCAAATTCCTGAAATTAAGCAGACATTAGAGATCTTAAAACACATGCAAAAGAAAAAGGTAAGTAATGTTTATTTATAGATGGATACAAAAAATATTCTTGCCATAGGATGTATGAAAACTGTTCACTGTCATGGGTGATATACTTATTTTGAGTAATAAAATTTATCTGAGCTAATGCCTTTTAAATTATGGTATCATTTGCCATGTCACATTGAAAAATGAAGTATAATTCAAGAGCTCTAAGTCATATATTCCAAGACAAATTCAGTGAAATATATTGTATATATTACTACATCATTAGTTATAACAAACAGGTTAGCCTTAGATCTTAAATATTTTCATGGTTATAGAAAATTAAAAGTACTCTATGCATCATTGCTGTGATCATGTTGATTTATCTATCCTTTCCAAAGGAATCTACAAATCTGATGGAAACCAGATTCTTATTGGCAGATAATCTCTACTGTAAAGCATCAGTTCCTCCTACAGATAAAGTTTGTCTCTGGTTAGGGGTAAGTAATTTGTAGAAAGTGAAGCACCTCTTCTGATGCTGAAATTATGGTAGCCTTGAATATGGTTGTAACATATTGGGAATTTCCTCGTAAAAAATTAATGTAACTTACTTGGTTATGTCACAGGGCTCTCTGTCTTTTAAGGCAGAATCAGTGCTTTTGAATCACAAGAATACCTGAGCCACTTCCAAGTGAGCCCACTGATGTCATCTTAGCAGACTTATTTCAGGTGTTGAGACCAAACTTTGCTCTGAAGTTTGAGAGTGAACTGTGGAAATGAGTCCTTCCTTCTTTTTTATTATTTTCTATTCATTATATCTGAAATGGCAAACTATGAAGTGTGCTTCTCTTACACGGCTTCCTTGTAAAGCATAGCTTGCCAACTTGGAAATCATGGCTAAACAGAGAGCTATATCCTGAAGCAAAGTGTGAGTTAAGAATTACTGTTGCTGGTCAGTAGCCTGATTCTTATCCTCCCTGGCACGGATTGGAGATCACCCGTGTCCATTACATTTGCAGTTTTCAACATATTGTAATGTGTTAGGTGTCAGGTTTCTGGTTCCACAGGTACTTGCTGCGTAACTGGTATGGTATGAAGTTCAGCACAACAAAAGGAGAAGAATGGGCAAGCTCAGAGTTCGCCGCCCTCAGTCCCAGTTACATGCCCCTACCTTATGCCTAGAGCTGATGTGAGTCGAAGGTCAGCATCTTCCAGATAGCGAGGGCTGAGCTTAAACTCTACCGAGATTTCAAGAAATCATAAAACTATTTTCTTACTTAAATGCTGTCCTTAGGCCAATGTTATGCTGGAATATGATATTGATGAAGCCCAGGCGCTGCTAGAAAAAAATCTTACCACAGCTACAAGAAACCTTGAGTCTCTAGAAGAAGATCTGGATTTCCTTAGAGATCAGTTTACAACTACAGAAGTCAGTATCCTTTCTGAGGGTCAAATGCTAGGTTGGAATAGTCTGTTCTGTGTCCCTCTGCTGGTTCATTGACCTCCTTTGTGCACAGCTACTTCTGGAAAGCACTAGGCGTCAAGGAATGGCAATTCCAACGGGGAGGGGGGGTCCGAGCATTGTATTTCTACTGCATGTTTTAGCCAAGGTGGACTCCCAGAGCAAGGTACCATCAAGGGGCTGTGGAAAAGCCTCCTTGAAGTTTCTTTGTGGTCAACCTTCCTCAGTCTTGTCTTTGCTGGCTGTGGAATTGTGGGAGTATCTAATCCATCTGGAGGGCATCTGGTTGGGAAGGTCAGCTTTCCTATTCCCAAGGCACCATTGAGTAGCTTTTTATATTCAGAGAGAAACCTGCCTGAGTGTCAGCGAAGCAGGAAAGTGCAAGGACAGCCGCGTCTGCTCTCAAACCACACCTTCCTTAATCTCTGTCTGCAGATATGGCCAGAGTTTATAACTGGGATGTAAAGCGAAGAAACAAGGATGACCCTTCCAAGAACACAGCATAGTTCTGCTAGTTTTAAATACGGTTTTGATTTTTGAAGCGTTTTCTTACTTTTAAACCACCCTCCGGTTCAGCCTTTGATGGACTGAGTTTAATTTAATCTCTTTGGTTGTTAACGTAATGGTCAGCATCTTCTCTCTCTCTCTTTTTTTTTTTAAAAAGAAGGCAAATCTTATTTGGTCCCATGCATGCTTCATGCGATTGGCTTGTTGGAAAAGGAGCCACAACAGTATGTAGTGAAGAAGCCCCTCATCAGAGTCTGTGGGATTGGAGCCAAGGGCATTAGAGCGGGTCACTTTGTAAGGCGGTGCTCTTTGGTGCATAGGATCAATTAAAAGAGGTCCACGGTATATAGTGTGGGGAAAGATGTACTGCTGATGTGATAGAGCAGTGTTTCTCACTGCTTAACTGTTTCACACTGTGATAGAGTGTCAGGGAATCGAATACATCATTGTGTTTTTGGCAACTGACCCCTTTAATCTCGCCCTCCGCACATTCTCTGTTTAATTCTGTTCTGAAGAATGGCTCATCTTGGTACTTCAAAAGGTCATAATTGGCCTTTGAAGGGTTAAATAATAAAACGCTGCATCCTGTTTGTGGTCTTAGTCAGTTCTGTGTATACCTAAATATCAGTTCATCCCGATTTTTCAAACGGGGGGCAGCCAGAAGCTAATATTTTGCTGCCTTCGACTGGCACGCTGGCCATTCCTTCTGTTTGGTCCAGACGTCTTAACGCTTGCAAAGACACTTGCTGCGATCTCTGTGAAACATGAATGGTGCACTGCACCTCGGCTTCGTTTGTTGTCAGGTTGAATGTTATTCCCTCGTTGCTTATTAAGGAAGCCTTGCAAAAGCGTTGCCTTGACACCGTCCTTCCTTCGAAGCACACCTAGTGGCCGAATTAGCAGCCTAGCTAGCTGCTCAGGTTTCACCTCACCATTCAGTCCAGATGCTAACTGGCTTCTAGTTTCGTGTAATAAACAACATCTGTAAAGTTTTGTACTATTATTTCATTATATTAAAACAGTGAAACTTAAAATGCGCCAACATTTCTAAAATGTTTGTTGTTACAATAGTGCGGAGGGAGACCAATAGTAGAAGGTGGGAGCGTTAGGCATGTACAGTTCCTTGAGTTGACAAAAAATAAAGGCAGGATACACCAGATAAATAAATGAAGAGCATACAGATATGTTCAGGAATGGCGCCTCAAGCTGTTGTATCCTTAAGATTCCAAAGTGTATATTTGTGTTTCACCGAAAAAGGAACCAAAAGAAGGTTATTCTGTTTAGACACGGCAGGAACAAAAAGAAGCAATGCTTCTGATGATGAAAAACTCAAAAGTTAACATTCTTATATTGCCAAAAAACTATTTTGCTGAATAAACCTGTAACTTCCCAATTGTTCTGTTATTAAAAAAACAGATTTCTTCACAGTAATCCCAAAGTGAATATATATAATTCAGTTAAGATTAACAAACTTAATTTAAAAAAACACAATTTATTATTTTAACTATTAAAAATGTATAAAACTTCAAAAAACATTTAAAACCAATAATGCCGTTTGCACTGTGATGAAATCAAGTGTGTGTGTGTGCTGATGCAGATTTGTAGCCTCCTCCCCCCCCCCCCATAAAAATGCACTCAACAGTGAAGTGAGCTGGACATAGGCAGCTATTGAAACAAATTCTGGGAATTAAGTCTCAATACATTATTCTACTGGAGAGGTGTTGCTATCGCATCCAGGTCTTTTATCAGTTTTTCTCTTCTTCCAAGGGAGATAGAAAAAGTGATTTCTCCAATGGTATTAATGTTAACAAAACTTGCAGGTTACGGAAATAAGTTGAAATAAATTCAACCAGCCTTCCATATTCTGGTTGCCCTCCAAATATGTTCAGTACTTACAGCCTCATAGGCACCTTAGCTAAAGACCACGCATGAAATCAGTCCAACCTATTGAGACAGCAAGGTGGAGAATGCTGAACGAAAGGAGAAACTGTTGGAAATCCAAGAATCAGTTGGACTCGTCTTCATGTTCCATGGAAAATCACAAAATTCAATCTTTGGGGCATTTATTAACTTTCAATCCAGCTCATGGTAGCTTTAGCTGAGCTAGAGGGATTGAGGAATTCTTTTATAAGGCCAACCAAAAAAGCTAGTCCTTGAAGGTGTGAAGAGCAGATAGGTTCAACTCCAAGCCAACCAAAAGAGTGTCCTTGTCCTTTGACTGCCAAAATGTCTATGAAATGTTTAGGGGCAGAGGTCAGCAAAGACTGCTGTAACTGGAATAGGAAAGATTTTCACTTGACACTCTCAGAAGGGCCATTTATCTTGTGGGCAATGTCCTGTTGATTGTATGCATTTCAGGCAAGTTGTAGCTATGCATGGTAGCAATAAGCCACAGTCTGTATTGCAAAGGGTTACCTTGGCTGTCACCAGATTGAAATATCCCATTTCTGTTGGTTAGAACCTTTTCATCCTGGATTTGCTTCACAATAGATACTTTAAAATATCTCAAATGAAGCCATGTGCCTATAAGTAAAAAAGCCAGTGGATTCCATGGCAAACAGTGGGTGTGTTTATTTTTAACCTAATCTGTGGGGGAGGGGGGTTCCCACCACAGTTCATGTATACAGAGTTACTCGAGGTTTCATGAAAAATGGCAGAGAAGAAAATAAAAAGTATCTTTACACGTATCGAATGTCACATATTCACATTAACTGCTTTGCTAAATGCGAGCATAATTTTCATTCACACACAGCTAAATACAACATATTGTGTCACATTTCATTACAGTGCATATAACAGAAAGCTAGCAAAAGTGTACAGTATAATTATATATCTGGAGGTTCTGGATTTTTCTTTAAATCCAGCATGCAGACTAAGGTGAACTTGAAACCAATCAACTGGGCTTGTTTCCATTTTTACTGGATTTTGCCAGATAGTATAAGAAAGAAAATGCACTTCCTTTTAATTGTTAGCCTCCAGTTTCCCTTGCACTAGTCAGAATGCTAAAATCAGGTCAGAAAATGAGGTTTTCATTTTACAAAATCAAGCCCCTTCCATTTTTTAAAAAAATCAATCCTTTTTTCCTACCCCACCCTTCATATACTGCTAATTGTATAAACGGGTTAAAAATGTAAGTCATTAGAAAAAGACTATGTCATGGGTTTTGATCAGAGTTATTAGACCTTCCATTTCATTTAAATATATTTTCTGTACATCTTTTTATCCTAATACATGATAGTACAAATCAAATATGTTTCTGTGCACAATTTATTTTTCTTAATTTGAGCCAGGATGTGTGATACTAATCTGAAGAGATGTAGAAAAAACGCTCAAAAGGCATTTGCCTCTGCTAGTTCATAGATCTTGATTCAGATTGGTGCTGGATCCCTATTCCAGGCTCTTTTTTAAACACGAGTAAGAAAAATGTAATTTCTTACCACTTAAATCATCTTAGCACATGGCCAAAAAAAGAGAAAAAAATAGATCTTCCTAGATCTCCTAGGTCCCTTCCAACCTTTCCTTTTTGATTCTATGATTACTTGGAAAATTTACTGAAGGTGCATAACAAAAAATACACCTTTGTCCAGTGAATGTATTTGACAGTTCTAGGGAAATTTCAGATCAAGGCCAAATAGGATTCCCTATCACTGCCATATCCCTAACAGAGATGCAATATTTCTGAGATGGTAAAAAGCCAAGGAGGATCATACTTTAATCCATTTGGACACAACACTGAGATATATGAAGTCAAACACTTGTAATGTTAACGTTGGAATCAAAAACTCCCTGGGTGGAGTGAGTTCACAATGAACTTTACATGCAGAAAGTCCTCCATTCACTCCTCAACTCATCCAATACAGGCTGATTGAGATTTTCTTGATTTTGGATTTCAGATTAGATTGGCTTGGATTTGCACATGTTAAATTTTGTTTTAACATCAGTTAGTGCTGTTGGCTAGATTCCTATAACCTGCTGAGCCATAAAAAGTACTAACCAAGTTTAAAAATTACTGAAGCTTAGGATGTTGTAAGACCACCACCAAACTGGCTGAATGGATCCCCAAATCCAGAGGAAGTGAGTTGTGTCACTAAAATGACAATAGATGAGTGGCAATGAATTTATCTCCCATTAATTTACATGATACTGTAACAGGCTAATTTTTAATCTGTGTGTGCACATATGCACAATGTGCATGTATATGAAATATACTGTAGAGAATTCAACAGCATATGAAACAGTATATAGGGTTCATATTTATGAAATCAGTTCTGAATTATTTCACTCTAATGAACCAAGTATTCCAAGTCCAGATGAATCTACAAGCAACTGCAACCTAAGATACTTAAGCATTAACTTTCAACACTTGGTAAACAGGCATTTACAGAATAGTTTAAATATTGCCTTAGTTCGGTCACAGAAATAATTTGAAACCACTGGTGAATCATGCAGAAACAGGCAACTCTAGAAAAAGCTCAGAATCAAACAAAGGTTCCAATGAATGTATTGATACTCTTAGAAAGCATTACATGGATTTCCCATCACTTCCAATCTCTTTATTTTGCTATCTGAAAAAAAGCTTGATTTTAAAGGGGTTCCAGCATGTCATCAGCTTGGATAGATTGATTCTAAAAATCAATTTGATTAATTGACTGATTAAACAGCTACCCCCCCAATCTGTAAAAAAGAAAAAGCATATTAAGTGCAAGCACGTACCAGTTCATAAGCATCAACCCTCCATGTGAGAAGCTGGAGTATTTCTACAATAATGCCTGTTGCCTGTACAATAACACCCACGCAGATATTATCTAAAAAGAACCCATACTTTTTCTTTCGTAGACATGTTTTTCCCCCCCTCATATGCAGATTTAAGTAATAATTCATCAGAAATTCAGATGATTGACTAAAACGTCTTTAATTAGTTAATAGGCAGAAGAGTTTGCCTTTCTATCTCTAATCCTTATATAAAGCTACAATTTGAGCCAGAGCATGCAAAATATAACCAATCCTACAACCTATTTTACTCCTGGGTTCAATGCTAGCAACATTCTTGAAATTAATGAGAACGGTTATTGACAATAATTTGTCTTTAGTATATGCGGAGCTTCCTCCCTTATTCTATTGTATCACTATAAAAAATGCTCCCCAATGTCCTTAGCGAATGGGATGTATGTTTGCTTGCAAGTGACTCCCATTGCTGATGGCCTTGAGGGCTGGCTGAGCATTATCTACCTTTATCTGAGCCCATAGTGAAAGACCACAGAATCTATATACTACTAAAACTCTCCTGTTTGTCTATGTGTAACTGTTAACTGGGCAAAACGGTGCATCGTAGGGCAACAGGTTTTGAACCAAGGTACCTCAAATGGGCTAACTTACAGAATGCGTCCAAGATCCAGGACCCATGACTCCCGTGGAATTGAAATTTGGCAAATTTGATAAAACATTTTATGACATAATACGAAATGTCATAAATCGTTTCCTGCGGTCAACTCCTATGTTTGACTGGGCTATACAGTTCAATATGAATGACATGGGCTATTTTCAAGGCAGATCCCTCTCTGAATATCTCCCTGAATTTTTAAGAGCTTTTCCAGGGAAGGCAGGACAATAGAAGCTCTGCCATTGTTGAAGACATTGTGGAATCTGGTAAGGAAATAACTCTGAAACGATGACCCAATGGGTCACGGGTTGTCTAGTTATTACTGTCACCTGAACAGAAAGACGAGTGAACACCCTGGATGGATGTAGGTCACTAAAAACAATATAGCCACTTTTTCTTCCTGCCTCAAAGCAAACTATTAAGTTTGTTTAAAAAAAGGAAGCCCAACACCCCAATCAATATTGTTTCCTTTAACATTGGCTTCTCCCTGTCTTAAGAAATTTTTAGATCCTCTCAAGGATTCCGACCCTCCTTTCATTTCGTTATGCATTCAGATTCTCAGATGGTCATAAAAAAGCCCCGGTCCAGATGCAAAACGCTCAACAAGAGAAAATGTGGAACTGCTGCCGAAAACGGATTCATCTCGGTTTCAAAAGCAGTTTCCCACAACTCAGTTATCTCCCAAACGACACATGTCACTTGCAGTTCACCAACTTCTTCCCTCTATTCACGTCTTACCCATCTCTTGGACCACCAAGCCAGTCGCTTTTTATTTTGCAAACACTGATTTTCCTCTAAGAATTCAAGATTGCGCAATGACCTCCCTCGCTTCACCAAGCCAGCTTGCTTTCCTAAAGCAAAGCTTAAATGATTGATGGTGTACTCAGAAGAAAAAAGAAGACCCTTAAAACTACAACACTGAAGTCAACCGACTTGCAAAACAATGGTTCTTTCTTTGCATCCCTTCTCTCTGACTTATCTTACCATGCATCCTCATTCTTTTCAACTGGGACTGCCAGGAAATGCAACATACAAAGAGCAGGAAGCATGGTTTCATCTGCTGCTTCAACTTTAAATAATCAGTATCACTCTTGGCTTTTTCCAGAAGAAAACTAGAAAACTCTTGTTTAAAATGTACTTCCTTCTCTCTCTCTTGAATCAGTCCGCCTTGCCCTCTGACTTGTAGGAACGTAACGTTTCAGTGGCCCCGGGCAACCATCAAAATTCCATTAAGGGATGTAGTGGATCAGGTGCCGGACTTAGGTCAGAAGAAGCATGGGGTGATCAAGGTCTTGCTGGGTGACTGGGCCACTTAATCTCTCAGTCCAACCTACTTCAAAGGTTTGTTGTATTGGGGAAAAAGAGCCCACATAAGCCTGCTGGAACTCCCTGAGAAAAGGTGGAATATCAGTGCAATCCTGTATATTAGTAAACATTATTAACAATAAACCAATAGGGTTACCTCCTCTTGTATCATAGCAGACTTCTAATATCTGAGGTCCCAACTCCTTCAGATCTTGGATGAAGGCCCCAGGAAAAAGTGAAAGATTTCTTCAAACTGGACATGTTTTAAGTGATAGGAGGAGGAAATCATTAAATACATAGGGAACTGTCATCGCTGTATGTAATTCTACTTTAATGAAAGCAAATTAATTAAAATGGAAAATGTTGCACACCTGACTCATAGAGCTCAGTTAGGAAACATCTGGCTGGGAACTCTTCGTTATTCGCCATCTTGGACTTTATATTTTATATTTTGCATTTTTATATTTATGTGTATTTGTATTTATATTGTATGGTTTTAACAATATTTTAATCTTTTACCTCTAACTGTTTGTAAACCGCCCAGAGTCGTCACAATATGAGATGGGAGGTAAAGAAATATGATAAATAAATAAATAAAAATAAATAAACGCTTCCAGGATTGAGAATCGGTGTGGGCACTGTAGTGGTTGAAGTGTAGGGCTAGGATTGGGGAGACCCTGGTTCTAGTGCCCCTTCAACCATGGATGACTTTAGGTGACCTTGGGCCAGTCACCCCCCCTCAGTCCAACCCCCTTCGCAGGGCTGCTTTTCTGGAGAAAAATAGGAGGAAGTACTATGCATGAGGCCTTGGCTCTTGAAGGAATGTGGGCTATACGTCTAAGAAATAAATAACCAGTACATATTGACCCTGCCAATTCCACAGGCAAGTTCTCCCAGATTAATACTGGAACCTGATCTGTCCAATTCCCAGAAACAGAGACATCAAAATTGGGACTCAGAAAGCAACCGTCTCTCTGGGTTCAATTTTAGTGGCTCCGCAGTGTTTTAACCTGTTTAATTTCTATCGCAGCAAGCCTTTTTAATTTCAACCGTAAAATGATTATTCAAAGGCGGCAAGCATGTGATTTCTGACAGAAGCCATTATTCCTCTCTCTTCCCCTTGCTCCTTTTCTAAATACGCTTCATAATCACAGGCAATTTGGACTATGGCTTCAAAAAGAAAGAAAGAAAGGGGGAAAAGAAAAAAGCAATGAAAGACAAGTCTATTTGAACTACATAAAACCCACTGGCGGTGACTATTCCTACCCAGTCTTCCCAGACTCTCGTTGCCTTGTCTCTACCATATTAACATGCATCTGGACTGATTCGTACATAATGGGGTTATAGCCTCCTTGTGGCATCTCTTCTCCAGCAGTCCAAGCCCCAGTACGTTGCCTCCCCAACCGCACCACCTCTGCCTTCCCACCAAGTCTGTGGAGTAGAATAGAACCTGTTGGGGCTACTCAGGGTCAGCCTCCTTCCTCCTCGCGCGGACTTCACAGTTAGCACAGGCACCTTCTGTCTGACTTCACCACCTCTTCCGAAGAATGCACCACGTTGGGGACAAAGCCGCTCTTCACCCCTTCCCAGCCCTCCTGGATGCTGATCTCCCCCCTTTTCACAAGTTCATAGATGTCTCGAGTCAGGTCAGTGAAGGCCTTCTCCACATTAATGGCATCCCGGGCCGAGGTTTCAATGTACTTCATATCGTAGGCGAGGGCCAGTTTCTCGGCCTCGTGTCGGGTGACTTGCCGCTGCGTGTCGAGGTCGCATTTGTGGCCCACTAAAACAAAGACAATCTGATAAGGCTGGACGTGGGCTTTGGTCTCCTCCAGCCACTCGTGGACATTCTGGAAGGACCTACGGTTTGTAATGTCAAAGAGGAGCAGGCCACCAACGGAGTTTCTGTAGTACGCTCGCGTGATGGATCTGGAAGAGAGCAAAGACCCAGGAGAGGAATAAAGACCACCAGAAAGAATTAAAATGCAAGCCACAAATAACACCTTTTTTTTTGCCATGGGGACATCCATCAGGTACAAATCGATCCAAAAGGCAGTTGGCTTCATTCATCGCACCAAACTGGCTTCCTCTTGCCTTCGTGTGCTATTGTCACACCCAACCAGTGTGGCAATAAATCTATAGGTTGTAGTTTATATCATGTACAGAGATCAACTGTGGCATGTTCAGCAAATTGTGGTTATACAAACCATGGCTTACTCTGCTGTGTGAACCCAGCCATTCCAGTTTATAAATCATATGGGTGGCTTAGCGTGTTGTGCAAACCCAACCAACACGTGCTCATTCAGCAAATCAATGCTGCATTTTAAAGATGATTTGCCAAGATGCACTGCTTTGAAGACCAGTTTCTGCAAAAGCATATGTTTCTCCATAAGTTACATGACCCACCATCAGCAGGTAGGTCAGGGAATGCTCTGACTTCAGTGTTGTAGTTTTAAGGGTCTTCTTTTTTCTTCTGAGTACACCATCAATCATTTAAGCTTTGCTTTAGGAAAGCAAGCTGGCTTGGTGAAGCGAGGGAGGTCATTGCGCAATCTTGAATTCTTAGAGGAAAATCAATGTTTGCAAAATAAAAAGCGACTGGCTTGGTGGTCCAAGAGATGGGTAACCTGCAGAGATGAGTCATGTAACTCATCTCTGCAGGTTTCCCCATCCATGATAGGATTCTGTATTTAACGTTGGGTTCACACACTGTGATAAACCTAATCTGGTTTGCAGAGCACAATGTGTAAATCAAGCCATTGTGGTCTGCAAAATAGGGTCCCTGATTTGGCATGATCCTACCAGAGTAAGATAGATAACACTGTGATTAATATTAGAAGGTGCTGGCTGTTACACATGGTGTATAGCATGGGTGCACAGAACACTTTGAATTAACCCCCCAGGCAGAATTCATTCATGCTAGGCAAGATATAGTTAGCTTGTCTGGTGTTCAGTGTGATGTTAATACAGCCAGTATGGTTTAAAAGTTTTGCTAAGCCACGGTTTAACAAGCCAGAATGGCGGGGGTCCCACAACATGCTGAGCACATTATGGCTTGGAATGATGAATCCATCTGTAACTGGGTTCGTACATTACACTGAGCCATAATTTTAATCACGGTCTATGAAATAAGCCACAAATGGCTGAATCTTTTCAGCAGGCTAAACTATAACTTAAAAATGGTTGGACTCAAACAACTCTTAAATCAGAACCAAAAAACCACATTCTGCCCTAGGGTAATGTGAATTCAGGGGCGTGGTGGCTCAGTGGGTAAGATGCCAGGCTTGTCGATCGGAAGATCGCAAGTTCGGAGGTTCGAATCCCTAGCCCCGTGTGACGGAGTGAGCTCCCGCACTCGCCCCAGCTCTTGCCAACCTAGCAATTCAAAAGCATGCAAATGCAAGTAGATGAATAGGTACCACTTTGGTGGGTAGGTAACAGCGTTCCACGTGCGTCATGCCGGCCACATGACTGCGGAAGCGTCTTCAGACAACGCTGGGTCTTCGGCTAACAAACGGAGATGAGCACCGGCCCCTAGAGTCGGACACGACTGCACAAATGTGCGGGGGGAAACTTTACCTTTTTAATGTGAATTCAGTTACAATAGGAATTGGCAGACCCAAGTTCAAATCCTCTGTTCTGCAACAAAGCTCCTTCTGGCTAACCCCTTTCCACCACACAGAGCTGTTAAACAAAGAAGCCTTGAGCTCCTTTAGATGAAAGGTAGTAAAAAAGTTAAATCCATATTTTTTCCCCTTCTTGAGTTTGTGCAATTTTCTATGCTTCATATGCAGTATCATTACTGCACACAGGAAAACCTTCTCCTGAAAGTTTCACAGAAGGCCCCGTTGCTGTGCGGTAGTTCTACCACAATTCTCGGTCACTGAAAATGTAGCTGACAAGAAAGGTCGATACTATGTTGGACTTCCCAGGAAGGGTCAGTAAAGGTTAGAACACCCAATAGCACCATGTACCCAAAGACTGTATTGGTGGGGGCAAACTTGTCTCTGTCTCTGGATCGTTCTGTCCAGGTGACTGCTCTACAAAGGTCCATGAATGGGACTCCAACTGTCATACCTGTTGATGTAGAACCCACCACCCACCACCAAGCGTCCTGTTGCCAATGAACGTCTTGCTGGCTGAGTGGGCAAGAGCATTCCCTGACCTACCTGCTGATGGTGGGTCATGTAACTCATCTCTGCAGGTTTCCTGTTCTGTAGAAGACAAATAGGCTATCAGCCTTCTGTCTGGCTCGAGTACATTTGAAGGATATTCTTTGGACCTTGCAGGCATCTAACTTGTGCCTGGTTCATTCTGGCAGATACTGGGAAACTACAATCTCCTACGTTTGGTGGAATTTGGAACTGATCAGGGGCATGAAGCAGCGATCCAGCCTTAGCATCATCTTGTCGTAATGGAATACACCCAAATCCCTTCTCACCTTTCCTCAGTCTGCCTAGAGAGATTTAGGACTACCTACCTGTCTTCTAGATTAGCATGTTATGGGGAGCATGACTGATGAGTTCAAAGGGAGTAGTCATGAGAACCCGGAGAACCAAGGACAAGTCCCAGGAGGAGAAACAATGAATAACTGACTTGCATCATGTGGCTCATGCGTAAATATCCCTCACTGGCCTAGCAGGCCAGTGCCAGTCTCTGTATTACAGTAGCTGCTGGCCTCTGCCAGAGGAGAGGGAGTCTGCATTTCAGCCTCCTTGCTAAGGTGCTCTCCTGGGCCAGAATAGAGCAATTAAAACTACCGATGCCTCAAGCATCTCCATCTTGTGCGCTACTATGGATAGCGTTGGAACTGGTGGGAAAGCACAGATCGGTTTTTCTGGCAATAGGGCCACCAGGGCATTGATCTCCGTTCTGTTGTCTTGAAATCAGAAGCAGCTTCTCACTTGTCTACTGTCCATTGTTGTGAACCTCTGGACCCTGAAACAAGGAGTGACCACTCAGCCCATCAGCCGTGTTATTCAGTGATCCTTTAGTATTCTGCTGATAGGGAAAGTAGATATTTCTCCATGCATGTCTTTAGTCATGTGGCCTCTTTCCAAAGGCCCCTTGATCCGGATCCACCCTGACTATTTACACAGTTATAACATTGTTTATCTGCCTCAGTAGGTGCTGCCCACCCATCTGCTGTGGAAGTGCCTTCAGAGCCAACTGTGCTGCCCTCACATCAAGTGGTTGATAGACAGATTGGACTCATCCCTGTACAGTATTGACCTGTTTTGAAAGTTGGCTCTCCACTCCATTAGGCTGGCATCTCTGGTCATCTGATCCCTGATTGGTTCTCTGCGTAGTATTCCTTCTGTCTGATTGGCTAAAATTAGCCACCAATATAATAATTGGGCTGCTTTGTTTGGCACTATTATGTGCAGAGAGAATCTACTGGTGAAGTGGTCCTGAAGTTACCAGAGTAGAAAAGGTCCCATAATATTGGGTCCAGATCCACCATGATCATCCCTTGTAATCTTGCCAGCATCGTTAGGGTCGGCTTCCTGGATGCTAGGGCTTCTGTCACAGCCCTTAGAAGCTTGAGGTCTGCTCCTGAAGCAGGAGGAATTTCTTTTTCTCCATCCCGGTAGGAACATCCTGGTGCAGAATGTAAGTTCACCATGAAAGTGTGCTCCTGGAGTTACTGAAGTATCAGATTGAGGCTGCTCGCTACTTTCTCCATAGAGGCTGCTCTGGTAAGCAGATAAGCAAATATCTGGCCGTCATGAGTTCTATGATGTCCCATAATCACTTTGATAAATACACTGGGTGCAGAAGCCAGTCCAAGAGGGAGTGCACTGAATAAGAACAGGCTCTTCCCGCATCAAATTTGAGGACCTCAAGTGGGAAAGCCTGACTGGAGTTTGAGATTTCCTTCAGCACCATAAACAAATGGAAAGCATAATGCAGAAGACGTCCAAGAAGAAGCTCTATCATGCCGGTATCTAATAAGTGACATTTTTTGCTTCCTTCATCTGGAGCTGCTTGTCTTTGAATTCCAGCAGTTGCTTCCCTGTATCCTGCTGGCCTCTGAAAGGAAAAAAAAAGTCTTCTGTTCCTGTTCTCCTTCAGAGCTTGGGGCAAGGATTTTTCATTTTCCACCAAGACTGAGTTGACTGACTCCCCAAATTGCCTTTTCCCCAAGAAGGACTTTGCCATGTGGTTGGCTTTCAATTGGTGGTCCATCTCCCAATGCTTGAGCCATAGGCCCCTCATGCCACCATTCCAGAGGTGGTAGATCTGGCTGCAGTGTAAGCAGCCCATTGCTGTTCTGGGTTCTTTGTTGATGCCTTCTCTTAGGCATTCGGTTTCTGTTGGGACTTCTGGGAGAAGGTCATCTTACCAAAGAGGATACAGGAGGTAGCTTCAACCCTAGTGCCTAGAACTGTTCTTCATGGATTGGTTTGAGCACTCTATCTTTTGTTGGTTCGATGAACACCTCTTTTGACTCTCTTGGCGTTACTGCTTTAGAAATCAAGGATGCTCTCAGCTTATCGGTCTTAGATACAGCCAGCTATTGCGTGATGTTCCTGGGTGGGAGATTCGGCTTGTTTACCAGCATGGGATCTGGAGCAGTCCTGGGTTTGTTGCCTATCTACTCCTTGATTTTCTCTGAAGAAATATGGAAAGGCCATTCTGCTGGAAACTGAAGGGGATATCTGGAGAGATCCTTGAGAGATCCCTTGGAGGAGGCACTGATTGCAGGATTGTTGGAGCCCAGTACCTTTGTTAACTTATTATGGATCACCAGGAATAAGTCAACATTAAACAGTCTCTGATGGCAAAAATATGGGTTGGTGAAGTAATGATTAGACAGGTAGCCTTCCTCTCCATCTGAATCTCATGAGGAATGGACCTCAGGCATTTCACATAACTCACTCCTCCAGTTCTTGCAGGGTAAACAGAACCTTCATCACTTATTGCACTGTTAACAGAGGATCCTGATTGTGAGATAGTGGTCCTCTCCTTGCTCTTTTGACCCTCTGTCTGCTTCTGATGCTGCCAGGACGGATGTCCAGTTCCTTCCTGGGTCTCCTCTCATTGTGACTTTTTGGGTCTCCTACTGTTCTTCTTTTTCTTTTTCTACGCAAAGGTGAAGAAGATTGCAAGCAGGTAGAGAATGGAGAAGAAAAGGATTCACCCGATGGCCTTCAGGAGATGAGGGGTGATGGTCCTCTTCTCTTCTAACAATCTTCTGCAGCTTCTGTTCCCCATGAGCTCCTCTGGTACTACATATCAGTCAGCTCAGAAGCCCCTCTCGCTCATCGGAAGGCAGCCTAGACATTGCTCCCATGTTCTGTGTGGGTAGACTGAGTCCAATGGAGGCCTATTCCTCTTCTACATCGGGTGCTGCCATAGTGGGCCATGTTGGGCTGCCTTGTGTCTCTTCTGCTCTACTGGGCCTCATCCCCTTCCTCTGACATCCCACCACATCCAGAGCTGCTTGGTCCTGCCTGGTTCTTCCACTGCCATTCTGCTGATGGAGGAGGGAGCAGCTGACTCACCTGGTTCTGACACGGTCCGAAGGCTTCAGTGCCACTGCCCTGCCCTCCTTGACCTCTGTGACAATCCTGGTCACCAAAAGATCATCGCTGCCGGGGCCACCTAGTGCTGATCCAGCTGCCAGAGAATTGTTGCTATTTCTGTCCAGCCTTTGCTCAGCCTGCCAAGGCCTTGTGGCCGTCGGTGCTGCTCTGCACCAAGCCAGTTGGGACACTTAGCTGCATTGGAAAGATGGTTGCCATCGTCATTGTTCGGTTTCCTCTGGAAGTTCTTTTGGCTTTGGGATCCTGCTCCATCAGGCTGGGCAACCGCCCTGGGTCCCCGTTTCTGATCTTTGACAGTCGCGTGGCCTCTCAGCTGCAGCTTGTCTCCAAACTGGTGGAGAGGCTAGGGTGGGCCATCAAACACTGGACACTCGTGTTGCCCCTTCCTCTTTCTCCTATTCGTGCTTGCTCTTTGTGCAAGACATGAAGCTGGTGGGGCAGGAATCAGCACCTACCAGCACAGCTAGAACCGCTACGCCACTGTAGTTCATTGCCTTCCCCTGGGCGACTATCTGTTGACTAGGAGAGGCATAAGGAAAAAGCCTCGCATTTCAACTCTGGAGCAGAGCCCTATAGAATGGCCTTGACTTCTGCGGACTGCGGTGGACAGATCTTCTCTGGGCTGATAGCGTCTGTCTCCAGGTCTGTGAGCCCTCTGTCTGTCGGATGGGCAGATTCCCGAAGAAGAGGCTAAATGCCCGGAGAGCCAGATTTGAAGTCACGCCTTGGGTGAAGCCTGACACTCCCCCTCCCCTTCTCTTCTTTGCTTTTTGGCTTTCAAGATGGAGCCAAGAGAAAACCTCAGGTTCTCCCTAGAAGGTAGAGCTAAAAATTGAC
The DNA here is from genome assembly GCA_023362775.1 of Charina bottae. Taxonomy (NCBI): domain Eukaryota; kingdom Metazoa; phylum Chordata; class Lepidosauria; order Squamata; family Charinaidae; genus Charina; species Charina bottae. Next base: position 6,081,224 of record JALMGJ010000018.1, read on the forward strand.
GGGTTTCCTCCATGGGACACAAAGACGCCCTATCCCTAGAAGAGAGGGCATCAAGTGTTCCCTTCCTGGCATCTCTAGCTTTGGGGACCAGGAATGCGAAGCACTACCTGCCTGGCACACAATGACAGGGCTGTGGTGGAGGAATCGGGCACCTCCCCCAGCTTGGCACCTTCTGGATGCCCTGGGAGGTTTGGTTTGGTTTCCTGCATGTACACCCCCCTTTCCCCCCTCCCCTGAGGATTCAGGGCAGGTTTCTCTCTTTCATCCACACCACATTCCTGGGAGGTAGGTTGGGCTGAGAGAAAACGCCTGGCCCTGAGCCCCCCAGGGAGCTTCCAGGGCTGAGGCTGGATCTGAACCTGGGTCTGCCCAGTTCTAATTGAACACTTGAATCACTGCTCCATAAAGTCCGTGGCTGGGAGCTGTGTTCCCAATCCACTGAGAAGGCCTCCCATCAAGGGAGAGGAACAAGCTGGGGGGGGGGGGGGGCTGCTGCATCAAAGCCTCTGGAGGGAACACCCCTCCCCCCTCACTCTCTCCAAGCCCCCAACCCATCCCCATGGACCACCCTGGCCAGGTCTGGAGATCCTTCTCTGCCCTGGAGAGGGGGCCGCCTTTCTCGGAGGCCAAGCAAGGCCGTTGCTTTGGCCCACAGACTGCCTTGGAGGCCGGAGCTTAAATCTGACCCCAGAGCACCCACCCGGGTCGCCATCCAAGCAATGATAAAGCCCCCCCCCCCGCCCCCCCGTGCCACTTTTGGGGTCCTCCCACCGTCCTCCAAGCAACGACCCGGGAGCTGGCGAGCCGAGGCGCACCCAGCAGCCGCGGTCCTTCACGGCCCTGCTCACCTGAACCTCTCCTGGCCGGCGGTGTCCCAGATCTGCAGCTTGATCCTTTTGCCCGGCTCGATCTCCACCAGGCGCGAGAAGAAATCCACGCCCACGGTCGGGTCGGAGACCTGGGCGAAGCGCCCTTCGGTGAAGCGGCGGATCAGGCACGATTTGCCCACCGTCGAGTCCCCAATGACGATCAGGCGGAACTGGTAGAGCCAAATGGCCTCCATGGTCGCCCAGGGCCAGCCCCGAAGAGACCCGCGGCGCCTTTGGAGCTCCGGGACGCGGCGCGCTCGGCGCTGCTGCAGGGGCGGCGCGGGGGCGGCGGGGAGCCGAGCCCAGCCGGAGGCCGCGGTCCCGGGCCCCGAGCCGAGAGACGCCGCTGCTCGGGGAGGAGCGGGTGGTCCGCGGCAGGCGCGGTGCCCGCACCGGCCTCTGGGCGGCGCTCCTCCGCCTCTGCGCCTCGGGGGCGCCTGGCGCTCCTCGCCGGGGACAGGGGCCCCCGATCGCCTCCAGCGGGGGATGCAGCGCCGGAGGAAAGCTGCTTTCCGGGCTCCAAGCTGGGGAGCTTCGCCTCTTCACTCTCCGAGGGAAAGCGACGGGAGGGCAGAGGCTGAAAGGGCCGGACCGGACCGGACCGGACCGGGCCCGGCCGGCCTCCCCTCTTCCCCGCGAGCGATGCGGTCACCCCGCCTGGCTTCTGCCCCGTTGCCGCTCCCAGCTGCCTCCGGGGGTTTTGACGTTCAGCGCCCAGGCCAGCCCTCCCCGCAAAACTGCCCACTCGCAGCCGGGCGGGGGAGAAGAGGCCCCCGGGCTCCCTCAGCAACGCTTCCCGGCTGGCTGGCTGCCCCCGAAGGCGCCCCTGGGCCGCTGGGCCTGGGCCACGGGCCGCGATGCGCGTCTGAACGCGGTCCGGAAAGCGGGACGCATGCTCCAAAGGAGGCGGGCCGGCGGATGCGCTGAGCGCCCGCCGCCCCGCAAGGAACGCTGTCTTTTTGTGCTTCAAGGTCTTCGGCGCCGAAGCGGCCCACGACGGGGGCGCCCCGATTCGGGACCGGCCGAGCGGACGAGGCGGTTCTTTGCCAGCCGGCGGCCACCTCCCCCCCCCCCCCCTCGCACCGCCTCCCAAGAAGATGCTACAAAGATGGAGATGCAGGCGAGATGGCAGCATCAGCACCGAACGGTCTGACTCATCACTGGCAGCAGCGGCAGCTGCCGTACCGTATATCCCCGAAGGGAGGCTCAGCAGCTTCTCCGCCCGATTGCTACCGCCTGGTTTGGAAAAGACCTGGCAGCAAAAATAAGGCTCCCCCCCATCGCCAATTATGCAGGGTGTTATGGCCCAGAGGGAGATCAGCCAATAGGCCCCAATGGCTGCCTTTCCCATGCAGATGCCCCAAAGATGCGTTTGACTCCCAGCCAGCATTCTGGGAATGGTGTCCAGCTCATCTGGAGGGGCCCTGCATTGGTCTCAGCCTTACCTTGTGGTTTTTATGGGATGGCCATTCAGACATTTTCAAAGAGGGAACACCTCGACTAAAACTCCCTACATTAGGAGTCTTTTTCCTTGATGAACAACTTGAAAACATTGCTATATGAATTTGTCCCATTCCCATCCTGCTTTTACGGTCCTCCAATTCACAGCTTTCTGTGTTGTAGCAAACCACCACTCCTGGTCACAAGCCATCATGTGAAATTCTAACATGGTCTCTACTACCTGAGCTCAGAACTGTCGTTTCTTAACCATGGTTTAGAGTTACTGAAATAGCAGAAGCTACCTTCTCCCGAACCAGCTGGTGAATCCATTTTCAGGCAGGATGGTAGATCGGAACTGACCGACTCTGGTCTGAAGTCCCGGATAAGCAGTTTTTCCTCCGTGGACATGCTGGGGATTGAACTCCGGACCTTCTGCAGACCAAATAAACTCTCTGCCACTGAGTTACAGCCCTTCTCAATCTTAGGAAGCTATTTTGGTTCTGTGTGTGTGTGTGTGTGTGTTTGAGTCAGTGTTGACTCCTGGTGACTGCTGGAAGAAGTCCTGGCTTTCATGCCTAAGGCGGGACTAGAACTCTCAGTCTCCTGGTTTGCCATTGCCTCTTTCCTAGGGCTGAGGAAGAGGGACTGGCCCAAGGTCACCCAGCTGGCTTTGTGCCCAAGGTGGGACTAGAACTCGCAGTCTCCTGGTTTGCCATTGCCTCTTTCCTAGGGCTGAGGAAGAGGGACTGGCCCAAGGTCACCCAGCTGGCTTTGTGCCCAAGGTGGGACTAGAACTCACAGTCACCTCACAGGGTTGTTGTTGTGGGGGAAATGGGAGGAGGAAGGAGTATTTGGTATGTTCACCACCTTGAGTTATTTATAAAAATAATAAAGGGATAGAAAATAAATAAAATAAAATAAAAAATAATAAAAAATAATAAAAAATAATAAAATAAAATAAAATAAAATAAAATAAATAAAATAAAATAGAATAAAATAATAAAATAATAAAATAATAAAATAAAATAATATAATAAAATAAAATAAAATAAAATAAAATAAAATATAAACTCCTGTGGGACTACAGTCCCATTCTATTTCACACCAGGGTGCTCAGGCTGATGCAAAGTGGAATTCAATGCCATATTGGCTGCTCCTGTTCTTAAATGATGCCACACCAGCAAGACAGACCAGCAGAATTTATTTATTTACTTGCTGGGCTTGGATGCCACTCAAAGCATAAACTAACTCTTGAGTGGCCTGCATTCAACTTTGCCTGGCTGGTCTGAAAACCAGGGATGGCCTGCTCAGAATCTCATACTCTTGAGAGGTATATGGGGCGTGAATCAAGCAGCAGACCTTTCTGGCCAGAGCCCTCCCACTCTGGAACTTGCTTTCCCCTGGATGTAGGGCCATCCCTTGGGAAGGGGGTGTCAAAAATGTTGAGATAGCACATTACGCATGTGCAATAAACATAAAGGAAGGGTGGGGCTTTGATTACAGTCCTGGCCACCATCTTTCCTTTTTTTGACCCCCCTTCCCTTCCAGGCCCCCCTGTTCAGAGATATATGCCTTTGACCTTGATCGGTAGTGGGTGACCTTTATGTTGGTTACTGTATTCGTTTACAGTCCAAGTTATTTTTCATTTTGTCTCAACTCACTTTGTTGATCTAGGATTTCCTATGTGCATTCTTTATTCCTTTCATAGCTTGCAATTTTCACTGGGCGTAAGTCTTACTAAACTGAATGGGCTTTGCTTTTGAGTAGGAATGCGTAGAATTTCATCCTTCACATTCACATTGTGGAGATTTCATACAAAGCTTTTTGATTAACAATGGAAGACTTGCGCCACTTCCTGGCGGATGATCAAAATTGCAGCCATAAAGGAAAGGCAAGGGTTTTTTCATAGTGCATGGTAAATGCACTACATGTATTTCTGTTACATAGGAGGTTGAAAAAAAATCTAGACCCCTTTAACTACAACATAAATCTCTCTTCCCTTTCCCTGTTCAACAGCAGCTCCTATCTTTGTCAGTTTGAAAAAGTTGTATAATTTTGACATTTAAGGATAAAGAGCTTAAGACATTTAATTCAATGTTATATCATTTTTAAAAATAGTGGACCCAGTTCCTATCAAAATGCTACTTTTGGAAAAGCTTGCAATCTCATATCTGCAATTATCTTTGCATCTAAGTGGGGTAGTTGAAACATCTCCTGCAAAATATGGTTTATGGATTGGGGGTAACAACAATCCTGAGAAATAAAAATAGATCTTTTTGACTCTCGCCTAAACAGGCAAAAGGAAAAACAAAGCAGAGGGTTTGTCTGAACTCACATCTCTTTTCCCCCAAATCTCATGTGAAATCATACCCATAAATCCACTGTGGTCCAGAAGGTCCTTTAGAGCTATGTGATTTTGGCTAGTCTTAAGATCCTATACCTCTCTGAAACTTCTTTCCTTTCTCTTCAATGTATTGGCTTGGGCCAATAAATTAAGATAAAAAATGGAAAAACCATAAATGCAATCCAGAGTAAAAATGCAGCAAGCTGTAAAACCATAGCATAATGCACCCCCCTCCAGTATCAGCTGAAAATTCAAATGTAAGAGGATTTTAAAACACCACCACCACTAAGAGGTTTTAAGAAAGAAAATTCCTGGGAAAATAAAGATTTTCACCTGGTTCTAAAACAATTGTGGCTTGAGTGCCAGCTGAGTCTTTCTGAAAAGTGAGTTCCACAGTGTGGATGGTTTCATGAAAGTTTTTTTTCCCTTACAGACATCTGCCACAGCTGTATAGGGGGAGATCCTGCAAAACATCTCAGAAAGGGATGACAGTTGCAGATTTGTACAGATGATGCCTCTAGTTGGCTTCATCTTCATGTCACTTGCGAAGAAACATAGAGGTTTGGCCCAGAAGAAGAAGCAAGTTCTCACACTCTATGAAAATGAAGCTTATAAATGACATAAGCAGAGATCCGGTCCTTTATGTTGTTTCCCTTGCACCAAATTCCTTGGGTGCACTTCATTTACTATATTCTTGAAGCACCTTGCATATTATCTGGAGGATGCTAAAACAAAACCATGACAACTACCAAACACTAATACATAAACCTTGTGGTTTGTTCTCTGCAACTGAAGTTTCAGATGTATTTCCACTGACCTGAATTACAGGAGGCTATAACATTCAGATATGCTTCGGTCTTATTGGTAAACTGATAAGATCTGGTAGATGGACATTTATTTTTTATTAGTTGCTAGTCTCTAGGACAGAGCTTTCCAAACTCTGTGTCGGGACACGTTAGTGTGTCAGCTGCAGTGTCTGGGTGTGTCGCGGCTGCTGCTGCCTCCGAGCCCTGCCAGGATTCCGCGCAGGTCCTAGTGCCTGCCTTGTGCCTGGCTGCCTCCAAACCTGCCCTGCCAGGATTCCGCGCAGGTCCCAGTGCCTGCCTTGTGCCTGGCTGCCTCCAAACCTGCTGTGATTCCGCGTAGGTCCTAGTGCCTGCCTTGTGCTCTGCTGTAAGAGTGTGTCGTGAAATGATACATGTCTAAAAAGTGTGTCACCAACATGAAAAGTTTGGAAAGCTCTGCTCTAGGATCTACCCATGGAATGAACAGTTAGCTTATCAAGTGTTTTCTACATTTAAAAGTAAAGCAGTCCCAGTATTGTAAGCTTGCCCCACAAAATGCACCATGTTGGACTACACCACTTCCAATGTGTGCTCTCGAGATGTTGGCTACTGGCAATGTTGACACAGGAATGATGGGGATGAAGATCCAATGTATCTGGAAGGCATGTATTGCACTCCCAAAGTATTATTTAATATTAATATTAATATTCATTTGAATTTGAATTTGAATCAATGTAATATTAATATTAGAGAGCCAGTTTGGTGTAGTGGTTAAGGCATCAGGCTAGAAACTGTGAGACCAGGAGTTCTAGTCCTGCCTTGGGCACAAAGCCAGCTGAATGACCTTGGGCCAGTCACTCTGTCTCAGCCCTAGGAAGGAGGCAATGGCAAACCAGGAGACTGAGAGTTCTAGTCCCGCCTTAGGCACGAAAGCCAGCTGAATGACCTTGGGCCAGTCACTCTCTATCAGCCCTAGGAAGGAGCCAATGGCAACCCAGGAGACTGAGAGTTCTAGTCCCGCCTTAGGCACGAAAGCCAGCTGAATGACCTTGGGCCAGTCACTCTGTCTCAGCCCTAGGAAGGAGGCAATGGCAAACCACTTCCAAAATCTTGCCAAGAAAACAGCAGGGACTTGTCCAGGCAGTCTCCAAGAATCGGACACAATTGAACAGATATGTATGTACAGTGTGTGTGTGTGTGTGTGTGTGTGTGTGTGTGTATAGTATTGATGCTATTCAGATTGTATATAAATATTAAATAATAGCATCATCCATTAATCTATTACATTCTACAAAGCTTAATTTCAATTAAGTCAATTTAAATGAAGAAATAGCTGTAGAAACATAGACTAAGGTGCACAGATGGGCTTTCCTCTTATTCAGGAGGAAAAACCATAATCCAACTTTTAGGGATTATATCATGTTTCCAAGTTACCGGAAAGCTGGCCGAGCTACTTTGTTGCAGCAAAAACAACCAAGACTGTTTCGGCATCTTAAAGACTAACACATTTATTATGGCGTGAAGTTTTATGAACTATAGTCCATTTCATCCGATGCATAAAGTATTATCCCAAGAACAGTCTTTTTAGATACCCACGGTTTGTAAGGCTGGGTTGTAGGAGAGAGGGGAATAGTAAACAGGTCAGAGAGCATGAAATGTAAATAATGTGCTTTAAAGTAATGACCAGCAGAGGGTGGCCATTCATAGAAGAGTTTCCTGGTGGGACAAAGTCATGAGTGCAGTGATGAGCAGATTGATCACAGCCGATGCATTAAAAACCCAGCCTGCTGAAATGCCACCTTTAGCTTTGAATTAAAAATGGAAAACTTCCAGCAAAGGAATGTTCTGATTTAAATTGCAAATGTAAAGTTAGAATCCCGTTAAAGAAAAGAGCATCCAGGCTCTGTTTTCTCAGTCTGCCATACAAGCCTTGTTATCCCTTCACTCACTTACCAAAGCAAATGTCCACCATTTGTCAGGAGCTCTGACAGATGAATGGCTTGTTCTCTCGGGTTCCAGAAGGTGAGACGTGGAATCATGGCAGGCAGAAAAAGCTTCACAACAGTAAAGAGCAGTGGAAACAATTACCCAGAGATCTCCCCATCATTGGAAATGTCCAAGGTGAGGCTGGAAGGCCATCTGCCAGGAAGGCCTTAATCTTGAAGTCCATGGCTCTCCTCCTTTGGCTCGGAATAAAGTCATTCATCTCCAACAGCTTCATCCCAGAATGTGCACGGCAATTTCTGCTGGTGGGGGCTTCTGCTAGCCACCGTTCTAGTTCAGCTTCCCATGTGCAGGAAAGCAAAATGTTGTTGTGTTAGTAATTTAACTCCCCCACCCCGTATCTCCAGCTCTTCTGTCCTGCCTTCTAAGCTCTAAGTCAAAGAACACCAGTACCACAGAGATGCGGAGTAGCTCTCCCACGCCTTACGAGTTGAAGCGAGGTGTGACACTAGCACCATTCCTCTGCAAATCTTTCTCTGGACCAGTGTCGTCCTTAATTTTCTGGCTCCCTTGAAGTAGCTTCTGCATTTTGACGTAGTGGGATTCAGTACCTGATGGCACACCAAAGCTGGCCTCTGCACTCTCTCTCTGCCACGCAGCCGGACGCCAGAAGTGTCACTTCAGCTTGCTTTTCCCAGCCAAGGAACGCAAGGGGAGCGAGCCTTCAGTCCATTCATTGGGCACTGACATCATTTCCTGCCAGAGTGCTACTTCCTCTTGTGTGGAATCCATCCAGTCGACAGCAATTCCGTAGCTGAAGCCTGGCCCAAAGCAAGAAGCAATAAAACACTGTAGAAATGATGGTGTTGAACGTGTGCCCAACTCTCAAGCATTCCTCTTTGTGGGCCCTTTGTGTTCTTAGTCATGGGTGGATTTTGTTAAAAAAAGAAAAGAAAAGCGAACTGCCATTGTAGCTAGCCTATTGCCCAAATATTTCCCCATGCAAAAGGGGGCAGATGATGGCCGCTTTGAACCCTTTACTCCTTCTGTTTTACTAATCCAGATTAGGCTGCCTGAGTTTCCTATTTGCATAGGAAAAGCCTCCAGTGGTATGTCCCGTCACTGCTCAACTAACGTACCACGGGAGTGGTGCATAACCTGTTCCTCTTCCCCCCCACCCCCAAAAGAGACTTGCCTCCCCATCTCCAACCCTGCCTTAATTGCAAACCTGAGTCATTTCAAAATTTGCCACCCTATCGTAATTTTTAATCTGACGGAAGGGGAAAACTCAACTGATATTGAACTCATAGGAACAAATGCAGTTGAGCTGAGTTTTCCATTAACGCTGCCTCCAGCTTTTATCTCAGCTGAGTTTTGGGAACCGTGTCCTCCAGCATGACACTGAGCGGAAGTGTGGTGTAGTGGTTAATGCGTTGGACAAGGAATGGGGAGACCCAGGTTCTGGTCCACCCTCAGCCACAAAAGCTCACTGGATGACTCTGGGCCACTTACTCCATTGTGGTGCTAAAATGAACAGAGATCCCTTGCAGCTGCTTTCAGGTTCTGGAGAAAAAGTGGACTATAAATCCAACAAATCTGTACAGGGAGTCCTCGACTTACGACCACAATTGGGACTGGAACTTCTGTGAGGCAGTTGTTAAGTGAGTCACACCTGATTTTATGACTTTTGCTGTGGTCGCTAAGTGAATCACCATGGTAAATAAGCACATCTGGCTTCCCCCATTGACTTTGCTTGTCGGAAGCTGGCTGGGAAGGTTGCAAATGGTGATTACATGACCCTGGAATGCTGCAACTGTCGTAAGTGTGAGCCAGTTGCCAAGCGCCTGAATTTTGATCACATGACCGCAGGGATGCTGCGACGGTCGTAAGTGCGAGGACCGGTCACAAGTAACTTTTTTCCAGTGCCGTCGTAACTTCGAACGGTCTCTAAACAAATGGTCATAAATCAAGGACCACCTGTAATAAGATAGAACTAACGCTTGAAGCATCCTTCAGCCCTACATCTGAAAGGAATCCTGTGATTTTTTGCTAAGTGTTTGTGCTTTTTACCACAACTGCCTGTATATCCCCACATCCCTAAATAGCTTCTCACTGCAGTAACTTTAGCCTGCTGCAGTTGCAAAATTATATCTTTATATTTCTAGATGACAGGTGACCTACCATGGGAGAATTAAAAGGAAGCAAAAGGACACAGACCTCATTGACTTACCTGTCCCAAGTCCTAGCCGGATCCCCCCAAGAAAGTGATTGGTTAGCTTTTCATGATCCCAGACGGTCAGTTCCACACAGGCGTCTTTCAGATCCTCCGTGTGAAACCCATCATATACAATTGTGTGGTTGAAGACAGGGTTGGGGTCTCTCTTGACAATTCGGGTTTTCTGATAACTTTTCTTGCTGGTGTCTGGAAGAACGTAACTTACAAAGAAGAGATCAGCATTTTATCTTAGGTGGAACATCAACAGATTTCTCTTCAGGTACTTCCTAATGCTTAACATTGGCTTTGTGGTTTTCAAAGTGCTGGAGGCATCTGTTGCTATAACAACCTAGCAAAGGAAGTCAGCATTATCAGTCCCCTATGTGGCAGGTAGGGTGGCCACTGTAATGGAGAGTCACTTGACTAAGGCCTCCTATTAGGCTCATAGCAATGGTAAAAGACCAATATGGAGATGTCCTGGTTTGGTAGGTATAGCAGTTCTTCAACTAAAGCCCTTAGAATATTTTTCCAATATATCTCAGGTCAAAATTGGACATATTTCCCCACCTTGATGCCCTCTTGGCCCACAACCCCGTGATCTCTGACCACCTTGCCTTAAGGATTTGCATTGTCCCATCTAGCAAACCTTGGAATTTTCAAATACGGTTGCTCAAAACATGGATTTAAATCAGGTATCCATCAATAGGAGGAAAGATCAGAACCCCACAAATGACAAACCTACCATTTCACAAAGGAATCCACTCCAGAAGGACGTAACTGTGGGAGATCTTTGGTATCCTTCACCCAGATATGAACCTCTCCAGATGGAGGAATTTTTCGGCCTGCCATGATGTATCATGGAAATGGTAAGCGAATAAGTAATGCAATGGCATTCATAATTTTAAGAACATCACAGTGGAGGTAATGGAATCTATTCTTCCCCAATCTAGTTCCCTCCAGACACACTGAAGGATTTCAACCCCCTGAATTTCCAGTCCATATGGCCACTGTTTGGGTTTACAGGTAGACCTTGACTTACGACCACAATTGAGACTGGAACTTCAGTTGCTAAGCGATGCAGTCATTAAGTGAGGCACCACATGACCGCACCTGATTTTACAACCTTTTTTTGCTGTGATCGTTAAGCAAATCACATGGTTGTTAAGCAAATCTGGCTTCCCCCATTGATTTTGCTTCTGGAAGCCAGCTGGGAAAGTCGCAAATGGTGATCACATGACCCCAGGACGCTGCAACCATTGAAAATACATGCCGGTTGCCAAGAGCCCGAATTTTGATCACGTGACTTCGGGGACGCTGCAATGGCCATAAGTGTGAGGACCAGTTGTAAGTCACTTTTTTCAGTGCCATCATAACTTTGAACGGTCGCTAAACAAATGGTCGTAAGTCGAGGACTACCCCTATGTTTCTCTATAAGTTTTGACACTGAACATATCTGGAAATATCTATTCCAGCTACTTGCACTCAGACAGAACCCAACCAATTTGAGTCGTCTTGTATTGGGTTCACATAGTGGAATTATAAGAGCATCTTGTGGACATTCTCCCAATGTGATTGCAACGGGGGAGGAGCTTAACTCTTCACCAAATGTCTATAGAAGACCCATTTACTAGAAGACAAAGTACAAACAATACTTCCCTGCCATCCCCCGTCCATCAAAAACGCATCCTAGCACTCCAGATTACCTTCACCTTTCCCCCCTGGGCAGTTGGGGACACTTCCAAACTGGACATACCCTTTCCATTTTTAAAGAATGTCCATGAGGTCTTGATAAGGTGCATTTCCGGAAATAAAAATGGGGTTTCCTACGCAGCATACCAGCTTGCCATTTATTTATTGGCTTCTTTGAATAAAATGATGATAGTAGCAGGATGTCAGTGAGTTTATCAGTCGCCATGGGCTTTATATTGTCTACTTCTGCTCTCTGATAATATCAATGAATTTTCTGAAAACGGCTGAGTTGTTTTCTTTTTTCTTTTTACCTAGACTTCCTGGTGGCACATACTTGATGGAAAGATTCATCACCCCTCGATGGTCAGCGCTGTTTATGGCGGAGAGGCTCTGAAAGAGAAAAGGCCGTGAGAGGCCCAACACCAGAATGCCTGCAGATTGCCCAGTCATCAGAGCTAACAACCAAGGAGCCAGCATCTGAATGGCCTCACCTATCTGTTTGCTGGCTCACCTAAAGCAGCCAAATCACATTGAAGATCCAACACAATTTTATTGCAGTAAACAATATATATATGTATGTATGTAAATTTCCATTCAATCGTGTCCGATTCTCGGAGACTGCCTGGACAAGTCCCTGCAGTTTTCTTGGCAAGATTTTCAGAAGTGGTTTGCCATTGCCTCCTTCCTAGGGCTGAGAGAGAGTGACTGGCCCAAGGTCACCAAGCCGGCTTTCATGCCTAAGGCGGGACTAGAACTCTCAGTCTCCTGGTTTGCCATTGCCTCCTTCCTAGGGCTGAGAGAGAGTGACTGGCCCAAGGTCACCCAGCTGGCTTCATACCTAAGGCGGGACTAGAACTCACGGTCTCCCGGTTCCTAGCCCGGTGCCTTAACCACGACACCAAACTGGCTCTCCAATATATATATCTAACATTATATCTATATATCTATATCTATATCTATATCTATATCTATATCTATATCTATATCTATATCTATATCTATATCTATCTATCTATCTATCTATCTATCTATCTATCTATCTATCTATATATCTAACAATATATACTCAAATATATACTCAGCAAAGCTGAGCAGCCCTAAGCAGAACCACAGCTTGTATACCCTTGGCCCACTACATTGCAAAGACAAGACAAAGAAAAGGGCAGACACAGTAGAAATTACAGCATGACGTTGGGGGTGATACATCCATCTGGGTGACCTCCTCATTATTTATCCCTTCCTCCTAGGTCAGCATGGCAGCTGTACTATCTCTGAGATGCGGCCGGTGAATAAAAACCATCTGGTTTACTGGGCCCCTGTCCCCTGCCTGGTTCCTCCCCGTCACCCCTCAGGGTCGATTCAGCTTGCTGTGCATGTTTTCTTACAAGGGCACTTTAAGCAGTTCATACGCATGGAGGTAGGGGGCATCTCATAGGTTTGATAGTGAAGGCAGCTCACATGCGTATGGGAACCTTTTATCACCACCATCCCACAAAGTTTAATTTTAAAGAGAAAAGTCGTTAGAGAGAAAAGGGGGAAAAAAAAAGAAAAACTGTTAGAAATGATTTTTTAAATGTTCCAGTTGTGTGCATGCGCAATGGCACGCTGTTAAAAGCAATTATTTTTTCTTGCAATTGCCCCCTCCCTGCAATGTGTGTGTGTGGCATGCCATTTGCACATTGGTTACAGGGCCTTAACCATTCCATCAAACTGGCTCTCTGCATATCAATATGCTTATGGCTATGAATACGAGACTGCATAAAGAGCCGCGGAACCTTTAAAAATTGCCACCAGTTTCCAGGGATGCCCCCATAAGAGTTAATTTTTCTGCCTTCTTAAAGACTCAGTTGATGCAGCTTTTTGTTAGAACAATATCTCTACTCCTGTGAAATAATTCAGCTTGGAAATGCTCTCCCCAAAACAGGTATTGTTTGAAATTCTAGGTCAGTGTTTCTCAACCTTGGCAACTTGAAGATGTGTGGACTTCAACTCCCAGAATTCCCCAGCCAGCATACTGGCTGGGGAATCCTGAGAGTTGAAGTCCACACATCTTCAAGTTGCCAAGGTTGAGAAACACTGACCTAGTAATACCTTCATGTCCACCACAGACATTCTTCCAAACAATGATAACTGTAACTTTTACCATCTCAGTAAGTCCTTCTTAATTTCATTCCATGCTTTGACATAATTATTTTGAAATGACATTTCATACAATTCATATTAGTCATAACAATGCCCAAGTATTTTACTTTTTTCTCAATCTGAAAGCCAGTTTTTTCCATCAATTCTTTTTGATCTCCCAAAACATTTACTGGTTTTACCATCGTGGCTTTTCGTTGGGTTTAAGTTTTGCACAGGCAACTCTGGCGTTCTGTTGTTGGAACCTGTCAAGCTGGAACAGTGACTAAACGAAACGGTTGGAAGGCGGGATAAAAATAAATGAATAAATACAGGTCAAGTCTCATTATCTCAAAACCAGAGACCCTGATACATGGGTTCTAGCACTAGAAAAAAAAAGAGGATAAATATTTGAAGATTAAAAAGGAAAAACCCCAAACAAAACAATTAAGCATTTTTCTCCTGAGAAAGAAAACCACTCTTTAGAAGGGTATCAGCTGAACTGTGCTTACCCGTGGTTTGAGCATGTACCAGTTTAATTTATTGTTTCTCCAGTCCCAGCCGGCCAGGTCAATTTCCATCTCGCCTAAGAAACTGTTCCGCCCCAACGGATCGTTGTGCCACACAGAGAGGTTCAACCTTTGAATCAGAAGAACCATTTTCTGTATTTTATACTGGGGAGGAGGCAAAGGGAAAATTGAGGCTGTTATATACACACATTTAAAGTCACATGCACAGTAGCTTCTTTCTGGGAAAGACCTTAGAACTAAGACCCCAGACTCGTGTACTGTTTGTCAAGATGTCTAAGGCATCCCTGTTTTTCCTCACCCGCAACACCTCGTTGAAAATGGGGCTGATGGTTCGTTTCTTCACCGACGTCTTCCTCTTGCCCATCCGTGCCTTATCTGGAAGGAGGTAGGTTTTCACGTAACTGGAAAGAGATTGCCGCTAAGTTAAGAATTTAGCTGGCCAGGCTCTTGCATATCAACTGGAGCTGACCTGGCTTCTGCGTTCGGATGACTTGATGGAATTGGAAACAACCTTGGATAAAAGCTATGCATGCCCATTTTTCTAATCTGGACATTTCTGCTAGGGCCATCCAAAGCATTAGAAGAGGTGCTTTGTAAGGTACAGGTAGTCCTTTCTTAACGACCACAACTGGGACCGGAATTTCAGTTGCTAAGTAAAGTGGTCATTAAGCGAATCTGACCCGATTTTATGACCTTTCTTGTGGCGGTCATTAAACGAATCATTGTGGGCATTAAGCAAACCACATGGTGGTTAAGCGAATCATGCAGTTCCCCATTGATTTTGCTTGCCAGAAGCCGGCCGGGAAGGTAGAAAATGGCGATCACATGACCACGTGACGCTGCAATGGTCATAAATGCAAACCAGTTGCCAAGTGCCCAAATCGTGATCATGTGAGTGCAGGGATGCTGTAGCGGTCATGTGAGGACCTGTCGCAAGTCGGTTTTCTCAGCACAGTCATAAGTCCGAACCATCACTAAATGAATGGCTGTTAAGTGAGGACTACTGTACCTGTATGTTGGTGAAAAGAAAGTGCCCATCCTTGAGTTGTTAGGGCCACTGTGTCCTCTGGAAGGTGTTTCACTGCCAGACCATCTTTACATGATTTGGCTCGCCAAACCTATTAACTTCACCGGGAATCCCAGCGGAACTGTGGCCCAGATGAAGAAATCGGCTAGATTTCCAGATTAAAATGCTTGCATAAATTAAAAAAACGCTATCTCCAGTGATGACAAAAATAATAGCAGATCAAAAAGGGGTAACGTTTTTAAATGCGAGTATTAAAAAAAGATTATAAAAAGAGATGGAGTGCCCCTTTTAAAATAAAGTTAGCATGTTTAAACTTAACAGACAAAGCACGACTTTCAAATGCAAGCATATGCTGATTTAAGGAATGAATTGACTAGGTCGACCAACCAACCAAGAGCTGGACTGGGGGATCACATTTTTGCACTCTGTGAAACTAGCATGGATAGGATCCAGTGCATGCTTGCTTCTCCATGCTCTGCTGGTAGGGTTGCTTGCCCCAATATCTCATGATGTCCGTGTAGGGCCCTAACTTTCAAGTAAAACCTATGCGTGTAAACTACAAAATAAAATGGGTAACTGTGCATGCAATCTATCCAGGTAACACAGAGTCTTACTTGTGCAAGTCCAATGTGAACACTGGGCTGGTGCATGGTCTTTGGGATGCTAGAGGAAGACATGTAAAGAAAGTGAAGAAGACACACACGTGTCCTTTCCTTTTCATGCATACATGATTGGGTATAGTTTAAAACATAGACTCATGTTTTGTCAACTGGGGTAGAAGTAATAGCTGTGGAGTCCTTGGGACTCTCTGAGCCTTGTTTTCTTGCAGACATTTCATTGCCAGACTAGGCAACATCTTCAGTGTGAATTAATAGCCTTAGTGGATTCTCCAGGATCAGGATATTTCAAATTGAATTCTAGACAGCACAGCAACGCTTAACAAAAAAATTAGGACAGTAGATATTGCTAAAACGTTTTTGCAAAATCTTCACTCACGGGTCTGTCCTCCCTTTCTTTTCATCCACAATTGCCAAGTCTTTGCACTGGGAAACGAAAATTTGGAATTCTTGGTTCTTCTCATCATAATCCAAGGCAAACTGGACTAGCCCCTGAGCATCGACGCTCCCAAAATCACCACTGTACACACTGAGGATACTGCCACTCACCTAGACAGGGAAGAAGAGGGAGACTGGCCATAAGGAGGTCTTGTGAGTACAAGAGAGAATGTTCACCAGGCGTTTAGCAAACCTCCATCATCTACGCCTTGCTTCAGGCACAAGA
This sequence comes from Charina bottae, assembly GCA_023362775.1. Lineage (NCBI taxonomy): Eukaryota > Metazoa > Chordata > Lepidosauria > Squamata > Charinaidae > Charina > Charina bottae. The sequence continues at coordinate 6,097,466 of JALMGJ010000018.1, forward strand.
GAAATGTTTTTTCAAAGACTTAAATCTTGAATACATTTTGGGCAGAATCAGATTGCTTTTTTTTGAGGTCGTCCAAGGACAGCTAAGTACAAGCAATAACTGGGACAATAAGAGTATGATATTTAACCAATATCTCAGTGAGGGTCTGAGGAAGCTTTCAAATAATTAGGGTGGTGAGAAGAGGGGGTAAAAGAGAATTAGGATAGCTTTGGAGGGCTAAGAGGGGTTTTCCAAGAATGTCTTGCAGGAGCAACATCTCAAGAACCTACCGAAGAAACAGATGCCATGTCAGAGGAATGGCTGCCCACACTTGACGTCTTCTTGTGCCTATTGAACTGGAAGCTGATTTCTGAAGCCGTGTCTGATTCTGTCTGCAAAGCACACCAAAGGAGACTTTAAATCTGGCACCAATTACAAAACATTCTGATGGCTGGATCTCCAACAAAGCCCCAAAGTGACGTTGCTCTTGGGCCACATCAGCGCTTCAAAAATTGAACTGTCCCATTAGCAGACCCTTCTAATGAATGACTCAACCACTGTTTCTCCTTGCAAGGATTGCATAATCACATCACCCCATGTTCTGGATCATGCCCTTGCTTCTGATGGGTGGACTGAATAGCCTACTTTTAAGAAGCACTGAAAGGTCTCAGCCCAATCCAGAAAACCAACATGGGGCACTGTTGGGGAATCTGACTGGGAAAAGGGAGACTGACGTTTAAATCCACCTTCAGCCACGAAAGATCACGGTGTGACTTTGGTCCAATCCCTCAATTCAGCCTACTTCACAGAATTGTCACTGTGGGGATTAAATTAGAGATCCAGGAGGAAAGGTAAGATGTTGGTGATGGAGATGATGAGGATGATAACTACTACTAGAGCAACAATAAGAGTAATAAATGATCACCCTACCTCAGAGAGGAGGGAAGGAGAAGATCTGCTGAGATCTTTGGCTCTTTCAGGTTCAAGATACTGATGACTTAGCACCTGAGGCTTCGTATAGGCTAGGGACAAAAATAGACACACTTTTATGTTCCCTTCTCACAAAGTTGAGTTCCTGGACATTGCTTTCATTAAGCACCCTTCCAGAAATGGTGGAAATATAATAATTCCCAAAATGCCAAACTTGCGGGGGGGGGGGGGAACGAAGCATCTTGGCTGGGAATTCTGGGAGTTGTAGTCCCCCCCCCCCCGAGGGCACTTCTCCGGTTTGCGAAGGTTCCATTCAAGCCCAACACAAAGGAACCGCAACAAATAGCACAGCCTTTTGAACAGACAGAGGATTTTTAACTGCGCATTATCTTTTTCCTCGAACTGCGAACTGCAAGAGACTTGAGGGCAGCATCGTAAGAGCACAAGGGAAAAAAAACACGGAAGGAATAAATGGCTATTTACTGTATTGCCTGTTTCTCTTTAGATTTGTCTCCCTCCAGTGGTCAAGAACAAACTTTCTTTTTAAAGCTAGACCTTAAAAAGGGATTGAGGCACTGCTACTTACTTTCAGTGGTGGTGTAAAGGTTCACCATGCTTTTTGCAAGACTGCAGCCGTTGGTGCGTCTTATTTTCTTGAAAACAGGAACCTGAGGGAGCTTTCCTTCTGGAACACATGGAAATCCATTGGTTAATGTTGAACAAGGGAAACATTGGGCTTTACTGTAGCTTGAATCATGTCAACTGGATTTCTATTTTCTCAGTGGAAACGTTTCGCTCCTTATCCAAGGAGCTTCTTCAGTCTGAGCAAAGTTAGTAAGGGAATCCTTAAATATGTTTCTAGGTGGCTGTGTGACCTTGCACCTGGGGCTAGGTCATGGTTATTTTGAGATGTTATTTCTAAGTCTCTTTATCATCTAAAGGAGGATCGTTAAGATTACCATGCTGCTGTTGAGCTTGCGAAATGGTCTTAATCTTCCTAGGCACAGAAGACAAAGCAGGAAGGAAAATAGGGGAAAGATTGTGCCTGAGGCCCCCACCTCTATTCAAGGAAGGATTTTCCAAGTTGGCATAAATGGATTCCTTGACCCCTCTCTCAATTGGGCTTTACTGCTTCCAAAGCTTAACCAGAGGGGTTTAAGGGCATCCACAGAGGGGTCAAAAAATCAAGGTGACCGCCACGTCCATGCAATCACCCCTTTTTTACATTCATCACAGACATTAAAAGGGGGAAGGGCTCTGATTGCATGGACACGGCTGACATCTTGATTTTTCTGACCCCCTCTGCAGATGTCACTTCCAGTGGAATGTTCCATCCTCCCTTTCTTCTCATTGGATGCAGAGACTTTGGTTGATGGACCCGGAATCTGTGTACACAGCTGGATGTACTAGTTTGGATATTTTTTCCACTTCAACCATTCACCCACCTTCCCTCAACAGTTTGGAAGTGGGGCGGGGCTTCTGAGGCTTGGTTTTTTGCTCGGTGGAGGTGAAGGCCTGTTCCAATGAAGAGGAACTAGTCCTACCAAAGCAAGCAAAAGCATACTTTGTATTGAACTTGCAGGACATCCTTACCTCTGTTTCTGAAGTTTGGGTCTGGAGTGCTGTCGCAAATAGCATTAGGAAAGCACCATTCGTGTACACATGGGCACAAATGTTAAAATATAAAGAGCTAGAAGGAGTAAATTTCTTGGTTATCTCAGTCCAGATATGTCTATCATTATAATGGTATGTGGGAATGACCCTGGGAGATGGGGTGAAGAGATGCTGCCTAGGAAGCAGTCAGATAAGAGACGGCATAGCCCACAGCTGCGTAGTGGGTGGGGCAAGAGGCTCAGGAGGGACCTTCCCTAAGTTATCGGGCTGTAAAGGTGACGGTGGGAGAATTGTACTTTCAGACTTGCAAGGTTCTGTTAATGTAGCCTTACAATAGAGTAGAATTAGCTCATCTGGTCGTGTTTCCTGTCTGGACTACCTGGGAAGGCTGACAACCATGTCCTTACTCTAATGTAAAAAACAAAACAAGCAAAACAGAAAAATAGTTGTGTATTTATGTTTCTCCAGAGCCAAAGTCTGGCTGATATTGCTGGTGGATGTCACCTTGCAGAACAACAGTGATCCATGTGCAATATCTACATGAGCCCTAATTACTTTATGATGGCTACTGATGCAATTTGAATGATTAACAAGACCTGAAAGCTACTCCAGGGAGTTCCACATTCAGATACAAATTTTACTGCAAACTGTAACTGAGCACAAAGTAGTTTTTGAAATAACTCTGCTAAATTTCTGGGCAGAGAGCTTGGGAGGTTGTGTTTTTACAAAATTCACCTCTCATTTCTCAGTAATGGGACTCTTTCTTAGCGGTGATAGTAACATAGTTATGGAGAAAGGTCCATTCCTTATGGATTGGACACCACTGAAGAGATTATTGTTATGCTATTGACGCACTTCTTGGCCATCCTATAATATCTTCTAGGGCATTCCCTCACATCCCACTCCTCGCCCTCTGAAATGTTATTGTCCCTCGAAAGCATTTCTAAAAACAGTCTTTCCTTCCTCATATTCAATTAGGACTGACAGGAAAAAATGGAGAGGAATTTCCCTGCTGTGCTGGAACGCAATCAATATTTAATGATTTTATCCATTGCCACTGTTAGGAAAACTGTTATGCTGCTTTGAAGAGACAACTGGGGCTGCCCACATTTTCGTTAGATGAATTCACTATCAAATTTTCAGACAGAACTAGATGAGTGATGTCAGTTACAACCAAGTGACATTAGCGTTTTCTTGATGGGCAAGGGCTCACAGATTAGCTATGTGTAGTAGTTGTTAAATACCCTAGATATTTTGCTAACACCTACAAATATTAAATACAACTCTACCCCATTAATAAAACCAATTTCTGCGTAATCCACATTGCTTATTAAAATTAACTGGTTGTTGCAAGTCTGGCAATTACTGGAAACAGGGCTTTGGATGGCTGCTCCTGACCTTGAAAACAAACCTTCAAAGTTTTCTTTAACATAGGGAGGAGGAGGAGGAGGGGGAAGAGGGGGAAGAGGAGGAGTGGGAGGAAGAGGAGGAGGAGGAGGGGGGAAGAGGAGGAGGAGGAAGAGGAGGAGGAGGAGGAGGAGGAGGAGGAGGGGGAAGAGGAGGAGGAGGAGGAGGAGGGGGAAGAGGAGGAGGAGGAGGGGAAGAGGAAGAGGAAGGGGAGGAGGAGGAGGGGGAAGAAGAGGAGTGGGAGGAGGAGGAGGAGGAGGAGGAGGGGGAAGAGGAGGAGGAGGGGGGGAAGAGGAAGAGGAAGGGGAGGAGGAGGAGGGGGAAGAGGAGGAGTGGGAGGAAGAGGAGGAGGAGGGGAGGAGGGGGAGGAAGAGGAGGAGGAGGGGGAAGAGGAGGAGGAAGAGGAGGAGGAGGGGGAAGAGGAGGAGGAGGAGGAGGAGGGGGAAGAGGAGGAGGAGGAGGGGAAGAGGAGGAGGAGGAGGGGGAAGAGGAGGAGTGGGAGGAAGAGGAGGAGGAGGGGGAAGAGGGGGAAGAGGAGGAGTGGGAGGAAGAGGAGGAGGAGGGGGAAGAGGGGGAAGAGGAGGAGTGGGAGGAAGAGGAGGAGGAGGAGGGGGGAAGAGGAGGAGGAGTAGTGGGAGGAGGAGGAGGGGGAAGAGGAGGAGGAGGAGGGGGAAGAGGAGGAGGAGGAAGAGGAGGAGGAGGAGGAGGGGGAAGAGGAGGAGGGGGAGGAGGAGGGGGAAGAGGAGGGGGAAGAGGAGGAGGAGGAGGGGAAGAGGAAGAGGAAGGGGAGAAGGAGGAGGGGGAAGAGGAGTGGGAGGAAGAGGAGGAGGAGGAAGAGGAGGAGGAGGGGAGGAGGGGGAGGAAGAGGAGGAGGAGGGGGAAGAGGAGGAGGAAGAGGAGGAGGAGGGGGAAGAGGAGGAGGAAGAGGAGGAGGAGGGGGAGGAGGAGGAGGGGGAAGAGGAGGAGGAGGAGGGGGAAGAGGAGGAGGAGGAAGAGGAGGAGGAGGAGGAGGGGGAAGAGGAGGAGGGGGAGGAGGAGGGGGAAGAGGAGGGGGAAGAGGAGGAGGAGGAGGGGAAGAGGAAGAGGAAGGGGAGAAGGAGGAGGGGGAAGAGGAGTGGGAGGAAGAGGAGGAGGAGGAAGAGGAGGAGGAGGGGAGGAGGGGGAGGAAGAGGAGGAGGAGGGGGAAGAGGAGGAGGAAGAGGAGGAGGAGGGGGAAGAGGAGGAGGAAGAGGAGGAGGAGGGGGAGGAGGAGGAGGGGGAAGAGGAGGAGGAGGAGGGGAAGAGGAGGAGGAGGAGGAGGGGGAAGAGGAGGAGGAGGAGGGGAAGAGGAGGAGGAGGAGGAGGGGGAAGAGGAGGGGGAGGAGGAGGGGGAGGAGGGGGGAGGGGGAAGAGGAGGAGGAGGAGGAGGGGAAGAGGAAGCAGCAGCAGAAGAAAGGAATCCTGAGTATTTTTAATAGTTTCCGTTTTAATTTATGTGTTTTATAAACCATCCTGAACTCTTACACGTTTGCAGTTTTTTCCAGGGCAAAGGTTATGAAAGGTTATGCTTGAATTTTGATTGGTGTACCAGGCTGACATTCCCAAAAGGAATGGGGGGGGGGGGAGTAAACCAGGATGAAAAATAAATTTGATTTGATTTATAGTTCATTGATATTCAACACAGTTGCCATGGGCCCTTTCCAGTCGTATCGTTAACCATTTTCCTTTCTGCCACAGTAAAAACATTGCAATTAGGTAACAATTTTTGGAAATTTTAGGGGGCTAGGCCCAAATCGTGAGCGGATGCATGAAGCTCTGTATATCAAACTGTTTAAAGAAGTGAAAAAAACATGTTATTGATTAGGTACATAGTTGCAGAATATAACTCTTTTGAGGGAGATGGGTGGTGATTAAATTTGATAGATAAATAAATAAACAAACAAACTGTATGTATTTGTGTGTGTGTTTGTGATTGTGTACTTCTCTCTCTCTCTCTCTCTCTCTCTGTGTGTGTGTGTGTGTATAAATCTACTAGCCCATGCAATTATTTTATTTAACCAGGAAGTATCAGTACCTGAAGGCACATATTTATCCAGTTCTTGGGTACCTTGATTTTCATCACCAGCTTCACTTTCTGGAAGGTCCTCCATAAAACTACAGAGCTCAGCTTCATGCAGGATCTCATTAGTTTCCAGACTGTCCAAGTTAGAGCATCTTTCTACAACATCAGCACCTGGATCCGTCTCCTCCAAAGGTACAGACTCGATCAAGATCTGAACCCTCCCTGCCAAGGAATCCATCTTACGTTTGTTTTCTTCGGCCATGACGAACTCATCAGCAGGAGTTTCTGGCTCAAAAATGATCCCGGTTTGTTCTTTGATCGGAGTTTCTATTTTGACCGAAGGTACCCGAACGGGTAACTTAGACCTCTTGGTGGAACGCTGCACTTTCCTTTCTTCTTCCACTGAAGACTGCTTCCCATTCCCATCACTTAGATTATTTCGACTTCCCATCGATCCTTTGCTTCTGCCATATGTGGATCTGGGGATATATGAGCCTGAACCTTTCCTTGGTGGGGCGGTATAAGCAGGCTCATCTTCGCTGGAAGACAAGGTCACTGGTTTGTTGTAGAAGGTTCTGGTTTTAGGGTGCACGTTGGAACTAAGCTTGTCATCACTCGTTTGCCCTTGATTGGACTGGGCTGAGAGGGACCGGTTCAGTCTGGATGGCCTCCCATTCACCTCTGTGGGGTTGGCTTTTTCCACGGATTTTTCTACTGTATGGTTAGCCAAGAGAGACTCCCCTCCCTTCTCCCAAAAGTTTTTCAAGTTCTTGAAGTGTGCATGGTCTACGCCAATTTCCTCATCTTTGTTATTGATCGATGAGATGATAATGTAACTGGCATCTGGTTTCAGTGGAGAACCATTTTCCTCTCCTAGAGGTAGGAATTGGAAACTCTTCAAGGATTCTGTCTTTTCTACACCAAACCCAGATTTCTTAGCTCCATCACTGATGCTGATGTTGGGGGAGAATAATGGTTTGCTCGATTTTCTGTTAACTGGTATTCTGCTAAGTGTGTTGAATTCTTTCTGCAGAGCTGGTTGGAACCCTCTGTTATCCGCAACACTATCAGGGACATCCTCTGCAACTTTAGGAACATAATATCCCATTGAGTAAGAGAACTCATCATGAAGCATGGTGGAGCTCACAGGTGACATTTCATAGCCTACGGGGAAAGACACAGAGAGAAAATGAACGAATCCCCAGAACTTTATTGAAAGACCTGAGTTCACACACCAGTTATCTCCAGTCTGGGTCCTCCGCATGCACTGGACTTTCCACCACTTCCAGAATCACTGGGAATTCTAGAAGCTGAAGACCAACATATCTGGATGGCATCATTATGGGGAAAGCTGCTATATGTATTGCAGTGATAATGTTCAGCAAACATGGTGCCCATCCATCTAAAACAGACTATTGCTTATATCATAAAAGTATCGATGGTATCAAGGCCGGGACCACTATTTGGTATCCCCAGGTAGGTATCAGGATATCTAGTTCTGGCCAGGGACACTGTACGTAACCACACTGGGTTATTCTTAAATTTCCAACAGTGCCTCCACATAAAAATGGCACAGGTTATTAATGTAAATGACAGAACCACCTGCCCAGTGCTGCGTGTAGTCTAGCTCTTATCTGCCGCCACATCCAGGTAAGTCCACCAGTTTATAACAACAGAGAAGAGGAAACACCTCAGATTTAATCTCTGATTGTAAACCATAGCACTCAGACTGGGTTCCTCCTGTAGTTTTCAGTCAGATAGCAAACTGCAGTTTCCCAGTTCAAATGGGACATGGTTTAACAAAGCCAAGAAAAGTGTTCTATTAAAACAGGAGAGAAGAGGAACCATGCAAATACAAGATTTGTTAGTGGGCTAATCTCTGGAGTAGGTTTTGGTTTCTCGTATAGGCTAAATACGTGTTCAGTTTGAAATGTGCTGAACATGTGCAGGTCCAATTAATCTGGGACAGAATGGAAATGAGATAGAAGGAAACAATATATAAAAAGGTAAAGGTTCCCCACACACATCTGTGCAGTCGTGTCCGACTCTAGGGGCCGGTGCTCATCTCCGTTTGTTAGCCGAAGAGCCAGCATTGTCCGAAGACGCTTCCACGGTCATGTGGCCGCATGACGCGCGCAGGACGCTGTTACCTACCCACCAAAGTGGTACCTATTCATCTACTTGCATTTGCATGCTTTCGAATTGCTAGGTTGGCAAGAGCTGGGGCGAGTGCGGGAGCTCACTCCGCACGCAGGGCTAGGGATTCAAACCTCCAAACTTGCAATCTTCCGATCGACAAGCCTAGCGTCTTAGCTGCTGAGCCACCACGCCCCTAAACAATATATGGTTGGTCTCAATTTCAAACCACCATCATTGTTCTTAAAATATTTGGCTGATCAGAAACACATTTAGCCTGTTTGTTCTTCGGTAGCAGCAGTGGACAACACATCCATTGACCGCATATTGTCCCTTGGACCCAATTTTTGGTGTCAGCCCCCCTCCCAATCTCCGGCTAAGATTAATGCTGCTGAAATTTGGTGTCTAATTGCTAAAAATCGGCAGTGTGATTTCTTTTTTAGCAGAAAAATGAAATAAGGTGATATATAGTTTTAGAACATGCCTAAAGTAACAAGAAAACCCTGAACACAGACTTGCAAGAAACAAAAACATTGTCCTTGTTTACTTGGGCAATAATACTTGTGTCTTGTTCTTCTGAGGTCTCCAACCATTGAAACTGACACTTTAAAAAGGCGAGTTTGCCCTGAAAAAAGTTACCCACATTCTCTCCCTGTGGGAACGTGCTCAAAGGACTCTGTGAAAGACTCTGTTCCTTGAGATGAAGCTTTTAAAACATGACTGTGTAAGCAATGCATACTTTTCTTACCAACTTCTGAGTTTTCTCTTGTAGCCAAGAATGGACTGACCACAACACCACTGTCTGCTGGAGATACATCTTCTACACTGGGTTTCTGAAGGAAACAAGAAAAGATTGGGATTTTGTGAACAAAAGAGAAAGGCTGTTGGTTTGTTCAGGTTCTATGGGGTCACCAAGGACTGAACTGCTAAACCTTTGGGGTAGGGATGGCAAAACGGAAAGCTCTCTTAGATGTTCCCTCTACATGGGAATTGAATGCATGAAGGGGACACACGCCCACCATCTCATCCCAGCCTCCACACAGTACATTTAACAGAAGGATGAAAGGGCTTCTCAATGCACCCTTCCCCTTCCCCAAACCTAGGTAGGCCCAAATGGTGAAAAATCCCAGTCATTGCAGGTTTCTTGATTGCACAAAAACAAATCTGCATGCGTAAAGTTGGTTATGTCTGTACCTTTGTTTCAGGCTTCCACTGAGTGAAGTGGGGTTCCCCCTTACCCGGTTCCCCCTCTATGTGTTTGAGATTCAGGTGGAGGGAATGTCTGAAAAGGCCTCCGACTGTTGAGATCAAGTTCCATGCTACTTCCTCTGGCTCTACTACCTTTTCTAGAGAGGAGGGCAGGGAGAAGAGTGTCCCTCTTGGCTTTGACCTGAGACCATGCCCTTCTGCAGAATCCGAACCAGGTTCATACAACCTGCAGAAACAGAACAATATTTTATTAGAAGACCCAGAACCTGAGAGATGAGAGAAAGGATGTTGCTTCAGGGCACAGGCTGTCTCATGTTGCTCCGTCTTATGGTTTCCTCTCACTGTTCTTACAGAGAAGAAACCCCCTAAAGTTGTGTAGAAGATCCTAGAGCAGTGTTTCTCAACCTCAGCCACTTTAAGATGTGTGGACTTCAACTCCCAGAATTTGAGTCAGTGTTGATGCCTGGAAAGTCCTTTCAGTTTTCTTGGCAGCATTTTCAGGAGTGGTTTGCCCTTGCCTTCTTCTTCCTAGGGCCGAGAGTGAGTCACTGACTCAAGGTCACTGTAATGGTATGTGGGAAAGACTTTGGGAGATGGGGGGAAGAGATGCTGCCTAGGGAATGATCAGATAAGAGAGGGCATAGCCCGCAGCTGCATAATGGACAAAGAGGCTCAGAAGGGACCCTCCCTAACTTTTCAGACTGTAAAAGAGACCGCGGGAGATTTGTACTTTCAGACTTGCAAGATTCTGTTAATGTAGCCTTACAGTAAAGTAGTATTAGCTCATCTGGTCATGTTTCCTGTCTGATCTCTCTGGAAGACTGACAGTCACCCAACTGGCTTTGTGCCGAAGGTGGGACTAGAACTCACGGTCTCCCGGTTTCTAGCCTGGTGCCTTAGTTGCAACACCAAGTAAGGTAAAGGTAAAGGTTCCCCCCACACATTTGTGCAGTTGTGTCTGACTCTAGGGGCCGGTGCTCATCTCCGTTTGTTAGCCAAAGAGCCAGCGCTGTCCGAAGATGCTTCCGCTGTCATGTGGCCGCATGACGCGTGTGGAATGCTGTTACTTTCCCACCGAAGTGGTACCTATTCATCTACTTGCATTTGCATGCTTTCAAATTGCTAGGTTGGCAAGAGCTGGGGCGAGTGCGGGAGCTCACTCCGTCACACAGGGCTAGGGATTCAAATCTCCGAACTTGCGATCTTCCGACTGACAAGCCTGGCGTCTTACCCGCTGAGCCACCATGCCCCTAACACTTATTTTATTATTACAGCACATATTTCTGCACAAAGATCCGATATTTTAAAAACATTGTGCCGTTGTTAGGCAGTGGGGAAGAAGGAAAGGGAGACAAAAAAGCATTTGTCAGAATGGCATTGAACCCAGGCCATACAAAAATTGCGGGCATGTTAAAATGCACCTTAGTGCAGGATCGTGGGTTAATTTTAAAATGCTCTGGGAATTTTTAAATTTTACTTTTTAAAACTTTTACTTTTTAAAATTTATTTTTTTTATTTTAACTTTTTAAATTTCATTTTAATTAATTTAATTTAAAATTTAATTTTAAAATTTAAATTTTAAAGTGCTGGAAATTCTGGAGATTGCATAAGCAACAAGTCTGTAATGTTCCAAACCAGAGAAGGCTTTTTTTATATCATTGCAACCCCACATTTTTCTCCTGCATCTGCCTGTTCATGCATATATGGGCAAGATTCCGGCAGCTCTCCACAAGGAAGTTTGTTTGCTTTAGCTTAGTGTGCCGTGCAAACCTAACCTTAGTAGTGTATAAACCATGATTTCTGGCTGGGTGAGGACTCAACTAATGCTGGTTTATTAAAACAATTATACTGAAGCAAAGCAGGGTTGGAGCTGTAAACTCAGCTGCAAGATGCAAAAACCTTGACATGTAGTAAGTGGGAAATCTAATTTGAGACTATACTTAAGATCTTGGAGAATCCAAGTGCGGTGGACATCAGCCCTATTTAAACCAGAGTCTGATCCAAAAGGAAATCTATATGTTTAATGTCCTGAATTGCAAAACACTCAGTCGTTTTCATCCGGTTCCTTGGCAAATGAACTGCTCTGAAATAGAAAGTTGTTCTGCTCCTAAATAAATAAACTAGCAAACTGCATCAAAGTGTTCCAGCATCTCAGCTGTAAAAGTTCATTATTAACCTTTGTCTTGGCTTCTGGCTTTGCCAGCTTTCCTTTGCAGTCAACTAAACCACCACCAGAATTGACAGCTGCGGTTTTTCCGCCAGTTTAAAGAACAAATAGTGCCTATTTTTGCAACAAGGCTTTAATTGGATAGGTTTTGCTTCCTGCCCAGTCTCTAGAGTTCAAACTTGGTTGAGCCACAGACTTCAGCCATCTCATTGGGAAAAGTCCGGAAGAGTGGCAAGATTAAAAATAAAATTCAAAAGGAGCCCATTTGCACTGGTGCTCAATTGCAAAATGCATCCTTTCTTTGATATCCCAACACCAACAATGCCAAAACAGACACTTTCCCCCCCTTTGAAAGCAGCAAACAAAACAAAAGCCTTTTGCTGAATCACATTTGGAAAAAAAACATAGCTTGATATCCTGCCAAACGCTTAACAGGATAAAGGTACCTTGGCAATTCCTGCAAAAGGTTTTAAAATAACTCTGCTTTAGTATAAATAGACGAATGACCATTCCTGTAACACACTGAGCTGGGATGAGGAAGGACTGGATTTTCTGGATTTGCACAATACAGGGAACCCTAAGTGAACCAACCAAGGTTAAAATTAATCATTGTGCAATGCAGCCTCCAGGTTTGCAACTATCTGGTTAAAGCAGGGTTTCTCAACCAGGGTTCCGTGGCACCCTCGGGTTCCGCGAGAGGTCACTAGGGGTTCCCTGGGAGATCACGATTTATTTAAAAAATTATTTCAAATTCGGGCAACTTCACATTAAAGAGCTAAATTTCTTTATTTTTAGTTTAAGAACACTGCTAATGTGTATTTTATTTTATTTTAATTTATTTACTTATCAAATTTATCACCGCCCATCTTCCCCCAAGGAGGGACTCTGGGCGGTTTACAATAAAAACACAGTTAACTACTATACAATATAAAAACAATAGAATGAATATAGATAAACAGTAAGAATATAAAATATAATAAAATCCAGATGGCTAAAAGTTCTTTATCAGTCCGTGAGTAAAAAGGGCCTACTTTAGGGCCATTCTAGGAAACTAGCCATATATACAGGCCTACCCATGAAACAATAATTTTTTAACTTCTGGCCCATATTTGAGCCTGAATGTGAAGGGGTTCCTAGGCCTGAAAAATATTTCAAGGGTTCCTCCAGGGTCAAAAGTCTGAGAAAGGCTGGGTTACTGAATCACATAAGCATATCCATCCCTCCTCCCTCCTTAACTCCTTATGCTAAGTCTGCATTCATCCTTTCAAAAGCTTTGCGCACAGTTCCTGAAAGCTCTCCGTGATCTTGCCTTCCTTTCCTATTCTTCTGTCGCACCCAAACTACCGTCCCGACTCGGTCCAAAGGTCTCCTGCCGCCTAACACAATTCCCGTGCTGCCCCATATCTTCAGAATCCCTCCAAGATTGATGGACTGATTGTTTGATTGATGAAGGACATCGAGATAACCACCCGCCTTAACCAAGGTAACTCTGGGTGGCAAACAGAAAAAATAAAAGCACAGTAAAAGCAACAACGGGTTACAGACCTAGGCAACCTTAAACATTTTCCAGCAGCCTGACACCAAGAAGTCTCCAATGGCATAAACCAAGCACATAGACACGCCGGGCTCCATGAACCTGGGAGTTCTCCCAATGCCTGGGAGAAAACCAAGGCCTTCCAGAATACCAGCAGAGTTGGAGCTGTCCAAAGCTCAGGGGGGAGCTTGTTCCATAAGGCAGGTGCCACAACAGAGCCACTGTGCTGTCACCTCTTTCTGCCTAAGCCCACTGACCCACCCCACCTCCTATTACTCTTCTTGGATTCCTCTAGCCTCCTGCCTTCAACCCCCACCTGAACTTGTGGAAGCTCCTTGGAGCAGGGACTTCTATTTTTCCCATGCTCATCCTATAAAAAAAGGCTTTTCTTGGAGAAAAAGCAGGATGATAATAATAATAATAATAATAATAATAATAATAATAATAATAATATAAATAAATAAGTACACAGATAAGAAATAAACATAGTTGGGCTACTGCTTTCTACTTGCATTTAAGAATTACCTTCCATCTTCTGATGGAGGCGAAGACGAAACAGCTGCATCCGTGGGCAACACCGCCGGTCCACCTTCCACAATTTTGGGGATGGGTTCATTATCTGTATCTGTTAAGAAAAGTCAATAATTTTTCATCTGTTTTCTAAAAATGCTACCTTTGGAGGTCCCTTCCCCCCTCCCCCGCAATAAGAAAAAGTGCAATTAATAGTGACGACGGATCAGTCATACCAAGGTAATTCAGCAATGTTTAAAGTTTCTTGAATTGAGAGTGGTTTGAATACTCCTCTTCCCTCCAAATGAGTCTGGTCATGTCAGGAAGCAGCATGAAGCTGAACTCATGGGTGAGAGATGGGTGTGCAAATGACAACACGTGTGTGTCATCAGGATGCAAGTACATAATGCTGGCATCTCCTTTGCATGGTTTATTTTTGCTTTTTATTCTGCCTTTTCGTTCAAAGCTCCAGATAATGTACATTGCACTCCCTTAACCTGCTGATAGAATTCCCTTTAAAGTTATTTCAACAAGCCATCAGGCCATGAAGGGCTGTATTACACTCCAGTAAAATTGCACCAACATTAATTGTAATCTTCCAAAACTGAACTGACAGTGTTGCAGGTCATTTGGTACATATTAACAACTTTGGGGGCAATGCCCCACTGAAAGTTTTCAAAGAATTGAGAAAACTACTCTTTCAAAACGAATCAGGCTGTTGGTTTATTGTCCATATTGCCTAATGACAAATGCAAATTATATTTGCATCCATCCATCTATCTATGCATAAAGTGAATTTGGAGCCATGCTAGTTATTAGTAGCCAGATCTTGTACCACAAAACACTGGAAAAGTAAAGTACTCTTACTTTCGTAAAAAAGTTTTGGATGAAAAGCTGACCTGACAAAAGAAGAGCTTCGAAAACTTCAACAACGAAAGCTAAATTTTCTCAAATCATCACCTATCATCATCATACTAGCTCTATTTTGAATGCTTTTCCTAAAAGGTAACACTTATACAAAAGCAATCCTTGACAAAAAGATTGAATGAATATGGATGCTTAAAAGGTTTATTTTTGTAGGATTACCTGTGTTTATATACATATATGTATGTACAATCCCAAATTCTCTTTTCCTTGAGATGTTTTTGCAAATGGGTTGTTTTTCTATTCAATTCTGTGTTTTTTTAAAGTTAAAAAAAACAACCAGAATTCATGTTGCAGAAACTTAACAAATAGAAGAAGCATGGGGGTTAAAGTCCATAACCCTGTGTTTGGTTGCCCTGCAGTGAGTGAGCGAAACTGTAAACATGAGCATCTTCCTGCACTTGGAAGTTCCCCCAGGTCCCCACAAATGCTGGGTATGTTTTGCTCTCTACAGCTAGCCAGAGTTAAGCCTTGACAGGGCTAGCGATATGTGAGAACTGCAGCACATGCAGTGCAAGAGAAAATGGGCATTGGGTGGGATGCCCACTGCAAACAAACTCTACCAAAACACAATACCTCTCATGTTTGAGCCCTACCTGGGGATCCAGTTTGGCTTTTTCTTTAAGGAGGTCAACTAACAAAGCTAAACATGACTGAACTGAGTCTGTCAACAGGGTTAACCCACTGCAGGATCTGAAGCCAGCAGCTTCCGGTTTGGAACCCGAGTCATTTGATCTTGGCAAACAAAGGAGGTGACTTGAGTTAAGGGCTGATAAAAGGAGATGGCCTGTGATTGTTTGCCCTGGCAGAGAAGAACACAATCATTCCTTCTGCTCTGCCAGTCGAAAGGAAAATAATGCAGCCCAGGTCAATTGTGCAGAGAGCGTGCAAGGAGTGAAACTGCCTGGTTAGGGATAAACTAAACATTACGGTCTCAGCCTCATCCACTAGGGCTGAACTGGCATGGGAGAGGCCATTTCAATCATCACACAGGCAGGTGAGCAGGTAGGGTGCAATACCTTTCCTCCAATACATTTCCCCTCTCTCCTGCAAAAATATGTTCCTCTCCCCACCCCCCACCCCAAAAAAACTGAATAGGGAAATAATAAAAAAGATTGACACCTGCTGACTGAAAGGACCCACCCCGGCAGTTTTCTTGGCAACAATATGGATGTGGTTGGCTACTGTTTTTTTTTCAAGATACTTTGGGGAATTCTCAGTCTAACCTACTGCCCTACCATTTCTGGATGGAATCCCACCCAAATATTAGGGAGGCGCAAAATGTTCCATTCGAATCCCGCCTATCTTTCAAGATCGGTCAAGGGTCACTGGAGGTTGTCGTCAGTATCTCAATCATCACCAACCAAAACACAAACACAGGTTTTGAGAAGGAATCCCTATCAGTGGAACTAACATTTAAAACTTCCCAGCCAGCTTTGTGCCTAAGGCGGGACTAGAACTCTCAGGCTCCTGTTTTCCCACTGGCTCCTTCCTAGGGCTGAGAGGGAGGGACTGGCCCAAGGTCACCCAGCTGGCTTTGTGACTAAGGCAGGACTAGAACTCACAGCCTCCCCAGTTTCTAGCCTGATGCCTTAACCCAGAGCTTTCCAAACGGTGTGTCGGGACACATTAGTGTGTCGGCTGCAGTGTCTGGGTGTGTCCCAGCTGCTGCTGCCTCCGAGCCCTGCCAGGATTCCACGCAGGTCCTAGTGCCTGCCTTGTGCCTGGCTGCCTCCAAACCTGCTGTGATTCCACGCAGGTCCTAGAGCCTGCCTTGTGCCTTGCTGCCTCCAAACCTGCCCTTCCAGGATTCCGCGCGGGTCCTAGTGCCTGCCTTGTGCCTGGCTGCCTCCAAACCTGCTGTGATTCCACGCAGGTCCTAGTGCCTGCCTTGTGCCTGGCTGCCTCCAAACCTGCTGTGATTCCGCGCAGGTCCTAGTGCCTGCCTTGTGCCTTGCTGTAAGAGTGTGTCGCGAAATGATGCCCTGCTGTAAGAGTGTGTCACCAACATGAAAAGTTTGGAAAGCTCTGCCTTAACCACTACACCAAACTGGCTCCCTGTAATAAATACAGTACATACATTTATATACATACATACATACATACATACATACATACATACATACATACATACTTAAAGCCCCATCAATAAAATGATTAAACCTCAGCTCTTAGCCATCTCTTGTCTTGAGCAACCTGGCTAGTCTCAAAGGAGAATAAAGGAGAAAAGCATCCATTTCTCTCATCTCAACAGGAAGAATATGTGATCATAACAAGAACAATACATGAGGTCTAGCTTGGGTTGAAAGGAGGTCTGTACAATAGACCACTAGCTACTTTTAATGGAGCATCTAAAGCTGGCTTTGGCCATCTTGGGTTGGCCAAAGGCTACAGTTAATCAATGGTGATGGAGAATGAGTGTGAGAGTCAAAGAGGAAGCCCTCCCGCCTATCAGCACTTGGCAAAGGAGGGCGGGGTTTGCAGGCGGGAGCCAACCGCGTGGACTGTGGGGTGGTGTTTGCAGGCAGGAGCCAACTGGGGGGCGGGGACCCCTGTCTTTTTCATGAATACAGAATATTACATAAGACCCCGTCCCGTTTTGCCATCCCAAGGTCCCATTTTAGTCTCAAGGAAATATGGTCAGCCTACCTAAGGAATATTTCAAAACAAAAATTCTTCCATCTCACCTGATCATCTTAATATTCAAGCAATTCAGTTTGAGGTTTTATAGGGTTTCTCTTTACTGAGTTGTCTGAATTGTATGAAAGCTGAATCTGAATTGTACAAAAAGCTATTTTTGAGCCTTATCAAAATTTAAAAGGTGGTTTTCAATAAAAGCCTAAGAAAACAATGACTTGGAAGGAGAATGTTTGGTGTTTGAAAGGAAGTCACATTCTGAACTCGCAGTTGTCCAACCTGTTTGGCTTGCTCGGTTCTTTGTTTGCTTAAAGGTCTACCTTTTAAAATTTTATAATCTCTTCAACAATTTACTATCTGGCTGAAAACAGAGGCCTGATGAGTGAAGGGGGAATCAGGTAGTGAAAAGGCAGAGGACAGTGATGAGGAAGAGGCAGTGGTAATTCCTCGTAGATCTACACGTTCCACAAAGGGTGTGAAGTCTGACAGATTTGTGATTCAGCAGGTGAGAGTGTGTCAGATTACCTGTGAACCTCAGTCTTTCCAGGAGGTGTTGCTTCTGCCTTTTGAAGAGCAGGAGAAGTGGAACACAGCGATGGATAAGGAGTTTGAGCTGCCACTCTGATAATGTTCTATACTAGTGTTTTTCAACCTTGGCAACTTTAAGATGTGTGGACTTCAACTCCCAGAATTCTGGGAGTTGAAGTCCACACATCTTAAAACTGCCGAGGTTGAGAAACACTGGTATAGAGCTTCTACCAATTCCAATATAATAGGATTATAACTCCCAGAATCCCTAGCCAGCATGTTAGTGGGAACCCTGGGATTTCAAGTCCTAATATACAGAAGGCAGCAGGTTATAGAAACCTGAGTCAGAGTATGGAGGTAGGAACAGAGAAAACTAAGTTTATGTCCTTATTTATTCCAACAGGGAGCTTGGAGGATCTTGATTCCAAATGTCTCCAATTTTGTTTTATGATTTTATATGGTTTTATATTGTTGTTATTGCTTTTATTTGTTGTATTGGTTTGCTGTATTTTAATACTGTTTTTTAACTGTAAGAGACAATAGAAAAGCCAGAAGACCAGAACACCTCCTTGCCAGCAATCATCACCCAGATATGCAAAGATTAACACCAAGATTAGCACCAGAGGAACAATCAAACAGCACAATATACCCTAATCAAGGAACTATTAACTCAGTCAATCAACCAAGTAGCAAACAACAGCCCAATCAAGGAACTACGAAGGAGAGAACAACACTTCCACCAACACAAGCAGGACAAGCCATGGTATATAAACAGAGAGCAAGTCCCACTCCCTTTTCACACTGAAGATGTTGCCTAGTCTGGCAATGAAATGTCTGCAAGAAAACAACAAGGCTCAGAGAGCACCAAGGACTCCACAGTTTTAATTGTTTGTTAGCCCAGAGTCTTATATGGAGATGGGTGGCTATATAAATTTGATAAACAAACAAACAAATGTCTGGATTCCCATATCTCATTCAGCTGTAACGTGGTTGGTTTGCTTGTAGCTGAACGTATTGTGCAAGTTGCAGCTTGATATGCAAGTCCTAGGCTCTGAGAGTTCCTGGTCATAGCTTATGGCTTATGTGCTGTGTGAATTTAGCCAGCTGCGGTTTATTCAAGGCAACTTTGTGGTAAACCCAACCTGTGTCTTTCAGTCCTTTGCCAGAGTGGTTGGGAAGATATTCTGGACTAAAGGAGACAAATTATGAGGGAGTAAGTTCAAAGAAACTGAAAAACAGAAAGCACATAGATTTAGCCTTCCTGCACTTTACGAGAGAACATGTGGATCTAAGAGAAAACAGAACAAAAAGTCAGGAAGTCCCACAAAAGGGAAGAAATTTCTTCTCATTACAGTCTTCAGATCCCTTCAATGAAGTGAGTTGATGGTTCACCTTCCATTTTCAAATCATGTCTGTCTTCCATCCCTAAAAACTGGCTGCTCAACATAATATTTGGGGCAAGACTTAAATGGCTTCTTAACCTGGTCATGTGAGGCAACTCCCCTATTAACCAAGGGCCAAACTCTTGCTGGCAAGAGACTGAATCCCCACCCAGGCTTAGCCAAGGACCTTGTAAAACTGCCCAGCTGGATTTGTTCCGCCATGCATTTTCAGGCAAAGGGTGTAAGTGTTTTTGTTGGAAGGAGGGCGAATCTTCCGTGGCATCGTTCCCAGTTATAAGGCTTGTACTCTATAGAGTTTCAGCATAAAGCATATACAGGTACTCCTTGAATTATGACCATTTGTTTAACGACGGTCTGAAGTTACGACGGCCTCGGAATGGTTGCTTTACGGCCTGTAAAGCACTTCTGAGCATCGCAAAACGTCGCACCACCCCCCATGGTCACGTGATCGCATTTTGGGCACTTGGCAACTGGCTTGCATTTACGACCAGTTGCAGCATCCACAGTCATGTGATTGCATTTTGTGACATTTTTTGTCATTTTCCAGCAAAAAGCGCCCATTGGGGATGCTGGATTCACTTAACGACCCATGATTTGCTTAATGACCACCATAAAAATGGTCGTAAAATTGGGTCTGGACACATGGTGACTCAACTTATGACCGCAACGACTTACGACGGAAATTCTGGTCCCAACTGTGGTCGTAAGTCGAGGACTACCTGTACATTAGGAGGGGGAAAAAAACAAAAAATGAACCTTGTCTAGATCAGTTTCCTTTGGTCCAGCTCCATGGAGTGATGAGAATTTAAATACTGTGGATGGCGTTTTCATCACTGCATCTCAAAAACAATACGGTAGACCCCATCTTTGAACCATGCATAATTGGATATTCTTCTTTTGTAGGTGCCCCTTTGCTTTGTGCTTCCTCCCCCCAAACTAAAGTGCCCCAAACATTGCCAAAGTTCATATATCAGGCAGCTTAACATCTTAATGGCTGGATAGGTTCATAATGGGAGAGGCAACAAGCTACTTAAATCTTAAAAATTGTTAATAGAGGAACCATTTCAAGATGAGCTCAGATTTTAGTGACTTCATGGAGAGGCCCACAAGTTCTGTAAGCTGGAATCCAGCAGTGGTTTGCCATTTCTGACTTCCCAGTCTAGCCTACAGTCCTGGTAAGCAGCTCCACTCTGCATTCTGCAGCAATTGCAGCTTCTGGACAATTTCCAAGGGTAACCCTTTGCAATGCTCAAGATGGATTATAACCAAAATGTGGGTAACGGGAACCAAAGGGTCATCCAGTCAGAAGAATGGGCATGTCAGAAAGATTTTTCAAAAGGATTTCTTTCACCAGTATGTTGTTCAACTGCAAAATTATTTTCAACACCAGCAATTTAGACAGCTTTAAAAGGGGATTGCCCCAATTACCATAACGACCTATCAAGGTGAAAATTCAGGAAAGAGAGTAGAAAAAGCAGGAGAGAACACTTGTCAGAGAAGGGATATGTATTTTTTACATACTTGACCGAGACTTTCTCAATAGGATTCCTTCCAAACTTGTTGGGACTGGAGCTCTGAGAATTCTTAGCCACTGGCCATATCGACCAAAAATTCTGTAAGTTTCAGACCGTGCAAGTTTGGAGGACACCAGATTGGGAAAGGCTACAAATCAGCAAGTGAACCATAGTTTACTCTGATACCATGGCTAGCATTTCCCCCTCGACCTGAATCAGAAATGATACTTTGAACTACAGTAAGTTTCTGAGAATAGAAAAGACTGGATGTGAACCTCAGATTGAGTCTGATCGGGATGTTTCTCTAACAAGCGAGAGTGGGAAAGCTTATGCACTCACAGTCGGAATTGCTATTTTTCTTTCTAATTGAAGCTCGCAGGAGATCTGAGCCTTCTAAATCTTCCTGGAAACGCTGCGCCTTCGCTTCATGAAACCATTCGCCAGTCACAAACTTCTTCTTCTTTTCATCCTTCAGCGAATCTTGCAATCGTCTAAGCAGAAATTAAGAGCAAAAAAAAAAAAAAAAGTAAAAAAAAGTCAATGCCATACCTCGATACTGGATGTACATATTCATTTAATGTATTTCTTAAATGTATTTATTTATGTATTAATCAAAGTTATATGGCCGCCCATTTCACAGGAAGTGACTCTGGGTGGTGTACAATACAGTAAACAAATAAAAACAACACATACTGTATATAAAACAATAATGATAAAAATATAAAATATATTAATCAATTAATTAAATAGCATTAAAATGAACGCATAAATAAATAAATAATTTAAATAAATAAATGTCTTTCATTGAGGAGAGCTTTAAAATAAATTTGAGTCTCCAGCACCATTAAGTCAACCACTCAGTCAATCCAAATGTCCTTTGACTGGAAAAGCAAACTATATGAACCACCACTTTTTTTTTTGCTCTTCTCTGATAAATTTTCACCTACTAAAGTTCGTATTGGATCTGGGCACAAATGGCCTTTCAAAATACTCTACTCAATTTGGGTATGTGTGTGGGTGGGAAAATTGGGTGCTGGTTTCTCCATATCTGTTTAGGGGAAGAAGAAATTAATCAAAGAGAATATTTGTAGCTCAGGGTTGAACTGTGGAGTCCTTGGTGCTCTCTGAGCCTTGTTGTTTTCTTGCAAGTGTTTCATTGCCAGACTAGGCAACATCTTCAGTGCGAAAAGGGAGTGGGACTTGCTCTCTGTTACATCTTTTCGCACTGAAGATGTTGCCTAGTCTGGCAATGAAACACTTGCAAGAAAACAACAAGGCTCAGAGAGCACCAAGGACTCCACAGAAGAAGAAATTCTCCAACGATTTCTCAAAAGCAGAATTCCCTGCTCTGCTACCATCTGGGAAACGTGGTATCTCTGCATGTATTAATATTTTGCTACGCTCCCAACTTGTTCCTCCTACCTGATCCGATCGCTGTCCTTCTTCTTGAGCTCTGCATCTCTCTGCAGCACTCTCATCAGCTTGCCATACTCCTCCTCGGTCAGAAAACTGAGGTCCAGCATCTTCTCCTTGATGTCCCACAAGCCACTCAAAGCGCTGGCTCTTTGGAACTGCAGCTGTAGCAGTGAGCTGGTCATTGACCCCAAGGCTGTCTGGAGGCTGAAGGCACAAGAACCAGCAGTTCAGGCCAGTCTGCCTTGCGGAAGGACCTTTCGGAGGGTCCAGTAGGTGCTCCAAAGCCCGAGTCCGTCCTGCCCCAATCTGACACGCATACAGCTGGTTGGTAGAAAGATGAAACTGTCTCTCCAGAAAGTGTTCCACTCTCCTTGATCTGTGTGCAAGGGGGAAGTGTGAAAGTGTGACTAGTTTCCTTGAGTGGTCCAAAATGGGAAAGGTGGTCAATGGTTAGGCTTTAAAGGATGCAGTAGTACATCAGAGAACAAAGTCACTGGCCATTCTGGTATCAGTTGCCTTCAGTCAAAGAAGTCTGCCAGCCCAGTTCTGTCATGCCTGCAAAGAGAGAAGGGAGGGAGGGAGGGAGGGAGGGGAAGGGAGACAGAGGAAGGAGGGAAGGAAGGAAGGGGGTGAGACAGGAAGGAAGGAAGGAAGGGGGAGAGAGAGGAAGGAAGGAAGGAAGGAAGGAAGGAAGGAAGGAAGGAAGGAAGGGAAAGGGAGAGGAAGGGAGGGAGGGAGGGAGGGAGGGAGGAAAAGGGAGACGGAAGGAAGAAAGGGAGGGAGGGAGGGAGAAGGGAGAGAGAGGAAGAAAGGAAGGGAAAGGGAGAGGAAGGGAGGGAGGGAGGAAAAGGGAGACAGGAAGGAAGGAAGGAAGGAAGGAAGGAAGGAAGGAAGGAAGGAAGGAGAAGGGAGAGAGAGGAAGGAAGGGAAAGGGAGAGGAAGGGAAAGGGAGAGGAAGAGAGGGAGGGAGGGAGGGAGGGAGGGAGGGAAAGGGAGAGAGGAAAGATGGAAGGAAGGAAGGAAGGAAGGAAGGAAGGAAGGAAGGAAGGAAGGAAGGAAGGAAGGAGGGAGGGAGGGAGAAGGGAGAGAGAGGAAGAAAGGAAGGGAAAGGGAGAGGAAGGAAGGAAGGAAGGAAGGAAGGAAGGAAGGAAGGAAGGAAGGAAGGAAGGACATACTTGAGATTATCTTTTATATAAAGAACGTATGGCAATCACCTGTGTAAACTGGGAATCTTTACCTGTGCCTGAGCACATGAATTCAAGCAAGCAATATTCGGTGTATGCATTAATCATAAATGAAAGAGCTCTTTATGCAAGAGCAGAGATATCATCTAAGGTTGAGATGAAACCTGTCATTCAATTTCCCAGATGTGGACTTCTTTCAAAGAAAGAGGCTTCTGCACAGTAGAAAACAGGATACTGACCTACTCCTGCTAGTCTCCTTGCAAGAATTCTGCCTGACACTCATGAGAATCTCACTGAAATTTTCTTTTCTGGGTTAGAGAAGAGAAGGATGCTGTTGCTGTCCTTCCCCCCACCAAACGGAATGAGAATGGTAAAAAAAGTGCAGAAGCTTTTAACATAGCGTTTACATTGTCTTAATATAAGTAAGCTGTGTTATAAAAACGAGGGGACATGGTTATTAACTTTTATTTATTTTTGTTAAAAAAATGGGAGGGGGCAGAACAAGCAGGATCAATGGACTTCACTAGGTCCCAATCCCCAGGCAATGCTCTAACCAAGGCAGGTTAATAATTCCCAGTAGTATATTCTGACACACCAGCCAGCGAACAAATATTAGTAAAAGATTAAGCCATCACCAATGGACATCTCAACACAAAGAGTTAGTCAATTGCAATACCAACAATACGGTCAGGTTTACATGACACACCTCTCTCAACCAAAATGAGGATGGGCAGTTTGATGGCTCAGCGTCTCGTGGAAACTCAGTTATGGCCTTAGCATGCTGGGTCAAACGGACCATCCTAATGCACCACGTGGTGGCTTCTTTCCTTGGGCACTGCATGCTGTAAGAATACAAGAACCGGGTTCTGTAACCTAGGTTTAGGGTGATCCACAAAGGAATTCCTTTTTGTCAGGGTTTTCTGAATCCTGACCTTTCATTTTAAAAACCACAAGACAGCTAGAAGTTGGTTATTTTACTTAGATCCCACTTTCCTTCAGGGATCTAAATAGGTGCTATAAATTTATTTATTTATTTATTTATTTATTTATTTATTTATTATTTCAATTTATTCCCCGCCCATCTCCCTTGCAAGGGACTCTGGGCGGGTTACAACAATTGAAAGTTTAAAAACTATACAAAAACAATATCTGAAAACATTATCTAAAATACATCCAATAATAATAATAATAAATTACATAAAATCCAAGATGGAATGGGGACCGTAGGATGGATCGTATTACTACGGGGCCAGCCAACCCCAGGAGGCACTGCCGCCTCTGTTGTCCCAGGCCCGGCGGCAGAGCCAGGTCTTAAGGGCCTTCCGAAAGGCCAGGAGGGAGGGGGCCAGTCTCACCTCCGGGGGCAAGATATTCCATAAGGCGGGCGCTATCGCAGAGAAGGCACGTCTCCTGGACCCCGTTAGATGGAATTCTCTTGTTGAGGGGGTCCGAAGCATGCCCTCTCTGCATGCACGGGTGGGGCGGGCCAACGTTATCGGGACAAGACGGTCCCTCAGGTACCCTGATTCTTCCACATGACTGTAGAATTCAGATTAATGGTGTTAATCCCATACTAACTGACTTAGGCACCAAATCCCATTGAGACAGTCTCAGAAGAGAGTATTCAGGGTTGCAGAATAAGCTCGCAACAAGGAGCTATTTCCTTATCTGCCAGCCCCACTGAACATAAGGTAGGTTAAATGATTTTCTGTTAGGAATTCAGGGTAGGTAAATCACTAAAACCACTTTCTGAGAGCGGAGCACTACTCACCATTGGAATAAACCTGCAACAGATTCAGCTCTCTGTTAACTGCAAACATCACACTTTATTTTATGTTTATCCTGCTTTGCAGCCTTGTTAACACTGATTTGCAACAACAGATTATAAATACAGCAGTTACTGAGCAAGCCCAAGTTTTAAGATCTTTCTCTTTCACATTCCATTGAATTCTACAGCATTCCTGGCTCTAATAAAGTTTGGAATTTCCAGAGTGGGCTATTTGGGAGTGTGTGTGTGTGTGTGTGTGTGTGTGTGTATGTATGTGTATATACTGTATATGTATGTATGTATGTACATAGCCTTATCTATATCTTTAACTCTGTGTGCGTGCATGTGTGTGTATATGGTATGTATGTATGTATGTATGTATGTGTATGTGTATGTATGTGTATGTGTATGTGTATGTGTATGTGTATGTGTGTGTGTGTGTGTGTGTGTATGTATGTATGTATGTATGTGTATATATATATATATATATATATATATATATATATATACACACACACACACACACACACACATACACACACACACACACACACACACTTATTTATTTATTTATTATTTGGATTTATCACCGCCCATCTCTACCATGGTAGACTCTGGGCGGTTTACAATCATATTATAAAAAAGTTTAAAACCTCTACATCTAAAATCCACTATAAAATAAATAGAAAAATCCAAGAGATGGTGAGTTCTTAAAAGGAGGATATTACTAAGCTAACCACCCCCAGGAGGAACTATTATTTCCTTCGTTCCAGGCAAGGTGGCAGAACCAGGTCTTTAAAGACTTCCTGAAGGCCAGGAGCGAGGGTGCCCGCCTCACCTCCGGGGGCAAGATATTCCACAGGCATATATACATAAATACACATACACACACACATACATATGTATACATACATATATATATATACACACACACACACACATACTCACATGATCACGATTTGGGCACTTGGCAACCAGTTCACATTTATGACCGTCACAGCATCCCATGGTCACGAGATTGCCATTTTTGACCTTCCCAGCCGGCTTTTGGCAAACAAAATCAATGGGGAACCATGTGATTTGCTTAACGACCACGTGGTTTACTTAACACCCGCAGTGATTCGCTTAACAACCGCCACAAAAAAGGTCATAAAATTGGGTCGGATTCACTTAGCAACCAAAATTCTAGTCCCAATTGTAGTCATTAAGCAAGGACTACCTGTACAGCTGGCAGGCACATGCTGATAACAGGCCTGGAACTATAATTGGGGAACCCCTGCAGGGGAAAAAAAAATCTTCCTGTATTCATGTGTTAAAAACGTCTTCTGCAAGATTTTTACCTACTCTTACAGAGTCTGGCAGAGAAGAAACTGCTTTCAATGTTTTTTTCTTTCTCCCCAAAGGAAAATGAGCTTTCACAATGAATGTAGAAAAGGGATGGGGCTTCGTTCACATAGTAGCGACCGCCATCTTGACTTTTT
Organism: Charina bottae; assembly: GCA_023362775.1. Taxonomy (NCBI): domain Eukaryota; kingdom Metazoa; phylum Chordata; class Lepidosauria; order Squamata; family Charinaidae; genus Charina; species Charina bottae. Next base: position 6,123,848 of record JALMGJ010000018.1, read on the forward strand.
TTTAACACCCCTGCTCTCCAGGAAAGCGCTTGAAAGATTTTGGGGAGCGACAAGTTCAGTTCCCCAGGGGTGCTTCCATTGTCTCAGCCCCAAAACGTTCAATCTTTGCAAGGAATTTCGTTTTTTTCCTCCTTAGCATGGCGTCTATCCGCAATAAGTCAGGCTGTCCATTCTCCCCAAGACGTGGGGGTGGAAATAAAGAATCCATGAACAGCATCCAAGATCAAAATGTATACAAAGGTGGCCCGTAAGATTTAAAATGTCTTCTCTTTGACCGGTGGTTATTTATTAGCTCGGCCAGAATGGGCTTCAGAACAAAGCTGGTGTGACTTGGCTTCTGCTTCATGTCAATTTCGGCAAAGGCAGGGGGTTGGCGCTGATGGCTGTGGAGAGGGATGGAAGCCATTTTGACTTCAACAGCTGAATGTTATATTTCCAAAAACTTGGGAGTCCAAGCACTGTCGCTTGCTTTCTTCTTCCTGGCAAACCGTCGCAGGTTCCCAGGGGGACCTGGATCCAGCCAGAAAACAAAATCCTGATTGGGACATTTTCCTGCTGAGAATATAGCCTGTTACAAACAGAGTTTAAGCATCAGCCCACAGAGTGCACAAACGGGCGACGCTGAGCGTGATGTGCGTGCAAGATACACAAATAGCTGTGAAGCTGTTGCTTTGTTCTACTGCATCATGGCCCAGCCCAGCAGCGCTGGGAACAGGTGCACACATTTCCTGAGGAGCATATTCTTACAAGCCCAAACTTTTCAGTTTGAGGGGTCCCCCATACCCAAATTGTTGGAGGAAAATTCTGAGAGTGCCTTGGACTGCAAGAAGATCAAACCAGTCCATACTCCAGGAAATAAATCCAGACTGCTCACTTGAGGGAATGATATTAAAAGCAAAACTGAAGTACTTTGGCCACATAATGAGAAGACAGGATACCCTGGAGAAGATGCTGATGCTAGGGAAAGTGGAAGGCAAAAGGAAGAGGGGCCGATCAAGGGCAAGATGGATGGATGATATTCTGGAGGTGACGGACTCAACCGTGGGGGAGCTGGGGATGGCGACGGCCGACAGGAAGCTCTGGCATGGGCTGGTCCATGAAGTCACGAAGAGTCGGAAGCGACTGAACGAATAAACAACACCATACCCAAATATTATTATTAGTAGCCAGGTTATTTGGGGTTGGGGGGGGGGCTTCAAATCCTGATGGCTGCCTGGACAAGTCCATGCAGGTTTTTTAGCAAGATTTTCAGAAGTGGTTTACCATTGCCTTCTTCCTGGAACTGGTCCAAAGTCACCCAGCTAGACTTGTGACTAAGGCAGGACTAGAACTCATGGTCTCCTGGTTTCTAGCCCAGTGATTTAAGCCACTAGACCAACTGGGTCTGATATCTATACCTATTTCCTTGATTGATTGATTGATTGATTATGTGCCATCAAGTCGTTTTCAACTCCTACGACCACATAGATAGATTTTCTCCATGATGATCTATCCCTAACCTGGTCTTTCAATTCTCCCAATGGTGCACCCATCACCACCATAACTGAGTCCATCCATCTTGCTGCTGGTCCTCCTCTTCTTCTCTTTCCTTCCACCTTTCCCAGAATCAGAGCCTTCTCCAGAGAGCTGGGTCTTTGTATAATGGGTCCAAACTAGGATCATTTGAGCCTGGTCATTTATGTCTCTAGTAGAACTCTGGGTTGATTTGTTCGATGATCCATTGGTTTGTTTTCTTGGCTGTCCATGATATTCTCAGGAGTCTTCTCCAACACTCTTCCTATCCTGCTTCTTCAAATTCAATGTTCACTTCCATAGAGTGTCACAGGGAATTCCATGGCTTGAACAATTCTAATGTTTGTAGGTATAGACACATAGACACATATATATTTCCTTACCATTATACATAGCATTATGTATGTCATAGCATCCCCATAGTGGGGATGCTACGACGGTTGTAAGTGTGAGGACTGGTTGCAAGTTTTTTTCAGCACCGTCGTAAGTCTGAGCTGTCACTAAATGAATGGTTGTTAAGCGAGGACTACATGTTTCAAAGGTAGCCCTGTTTGGCTATCCTGTGTATTCAAGAATGCCAGGAGGAGGAAAACTGGTGCTAGGACTACCAAAATTAAAATAAAATAAAATAAAATAAAATAAAATAAAATAAAATAAAATAAAATAAAATAAAATAAAATAAAATAAAATAAAATAAAATAAAATAAAATAATAAAATAAAATAAAATAAAATAAAATAATAAAATAAAATAATAAAATAATAAAATAAAATAAAATAAAATAAAATAAAATAAAATAAAATAAAATAAAATAAAAAATAAAATAATAAAATAAAATAAAATAAAATAAAATATCCTTAACAAAATAAATCAGTGTCCTTCTTTGTTCTTTTTTCATCCTCCCTATTGATTGTACAAATCAACTGCATGAGAAACTCTCAAGCTGGCTGCATGCTTTATATCAGTCTTTGGGAGAAGAAAAGAAAGGGATATTTAAAAGCTATTATTCTCTTCAAAGGAACCGTGAAGGGTTCAAAGAAAATATTTACTTGCCAGGCAGTGGCAGGAAAGCAAACAAGCATATTCTCTAACAGAGGCTCTTAGGAAACAAGTGGAAAGAAATGAAGTTTTGATTGCAATTCCTTTTTTTAAAATGGTTGCAGGAAAAATGGTTGCTAGAATTTAATTCTGCTCGCTTGCCCTTCTCTGCCCCTCCAGTTCAAAAGGACCCCCAGCAGCTTATGTTCCCCACTTCCAGGAAGAATGTCGAGTATAACAACATGGCTATTAGCAATGACAACCAAGATTATAGAAAGTTTCAGGAAACGAGGAACACTCAAACGTCAAGTGCAGCCCACAGTGGGCTGCTGAAATGAATTCTACTCCCAGGACTCTTTTTTAAAAGCCAGGTTTAAAGAGTTTTCCTAAAGCTTACCAAGAGGGTGAGAACATGCAGCCCTCAGAAACCACCGTTACCTTAAACATACTTAAACCTTCTGTCTGAATCTTCAAGATAAGCTCGGCAAGAGATCCTTGTTAGGATTAAATGCCCAGGATTTGTTTAAATATCTCCAAGTTTGAAGTCATAGTGATGCTGTCCTTTCTCACAATCTGCAGAAGAAACATGTAAGAAGCTGAGAGCAGTGCTTTAACTGCCCCATCTTTCGGGGGGGGGGGCACGAAGGGACCCAAACCTGAAGTCCCAGCAGATTCATCCCCCCGCTTTTTTTCCAGATTTTAAAAATATTCAATACTCTGATTTCTTAGTATACTTTGAAAGCAAATTACTCTGAATTCTAGCATACTGGACCAGAGACCAATTAGCAAATAAAGAGACAGAAGCGTTTTACAAAATATTTCTATATTTCTATAAAATGGTATAATAGATTTTAAAAAGTTCTAAAAAGCCGTCATTGTGATATTATCCCTTTACTCCACCGCAGCCATCTTATCCATGCGGCGTTTTCTTTTAAAGCAAGACACAGCAATTGTTGGCATCATGGCAAACCATTATGATCAAGTGAATCCTGTACAGTAGCAACTTTGGAACTGGAAAAATCAGGGGTGTAAGGTCTCTGGCTTACACTTTTTATCCAAGCTTCTGAGGTTGCCAAAAAGAGACTTGAGTCGAGGCATGGAAGTTAAAATAACAGCGTTTATTTGGCCAAGCAAAGCTGGGTGGAATCTCTACTGACACTATGGCAGTTGAGTGTCTGGGAAGAGATCCACACCCCATATTGCAGCTTCAACAATTATATAGGCTCCCAAGTTCAGTAAGAAAGCATAAACGAACTCTCTCCTAGTTAGACAGCGTGCAAGGTCTCTGTGTTTGCATTTCCAGGGCTCAGCAGTCTCTGTGTCCTGGTATTCTAAACAACCATGCCCTGCGTTATCTAGTTCCCTAGTTCCCTTTCACCTCATTCCCTTTCGCAAGCAGTTTCCAGAAGCATAATGGCGTTGCTTAAGCTAACCCCTACAGGGGGAATCTGGTAGCACCGTTTGATACTAACACATCTTACTTCATCCCCTTTTTCACCTCGCGCTTTCTCAGGTCCAAAGCAAAAGCCCACTTCTGAGGGTCACAACGTTTCAGCATCACTGCTTTCATGAACAACATTAAACTCTCCAAAGGTCAAACACTGGGTACAACCCAGCCCCAACTGCAGGTGAAAAAGATCCGAAAACATGCAGCTCGAGAATGAGCCGCAGGACACCAGCTGAGCCGACAGTTCTGCAAGAAGGAACCGCTGAGCTGGCATAAATTAACAAAGACGTCTGTGTGGTTATTGCAACAAACAGCTTTTCCATCCCACCTGCCGTTTTCCACCCACTCCCCCCCCCACACACACACAAAGGCCAAAGCTTGGCCAATATCCAGAAATAATCTCACTCTTCTGAATGATTTGATTGTCCAAGTTCAAAAGTCTCAAACTGGGAAGCTTGCAAGAAATCTCCCTTGCTGTGTGACCTGCAAGCCGTCATGATTTATTAGACCATAATAATAGATTATCCAGGAAATAAAGCCAGACTGCTCACTTGAGGGAATATTAACTGAAGTACTTTGGCCACATAATGAGAAGACAGGATACCCTGGAGAAGAAGCTGATGCTAGGGAAAGTGGAAGGCAAAAGGAAGAGGGGCCGACCAAGGGCAAGATGGATGGATGGTATTCTGGAGGTGACGGACTCGACCGTGGGGGAGCTGGGGGTGGTGACGGCTGACAGGAAGCTCTGGCGTGGGCTGGTCCATGAAGTCACAAAGAGTCGGAAGCGACTGAACGAATAAACAACAAATTATTATTATTATTGTTATTGTTATTGTTGTTGTTGTTGTTGTTGTTGTTGTTGTTATTATTATTATTATTATTATTATTATTATTCAGCATCCCAGAGTTCCACAATCACCTCTTTAATCAGCTTGGAACAGGAATCTTGCAGTCCAGTTCAACTGCCTGGCTCGGTATGCACACCGCGATAAGTCCTGTTTTAACCATGGTTATGGAATAAACCACAGTTGGTTGGGGTTGTGCAAGATGCTGAGCCAAAGCCATAGAAGACATGGGGTAGGGTTAATCGATAGGTAAACTCAGTTGCTGATGCAGTGGGGTCCACAAGGGGAGTTAAAACAGGAAAGATGGTGGACCCAGTGTCATAGTGTACCTAGTGTCTTTTGTGGGTAACGGCACAGAAAATTTGTGTTGATCTCTAAATGTGGAGGAACGAAAAATAAACACTCCCTCGAACTGAGCTTGATTTTTGATGCCCATGTGGTTTTCCTGTAGCAATACAGATGTGGTTTGCCTCTATCGCCTCCTCCTCCTCCTTCTTCCCAGTCTAGTTTACAACTCTAGGATCTCCTTGTGGCCTCCCATCCAAGCATTGCCCAAATCTGACTTTGCTTAGCTACTTTCGGGAGCAGGTAAGATTGGCTGGATGCTTCTACTTAAGATACATGGAATTACAACGCTCTTCCTTCTCCAAACACCGCAAATCTAATTGATTTAGGAAAAGGGACTTGCTTATTTAACTTTCTGTAATAAAAGTTGAATTCTATGACAGGGCTGCAACTCAGAGCTGCAGTTTAAATATTTGGACACTGTGTGAATTCTAGAGGTGGAGTCTGTTTGACTAGTCCAGACCACAGGATGTAGCCTCACGTAAATTCTGTACTATTCGATCATAAGCAAAGCAATTTGGACCAATGGGGGACCACACAGATCTCCAGTCTGTTATCCTGGCAGATACTTGACAAAGGGGATATAAAATTTCTTGCTCTCAAATGAGCATTTAAAACCTGCACTGGCTGGAAAAGATAAATTGTCACTTTGAGTGACCTGCCTCTATTTAGCTGTTATCCTTCGCCGGTATTAGCGATCAACAATGGAGTGGAGAGAGAATCAGGGGTCAAGGTTTGTGAATTTCAGCACCACGGCAGAGTGATCGGCTGAGACAGTGGCTGATCAGGACTTGAGAGCTGAGTTCGAATCCCTGCTCAGTTGGTGGACTTTCAGTGTTTCTCAAACGTGGCAACTTTGAGACGTGTGGACTTCAACTCCTAGAATTCTGGGAGTTGAAGTCCACACGTCTCAAAGTTGCCACGTTTGAGAAACACTGCTCTACGTGGTTTGCTTTCTAGAAAGTTAAAGGGGTGATTGAAAGTACACATTGAAAACCTTCTTGGGATAGGCAGCAGGAAAGAGAACAAAGCACTTTGCTCCCTTTCTTTGATAAGGTTCCAACTTCCCATATGGTCGGATCAAATGCATTTCTAGCCCTTACGATGTTTACCTGCTTTTCATGGTTAAAGTCAAACTTCAAAGCCTGTATTCCAGCCAGCCAAGAATCTTCCGTGAAAGCTCCGTGTATTTTATACACCTGGAAGTTGCAGAAACCAAGGTACTAGTGGGTTCCAAGGAGTTCCCTTCCAAGCAGGGATGGAATTAGGCTCTGTGTCACCCGGGGCAAACATGGATTCCGCGCCCCCCATGGGTTATTTTGTCATTTTGGCACCCCCCTCCCGGGCATCATATTGGCGCACCCCCCCAGCGCGGTGCCTGGGGCACATGCCCCGCTTGCCCCCCCTAGGTGTGGCCCTGCATCCAAGCAGCAAAATTATGGGTTGGGTTCAGCCATGTCCCATCAATTTAATTAGAAGTTTTATTTAAAAAATGGAATCACCTCCTGTTTGCCTACCTGTATTTTCACGGGGTGGGGGGGATCAGACCGCTATGACTTCATTATGATTCATAGACATGTAGGCTTGAGTCCTTTGTGGATGAGGAAAGGAAAGAGTAACATAATAAAGACATTGGGAACGTATTCCTCAGCTTCCTGTCCCCTCAGTTAATTTGAATTAAATTTCTCCTCTACTCCAGGAACTTAAGGTGGCATTATAATGTCTCTAAGGGGCGTGGTGGCTCAGCGGGTAAGACGCCAGGCTTGTCGATCATTCGGAGGTTCGAATCCTTAGAGCTCCCGCACTCGCCCCAGCTCTTGCCAACCTAGCAATTCGAAAGCATGCAAATGCAAGTAGACGAACACTTCGGTGGGAAGGTAACAGCGTTCCGCGTGCATCATGCTGGCCACACGACCGTGGAAGCGTCTTCGGACAATGCTGGCTCTTCAGCTAACAAATGGAGATGAGCACCGGCCCCTAGAGTCGGACACGACTGCACAAATGTGCGGGGGGAACCTTTACCTTTTATATAATGTCTCTGCTTTCAGTTTTATTCCACATCTTAAACTTGCCAAGGTTGACAAATACTGCCTTAACCACTTCGTTACTTGGGTCCTGTTGGCCCCTGACTTAATTTCCAGGCACTCTGGGACTTGTCAGACAATCCATCAAGAAGGTCAAATGTCTGTAAAGCCAATAATTAGCAATGCCATTGATTTTGCAAAGCAGCCTATCCATTTAAATAGCTGGTGTCAAGTAAGAAACTCACCAAGGAAAAGGGGGAAAGTTGGGTTTCTCTGGACATACAGTAGCTTAGCTTGGTGAGTGAACCTAACTTTTCGTGGTTTATTAGACAAGATATATAACTTCTTTCAAGTGCTATACCCAAAGTCAGACCCCACAGACAGCTTGTCATACAAATTATGCTCAATGTTTGAATGGGTTGCCCTTTTCTTATAAACACTTCCTTACTTGTTTGACGCATGACCTTTGAGCATTCCTTAGTAACATTTTCTCTGAAAAGGAATATGAATCAATAAAACATATTGTGACTGACCCATGGGGCCTGTCTTCTGGTATATCCTATGGCATGTGCATGTGTGTATAATATGCAAAAAGAACACAGCTCAGCACGGAACATAAGCTTCAACAGCTGGACCCCCCTGTTGCCATACACAAACCTCATATTGTGGTTTCAAACTATACACAAAACCAACCAGCTTCAGCAAGATTGCAGTATCAGAGCCAGTGGGGTTAATGGTTAATCCAGTGTTTCTCAACCTTGGCAGCTTGAAGATGTGTGGACCATGCTGGCTGGAGAATTCTGGGAGTTGAAGTCCACACATCTTAAAAATGAAGGGAGATCGTCATATGAGCTACCCTGGGCTCTTGGGGAAAAGGCAGGAAATAACTAAAAATATATATCCCTTCATCCTTTATCTTTTAATCCCAAATGACATTTATTTGTTTGTTTGTTTGTTTGTTTGTTTATTTATTTCAGAAGAAACTGATGGGGCAGTGTTTCTCGGTGTATACCAGGAGCTATTTTATTCCATCGAAGAGAATATTTTATTCAGTCGAAGAGCCAGTTTGGTCTAGTGGTTAACGCAACGGGCTAGAAACCAGGAGGCTGTGAGTTCTAGTCCCACCTTAGGCATGAAAGCTGGCTGGGTGACCTTGGGCCAGTCACTCTCTTTCAGCCCTAGGAAGGAGCCAATGGCAAACCAGGAGACTGAGAGTTCTAGTCCCGCCTTAGGAATGAAAGCCAACTGGGTGACCTTGGGCCAGTCCCTGTCTCTCAGCCCTAGCAAGGAGCCAATGGCAAACCAGAAGACTGAGAGTTCTAGTCCCACCTTAGGCATGAAAGCCAGCTGGGTGACCTTGGGCCAGTCCCTGTCTCTCAGCCCTAGAAAGGAGCCAATGGCAAACCAGGAGACTGAGAGTTCTAGTCCCGCCTTAGGTGTGAAAGCTGGCTGGGTGACCTTGGGCCAGTCACTCTCTCTCAGCCCAACTTACCTCACAGGGTTGTTGTTGTGGGGAAAATAGGAGGAGGAAGGAGTACTTGGTATGTTTGCTGCCTTGAGTTATTTATAAAAATAATTAGGAAGGGATATTAAATAAGTAAGTAAGTAAGTAAGTAAGTAAGTAAGTAAGTAAATTTGTAGCTCAGGGTTGAACTGTGGAGTCCTTGGTGCTCTCTGAGCCTTGTTGTTTTCTCGCAGAATTGTATTTTATTCAAGAATGCCTTTGGTGAAAGTGAGAAAATGCCGTGTCTGGGGCTGGGTTGCTCTTTTTTGTAACAAAGCTAAATCAAAGCACAGATTAATCCTGATGCCCTTCTACACTCCCAGGGTGATTGTGGGGCACAACTGGGCAAAACGTGCTCAAAAACCCTGGGAAGGGCTTCAGAGGAACTCAGGTCACAGTCCCAAGCCAGTTACCGTAAATGATCATGTTTCTTGGATGGTTTAATTACAGGGAAATGTGGCCATAATGTGGTCAGAAAGTGGCCTGGTTCCCATACGAAGTTGAGCCACAGTGTGATTTGTTTGGTGGTTTTAGCTTAGCGGGGTATGTGACCCCAAGCAATGATGGCTTATGTGACCCCAAGCAATGATGGCTTATTCAACAAACCATAGATTTAAAAAAAAACAGGAAAAAATCCTCACTTTACAGAAATGTACACTTCTTTTCTACTAATCAAAAGCTGTCTTATGTATGTATATGAGATATTGAAAGATTAAATTGTAAACATTTGTGTTGGTTTCCATTTAGACTGCTCCCCCCGCCAAAAAAAAAAAAAACAAAAAAACCAGGAAAGGAAACATACACTGACATATGCCCCCCGTCAACATTTTTAAATAGTACTTGAGTCAGGATTCTGGATCGTAAAATGCTTGCGTAAATATAGTAAAAGAATAAAACTTTTTACCATTGTGCATCTGATGGAGAAAGGGTGTCCTTCCCAGATTGCAAAATTCACTTTTTTGCAATTATAAAAGCAAATAATGTTGATTTTCCCATTATTCTCCTGTATGTTCCCAAGTAATTGGGACATCATTCAAAAGAATAGCCCCAGAGATTTGGGTACAGTAGTGGGTGGTTTAGAAATCTAATAATTAAATACACAAATACATTCCGCAGGCCACGGCCACGGCTTTCTGTCGAGCACAACCTGAGTCTATCGGTTGCGTTCACAGAACACAGTGAACCTCAACTTGGTAGCCCGCTCGTATCTTTACCTTAGGGCAATGCGTAACGCGGGCAAAGCCAGAACAGCCGGACGGCCAACAACCGGGCACTCTCCGGAGTCCCGAAATGCGGGCAGGATGCCCCACCCGCAGCTTGCCCGGTCGCCCCGAACTCAGAAGCCGGAATTCCGAGCCCCGGGCTCCGTTCGCACAACCCGTTGTCCCGTAGTTCACGGAATCGGGAAGCGTGCCTTGCCCCGCACCCGGGCGTGGGCGGCTCGCGGTGCCCTAAACTTAGGACACGGGCTGAGTTCGCTAAACCCGCCGGGTTGTCGGGGTGGCGCGCGTCGTGCGAACGCAGCCACGGGGAAACCGAGGCGGGGCAAGGTCCGAAGCCAGCAGAAAGGGAAAGAGAGGAAGCCCCGGCTGGCGGACGACGCAGCTGACCCTAAAGTTGCGGGTCGAGTTCCAGCAGGCGCGCGGCGGCAGAAGAGACGTGCCCATGCTCGTGTCTTACCTGATGGGCTGCTGCCCGGGGGGCCGGCGGGGCTGGGTGGGTGGGGGTCCGCAGCAGGAGTGCCTCGTTCCCCTCCTGCCTTGGGAGAAGCAGGGCGGTCACCCAGCTGCTGCCACCAGCGGTTCCCAGCCGACGTGCCCTACCCGCCTGGGCGCTCGCCCGCAGCCGACCCGGCGCGCCTTGGCAGAGGTGCGAAAACCCGGCCTGGATCCCCCGGGCGAGGCGCCGGCCCTCGGCGGAGCGCCGCCCCGAGGAGAGGAAAAACCCGGCCTGGACGAGCAGAAAGGGCACGGCCGCTCGGGGGCGCCGCTGGCCTCGGAGGTCGGAGCTTGTAGGAAGCAAGGGGCGGATCCCACCCAAATCTGTAGGTCGGTCATTGACCAGCGGAGCATCACGCAGTCAACCCCACAACTTGATTAGACCAAATTGTCAAACAGGAGTTCAGTGGGGTAACAGGGTGAGATAAAATGTTTCTTTCCCCTAATATTGTAACTCTGAATACTGGAATAACTATTGTTGGTAGTGCTGGTTCTATAATTCTGTAATTCTCGTTAAACTGATATTTCTGGCTCTAAACTGGTGGCTAGGCCTAAGATACATAAGCCAAGTAAATTGCCTTCAAGTCTAGCTGGATTCTTGCTGCCTGCATATATATGTAGGTATGTAAGAATACAGATGTGGTTTGCCACTGTCTTCTTCTAAGATGTTTTCCAGTTCCAGCCCTGAGATTTCCTCGTGGTCTCCCATCCAGGTCAAACCTTGCATAGCTTTTTTTGAGACTAAGCATTTGACCAAGTGCTGCCACCTAGCTATCTGGGGTGCCAATTTTTCTTCCAGTAACCTCCAACAGTTAGGACTCCAGCCCCCATCCTCCTCAGCCAGGTGGACCTAGGAGTTTCAGAGAAAGATGCTGATGGAATAAAAGGACGAAAATAGTAGCACTGTCTCTGTCCAGAAGATGGTAGACAAGCTGAACTCCTGGGGAGGTCATTGGTCAGGGAGAAAACAAGTGCTTTTTTAAAAGACTGGAAACCTTTTATGGATTTTTTGCTAAAAGAAGAAAAAAGTGAAATGATGATTTATGGATTGAAAAAGATGACAATTTAATATGGGGTTGAAGGGATTTCTGGCAGAGATAAGAGGGAGGGGAGACGATGGCTTTGTCAATATCTATTGAAGAGAAGGTTGGAAGTCATTATTTTTCATAACTTTAATTTTCTTTCTTTTTTCTTTTTTCACCTTTTCTTGAACCCCTTCCTTCCTTCCTTCCTTCCTTCCTTCCTTCCTTCCTTCCTTCCTCCCTCCCTCCCTCCCTCCCTCCCTCCTTCTCTTCTCTTCTCTTCTCTTCTCTTCTCTTCTCTTCTCTTCTCTTCTCTTCTCTTCTCTTCTCTTCTCTTCTCTTTTAAATTTGTCTTTTACTTTATGTAAAATTCTCAATAAATATAAATACTAAAAAAACCACACAACCCCTCCTGGGAGGTCATGCACACAACTACGCTGTTTTCTTGGCAGCGATAGGGCAGCGATCTGTCCTCGTCTTCTAGCCAGTCCAGACCAAGCTTAGCTTCCAGCCTAGGCCAGGCTAGCTATCTGATGCTAAACACTGCACTAAACCAAAATGAAAGAAACCACATGAAGGCCTCGAGCAATGTGTGAACCAGCTATGTAGGCTTGTCATCTAGAAAGAGCCAGCAAAGCTCAAAAAGGTAGCCACTGCTTCCTAAATCCTCTGGACTTCCTGGAAGCTGTCATTTCACCCTTAGCTTTTTAAAGAAATTGACGAATGTGTCAGTTTCATCCAACCCTCCATTGCTATGACCAACAGCCCATCTCCAGAGCCAACAGTGAAAGGAACAAAGCTGATTAATTTCACCAAGTTTCTCCCAACTCTCAATTGGAGGGGGAAAAAAAGAGTGGAAATTGTTACTGGCTGCCTAGTTCACCCATTGTGGTAAATTACTGTTTGTTTTAATTGTGAATCAGCTACAATTGCCAACACAGCAAGTCACAATGTGGTTTGTTTACTTTTTTGTGAGAATCCAGTTACTGTCTGTCAGCCCTAGGAGGGAGCCAATGGCAAACCAGGAGACTGAGAGTTCTAGTCCCGCCTTGGGGACGAAGCCAGCTGGGTGACCTTGGGACAGTCCCTGTCTCTCAGCCCTAGGAAAGAGCCAATGGGAAACCAGGAGACTGAGAGTTCTAGTCCCACCTTAGGCATGAAAGCCGGCTGGGTGACCTTGGGCCAGTCCGTCTCTCAGCCCTAGGAAGGAGCCAATGGCAAACCAGGAGACTGAGAGTTCTAGTCCCACCTTAGGCATGAAAGCCGGCTGTGTGACCTTGGGCCAGTCCCTGTCTCTCAGCCCTAGGAAGGAACCAATGGCAAACCAGGAGACTGAGAGTTCTAGTCCCACCTTGGGCATGAAAACCGGCTGGGTGACCTTGGGCCAGTCACTCCCTCTCAGCCCTAGGAAGGAGGCAATGGCAAACCTCTTCTGAAAAAAACCTTGCCAAGAAAACTGCAGGGACTTGTCCAGGCAGTCTCTGAGAATCTGACACGATTGAACAGATTAAAAAAAAGTATTAAACGTGGGGGTGCTGTTCTTCCTACTGGGGGGAGGGCACTGCCCAGAAGGGGAGCTTCCGCACAGGGTGCTTGACTCTGTGTCTCCTTTTGTAGCACCTGACGGAAGGTGGCAACTCTCAGCAAGCAGATACAAATTTCCATTGCTAACTCTCAGCCTTACAGTAATCCAGTTAATGGTTCCAGCATCTCTCAGACTGTAAAAACATGAGCATAGCTCATTGCAACTGGAGTTCTAAAATGAACATTTGTTCTACAGGGCTGTCTAGAATGCCTGCTTGCTCATGAACATTATGCAGCAAAAACAACACAAAAAAACATATCAAAGGGCTCGGGGGTATTCTAAAGGGTTGCGAAAACCAAAGAATAGGGTAAATCCAAAAAGAATCCATTGAGAATTTGAGTTATTCAGGAGCCAAAGAATGCTGACTGATTATTGGGAATGGAGGGAGCTGGAAGAATTGGTGGAGGAAGAATGGAATGGTGTATCCTTAAGAGGGAGGGAAGAATTTTGTTATAAATCCCACTCGTCTAGACTGAATTCTGTTTGGAATGTCAAATATGCACCACTGTATCCAGCCACGCTTGTGCGATTTGGAGAACAAATGCATTTCAGAAGGGACTACTTAATAACATGTTTTGAGTAAGATATTTGGGTAGGAAAGAAATATAAATCAGCAGCATGGCATATTCCAAACCTGCAAAGGGTCCAGATTCCAAACTCAGCGTCTTTATAGTTGGGCTTTTTCATTACAGGAGCCCTGGAGGAGCTCTACTTTTCAGCACAAACCAACTTTTGCCAAATGCACTGAATACTGAAAACTGAAATGGGTATTAAGCTATGTCTGTAGCTTGAATCATGTCAACTGGATTTCTATTTTCTTAATGGAAACGTTTCGCTCCTTATCCAAGGGGCTTCTTCAGTCTGAGCACCTGGATGACTGAGAACCTTCATAGACGTATTAAGCTATGCTTTGTTTTAACCTTAACCGGCTGATCAAGTCTCAGTGGACTGGATCACTGAATCCATGACTTACAAGCCATTATAGCTGGTTACACATTGCTCTGGGCCTTAATGTGGTTTCATTCATTTTGATTTAGTGCAGGGTTTCTCAAACTTGGCAACTTTAAGACATGTGGACTTCAACTCCCAGAACTCCCCAGCCAGCCATGCTCCCTCCCTCGGAGGAACTGTTCAGAGGCTAATTAAAGGTGTTCTGTTCTGTTGCAGAGCCTTTAGAGCAGGGTTGATAAAAGTTTATAAAGCGTTGCAGACCCTTTATAGCACTGTTTCTCAACCTGAGCCACTTTAAGCTGGGTGGACTTCGATTCCCAGAATCCCCCAGCCAGACCTGCTTTATAGGAAAGAGATAATTGGTGCACCTTGGATTCCCTTCACTCTCACTCTCTTCCCCAGTTTTGGAATAAAAACGGGGCGCCCCATTCCAGAACTCTCCTGTTTCCCTGGCTTTCCGAGTGGTCTCCTCTCCAACCTGGCTTAGCTTTAGCGGCCCCCGGGCCAGCTAAGACTTAGTTTAAGCAAGGAGGGACCCTTCTCCAGGGAACCCTTCCCAGATTGACCCATTTTCATGAGAAAACCGCTTTAACGTGAGAACCACCTGTCTCTAACCGGCGGCAAACGGGCGCGCACAAACTCTCCAGGCTCCTCCGCGTTTTCGCAGCAGCCCCGCCCACAAGGCGTGGCCAGGTTCCCCGCCCCCGCCCCGTCCGTCCTCGAAGCGCGCCTGCGTGCGGAGCTCTCGCGGGTTCTCGCGATGCTTGGGGCGAGCGGGAGTCCCGCTCCCCTCGGCGCCGCGCTTCCAGCTCCCGGCCCAAAATGGACGCCGGGGCCGCTGTAAAACCTGCGCCGGGGCCGGGCTCGGCCAGCTCGGGCCTGTCGGGCGGCGAAGAGGAGGCCTCGACCTCGGCCGCCTTCTCGCAGGAGCCCGGCGAGGACGAGGTGGGACCCGGGTTTGGGGGGGGAGGCCTTCGCCTTGTCGGCCCGGCAAACGCCCTCGCCTTGTTGCCCCGGCAACCGGGCTCATCCCCCATCGGAGCTGGACTGCCCGCCTCCCAGCCTTCGCCACGGGTCGCCCTCTCCTCTCGGGGGCCCTTTGGGTCGGCTGACCGACGAGGCCCGCCTGGCTGGCCTGGGCTGCCCTCAGGGAGCGAAGCAGGGTGGAAGGTTCGGGCTTGGATGGGAGACCACCAGGAAATCCCGCGTCTGGAGGCTAGACGGGGGAGTGGAAAAGACATCCGGGAAGAGTTGCTTGCTTGCTTGCTTGCTTGATTAGGTGGCATCAAGTCGTTTTCGACTCCTAGCGACCATACAGATAGATTTTCTCCATGACGATCTGTCCCTAACCTGTCCTTTCAGGTCTTCCAACGGTGGCCCCATCGCCGCTGCAATTGAATCCATCCACCTTGCTGGTGGTCGTCCTCTTCTCTTTTCTTCCCCCTTTCCTAGCATTAGAGCCTTCGAGAGTTGGGTCTTTGCATAATGTGTCTGAAATCTGGGGAGAAGGCGGGCAAATCCTGTCTGCATTGCTATTTAAACACACACAAATTCTGTATGGAGGCACCCCAGAAAACTAGTATTCAGGCTTGGCCTCAGGGAGACTCTCATTCCCTGCAGGAGATGATACCTGGCTGAATTATGTGGATCTGATACTTGATATATTGCTATATTGGTAATTGATACTTGGATGGGAAGGCAGAAATGCTGACCAACCACTTCCACATTATGAACAAGGAAGCAGGGTCTTGTCTGTGTGACCATCAGGAGTGAAGTTCCACTCAAGGCACTCTTTGCTTTTACTCTTCCCCTCCCATCAGCCCCAGCTCGTGGTTCATCCCTGTCCACTGATTGTGTTGGACCAGCCTTTCCATTATTTCCACTCAACGATTAGCCTGATGAGGCTGGAATATGTTGGACTTCAACACCCATCATCCTTTGATAGCATGGCTTTGGGAAGTGTAGCTGGGGCTGATAGGCATTACAGTGTAGGCCAGGGTTTTCCCAACTTTTTTTCGCCCATGGTTTCCTTCTGACCTTTTTTTCCCCCGGGCCCCCCCTGTCCAGGTCCCAGAGTCCATTGGAGTTGGGCGGCCAATAAATTTAAATAAATAAATAAATAATAATTGGATAGGGACATGGGACAGAAACTGGTGCATTTTCTGGCCCCCACAAGCCAGTATTTGCAGTATAATACCCTTTGCTTTTCTGTGGCCCCCTCTGCATGTGCTGTGCCCCCCCCCCATTGCACGTTTTTCACTTGTGCCGCCCTTGAAATATCATAGTGCCTCCAGTGGGCCATATGGCATCTGGTTGAGACCCACTGGTGTAGACCAAAGCGGTTAGGGTAAGAGCAAGGCAAGGCTCAGTTTTGGTCCTTGGTTTCCAAGGCAACAATGTTCAGTCTTTGAAGCATCATTCCTCTGAAAAGTGATTTTTTTAGGAGGATGGGTGGTGAAGGAAGGGAAGGGCGGAAGATCAGTGCTGCATCGACACGGCAGCAGGCAGGATGTCTCTTATAATAGCACTCCGAGAACCGTAGCTTCCTCGGAACCACCAGTTGCTGGGAAAATGAGGAGTGGGGACAGTCGCAGATGCATCCTGGCTGCATCTCTTTGGTTACTGTTGGAAATGGGATGCTTCAGGCGCACTCTGCAAGATTGCCTATGTTTTTAGGATGAAGGGTGTTATTTATTTATGAGCCATTTGAGGAGCGGAAGGTGACATATGGTGTTCTCTGTCACTTAAATGCTCCATTGGAAAGAAACCTAAGAATGTTGCAGTAGCATCTGGGACTCAGTTCATCCAGTGAGTTACATGTCCAATGAATTTCTTTGCCCTTAGTGTGAAATACTTACCCCTCCATTGGGCTGGTTCCCTATGCTCATACTCATTGGCAGCTGCAGCGTATAGTCTGCACCTGGTTGGCTATTGTAGGAACAAAATGTTGACCGGACAAACTTCTGATGTGATCCAGCATGGCTTTCCTGATGCTCCAAGGAAATCTACTTGTTTATGTGTTGGGGCAAAAAAAAAAAAAAGAGGATACTCTGCTAGTCAATGTTTCTCAAGAGTCTTTGTGGCAAACTTAAGATAGACACTGATGTGGAGCCTGCCTGAACCTCAGTTACTCTTCCTAAGGATTTGTGAAAGAATTGTGGGTAATGTTGGTATATGTACAGTTTTAAATCATAATTACTCTAATAAGAATGTAAGAAGAGCCACGCTGGATCAGACCAAGGGCCTGATCATCCAGGATTCTGTTCCCACGTTGGCCAAATAACTGCCTCTGAGAAGCTCACAGACAGAAGTATGATTCCTCACTCTTGCTGATGTTCCTAAGCATTTTGTACAGTATTGATATATCCACTAATATTGAAGGCAGTATTCTAAAGGCAGACATCTTTATTATGTCTATTATTATGTCTAGTAGCCATTAATCACCTTCTCCCCCATAAATTTGTCTAATTCTCTTTGAAGGCATGTAAGGGTGCCTACTGTTACATCTGCTTGCAAATTTCATAGATTAACTGGGTAAAGACGTAGCTTTTTATTTTTTCTTTCCTAAGTCTTCCACCTATTAGTTTCATTGGAACATTCCCGGTTCTTGCACTTTCTGAAAGGGAATTATTATTTTATAATATCTATATTGCTTATGAAGAACAGCAGAAAAGTATGATTGCAAGATTTGAAGACTTTTTAAAGATAGTAGTCTTGCCTATCTCCAGGTGCATATTCTGAAGGTTTTGTATATATGTACAAGCTTTAGTAATTGTAGGCTGTTATCACAGATACTCTGAATTTACATTTCTGAAAAACCATCAAGATAATTGGTAGGGCTAGAAAAATGGTATAATGTTGCTAATGAAGATAAAACACATTATTATTTGGGGGAGTTGGACGGTCATATAAATTCAAATAATAAATAAAACACATTATTTAAGATTATGGAAAGTACCCTGAAGGATCGAGGACATGCCAGTACTAATTATAAATTCTCTATTCCATTTTAACATGTTTTAATCTGTATTATGTTGGGAAAAGAACATGTTTTTTTCCTTTAATCTATTAAGTATACCATGATTGGAGAATTTTCATTTTATTTACAGAAAAATGATCCTCCATTTCAACTCAAACCTCCTCCAAAGGCAACTAAGTCTGAAAAAGAAATTGATCCAGAATATGAAGAGAAGATGGTAAATTTGCTGCTTGGGTTTTCTGTCTGTGGTGTCTTTTGTTAAATTTAATTGTGCTGATAAGAAGTCCACTGTCAGGGAGATAACAGGCAGCGATGGGGGGGGGGGGGGCTCCCTCCAGGAAGGGAAGCGCCTGCGTAGTACTGAAACCTTGGCCTTGCCTCCTAAACGTCTCAGGAAAGCCCTGCCTTAGATTCTGGACTTAATCTCTGGGCTTCCTCAAGCCATTTCAGTTTAGCTGGATTTCTGTTAGAAAAAGCTTAATAAACACTAGAGATTGGATTCCAAGCCTCAGCGTGTCATTTCTATACCCAAATCGGGACATCCACATATTATACATAGCGTTTTTAAGTGATCTAACCCAGGGGTCGGCAAACCGCGGCTTGCGAGCCACATGCGGCTCTTTGGCCCCTTGAGTGTGGCTCTTCCCCAGGCAGGCGTGGCGGGTGTGGCGGGGGCAGGCGTGGCAGCGGGCATGGTGTGCGTGGCGGTGGGCATGGCGGCTGCGGGCACTGCAGTGGGCGTGGCAGGCGTGGCGGGGGCAGGCGCGGCAGCGGGCGTGGCGGGGGCAGGCGCTGCAGCGGGCATGGTGTGCATGGCAGCGGGCATGGCGGCAGCAGGCCCTAAGTGCGCGATTGCCCCCCGCCCGCAAACCCCGCCCCCTTCCACGCGATTGCCCCCCGGCCGCAAACCCCACCCCCTTCCACGCGATTGGCCCCCGCCCGCAAACCCCACCCCCTTCCACGCGATTGGCTCCCACCCTCAAACCCCGCCCCCTGGCCCTCGAGTGATATTACAAATTTTATAAATGTCAAAATGGCTCCTGGCATAAAAAAGTTTGCCGACCCCTGATCTAACCAGTTGTTCCATTCAGTGATGTCTGAGCTGAAAAAAATGGTCATGCCTCTCCCTTGATATCATCTCCTTGTCAGATGACTTCCTCCTCCCCTCCCTCTAGAAGGTGGGGAGACTGAGTTGCAGCCTCGGCTCCTCAGATGTTGCCCACCCCTACTTTGGATGCACCTGGTTGCTCTGTGTACCCAAGACCCTTTGGCTTCAGGCCTAGCGGTGCTTATCAGGGAGGTCCCACTGTGGTCATTTGGACCAGCTGAGGAGGCCAGAGGGCATTAAGCTGTAGTGGTGAAACTCAGGCGGTTGTCTTTGAAAGGTCAGGAGTCTCCTGCTTTTGTTTTTAAAAAAGAGGCCATGTGCTTCTTGGCCTGCAAAGGTTAACTCTAGGCTGATTTACAACCTGATTACTTTCCTGGTCCCCAACAGCCAGTTACTGTTAGTCTTGCAGCACATAATTACACGTTTGATTTTAAGCTTTCAGTGTCAAAGGCTAATGTTTTAGAATCCAGGCAGCATTTCCTGACTGAGTTTATGTCATTTGGTTCTGGAATTGTTTTTCTCTACAGCTTAAGAATAAAATCTTTTTCTATATGAGTGGCTTGGGGAAAAAAAGTTTTAGTGTTTTGTGTCTCAAAGTAGTAGTAAGTATTATGTGCCTCTTTTCTAAGTGCAGTACAAGCATAGAATAAAAGCAACAATAATATTATAGTGCAGTCAGCTGTAAAATCTCAATATAAAATAATGGAGCCCCTAGGCTAAAAGGCACATAAGATATAATAATAGCTTCACTCTAATAAGTAAAAAAACCCAGCTTCACAGGGGCACCCCCTCCCCCATATAGATATATTAGTGCTCAAGAAATATATTTAATGATTCTCTAGTTGTAAATGCATCAAGCTGCAATATTCTCTAGGATTATATGGCAGAGGAAATGTTGGGAAGTACAAACTAAATGAGTTTGTATGGAGCATGGCAGTATTATGTACTGTATTTAGAAATAAAATTGTGATGACATAGTTAGAAAAGCTGCACCTCTGAAATGTTCCCTTCGAAATACCTATTAGAAATATGGAATATCTTCCATTGCTTTCCTATTATCTTCATTTCCACATAGCACTAAACTGAAGTTTGTATGAACCATATTTTTTTATAAGTTCTAATAGTATGATTCGCACAATATTTAAAATCAAAGCTTGGGTGCTTACTGTGATGTGTGAATCCATTCAGTTCCTGGGTTGTTTTCTCTCTTCTTCCTGCCAGAGGGGGAGCTAGCTGAAAGATGTAATTTCCAGATGGTATTCAAGGGCAGCCCCACATAATCGGTAATTGTGGTAATCCTATCGGAAAGGATTGGGTGCAGGAATGGGTGCAGTTGGTGGGTAAGATGAATCTGTATAGTATCAAATTGTGCAACCGCCAATAGTTTAGTATTATGTGTGAACCAGATACTATGGCTTGGTAAAGCATAAATAACACCCACCCCCCAAGCTTGTATCGTGTGAATCAAGGCAATAACAGACCTGGATTTATAACCTAACAACAAATCATGAGTTCAGACTGCAGGTTGTTGACAAAGAATAAACCATAGCTTTGTCTCAAGAGTCTGCTCAGCATGCAAAACCTAAACCATCAAAACATGTTAATGCTTTATATTATGTACAGCCAAGCCAGTGTGTCACATTGAGACTTCAGCTGCCGTATTTTGTATTTTTTAGACTGAACCAGGCCAAAATTCTTAAAATTGTGTCGGATAAATAGCTTGACCTGCTAGTCTAGTTACATTATGTTCAACAGCTGCAACGTAAATTTCTGGGTGTTGTTTCTTGAACTTCAGTGGTTTTATATTTCAAATCGACTTGAGATTAATGGCTGTCCCTAACTGTCTGCTGGAATGTTACTTGGTAAAGAACAAAAGAAAATCAAAAAGATTTTCAAATGAAAATGGAAGTCCTTAAAAGGGAGATATGGCAACTGCCATGGAACTTGTTCATTTAGAATGAATTACAAATTGGAACAATAACATTTTTATTGAATAGATTTGTTGCAGTGATAAACCTTTCTTGATATGAACCCTCCTAAATAGCAATTAAAACTGAAGGCTATGGATATTATGGAAAATAGCTAATATGGAAAAATGACTTTAGACTTCCAGGGAAGAAATGGCAAACTGAAGACAGCTCTGCTAAAAGCGGAGCCAAGGACCATGGCAGAATGAAGAGCCAGAGAGTAGACCGGCTCTTCGTAATTCCTCTCCAGACAAGGAGAGGACTTGAAATTGCCCACAAGTGCTCTAGACAGTTGCTCCTCGCGAGGAGACTGCAAGACAGCGCTCTCCGGCGGGTTTAGAGCTCTGGGAGATGAGGGACCATGGTTGACGCCTTTAAGGACACTGGGTTCGCATACTTCCTTTCCTAATCACTTTCGGAAATTGCTTGTTAACTGCTTTTTAGCTATTAGGAACCTTTGGATCAACAAGTCTGAAAACACTGGGTGAGTTTCCTTCAATCCTTAGCAAAAGAAGTTTTAAATACAAATTTAAAACTATTTTTTTTTTGGAATAAACAGCAAAAGGGTGATTAGAACTTTGATTTTGGAAAGTTACAAATGGACTAAGGGTCCAGATAGATTTGAAATTAGATTTTGGAATTAATTATAAGAATCCTTCCTGTTGGTTTTGTTTTGTATTCTTTAAAAAAAAACATGATAGGATGAGACTTTGAAGGTTGGACACTAGAGGGAACCAGAAAGACCTAAAGATTACAGTTAAAGGAGAAGAACACTTAAATTTGACTTACTAATACAGAATGAAGTAAAATATTTTAATATTGGACATATTGAAGGATATTTTTGAACAATGGACTCAGAAGTTAATCTTAAGAGTGTCTGCCTCTATAGATAGACTGTGTTTAAAAGGTGCTATGGAAGAGGAACAGGTTCTACCTGACAAGATAGAGACTGATCTGAAAGTGGATTTAAAAATGACAGGCTACAAGAATGGTATGGAAAAAGATGCTACACTGGACATACAGAAGAAACTGGCTGATGTCTTAATAATTAAAAAGGATATACAAATAACAAACCAAGAGAGTGACCTGGATAATTTTCCTATGTTGGATTTACAAAAGAGGCTTGTTAAACGTTTGAAGAATTTTGTGAGAAGGGACAAAGAAAAAAATGAAATAAAGTTCTAGGACATTATTTGAAGGGATAAAGATCAAGATTGTTAAAAGTAAAAGGAAGGAATATAAAGTTGGTTTATTTGATCAAGGTTAAAATAGATATGTTGTTATCTCTCGCAACCCTTAATGGGCTTTTGCTGATCAGGACTGAAACAATGAGGCCTTGAGGATTTGTTTATATATGAGATGGGATATGGGAAGAAGAGATCATTTGTTGTATTTTAAGAGAAGGTGATAAGTTACTAAAATTGTTTATACTTGTTCTGATGAAGGGGAAGACATTTCTTTATATATTTCTTTTCTTTTTCTTTACTATATTCTTTTTTTTCTTTTCTATTTTTCTTTTTTTCTTTTCTGCATCTTCTATTTTTTCTTTTTATTCTTTTAGTTTGTATTAGTTATTATCTTTGCAATTGTAATTTTTAATAAAATTGCTATATATATAAAAAAAGAAAAATGACTAGCTAATCATTCAGCCTCTTTCCACAAATTCTCACTAAGAGCTGGATTTTAAGTGGGGCGTATACTAAGAAGTAGAATAAGCTTGCATTTCCGCCCAGAAACATGGTAACCAAATCAATTTTTTAAAACAACTGTTACAAAAATTCTTATGATCAAGGAGCCAATATATTAAACCATTCTTCATCATCAAGTGATAGGTGGGATTTAGTTGGAATTTCTGGTTCCCTGAGAAGCTCATACATAGTTTTTTGGGAGTAAGCCCCACTGAATTCAATGTATTTTATGAATACAAATGACTTAGACCAGGGGTCGGCAAACTTTTTATGCCGGGAGCCATTTTGACATGCTCGTGCACATTTTGAAATGCTCGAGAGCCAGGGGGCGGGGTTTGCGGGCGGGGGCCAATCGCGTGGAAGGGGGAGGGGTTTGCGGGCGGGAGCCAATCACGCTTACCCCACCCCACCGCCCGCCCGCCCAGCAGGACCCGGCGTCCCCCCCACCCCTGCCCCTCCCCCGGCAAGAGGCGCCCAGGGGCGACCACTGCCCAGCCTGCAGCGATCCGGTGCGGCTGCCCGGGAAGGAGGGCGGCCGGGCGCGCAGGCACAGCTCCGCCCGCCGCGCCAGTCCCCGCGGGGCGCAGCCGGCGGGCGAGGGGTGGGGCCAGCGAGCGCCGGGGGAGGGTGCCAGGACCTGGCCTTTAAAGCCCGAGAAAGTTGCTGCTCACCGGAAGGCGGCGGCGGCCTCCTCCAGCCCCGGGAGGCGCCCCCGGCCCGGCCTCTCCCCCGCCCGACTTACCAGGGAGAAGAGGTTGGAGTGACAGTCCTCCAGGCTTGCCCCGTTCGCCGCCGCAGTCATGGTCCTCCTCGGCGAGCCCGGCCTCCAGAGCGGGGCATGTCTGGCTGGGCAGAGCGGGTGCGGGGGAGCCGCACAGGTGCCGAGGGGGGCGGGCCCAGCGGCAGAGGTGGAGGCCCGGGCCGCCTGCCCGCGCTGCCTGCCTGCTTGCCTGCTTGCCTCCCTCCGTGAGGCCCCCGCTGCCTTCCTGGGATCTGAGCCTGCCGCTCCGCTGCGCAGCTCCCGCGCCGGTCTGGACGCTGCGGGCGCGAAGAACAAAGTTTGGAGTCGGGGCAGCAGCGGCAGAGCAGCGCGCGCCTGCCGGCCCGCCCGGGTGTTTTCCTCTCTCCCGCACGAGGATGGGGAGGAAAAGCCGAGCCGGTCCTCAGCCGCTTCCACTTCGCCTGGCCTCGGTTTTCCTTTCGCCGCCTGCGGGAAGCAACTCCTAGTTAAAGCCTGGCGTAATTCCTGCAGGATTACAACACAGATTGGCAGGTCCTTCAGCCACTGGAAAGCAGGGAGGGCGCTCGCCGTGGCAGCCCGGGCTCGGTTTGGCCTCTTGCGAAACCCAGCTAATCCCACCCCGGGACCGCTGCCCACCTCTCCTTCGCCTCCTGTCTGGCTGCCCTGCCTCCCTCCCTCTCCCTCCCGCGCGTGCTCCGCGCCCACCTTGGACGCCCCGGGAAAGCTCTTCCTTGGAGGGAGCGGAATCGCGCTGCCCGCTTGGCTAGAGCGACGCCGCTCCTTCTCCCTGGTGGGCTCCCCTCAGCACCGCCTCGCACTCATACACACACACACACACACACACACACACACACACACACACAGAGGCTGGCTGGCTCTGGGCTCTGACAGCAATGGCTTTCTTCCCCAGGGTTCGCGCTGCTTGAGCCAGAGCCGAGGGGCCAAAGAGCCAGATCTGGCTCAAGAGCCGCCATTTCCGACCCTTGACTTAGACTGTTATGTCTGCGGCATCTTACAAATTATTTAATACTTGGAAGTTATTGCAATTAGCTTTGAACATCTTCCTTAAATGCTTGATTCTGGCATAGTTTTTGAATTGGGTTGTAGGAGAAAAGTATAACAAGTAAAAAGTGAATAACCAGATATTTTTGAACATTCAGACTTAACAGGCTATATATAATGTTTAAAAGAATAAACAGATTATGTATATGTAAAATGGTGTTTCTCCCTCTGTAGGCTTCAATAAAAGTTATGGATTATTTTGCCCTCGTGTGGTAAAAGTGTATATTGCCTATCTATCTATCTATCTATCTATCTATCTATCTATCTATCTATCTATCATCTATCTATCTATCTATCTATCATCTATTTCATAGTTCTATACTGTCCAACCATATGCCTCTAAGCAGCGTTCCTAAAATATTGGTTTAGATCCAGACTAATGTTTGAAATTAAAATAATAAATTATCATGATTAACTTAAATTGGTATTTGGATCATGTGTAACTTACATTGCAGTCCTATAGAGTACGTTTTACTGAAAATGAATGCTGAGTTGTTGAATTTTTCCCAGGTGAGAGAGAGAGAGAGTGTGTGTATGTGTGTGATTATTGCTTTAGTCTGGATCCAGGCTAAATAACTTGCTGTAAATATCAGAACTGTGTTTTAAAATTGGAAACCTCATATTCATTAGAATCTGGATAATACAGGATAGAGTGATTTATATTGAGCAACATAGATGTCTTTATTCTGTGCTGCTTTAAGTTCCTTCACAAAGTTCTGGTTCTGATTTATTGTTCTGGAACTTCACCGTGCTGCAAGTGATTCTGTCAGGTAATACAACATAATTCTTGCATGAGTTGGGCGGCCGTATAAATTTCATTAGTAAGTAAGTAAGTAAGTAAGTAAGTAAGTAAATAAAAATGTGCTAGTGAGGAAAGGAGGAGAATTCAGCGATCAGTTTGTTTGTCCTTAAATCAGAATATCCTTGTGATCTGACTCTGCATAGATCAGGGTATTTCCCGAGCTCCAGATCTGCCCTCTTTCCACAGACTTGGAAATGCTGAACAGATTTCTTGATTAAATTTTCAGGAATCTATATTATGTTATTCCATTCACTATGATGCCCAAGTTGTCTTAAATCATAGAATGTCATTCAGACAAAATTTCATCCATGCCTGTTTTAGCAATCTTTGTCATGAAAGAAAGGTGCATTAGAGCCTTACACAACTTGGTACCTTCCAGGGATCTTGGACTACAACTCTCATCACCCTCATAAAGTTTGACTATTTGCCATTCTTCCTTTCTAGTGATTGAAATTAAAAGTTGACCAGTGTATCCAGGTTGCCTTCAGGTTGGAAAGGGCATTATAAATAAAAATGCTTACAGCTCACTTGTGAGCTGGGTGGAGATTACAAACTGGATATCTTTTTGAGATCGTAGTCTATGTTTTAGGCCCTTCCTTCCTGAGAAACAACAGTTGGGCTAGAAGGAGCAATTAATGCATTTACTGTCTGACTGCATTTTTTTCCTAATCTCTATATTGAGATAATATACTGTATATATATTCTTCATAAGTTTGCAGTGGAGAAGTTTGGAAGTGATTGTAATTTTAAGTAGGGTAACAACCCCCCCGCCCCATGTATGTGCTCAGGGATACTTTCTTAAAACATGCCTTGCTTTTTTTGTATGGACTATAGAAAACAGATCGAGCCAAACGATTTGAATTCCTGCTAAAGCAGACAGAACTTTTTGCACACTTTATTCAACCTGCAGCCCAGAAATCACCAACCTCTCCCCTCAAAGTGAAACTGGGACGACCACGGATAAAGAAGGATGAAAAGCAGAGCTTGCTTTCAGCAGGAGAGTATGTATTGTTTCTCAATTATTTTTAAAGTTATGTTGAAATTATATGTGCATCTTAAAAGTTACTGCATGTATTTAATATACCTTATGGAAGTGGAAAATACTCAGCTCAGTATTATAATAGTCAACTATTACATAGTTGTCCATAATGACTAAAAACTCTTACTGTATTGAAATGCACAAAACTCTTGAACAAACATAGGGTAATGCAGATTTGGAAACCCACTGATGCAGTGGATCAGTTCCATTGACATTAATGGAAAAGGGTGTATAATTGGGGGCAGGATTGCAACCTAATTATTTGGATTAGTTTTTTTTCCTAACAGTTCCAAAACCTTTCTCTATACAACTTAATTGTTTAAAAATACTTTTATTTAACAATAATTGCATATGGCTTTTCCGTGGTGAGGACATTTTGTTGCTAAACTTCCATTCCTAATCCATTTTTCGAGGAAACTTGCTCTACACTGTATAAAGATAAGTACATGGAATTAAGACTGGACTGAGATTGGATACTTGCAAATTTATAGTCAACCTGTAAATCGTAATTAAAGCAAAGGCTCTTGTTCTGCACTATCTTAGTAAAAATTTGGCCTCATTAATTTTCCTGAAGACAAGAGAGAGTATTTCTATTCAACAAATTCCTGCACATGGAAAAAGTAACATATAATGGAAAAGGGTGCTCCCTTTCATTGTCTTTTATGTATAGAGATTTTATGGTATGAATCCTTGTTGGTATTGGGACAGCAAACACAGACCCATACAAACATATTTATCAGTGAAGTGAGAATTAAGTCTCAGCTATACCAACCAAAATACATGTCAGTTTCAATATAGTAGGACACTCAGACCAAGTACAATTACAACAACAAAAGAATTAAAACACTAGGAAAATGAACTATAAAACAAGAAACATAACGATTTGAGGTCCAGATGAATAAACATAGCTGCTACAAATAAAACTGCATAGTTAGAACTCTTAATTGGAAGGTAACGTAGATAAAATATGAATGAGAGGAACTGACCTTGGTCCAAAGAGATGTTTGCATGCTAGTAGAAGACATAGAGCATCTTCAATTGTATTGCATCCAGCTCAGCACTTGCATTTCAGGTGAAGTCAGTGACAGACCATTGGAAGGGTAATGACAACTTGGGGGGACTGTGGAGCCCCACCTGACATGACAAAGATGCATATGTGTTGGACTTCCTTTCTCAGCTATCGTCACAGGAGGACAGAACAGGAGGAGGACGAGGAGCTGCTTTCTGAGAGTCGGAAGACCTCAAACGTGTGCGTTCGATTTGAGGAATCTCCTTCTTGTGAGTGTACTAATTGATCATTTTCTCTGCTTGCTTAGATACGTTAAACTAAATTACATCATAAGAAAGTGGTGCTTTATGTTTTTGCAGATGTTAAAGGAGGAACATTGCGGGATTATCAAGTTCGGGGTTTGAACTGGATGATCTCCTTGTATGAAAATGGCGTAAATGGCATCTTGGCAGATGAAATGGTAAAAAACTCACCTTTGTGGATGTAGTTTTAGGATAAGATAAGGGAAAAAAATCAAGAGCTATAAGCTAACTTAGTTTCCTTGTCAAGTCTCCAAGCCACTTAAAAATATTGGATAAACAGCATTTTTGGCTATAGATCACCTTCTTCATACTCCAGTGTGGGAGGAGACACATATTAGTTTATGGTGGCAAAAAATCAGGAGAAGTCTAGTACCGCCTTTTCTGACTAACACATTTTATTAAAAGATATAAGCTTTTGTGAGCTGCAGCTCACTGCATCAGATGCATTGGGTGACTAGACTCTAAATTTAAATCCTACATCAATCTAGCCAATCTACACATCTGATCATGAAACCTTGTGCCTTTTAATAAAATATGTTTAGTCAGAAACGGTACCACCAGACTCTCTCTTATTTTATATACCATTGTAATAAGTCTGTGGAATTTATTAGCCCATGGGTTGTTGATGATCTGAGTCCAGGTTCTCACATTATCTTTGTAATTCCCAACAAATCATGAGACAATAAGTGAAACAGGCAAGATAGAAATGTAAATCTTCTGCAGTTCTAGCGGGAGGATGGTCTTTTTATATGTCTTTTATATGTCTTTATATCATATTTTGTAGGTCCCACTCCCTCTCTCTCTCTCAAAAAAAGCTAGATAGTGGGAGTTTTTGGTGACTGTAACTGTAGTATTATTTTTTAATGCAGTGTATCCTTTTTTGCATGCAAAAATTTAACCAAGCAGCAGATATCCCAAGGAGTCATGAATATAAAGCGAAGGAAGAAATACATAATGCATAACAATAATACAAACTGCAACTAAAATATTCAGTTGCAGCATGGCTCAGAGTGAATTGTAATTAAACATTTCATTCTGTATAATATTTCTTATGAATTACAGAGGAATGTTTTCAAGAAGTTATTTTATTGTCTTGAAACAAATGCTAATCAGAATAGTAATTTGTATATTGCAATATATTGAAATTATGGTGGATTTCTACTCCATAGATCCTGCCATGATCATAGACTTCCTTTATGCATTATTATCAATGGAGATTATTTCAGAATGGTTAAAAGAGATCTATACATTTAAATACTGTTTTTGAAACTATTGTAGGGTCTAGGAAAGACACTACAGACAATTGCATTGCTGGGCTATCTGAAGCATTATCGAAACATTCCGGGCCCACACATGGTCCTAGTACCCAAATCAACTTTGCATAACTGGATGAATGAATTTAAACGTTGGGTCCCATCATTGCGGGCTGTTTGCCTCATTGGAGACAAGGATGCCAGAGTAAGTGTCTCTCAGTCAGTCAACCAGTGATTTGCTTTATAAGTCAGGATGTAATGTCCCCAGAACCCTTTTCTTGCAACTTCTGCACTTTTCAGAGTATAAAATGACTAATTGGTTATCGTAAAAGGGCTGTAGATTAAACCTTATAAAAAGTCTTTTATGAATAGCTTTAAAGCAGAGATGCACAAAGTGAAGTCCCAGTGTTGTGTCTCTCTGAAATCTTTGGTGCAACTTGTGAGAGTTGCAGAAATTAATAAAAAAGGTAAAGGTTTCCCCCCGCACAGTTGTGCAGTCGTGTCCGACTCTAGGGGCCGGTGCTCATCTCCGTTTGTTAGCCGAAGAGCCAGCGCTGTCAGAAGACGCTTCCACGGTCATGTGGCCGCATGACACGCGCAGAAATTAATACTAGCATATAATTTTTAATGTGGCAGAGGGATGACCCTACTGCATGTATGACTTGACATAAAAGTAGCTATATTCATCTTTATTTTAATATAAATTAAATAAGGTATTTTTGTACAGGATTCATCCACTGTTTGGAGCACAGCCTAGGCATGGTGTTCAAAGATTAAGTCTGCTGTTTGCTAGGAAGATACTGCTTATCCTGTTTTAAGGGAAACAGTGCTTTGTTTTAAGATCACTGCTACTATCCTCTGAAGAACAGATATTCCCTTTTCTCTCATATAGGCAGGAATGCCCTTTTCATATTATTCAATATCTCTTTACTAGTGTAAATATCCTAAATGTGTTAATTATTCTGAAAGTTCATGTTTTTGTTTCTTCTTGCAGTTCTTTTTCTCTGAAATTGCAGTAGTAGATGGCTGTTGTTGCAACTTTCTAAGGTGGCTCTATTGGAGAGTTTGTTTTATGTGTGTTTTTCATACAGGCTGCTTTCATCCGTGATGTTATGATGCCCGGAGAGTGGGATGTGTGTGTGACCTCCTATGAAATGGTCATTAAAGAAAAGTCTGTTTTCAAAAAATTTAACTGGAGGTATCTGGTGATTGATGAAGCCCACCGAATAAAAAATGAAAAATCTAAGGTAAGGTTTAGTTTTATTTTGGTAGGCACTGAAGAAAAATACCTGGAAAATATGCCACTCTTTTAGAGGAAAGGAAAACTTTTTGGTATATAAAACTTTCAGCTTGCTTGGACTGGCTAAGGAATCCAAGAAAACTGACTATGAAGTGGTAATTAATGAGGAGTAGAACCAAATGAACAGGACCGAACCTTTACAATTTCAGGACCCTGGAGAGTTCATAGAAGACGCTTCACATGTGGGGTTACCTCTTGGTAAAGAATTGCTGCCCCAGCACCAGTCTGTGCTCAGTTGAGACCTTCAGAAGTTTTGAAGAGCTAGGTGGCCCGTCCGATCTACCCCTGCTTCCTGTTGACTGTGAACTTAAGGATCCCATGGCCCTTCCTGAGACTGCAGCCTTGTGCCTTTCTCTTTCAAAAGCTCTGGAAGAGTCATCCTTGGAAATGGAAAGCTACATATTCAGTTTGGGCAGGCTCAAAAAGTCTTCTGAGTTAGAATGATCTGGAGTTCATTGTAGTTGGAGTCTTTTTAAAGTATTTCTGGCCTTTTGTTCTTGGGGATGTGACATTGTATTGTAAAATTCTTTCTGAAACACAGGAAAATATGTTTTATGAAATATGTTTTCACCCAATGCATTCAATTTGTCTGTAAGAGCATATTAAGAAATTATAATAGGCCAGAGCTTTGTTTTTCAAATCTCAGAATTAGAATGTAATTATAAAAATGTATCTTTGGACTATATTGGCAATAAAAGCTCTTCACTGTTTTTTTTTTTAGCTATCAGAGATTGTTCGTGAATTCAAGACAACAAATCGGTTGCTCTTAACAGGAACCCCCTTGCAGAATAATCTTCATGAGCTGTGGGCACTGCTCAATTTCCTTTTACCAGATGTCTTCAATTCTGCAGATGTGAGATTGTGTTTGACATTGAAATCTTATAATTGTTTAAGTTACACGTTTTACAGCAAACTAGTTTTTAACTCCAAATCACCCCAATTGGTTTTACATTTTACTATAATGGCTTATAGCATAGGAGAAATGAGAAATCGATAAGGAAGATGGTGGGAGAGGTAAATAATCAAGTTCATGGAAGCAGCTCATTAGTACTATTCCATAACGAGGTTACGTAAGGACCAGGGGGAACAATTGCTGCAGGTAGGAATGCCTAGGCCAGGAATCAGCCAGTGATTAATCTTGGCTAAGCTGCAATGTGTCCTTGCTATGCTTTTTCTTCAGATGTAACCATGTGTAATTATGTATACTATTGGATTGTTTAATATTGACCTTATTTTCCAACAGGTGCAACTTTGATAAGAGGAAAAAAATGGGTGGATTATATTTGCTCTTGAGAAATAGACAGAACCACATTTGGTCTCATTTTCAGGTGGAACAACATATGCTATGAAATCAGGGGTGCCACTGTGAAAATGATGTTCCTGTGTTGAGTTTTCCCTTCCTTCTCCATACCATATAGCAAAATATACTTGTTCCCTAACCTTAAATTTTTTATGTTCCTCCCTTCTTCCAATTGCAGCTGGTGATGTACATTTGTGGTACAAATCATGATTTCACAGCAAAGAGTATGCTCTACATATTATGGAAGGGCAGAACTCAACATGGATATATTGATTTCCAAGCCACATGGATGTTTCTTTCAATGTAGCGTTGTGTCCTGTAACTTCTACTTGAGCTAACCTAAGCATTGAGAATTTATTAAATTACAAACATAATAGTAAAATGCATTTTTACATCTGCAGGACTTTGACTCATGGTTTGATACTAAAAATTGTCTTGGTGATCAAAAACTTGTAGAAAGACTTCATGCAGTAAGTATGATTATATTTTTTGATAGAAGTTTATTGATCCAGCTTCCATTGCATCAGAGACTATGTGTCTCTGTTTGACTTTCAGTGCAACAATTATGGTGTTCGCACCTAGGCTTTAAAATTCCTTTTCTGGGGGCTGTCTCACTTCTTTTTGGGTGAAGATCTTTTTAGGAAGGACTTCAATTGATAAATTTATATACATTCTTAATTTATTGCTTTTTTGACTGATGTGTGATATGCCACTCTGCTCCTGTTTGTATATTGTTTTGAAGGATTTTTTAATTGGTGAATGTTCATTACAAAAACGCACATGCCATCTGACTTGCTTGTAGTTTTTCAGAAATACACATGTTTTAAAACAAATAGCATCCTAATCTGTATATATGAGGAATACAAAATATGAATTATCTAGAGCAATGTAGCATTGTCAGGATCTGTGGAATGTATTGGTTTGTGTCTTACCAGTTTGGCTTTTGGAGGAATATATTTCCTTTTCTAAAAGTGAAACATCCAATTTCCTCAATTAAAAATAAGAGGAGAGTCACAAGTCCTGTAATACCAGTAAATCTGGGGATTGTGGGCACTGTAGTCTGATATTTAAGGAAGATGGCAGGCTCAGGAAGGCAGGCTTTCTAAAGAGAAGGAAAGCCTGCTGATGGAGTCAGTTCCTCCTCCACCTTATTTTTCTGTTCTGAAAGCAGCCACAGCGAGCAATTGCAGGGAGAAACGTCTAAAGAATCTGGGGTATCACTGTAATGCTCCTCGTGTTTGTGTTGTCAATCTGTTGGTTTTCAGGTTTTGAAGCCATTTTTGCTACGGCGCATAAAAGCTGAAGTTGAAAAAAGCTTGCCTCCTAAAAAAGAGGTAAAAATTTATTTGGGACTCAGCAAAATGCAGAGGGAATGGTAAGTTTTTAAAATCTTATACCGGGTCATGTCATGAAAACAGGCTAGTGCTTATTAAAACAACTGGCAGTTGAATATACTCATGTTCTTGGGGCTCTTTTAAGCCTTCTTTAATATTTCTTTTATATAGACGTGCATGATTGGACTGGATATATTTTAAGTAAGCTATTATACCTTAATCTAGAGTTGCTTTCTTCACTTCCCACTCTAGTCTGCAATACAGGACAATAATACAGTATTAATCTACATTACAGGATTTCTTTCCTACATCAAACCTTTGAAATATGCTAAATAAATGCTGAAATTCAAGTTACCATTATCCCTAGATTAGTATTCCCCAACATGATGTGTTGGCTCTTTTTTCCCCTGGACTGCTGAGAACTGTAATGCCAATAGGCTGGGGATGTATGAGAATAGATAGATTTTTTAAAAAGTTTTATTTGTTGTTTCTCAATGTTCAGAGAAACAGAAGGCAAGAACTTGATTTGAGAAGGGGGAGAAGCAAAGTTTTAATCTTACACACCTGATTGCAACTGTCCCGCCTTTAATATGTATGTTTCTTCAAGGTAGATGACAAGTCATCTTGTCATGTGATAACAAGTTCAGAACCAAGAAATCGCCATTTCCTTCTGGTCATGAACAGCAGACAGAGATGCTCCGGTTAAGCAGGGAGCAGCTAGCTTTGATGCTGTCTCCACTGCTACAAAACTGTCTGGGAGGATTTTATTTTCTCCTGGTTTTAAACTTTTAAAAAAAGAAAAATCTGTGTGGCCCTGTTGGGGTTGAGAATACTGGAATGGTGAAAGCCTTCCACACTCCCTTTAATTCCCATGTTCTCCTCTTGGTAGCCAACAGT
The DNA here is from genome assembly GCA_023362775.1 of Charina bottae. Classification (NCBI taxonomy): domain Eukaryota; kingdom Metazoa; phylum Chordata; class Lepidosauria; order Squamata; family Charinaidae; genus Charina; species Charina bottae. The sequence continues at coordinate 6,157,620 of JALMGJ010000018.1, forward strand.
TCCTTGTTGTTTTGTGCGGGCCATGGTAAGGCTGGCATCAGGAAGAGAGGGTGACTCTTCCATTAAATCTTGCTTGTAAAGTTATTTTAGCCTCAATCAATCCTGAGGCTATTTGGGGCTGTAACTTGCCTTCTTTATCCTCACCAGTTACCGAGTTACACTGTTTGTGTGACACACTAATATACTCCTTAACTCAGTTATGTTTGCCAGTGTGTCTTTCTTTTCTAATGTCCATAGCTGATGATACCCTCCAGCAAATATCAAATTTGATGAGCTTGCAGAAATAGTGTAGAGTTCTCAGGTTTGAAAGACTCAGAGTGTAAAGAAAAAGGAAAGCAGCTTAATGCTGTGCAGTAAGTCACATTTAAATAGTCAAACAGGGATGTAGATGACAGAGACTCTTTCACTGTTTTTTAAATATATATACAGTATATGCCCATACTTTAGTGATGCTCATTTATTATTAAATTATCCAATTAACATTGTAGGTATACCAAGATCCTGATGAAGGATATTGATATCTTAAATTCAGCGGGCAAAATGGACAAGATGCGGTTGTTGAACATCCTGATGCAGCTGAGGAAGTGTTGTAATCACCCGTACCTGTTTGATGGTGCTGAACCTGGCCCTCCTTACACCACTGATACTCATCTAGTGACCAATAGTGGCAAAATGGTTGCTCTGGACAAATTACTATCGAAACTCAAAGAACAGGGTAAGACAGGCCTGCTGCATGCAGCAATTAATTTAGAGATTTGTTGGTTGCCTTCTGCCTTGGAGACAAAGTCTGGCCACTTCTGACTGTGGGATGCTAGGGCCCAGCAGCAGATGGTCCATGGAAAGGTGTGCTTTGTATCCCTGCATCAGCGGCACAGTCACATATTTTGTCCTCCTGTTGCTCCCTTACAATGGCCAAATTGATGTGTAGAGCATAGACTTCAGTGGATAAAGAGCAGCAGGAGGGGAAATGAACAGTGGCCAGAACACTCGGTTTGGCAGTGAGGAAGCCAGGGTTATGTATACTGTGACCCTTGGGACAGAATGCTATTAAGAACTGGAATAGATGCAGCAAAGGCAGAGTTGGGCATGTGGAAAGCAAGCTTCTGGGTGAGCAGAGGTAGAGACGGAAATAATTTGATTTGTGTCATCTTTTTTAGCGAACTGATCTCTGAATTTTGAATTAGCTCTTCAGACTTGCACAGAAAATGTACTGTACATGTTGGTGAAAACTGCAAATGAAAGCAAACAAAACTTTTCCCCCCCTAAAAATAAAAAAAAAATAAACAGGTTGATTTGGAGATTGGACTGATTTATGATTGAGTATATACAAACCTGAAAGAGGTTGGACATAAGTTTGAGCATGCCTTCTCGGTCGTAGCATCTGCCCTCTTGAATTATGTGTCCACCCCCACCCTCCCAAGATTTGTGTGGTCTCCACCGTGACCCTATTTGAATAAGCCTTTAAAACCTGGCTCTTCCTCCCAGGCTTTGGGCTAGAGCGGTGGGTGGACCCTTGGGGGATTTTGTTCAGTTGCCGTTGTTTCTTCTGGACTTTTGTTCTGTACGATCTTTGTATTATTTCATTTTTAATTGTCTTATGTTATACATCGCCCAGTTGGGATGACGTTGGGTGGCCTGTAAATTTAATAAATAAATAAATAAATTCCAGATGCATCACGCAGTTGAGAAGATCCACCAACATTAGCCATTACTCATTGGTCCCATTGGTATCACTGGACGTTCATTCATCCCCAGACATGTCTATTTAATGTAGGTGCTTCTCATTATTGTTACTGTAAAAAGTGCTTCTACAATCCATTTGTCCCTCAGGTTCCAGAGTTCTTATTTTTAGCCAAATGACTCGCTTATTGGATATATTGGAAGACTACTGCATGTGGCGAGGTTATGAATATTGTCGCCTGGATGGGCAAACGCCGCACGAGGAGAGAGAGGTGGGAATAATTTGTCTAGTTCCTTGAATGTTTATTCTGTTTTATCCTGTACGCAGGTTGTGCAACAACTAACATTTCTTCACTAGTATTTCCCCGAGTGCCAGCTTGCTGTGTCAGGGTCATATCTTGTGTCAGGTCTTATAAACAGAGATTAATCCATCATTATTGCATGCTGTCTTGAAGTCCTTTCATGTCATTCAACTTTCTGATTTGAGCTTCAACTATCACTTTGGGGGAAAATAAGTGAAAGGTGTATTTACAAAGAATGCCAGCGAGAATCGCTTGTGCTGCTTGAAGATATCTGTAATTCATAGTCTGGGGATCAGGTTGCTTGTAGAACTGCTTGGAGATGTTGAAGGAAAGAATTTTGATTCACTGTGGTTCTAATCATAGCCACATTTGGCCCTGTAACTATTTTAGAAACGAGAAAAAAACCCAAGTTCTTAATCACCCTTCGAAAACAGTATTTTTAATGCAGTCTCTCTCTCTCTCTTTTTTAATTCTTTTTTTAGGAAGCAATAGACACCTTTAATGCTCCAAACAGTAGAAAGTTTATTTTTATGTTGAGTACAAGAGCTGGAGGCCTGGGGATTAATTTAGCAACAGCTGATGTTGTGGTCCTCTACGATTCGGACTGGAACCCACAAGTCGATCTACAAGCGATGGTAAGCAGGTTTCCCCAAGTTTGTTTGTTTGTTTGTTTGTTTATTTATTTATTTATTCGACTTTTATCACCGCACCATCTCCCCCAAAGGGGACTCTGGGCGGTTTACAAAACCGGCGGTTTAGTTCTGGTGCAGCTGCCCTCCTTCAGATAAGCTAATGAAAAAGGACATGATACGTAAACACCGCCTTTGAAGGTTTGATTAAAATAGACTAAACAATTAATGTACATTAACACTTGTCTCGACTTTGGTATTTGCAGTTTTTTCCCCTACCGCAGAATTTTCATTATGGCTCTGCTAGATACTCTGTTCATTTTTACTGTTAACTGTGATTAGGATCGCGCTCATCGGATTGGTCAGAAAAAGCCTGTGCGGGTATTCCGACTGATCACCGACAACACTGTTGAAGAGAGGATAGTAGAAAGAGCTGAGATAAAACTAAGGCTGGATTCAATTGTTATACAACAAGGTACGGTTTAATATTTGCATAGTATCTGTGGATAAAACAGAAGAATCAAGGGTTATAGTTTATGCAGGCCAGCAAATCCAGATTATTATGAATTGGTTTTTTAAAAAGCAGAGCTCACATATTATGTGCTTCACTCATGTGCCTTGTAGAAATCTCAAGTTTGGGATGGAAATGAGAATGCTGATTTAAAAAGACCCAATATGTATAAATGTTTTTCATGCCTGAACAAAAACACCGCATGGTTCTTTGGTGCACCAGGCAAAGGAATTTCTACCTTATTTATTTAAAGTTGTATCTGAACTAAATGAATACAGTTCTATTATGTGAGTGGTTCAGAATCTGATGTTGATTTCTACTTTTGATGTGACTAGATGGGAGGTGGTAGAAATTGGAAACACACACACACACACACACACACACACACACACGTGCATGGTTAGCAAGCATGTTGTGCTGCTGATCAATTAAAATTTAATGGTCCTGTAAAACGTGGATAATATGTGGTGCTCACCTTAAGTTGCACATGGCAAAGTCAATCCTTTGTGTAAATAATTGGTTCAAATTTGGGATTATGGTGAAGCACTTAAATCCGCTGTTACACTTCCCCTTTTTAATTATAATTTTATTAAATGACCTGTTTAGATAAGGATATTGCTTTATAACTAGCATTGAACACACAGGATTTGAAATTAAAATTCTCTCTGTCTTTTATGTATCAGGAAGGCTTATCGATCAGCAGTCTAACAAATTAGCAAAAGATGAAATGTTGCAAATGATTCGTCATGGAGCAACACACGTGTTTGCTTCCAAAGACAGTGAACTAACGGATGAAGACATTACTACTATTTTAGAAAGAGGTGAAAAAAAGGTGAGATAATGTGGAACACGCTATAAATCACGTACACTGTGCTCTGTTCTTTTTTTCTGCAATCTGTAATAAATATCAACTCTGAACTAACCAGAAAAAATCAGTTAGCTTAGCTAACTTTTCATACAGACTGATTAAAATCAGCTGTAGTATTTTTATATATGAGAAAGAAATTCCTAGAAAGATGTATTCATTCTTCTTTTGTTGTTGTTGTATGTGTGACTTTCTTTAGACAGCTGAAATGAACGAACGTTTGCAAAAAATGGGTGAAAGCTCTCTTCGGAACTTCACAATGGACACTGAAACGAGTTTGTACAATTTTGAAGGGGAAGATTATAGAGGGAAACAGAAGGTATATTTTTACTATGAACATTGCATGGCAGCTGAACGGATTGCATTACAGAGAATAACGTTTGACTTGAATGGGACCATAAACATCTGCATCTTAAATAAGCACTAAATGTTGCTGTGGTGAAATTCTAGGTTTCTTGCATGGTCGACTTTTTTTTTTTTTTACTTTGCATATTGTACAGTCTTTGCTAGGTTAGAGTGTAATTGAGACTGAGAAGTCTATTATCCTCTGGATGTTGTCCGGGATCAGCCAGCATTGCCAATGGACAGAAATAGAGGAAGATTTAATCCAGTAATATCTAGAGCAGTGTTTCTCAACCGTGGCAACTTTAAGATGTCTGGACTTCAACTCCCAGAATCCCCCAGCCAGCATTAAGTCAAACCATTGTTTTTTTCTTTAATCGCCGAATGTCCACCCCCCCTTATTTTCCTGTTATGCATGTAATAAGCATCGTCCAATCAGTGTAGAATATAGGATGCCTGAAAGTGGTCCAAAAAGTAATTATACTTAGCTGCTGGTGATGGAAGTTTGTGAAAATGTATCCTAGTCAAGGTCATAATAGAATTCTCAAAAGAGTCCCATGGATGCAGTTAATTTTTGTTTCTCTGAAGGTAACTGTCATCCAGATTCCAGGCTCATGCACCTGAAATTGTGTGTTCCTTTATTTCTTGATTTTCTCAAATTCAGTACTGGTGTAGTTTAACATATGGCAAGGAAGTTCATTACCCATGTTTACTATTCACATTTCAATATTTTTAAAAGGCATCCTTCTGTTCAGAAGAACATGAAAAAATACCTAAAATCACATAAAAATTTAAATAATTTAATTGAAGGTTGTATCATTGTATTCAGTCTGTATTCTAGTTTTTTTTTTAAGTAAGCACCTATGTTAGCAAGAATCTGATAATCTATTCCCTGACCCCCTGCCATTTTAATGAGCTTTTTTCCCCCCCTAGCTGAGCATGATGGAATGGATTGAGCCTCCCAAACGAGAACGCAAAGCCAACTATGCTGTGGATGCCTATTTTAGAGAAGCTCTCCGTGTCAGTGAGCCTAAAATCCCAAAGGTGGGATAGTTTAGCCTTCTATGTTATATAAAGAGCTAATATACTCATATGCATGAATATAAAAATAAAAATTGCAGCATAGCATTGATACTATATATGTGTTTTATTTCAAAGGCTCCACGGCCGCCAAAGCAGCCCAATATTCAAGATTTCCAGTTCTTTCCACCACGGTTATTTGAACTTCTTGAAAAAGAAATCCTCTATTATCGGAAGACTATAGGCTATAAGGTAAGAAACTATAACCTTTTTTTTTCTTAGGAAATATTTATTTTCATATATTCACATTTTTAAATTAGAATTCATGAGGATCTTAGTTTATAGGAGCAATAGATTTTTGGTGTATTTGTGGGGGAATGGAATGGGGTTAACAACAATAGAAATGATTTTGGGGAAGAAGAAAAAACAATACACATTTTGGCCCTTGTTTGTAAGAGCAAAGGGTAGCACAAATGGAAATCTCCCCTCATTTTATCCTCACAGTAACAACTCTATGATGTAGGTTGGAACCATCTTCTATTCCTCAGTCCAGAGTCATCTAGCGAGTTTCATGACCAAATGAGAACTTGAACCAACAGTCCAATGCCATAAACTACTACAACGCATGGCCTTCCTTCCTTCCTTCCTTCTCAACTGCAGTTCCTTCCTTTACTACCTTTGGGGCTATATTAATAATATATAAATAATAGCCATGAAGTTAGCGCTCATTTTTCTTAAAAATAATTACCAGGAAGTCTGTTTAACTTCAGTACAAGCCCTGTGAAGTTAAGTATTATTCATGTAAACTGGCATATATGGTTTTTGTCTTCATAAAGTAGTAGAAAATAGAGCTTAGGTAAGGCAGGTATTATCCTCCCTGCTAGTAGATGGTAGCTCCTGGCCAATCTTCTCCAGCTTCAGAAGCTAAGCAAGCTCGAGCCTGGTTAGTATTTGGGTGGGAGGCCTCCAGGGAATACTAGGGCTATAGGCTAGATTGTGAAATTGAAAACTCATCCCAGGAGAAGGTGACAGCAAAGCACTTCTGCATTGGTCATGAAGTCACTAGGAGTTGAGAAAAGGAAATGTTATCTTTTTTATTACTCTTTATAAATATTTCATGTTTGACTGCGGTGTGCTGCTGCTTGACTGCTTTTATTAATCCTGGCCAAATCAGTGTCTGTAAACCAGGGCAAACCCTGGACATGATGGCGATAGATCCATTAGACCAGGCTATACTGGGAAATGCGGTCGAATGCATATGTGAGGACATTGCATTGAGGGTGACAGCATTAGATAAAATCAAATCTGCTCCAGTTCTATAAAAAGCACACTCATAGGTGAATTGGCTTCCTGTTTGCAGCAGGGCAGAATTCAAACTGCTGGTTATAAGCTGCATCCAAGCCGCCTTGTTTCTTGTAGATCATCTGAAGAGCTGCCCCTGTGCACTGCATCCAGCATTTAAGGGATTCCACTTTGTTTGGCTTGCTTTTGTGATGCTTTTAGTACCTCTCCTAAAAGGGGCAGCTGGCCATTTCTCTCTCGAGTATTAGAAGGACTGCAAAAAGAACCCTGTGAGGCTGTGCTTTCATTTACATTGCAGGTTGACTCAGTTATTTATTGCCCTTCTTTTAGTATTGTTTTAATGATTTCATTGTGGCAGTTTACCTGTTTTAATTTGGAACCTGCTTTGGGTTTCCTTTTAGGAATGGAAGGGGGAATAGAAATAATTCTAAGCTAAAACAATATAAGGAGCAGGGTGGTGGAGCATAGGAAAAGAGCAGAGAGCTAGTTTTTTTTTGTCACAACTTATTTGTTGTACCTGAACTTCCTAGCAACTTTCTCCCAAATGACCTTGGAGGATTGTGTGCAGGGAAGGAAGCCGTGGAAATAAACGTTGCTTCTGTTCTCGTCTGTGAACCCAATTTGCCCTTACGACTGAACCCTGACCCTTGTCTCGAAGCGACTGTCGCAGCTCCAATTTTAGACACATTAGGATGTATTGCTCTAGTTGCTTAAATCTATAGAACTCAACTGCATGTGATTATGGGAAGTTTCAAGTGTGTGTTTTGACAAATTTAATTAAAAAAATTAAAAATTGACTATAGAATAGAATAGAAATATAAAGTAGCTCCCAAACAACAATTTGATGTGTGTGTGTGTGTGTGTGTGTGTGTGTGTGGTTTCTCTACAGTTTGCACTAGTGGGGCTTCTCCATTTCCTGGAGCATTTGGGTTGAGAAAACTAGTGTTTTTTCTGGTATTTTTTTTCTCCCTTGGTGTGTAAGACGAAATGCTTTTGATGGTCTTGGGGATATTGCTGCTTCCCCCAGTTTCCATTGCAACAGCTGTTGGGGCTGAGGTCAGAACTGTTCGGGAGCGGCTCCCTTAGTTTTAGAACCTTTTCTGCTGATGGTTTACGGAGGTCTGAATGCTTGATAGTGGCATATTTTTAATTTAAGGGAGCTGGCAGGTATAGAATACTCCCAATACTTCTAATGTTAAATAACGCCCCCTAATTTACAAGCACATCATTCTTAAAATTAATTTTTTGTAGCACTGGCCCATTCCAAACAGGATAGAGGTCATTATAAAAATAGCTTCTTCAGTGCCTAATCACTGGTCTGTGTGTAATTCTGCTGTCTGTTCTCCAACACATACACACATGTGCTCTCCCTCATATTCATGATACCCAGAAGCATCTTGGAGGCTTTAAAAAGAACTCGGGACACGTATTGGCTTCTTATGTATTGCCGGTACTGTTATACTTCTGTGGAACAAGTGCCTGCGAGCCATAGAGGAGGAAAGGGAGATGGATGAGTTATGATGTCTTATGTTCATCTTGCCTGAAGAACTTTCTGAGGCCTGTAAACACAAGTAAAAGAAATGTTTCTCTACTATTGTCCCGATGGCAGAGAAATATTTCCTCCCCTAACCAATACTCAGTAGATGAAAAATGCATCAATCTTGCCTCTTGGCGTTTCAGAAAAAGGCCATAAAGGGAACTGGATAGGCCTCTATACAGGACCCTAATAGTATTGCTCTCTTACTATTCATTCATTCCATTGCTGATTTTAGGTCCCCAGGAATCCTGACCTGCCAAATGCAGCTCAGGTGCAGAAAGAAGAACAGCGGAAGATTGATGAGTCGGCTCCTCTTTCTTCCGAAGAGACGGAAGAAAAAGAAAAGCTGCTCACCCAGGTATATAGTTTCTGTGTTTCACGTTGTTTATTTTTAATAAAAAAAAAGAAGCTGTGATTATCAACCCGTCTGCTTGCTGTGCAAGACATTACTGTAATTATCCCCTGGAAAACTGCAAATGCTGTCTAATCATATGGATTATTTTGTAATTGCATTGACTTGAAGCTAGAGTTGGCTGGGCTACATGCAGCCCTCCCACCCCCAAATTGTGCCATCAGCACAAATTGGGAAAGGGGAGTAAAGGAGATACCTAATGCATATATTTTGCATTAAAAGAACTCACACATCCCCCCTCATTAAGACGATATTGTTGACCATGCCCCCTCTACTGTGACAGCCATCTCCTCTGCAGTTGAAAAAGCCCCAGTTGAAAAAAGGTGCCCATCCTTAGTGGTTATACTCTGAATTTCTTGCTGCAAATATTGAAAGAGATCTCCCCAGCTTCTCGGTCTTCTTTTAAAGATAGGTAGGTGGGAGTTCAGCAAGGAGAGCAGTTGAAACCGACGCAGTTCAGATTGAATCCAAAGGTTGGCCTTTTCCCAAATGAATAGCTCTCCTCTCGCAATTGATCACTATTGACAGCTTTTGGATTTGCACACTTGTGCGTGATGTAGTGGATGGTTCCAGGCACTTCATGTTCAACGTTTCATCAGTGACTTGCTAGCACAGCTCTCCAAGTTTAGATTTGTTTTATGCTTTTAATGAGTTCTGTTGAATCAGTGTAATAATTTTTGTGCCTAAATAGCTGGACTACTCAAACATAATTTTTAGCACTCTTTGAATATTATGAGGTAGGAAGCATAGAGTTTTGTTACATTCTTCTCAGTATATTTCTTTTTTTTTTTTAAATAAATTTTTATTATTTAAAATATTTACACATCACATCGATAGTTACATTTACAAAGATTTACAACACATACATGACATACTTACACAAAACATAAAATACAAAACTATAAGAACATTCAAAGTTACATACAAAATAAAGTGACTTCCTATTTCTTTTAAGAAGAAACTTTTATAACTTTTGTTCAATAATACTATTTTCTTCATATTTTTTCTTCCTTTTTAATATTTTGTTTTTATATTTGTAGTTTATCTCATTTATTAATTTCATTTTCAACTTTTTCTTTTGTCATTTTATATCTATCTTACAAAAATAATTTTATATTGTAATCCTTTTGTATGAAATTTAAAAAGGGTTTCCATGTTGATTCATAATTTCCAATTTCTTTATCTTTTACTAAGTTCGTTAATCTGTCCATTTGCGCTAATTCCATTGTTTTGAAAATCCATTCTTCTATTGGTGGAATCTGTTCTTCTTTCCAATGTTTTGCTAGGGTTATCCTTGCAGCAGCGATCAAATGCAGTAGTAAATTCTTACAGTCTTTAATCCAATTTGTATTCATAAGTCCCAATAAGTAGAATTCTGGTTTCTTTTCCATATTTGTTCCAATAATTTTACAAATACATTTATGAATTTTTTCCCAAAATTTTTTAGTTTTTTTGCAGGACCACCATAAATGATAATAAGATCCAACTTTTATTTTACACTTCCAACAAATGTTTGATCCTAAACATTTCATTTTATATAATTTCTCAGGAGTCATATACCATCTGAAAATCATATTGTAATTATTTTCTTTTAAATTATTACTTAGAGTAAATTTAGTGTTTTTAATCCAAATGGTTTGCCAATCTTCATAACTGATCTCTCTATTCAAATTCTCTTCCCATTTTATCATATAATTTTTTGTTATTATGTCATTAGTTTTTAAATCTATTAATTTTTTATATAATTTCAAAATTAAGTGGTCATTTTCTTTCCATAATATATTGTCCCAATTTTCTGTTGATTTAAGAAATTTGAATATTTTTTGATCCAGTTTGAATTGTTCTTTTAATTGTAAATATAAGAACCACTGACATTTATACCCCTCTTTTTCTAATTCTTCTCTTGTTTTAAATTCATAATTATTTCCCCTAAATTTTAGCAGAGCTTTGTATCTTAACCAATTTTTATCATTTGAGCTTTCTTTTCTGGCATATGCCTCCTGAGATGATGTCCACAGTGGAAGTGAAGGTAGTAGAGAGTTTTTGTATCTGTTCCATACTCTTAATAGTGATTTCCTAATTATGTGGTTATTAAATGCTTTGTTAACTTTACTTTTATTGTACCACATATATCCGTGCCAACCGAATCTATTATCATGTCCTTCTAAATTTAGTATATTTGTATTTTCCAATATTATCCATTCTTTCAGCCAGGTCAAACAACAAGTTTCATAATATAATTTTAAATTTGGTAATCCCAATCCTCCTCTTTCTTTAATATCTTGTAAGTATTTTAATTTTATTCTGGGCTTTTTTCCTTGCCATATAAATTTTGTTATATCTTTTTGCCATTTTATGAAAGTTTGGTCTGTTATTGTTATAGGGATCGTTTGGAACAGATACAAAATTCTAGGTAATACATTCATCTTTATTGTCGCTATTCTACCCAGTTTTAAAGATTCCCATTTTTCTAAATCGTTTTTGATTTCTTTCCATATTTTAGCATAATTATTTTTAAATAAATCTATATTTTTAGTAGTTATTTGTATTCCTAGATATTTAATTTGTTTAACGTTTTGGAATCCTGATTTTTGTTCCAATTTTATTGGAATAGATTCTCAGTATATTTCTATATGAAGATTCATATACTTGAATCTTCCTCTTGAAACGTTGATTTAGCAATTGTCTTTCGATGATTTAAATTGCCTATGTTGAATGAAGTGAATCTTATAATGAAAATACAATATCAACCAGATGGTTCGTAACCTTTCTATATAGACAGTGAACATTTCTAATGACACTGTTTAACGTTTGTAAGTAGGTATACAAAACATCTGAATCTTTTGGCATTTGCCAGTTAACATTTCTTTTTATATTTCTCTATCCACATATTTTTAATCAAGTCAAAACAATATGTCCTTGCTCTTTGTTTGAAAATCTTTAATTTTCACACTTGGTAACCAAAAAGTGGTAGAACAGCAGTAAACATAGTTTGATGTTAAAGTATGCATTTCACCCTTTATAATAAAAATATATAGATGTCTCAGCAGATGGCAACTTCTGGGCTCAGAATTTAAATAGAATTGAGTCTGAGTAGTACATGGGTGAGATTCCCACAGGGAATTCCAGGACTGCAGGTTGTACTGGGAAATTGTAAAGAAAAGTATACTAGAAGAAGGCAGTGGAAATCACTTCCATATTGCTGCAACAAAACCAACATGGATGTGTTCCTAAAGTCTCCAGAAACTGACCTCACCTTGAAAGAGACTTTGGATATGCAAAATGTTTTGAATTTGAAGCTTTCCCCCACCCCCACCCCATTTCACTTGCAAAATATCTTTCTCAAGTGTGAAACGTGCTACTCTGTGCATTTGACAAGTATTTTAAGACCAAAGTAGGGTGGAGCTCGAAACATTTCAGAATTCTTGGAACGTTTCTCGCTCAAAGGGGACATTTTGTGCTGAGAAGAACATTTCAGACTTGAGATAGTTGATATTTGAAAGGCTTTGCACACCCCTAAACGGTGTGGTGATGTTAATTTGTCCCTCAAAAAGTACCACATCATTTCTTGTTGCTGATTTGTTATATACAGGGGGTTGAAAGGATATTTCTTCTGTCTAAAGATATTTTTTAAGAGCAGAAGTTCTTCCATCATAGAATGGTTCTTTCTGGGTGAAAGAAATGTTTGTTGTATAGAATAGCTGGTTTTCAGTAGATTTGATCTCAGAAATAAGTCTCACACTTAGCATTTTACAGTATTTTTGCAATTGGTCAAACACTGATTATCAATGGCACAGTGTATAAAATATTTGGCATTTGTCTCTCCAATAAGGAACTTTGGTTGCAGCCAACATTCAGAGTTTATGTTTTTAATTATTTAAAAGTTTTGGGGATATCTAAGGTACTTTCAGTGCCACCTTTTTGTTTATATTCTTTCCATAGTCAATAGAATTGTTTCCCCATTTTTTTCATATTTTATCAAAAATATGCACGGGAACTGGGGATTTTCTTTCCTTCCAGGTGTTAATTTCATTCGCCATTTGCTTTGTAAGTGTTTGAAACAGAATGTTCCTGCATTTAGTTCCAGAAGATTGCCTGTGACATCTGGACAAGTGCCCTCAGATTTTTGCAATTTTTGTGTGACTTACTTGTAATTGTTCAAGTGTGATATAAGTGAAAGCCCACTAAGATTTGGACTGAACTTTGTTTCTTTGGAGACTTGCCATTTACAAGCATGAATAAAATGCTTTTCTCCCTTATGTGTGAGGAGATGTGTTCAAAAATAACTCACTCAGGTTTTTATGACTGAGTAATAAACCCTAGATAATAGATGTTTATGGAAATACTGCAAGATCATTAACCCCTGTAATTATTATGTGACATTGTACCAAAACATTAATGAGCAAATCCAACTGTGTCCTCCTAAGATGCAAGATCTAGCAAAACATCTCTGCCTTTGCCTAATGGCAACTTCTTGCTTTAACAGGGTTTTACAAACTGGAACAAAAGAGACTTCAATCAGTTTATTAAAGCTAATGAAAAATACGGCCGTGACGACATAGATGATATTGCCCGTGAGGTGGAAGGAAAGTCACCCGAGGAAGTTATTGAGTATTCAGGTTGCTTAATTGTTCCTTGATTAATTAAGAACAATTGCAAAAAGTGAATCTTTCTGTTGGGTTACCTTTGTATTTCTACCAAGGGTAGGGAAACCTGAGGAATGTGTAGTGTGGAAAGAAGGGAATGTCCTGCATGGAGAGATTTAAGATCTGCAGAGGGGTTATGCTGAGGTTGCTGCACCGTAACCCTGTAGCTATTACTGTTCCTGCACTGGTGGAGTTTTAGGCTATGACATGCTTCATTTGACAGTGCTGTGGCTGGCAAGGCAGTGGGAGAGGGGCTGGATTTATTATTCCTTTCTCCTGACTGCATTATCAGGATGATCACTGTTTGGTTGAGTGATAAGTTCAGAAGAATCCGAGATGCGTTTCCGATGTAAACACAATTCTGCTTTGCAAACTCGGCGATACCTTTCAAGGGCAGCAGCATTCTTTAAAATGTTTCCCACCCTTAAGAGTACAGAGCTCTTACCTAATAGCCTCTTCTCCCTTCCACACTAGACTTCCCATGCTACCAATTTAGGGTCACCTTGTGCCTTCTGTTTTCACACATATAAGGGCCTCTGTGTGTAGAGTTGGGCACTAAAGCCACAGATTGTTTCCAGAGGAGTGTCGGGCACAGCACATACATGTATTTCAGAAAATAAAGTATAGTTGCTTCATAAATGGGGAGCAGTTGGCTCAAACACTTCTTCAGTTCTGAAGCTGCAAATTCTAGTTTCAAGACTTACATACCCAGGTAGAAATTAGGGGGGAAAAGAGGCAGTTTCATTGCTATTGCCTGTGGCACCTGGACTGGTGCATTGTCTCAATAATTATAATGTTATGGAAGTAGAGAAAGATGGAGGTTGGAAGAAGGAAATGGAAGACATTGCTATGCACTACCAACATCTGACAGTTTCTTTGGGTAAAATAAAATGCATGAACTGTTACAATACTTCCCATATTGATCATGGATCGTTATGGGGACGGGATACCCTCTAGTCTTGTGGTTTTCAGTTATGATTTTTTTTAAAAAAATCAAGCCTGCTTTATGCACACTTGGATACTCTTACAGAGGAAGAAAGAGCCCCTCGCTGTTATATTATGTGCAGTGTTGACATAATAGGTTTTTGTGATGACAATAGGAAGACCGAACAAAAGTTTAGTTGTTACTATGGACTCTGGATCCATAAGAGTTTGATATAAAAGTGGCTAAAGCTTTGTCTTTGGTGCAAGTTGCTTTGATGGCAGCTTTCTGAAAAGCTCTAATTTCCAGCTGGGCCATTGCAGTTGTTTGGCATCAACCCTGAAAACTCAGAAGAAGTTGCAGCCCTCTGTGAGGAATCTAGAGGGACTAGCAGGTTCATGCAATAAAACGGAATCTTGGAAGAATCGGGACAAAGGAAATACTTTGTTCACACAATGCATAATTAAACTTTGGAATTCACTGCCATGAGATGTGATGCTGGCTATCAGCTTGGCTGGCTTAAAAAACGGGTTGGACCCATTCATGGAAGTCATGGGGATCAATGGCCATTTGCCTTGATGGCCGTGGGACTGCCTCTGAAGGCCACCTGCTGGGAGGCCGGTGGGCTTCCTTGTGCGGTTGGTTGGCCACGGTGAGAACAGACAGCTAGACCGGATGGGCACTGTTTGTTTATGTTGTGGAATCAGTTTGATATGTGCTAAACCGCATTTTGTAGCAGAGAAGCTAAGATGGAAAGGCTTGTGGCGCTAGCCTTTTATCTCTTTTTTCTGCTCCTCTTCCATCTTCACTTGAATAACACCTAATTTGGCTTTTAAGCTTAATTAGTTACTTTAAAATTATACTTTCCCTCCAGCTTATAATGCCCTCTTTGAAAGAAACTTCTGAAAAATACCTTTTTGTAGGAAATTTGGGTTGCTTCACATATTTCTACAAATTTAATCAGATATGTATTTTCTTTCTGTTTTGAATTTCTGAAAGATCAGAGAGCATTGGCATAAAAAGGTTAATGGCATAAAATATAACTTGGTACATTTTTAGAATATTTAAAATGTTATTCTCACTATAGAGATACTGTAATCGTGTTTAGCACATCTTATGAAGCTCAGTGCTTTAATTGCTTTAAAGTAATGTTCCCTTTATGATGGAGCATGTAATGATTTTTTTTTTAAATTTCAGCTGTATTTTGGGAACGTTGCAATGAACTCCAGGACATTGAGAGGATCATGGCTCAGATTGAAAGAGGAGAAGCCAGAATACAGAGGAGGATTAGCATCAAAAAAGCACTGGATGTCAAAGTAAACCTGCCCATTAATATTCTCCTAATTAATTTTGTCCTTCAAATACCAGCAGGTGGTGATTTTTCCCTGCTGACAGAAGTATTCTCTGTCCTTTCCTAATTTTTGAAAACTTCCATCACTAATTCAGAAGTGGGCAAACTTACTCTTTATATTGATAAGTGTTTATAAAGCCATAAGGACTGAAATTCCCCAGTATATTGATTATGTCCCATCAAGTTGGTGTTGACTCTTAGTGACCACATAGATAGGTTTTCTTCACAATGATCTGTCCCTAACCTGGTCTTTATAGATAGGTACCACTTTGGTGGGATGGTAACAGCGTTCAGTGCGCGTCATGCTGGCCACATGACCGCGGAAGCGTCTTTGGACAGCGCTGGCTCTTCGGCTAACAAATGGAGATGAGCACCGGTCCCTAGAGTCGGACACGACTGTGTGGGGGAACCTTTACCTTTACTTAATACTACTAAATACATTTTGAGTGGGAATAATTTATTTGCTGTTGACCTTGGTGTAATTCTAGTGACTTTCTGCACTTGACATAGAGTGCATAACTGTTGAATGATATGCCCACAGAAATGCATAGGAAAAGAAGTCTGATATATGTCTATATTTTTTAAATTTTAGATTGCAAGGTATAAAGCCCCTTTCCATCAGCTGCGCATTCAGTATGGAACCAACAAAGGCAAAAATTACACAGAAGAAGAAGATCGATTCTTAATATGCATGTTGCATAAAATGGGATTTGATAAAGAAAACGTGTATGAAGAACTAAGACAGTGTGTGCGCAACGCGCCTCAGTTCAGATTTGATTGGTTTATCAAGTCCAGAACGGCAATGGTAAGCAAAGGAGTCGGTCGACATGGACTTGGTTTATGTGTGTGCATCTTTTATTTATTTTAAACAATCTTTTAGGTTTTATAGATCTGGCTGTGTCATGTTGTTTTTATTTTGAACTACTTTACCACTGTTTATTCTGAACAATCAGGGGAAAAAAGAGTATTAAAAATCTTCTATTGAGCTGTTTTACTGTAATGCCAGATCTGCATGGCTGTCAACATTCCATCTGAGAATATGTGATGTCCAGGATCTGCGCAGAAACTGTATCAGGAACTGACATGGCACAGTAGTGGCACGTAAAGACCTAGAATTGGGGTCTGTTTGATCACACTGAAAATTAAAGGAAATTTGCCTGTCAAGTACCTGTTACTTGTTAGGTTGATAATCAGAGGCACCTCTCGCCCTTTGGGGTTACCGTTATCCTCTTCCACACTGGAGTATTTTTAAAACTCCGTTGGAGACATCGGAATCCATGTAAACAATCTACTGATGCTTCACGTTGATTGTCCACTTAAATTCTGCCTGAAGTGAAGAATTTTCCATGCAAAAACAAATGTACAATTGTTTGACTTTGGACAGATGAAATTAAATGATGTATTAGATTTTAACTGCAGGGGATATCATTGCTAAATTGCCTCTGCAGTGCATCACTTCTAAACCTCTTCATGAGTTTCTACAACTATTTTGTTTAGAATAAGAGAACATGAAAAGATGAACCAGATACAACAAATGTTAGTTCCTTTGGGGAATATTCATTTTTAATGGCAAATCCCAACACTTCCATAAGGGACCAATATTGAGCAAGTATATGCTACTGTCTAGCTTATATAAAAGAATATCTCATTTTCCATAATTAGCTGCTTCAGCCTTCCATAACTTGGTGTCTTCTACGTAGATTACAGCTACAATTCCCCAAAATTTTTGCCTGTTGGAATCCAAACTCATATCTAGGGTACATATTGGGATAGACTGATCTTAAGAACAAAATTGCAGAACTGGAAAAAGTGCTACTAACATGCCCAGGAAGTTGGAACAACATAGTAAAAAGTTTATAACATTAGCCTGGATCAATTGCTCTAGAGAGGGTTTGGAGAAAAGGGATAGAGTGATTTCTCTCCATTTTCTTAACCTTAGAGCCTAGACTCATCTAGTAAAGTGGAGTGGTGGGGAATTCACGACAGACAGAGCAAGCTCTTAGCACACCATGAAGTCATGGAATTTGTGGACACAAGATATCATAATAGACAGTAGTTTAGATAAGCCTTCTCCATATGACCCCCTCTAGATGTGTGGGTGCTGCAATTCCTTGACTTCCCAACATGATGGACCCATGACATCTGGAGGATGCCAAGTCGTAGAAGATTGCATCAGTCATATCCATAGAGGAGCAGCGGTGATTAGTAATGCTACTTCTAGGCTCAATATGTCTCTGAATGCCAGTTGCTCAAACGTAACAGTGGAGTGGAAAATGTCCTCCTTCTAGGCTTCCCAGGAGAAACTGAGGGGTAATGTGATGAACATCTAAAACAGATGACTCCTTAATCTGACCCAGTGAGCCTCTTTTTATATTCAGTCATATATTCTAGTCAATTATTGGGTTGGTTCTTGAATCTTCTCAAAACATTCTCAGTCTCTGCTTCTATCAGGTATGTGCCTGACAATCTAACATTTTGGACAAAATAAAAACTTTTTTTGGTAAAATTCTTAGTTACATTACGTCATCTGTTATTCCAAAAGGATAAGAGTAAGCATTTTGGATCTACATCTATGCTTAAACAGGCAAAAGGAAAAAAAAATATGATGTGTTTCTGCATTTTGCTTAGAAGATCTTCATTATGTTCTCATGGCCACAAGATGTCTCTCTGGTTCTAGATAAATTAGCTGATTTACCTCCATGTTGCTCATCAGCTCTGCTTTCATTTGAAAAATTCTTTTCAGAAAACCCATATAATTCTACTGCAGGTCTTATTTTCCGGCAAGCATATAGCTCACAAAGTGCGAGTCCATAAGTGGCACGATCATTTCTATAAAACTCCTGTTTCTTCTTCCCCAATCTTTACACTTAGGTGCTCTGCTTTAGTATCTGCCTTTCTTCTTAGTGACGGTGATAGAGGTAGGATTGGTAAGCACTGCTGAATCGCAGATCTGTTCTTTTCAAGGCATGGCATATGCCTGCTCCTGGTGTACATTTTTTCTATTGCTGCGCTTTCTAGGCTGTATCATTTCTCCTTCATCACTGACTTACATGCCTCACAGTCTATAGCAGGAGAAAGCAGTATTTCTTCCTTTCAGAACATCGGAGGCAAATTTTCCTGCCTTCATACTGGATATTCCATATTTCAACAATGTCTTTATGATCAAAAAATAATGACGGACTTCACTTTGGAGGTCTTCGTAATTGATAGAGGTGCTGATAATATGTGGAACACCAGCACCTTGTTACTGTGCTTCCGTCTTCTGTTCCAAACGATGACCCATCAAGGGTGCAGCTTAGAGGATGGTGTTGCAGTTGCACTTGATTTGGAAAGAACCTAGAAATCTTGAAAACTTCAAACTCTAAAGTTACTGCTCATAGAAATTGAATCTCGGCAACAAAAGATCTAAGGCATGTACTAACTCTACATGATTTGGATGCCGAAATGTATGGATAACATTTTACAGGAAATCTCATGGAATGATTAACAACTTGTAGCAGCGGTTACTAGAGCCCTTGTGAACAAGCACTGGGCATGCAAGTATGATCTTCATAATTTTGGTGCAGCGTGGAGTACAAATAAAGAAACAAAAACCACTCGATTTGCCCTATACCTGTGAAGAAGTAGGATATCTAAATTCAGATAGGTTTTGGAAAAGTAGTCTGCAGTTGATACTACAACAAAACCCCGCTAATGTTTCTCCACTAATTTGCAGAGTTGGTATTGTGCTCAGTATCTCCCATAAATACATTTTCCAAGGCAGAGGATGCAGCTTTGCAGAAGCACCAGCAAATATTTATTGATCTCATACTCGTATTACAGTGATGGTCTAGATGGCGCTGATAACTTCCAATAAATCATAATTTCTCCATTGCCCTAATGTATCCGTGGCCAAACATTGTTCATGTTGGTATGGAAACATGAGAAGGAAGGAGCTCCTGAAAATCTTTGTATTATGAAAGAGAAGTTCAAAGCGAAGATATTTCATGCTTATCTCTGTAATACAGGCTTGAAATACTTCCAAGATGCTCAAGGCATTTCATTTTCACCAGAAATCTTATGTGATTCAGTTTTGAGGTCAGTTTGGAAGTCAGAATCTCACCAGTCTTCTGCTATTGCCGTATTTGAACAAGGAAACAATTCTCAAATGTAGCATGCTAAATGAGTGGGAAGGTAAACCTCTTGTAATATTCTGGTACGGTGCATTACTCTATAACTAGGGGAAATTTTTAAATAGTCTAAAATATATTGAATTATTTTTGGGTTGCACATAAAAACAAGAAGAAACTCAGATACCAGAAATTCTTTGGGAATCTGGAGGCTGAAAGCCTATTTTCATTCCAACCATAGTTTCAAAGGGACCAAATTGTTTTTCTTTCCCATGTCCCCTTTTGCCAAAATGACACTCCATGAGAGGAATAATAACATGTATTTGAACACACTTGTTCTTGTTTCACTTCTGATTTAATTTCAAACAATAAATCCTATCGGCCATTTCTATATTTGCATTTCTTCATTTTGTGTGGTGAATGCAAGCCCCAAATTTGAGAGCTCTTGGAGGCTTTTTCACAGAGAGCTTAAATGCTAGGCGATGTAGTTTTTGGCAGAAAAGGTAGAGATTCCAGGTCTCTTCCCCTCCCCCCCAAATTATCTATTCTGTGGGTCTTACGAGCAGTTACTTCATTTTTTGAATGGCCTTCGTTGCTCTCATAGGAGAGCATCACTTCAGTGAAGCAATATTCACTACCATAATTAAGCATATTGAGACCATATTCCAAGCAAAAAAAGATTGGTAATGAGATTGATGTGTGTGGCGTAAAAATCACAAGCAGTGTTTATAGTGCTCACATATCCAAATTTTAGATGTATTTTAAATAACACAATCTGTTTCTCTATATGAAATGGTTGACTTAGCAGAGAGTACAGGAAATTTCATTGTATGGGAGTAAGGCTGTGTAGGGATGTTTCAGCGGAGAAAATGCTGCTGCCGTTAATTGGACCAATTCGTCTTCTCCCTTCCTGGTTGTGAAGCGTATGAAGTGGTCAACTGAAAATGTTTTCAGGCTGGACAGCTGGATCACTCTTCAGGCAGTGGGCAGTGCATGGTATTTCAAAAAGGTTGCTACTATGGTAGAGCAATCCCTAGCCTTAGTCTCACCTTACAAGAAAAGACTAGGGAACCAGCCAGACCTCTAGCAAGTACATCCACGATACCATTTCTGGTTTGATCAGCTCAGTAGCTCTTCAACTCAAAACAAGCCACAAATAACTCAGTAAAGCTGCTCAGTCCTCTGATGAAATAAAGGTTTTTAAGAAACAGTGTAGACATCAAGTTGAAAATTAAGTTGAAACTCCAGTTTCCAAAATTCAGCAAGTTAGCTGGTTTTCCCCCCCCTTCCCACCTGATAAAATCATGTTTTCGAAATTGAAGAAGAAAACAGATGGAATATTTTTAAGGTTTCTCTGAAGAGTGGCTGTAGCTCAGGAGGAATCCCAGAAAAATCCCAGATCACCCTTGTGCATCTCCTTTTCCAAGGCAGTGTGGATGAGATCCTTCTGTGCCTGAGATGCAGTGTGCTCAGGACTGCAGTGGTTAGATCCATGGTTCCCAAACTGCACAGTGCGTTGCCCTGGGGCGCCAGAGCAAATTCACAGGGGCATTGCAGGGTATTTTAAATTTTTGAAGGAAACACGGTGGCACTCGACATTTGTTGGACACTGCATGAACTACTAGCTCCTGGTAGTTCACAGTTTTGGCCTAGGGGCACCATGAAAAAATTACTGAGACACTAAGGGTGCCATGAACCGAGAAAGTTTGGAACCTCTGGTTTAGATCAGTAGCTGACAACAGGAGAGGAACTAGCGTTAAATCAGATTGATAGGCTTAGAAACAACCAGTGACCCATCTGAGAATTGGCACATTTGCATCTGGAAGTTAGTGGGGTAAGGAAGGGTTTGGCTGAGAGTTAGTGGCTTGATGCAAGATCTCCTGTGGAACCTTATGACTGAAAAAGGAAAAGAATGCAGTTCTTCACGCTCCCACTTTCACTCTCAGGGCATCTGCTGGTGCTCCTCCTCGCCCGACTGCAATTACTTTGAGCTGTTACTCCTAGGAGTAGACTATACCCACTCTGGGGTACTAAACCACACAAATACTACCATTTGATCGAATGGTGCCCTCAATTGCTACAGATGTTTCCAGAATCTTCAGAACAGCCATCCCCATGTTGGTGTCTCTGCCTGGAGAGCAGCAGCTTGACCTGGAAGCTTTTAATGCAGACTTTAGATAGTGCTTGCTGTCACAGAAGAATTCCCACGTAGGAGGAGTTTTTCACAGGGGAAGCCAGCTGGACTGAGTGCATAGAGGCTGTCAATCCTGGTCAACATTTGTTTCAGTTCCTGGCATTAGTCAATCTGCAGAGAAGATAATGTTTCATACTTGGAAAAGTGCAGAATAATAATAATAACAATAATATGTTTTGTATCACAAAATACAAAGACCTACAAATAGAAGTAGAATGACTGTGGCAAAAGAAAGCAAAGGTAGTACCAATGGTAATAGGCACCTTGGGTGCAATTCCAAAACATCTGGAGCACCACTTGAACACCATGGGCATTGAGAAAATCACCATCAGTCAATTGCAAAAGGCAGCTTTACTTGGAACAGCTTACATCCTGCGATGACACCTTTAATATTATTAAACAACATCTGCCTATCCCAGGTCCTTGGGAAGGACTCAATAGGTGGACAAAAATGCCAAATCCAGTCTAAACATCTGGTTGACTTTGTATGTCTAGTGCTTAGTTTTAAGAATTGTGTACATGCTACCCAATTTAGAGTGCTGTTTCAGAAGGCTCTTGGTTCTTTGCTATTTATAATTTTAAGGAATAAACAATTTTATGAAGAAACCAGTTGAAAAGCAAAACGGGGTAATGTAAGGAATGCAAAGAAGTTTTCTGGAGAGGGATTATCTTCCGCACCGTTGTATATATAAAGCACATCTCACCAAATGTACCTTAGATTAAGTTGTTCTCTGAACTAGCTTGATACAGCCAAAGTAGAAAGCTGCAGAATTGTGTATATCGAAAGTGGCCAGCTGTTTTCAGAAAATCAGTCTGGCAATGTCTGCCTTAAAGCTTATTATATAGGATTGTGCAGTGCTTTCGATTCTGTTTGCAGCTGTGTCTTTTCCTGGGATCTTAATGGCTGCCTTCTGGAGCTGTTGCGTGATCCCAGGGAATGGTGTGGCTGTTATACAGAAGTGCAGGTAGGTGTGAAATTCACACTCTCATGTACTCCAAAGCGCCTTTCTGGAATTGGATTCAAAGTGCAGTTCAGCCCTATACTTAAAGTAGTCTTTCTGTATGAGTTACTATGCAATCTCATGGGACATAATGAGAGGTATAGCCTACCCCCCCCCCCCTTTCAATCCCTTGGATTATAACTACTTTTGAATGCGACCTACTGCTAGAGTCAACAAACATAAAAGCTATGTTGCCAGCATGGAACACATTTTAATAAGGTTTCTTGGCTTCATTTCAGCCTTTCCAAGTGCATGAATTATCTGTGCCTTCTAGCCTGGACATCTTGCCTTTTAATGTTTCTGCTCAGCTTCTTTGGTTAAACTGCTGCAGAACTTGATATTTCCTTTTGATCTTATATAGGAACTCCAGAGACGGTGTAATACGCTCATATCACTCATTGAAAAAGAAAATATGGAAATTGAGGAAAAAGAGAAAGCTGAAAAGAAGAAACGGGGAACCAAGACACCAGTGGTAATGAATGAATATCTACTTGCCGCATTACTTTTTCTAAATTTAAAACATGTCACATCTCCTTCAGTGAATACTGAAGAAGCTTTGAAACACAAAGAAAAATAGATGTAGGCATTCTGAATCAGTCGAAAAACATAAATAACTCAAAAACCGTGTTGGCCAATAGGAGAAAATCTCACAGCTGGATGAAAGATGTGCCTATCCTTCTAGAATAAAAGAAGGGAAGAAACAAAGCAGTTCCCAAGGTCACGGTTTTTATTGCAGAAGTAGAGAACTGTTGGCTTTCCACATATTAGATTGCAGCCTACGTCACCCCTGACTTGTTGCCTGTTCCAGTGGCGGCTATTGAGGGACTCCCGAGAAAATGTGCAAGCCCATCACATCTTTACTCTTCTACTAGTGGCAGAGATTCACGTTATAGATATTGGCATCTGAAAATTTATTTTGCTAGGGAAAAATTGAGAGAGAATTCGTATAGGAGGAATCTCTAGTCTAGGGGATGGGGGTCCCAGGCTCTGAGGAATTTTATGAGTTAAACTTCTTGGATAGTTTACATAGAATGTAGTAGTTAAAATGCGATGAACTGTAGTGGTGAATGAATTTGAAGCCTTTAAATTCACAGTTACAACAGAATTCACAAATTGGGGTCCTTGAAAAGTTAAGGCTGTCTCCTCGAACCATGCAGTGGTGAGAGAAAATTTGTGAACCCTTTGGAACTATCCACAATCCTGCAGTAATTAGGTTAGAGCCTCATTGATTAGATAAAATGATTCTGGTTAAACAAACAGCAGCCCAAACACATCATTCACTGTTTTTGTAGGAAAAACCATGTGTAGCTTTAGATTTAGTAATGGCTATACCTTCTGTAGCAGCAGTGTCTTCTACCAAAAGTTTCCTGTATCTGTTGATCCATTCTGCCCATTGGCTTGGAGATATTTTGCGTATTCTTCTTTGCAGAATTGCTGCAACTCACTGATTTTGGGGGATTCTGGCACAGGGTGGTTACT
The DNA here is from genome assembly GCA_023362775.1 of Charina bottae. Classification (NCBI taxonomy): domain Eukaryota; kingdom Metazoa; phylum Chordata; class Lepidosauria; order Squamata; family Charinaidae; genus Charina; species Charina bottae. The sequence goes on from JALMGJ010000018.1 coordinate 6,181,922, forward strand.
TCAGGATATGCCACAGCGTTTTCAGTTAGCTTATGGCGAGGCCATTCCAAAATAAAGCAGTTCTTCTGCTTCAGCCATTCTGTTACATATTTACAAGTGGGTTTAGGATGGTTGTCATGCTGCATGACCCACAGTTGTTTAACAGCTCACATATATTCCTGGCTTCTGAGGTCCGCAGAGACCGTTTTTGATAGGGTATATGTAGAGAGTAAGGAAGATGATCTTGATGGAAATATGCAGGAACGGTTACCTAGGTAAAATGGCTGAAACATTTTTTGAGTCCCAGAGCAAGGAGATAGCGTTCAGAAGTGCCTCAGACAGACCCCTCCATAATTCACTAGCATATAAGAAAGGGGAGGAAGTACAGCACAATCAGACTTGCAAGAGGCTGTTATTAGAGCCAGTCTTAATAAAAGTAGTTGTAGCCTTCCTGTGGAGTTGATTTTCTGGTTGGTCTACCTAGTGGGCCTGAGAGCATGATTGACATCCATGTACCTCTGTTGTGAAAGGCAGGCTCCAGTGGTGGCAATCAATGTGTGTGTGTGTTTTGTAGCAATTCAAAGTCGCACAGGATTATTATTTAATTGATTGGAACATCTGACTCAACTTCACCCTTTAATAGAGCTGGTTTTTGTAGGATGTTCACAATTTTTTCAATAAAGTCACTGAATGTTGGATTAATTAGTTAAATAAAGACATGGCATAGTAGTGTGTTTCAGGTGGTGTCTGTTTAACCAGAATCTTTGTGTACAGTATTACTAGAATTTAGTTGAAGTTGATCACATTGGAGGTCACAGACAGTTTTACAGGATTCCATATAGTTTTAAAGGGTTTGCAGATTTTCTCTCACCATTCTGTCTTTTCAAAGGCTCTGTTTGTTCATCTTTTGGGTAGAATGTGTGTATATGGATGGATGAAAAGTAGTGAAGTCAAGAGTTCTTTGTTATCTTCAGCTGGCAACGTAATGGCCTATTAGATTTCATTACCTTTCTAAAATACTGTATGAGTGATGAAAATGACATTTTCTCTTCTTCTCTTTAGTCTCAGAAAAGAAAAGCTGAATCTGCTACCGAGAACTCTGGAAAAAAAGACGCCAAAAAAGTGAAGACGTAAAACTGAAAAACAATGTCCAGTTGAAAACTCTCATATTTTCCTCTCTAACCAATGTTTTTGACGCTGTCTGTGTATTCATAGTACCCTCCCCCTCAATTCCCTGTGGTTTTAATTTTTGCAAATCTGTATTTTTTACAATGCCTTCCTTTACCTATTGTGTAGCTTAATATTTTATGCATTCCAATATTTTTGTGCACTTGTATTTTGTGATATTTCTCATGTCTTCAGCAAAATTTACTCAGTCCTTGTTCTTCTGAAGATTATGCTGAGTTTTTAGCTTTCATGTTTTATATGCTGCTGCTTTCACACACAGAAAAAATACCCCTTGATTCTGTAGTTGTATTATTGTTTGCTACTTTATATAATTGTGGAAAACTGAACGGAATTAAAATAGCCTGAGGTGAAAGACACAGTTCATGTTTTCTGCTCATTTTCAATTCATTTTCAACGACAACTTTTGTTGATAAACAAAATGTTGATAAAGGAGCACTTATAGATTTGTCTGCAGGTATGTTCTTGCATCATACTTCAGTTTTTGGAAGAGGAGGAGGATTAATTGCAGGAAACCTGCTACCTCTTTAATTGTAAGTATTTCCTATGCATACAGCAACAGAACAAATTGACTGACTGACTGACTGATTGATTGATTATGTGCCATCAAGTTGTTGTCGAATTTTAACAACCTCCTACATAGATTTTCTCCATGATGATGTGTTCCTAACCTGGTCCTTCCAATGGTGCCTTTATTACCACTGTAACTGGGTCCATCCCCTTGCTGCTGGTCGTCCTCTTCTTCTCTTTCCTTCCACCTTTCCCAGCATCAGAGCCTTCTCCAGAGAGCTGGGTCTTCACATAATGTGTCCTAAGTAGGATAATTTAAGCCTGGTCATGTGTGCCTCGAGTGAGAACTCTGGGTTGATTTGTTCAGTGATCCATTTGTTTGTTTTTTGGCTCTCCACATATTCTCAGGAGTCTTCTCCAACACCGAAGTTCAAAAGTGTAGCAAGACAAATGGTAGTTGTATAACACAAACTGAAGGTAGCAGTTTTTTTTTAAATGTCTCCCAAGTTCATCTTATTCTTAGTAGGTAACTGAGATGGGTTAGACTCTTCCTATCTGATGTGCAGACTTTTTAACTTAATTTTTTTTAACATGGGGAATAATTCAAAATATGAATCCCTATTGCTTGCAGTTAGAAGTTTACAGTCCAATTCAGTCATCTTGTAATTACAGACCAAGTATAGGCTCTACATTTATATATATATATATATATATATATATATATATATATATATATACACACACACACACACACATACATACATACATACATACATACATATACATACACACACATACACACACACACACACACACACACACACACACTATATATATATATATCATTTATTTTTAATCCCAGAACAATCCAACAGTCTCAGCAGCTTACAGGTACAGGCAGTCCTCGTTTAGCAACTGCCTCATTTAGTGACCATTCACAGTTATGACGGTGATGAAAAAGTAACTTTGCGACCAATCCTTGCATTTATGACCTTCGCAGGTTTGTAAAGCAAAGGAAAGCTGAAGTAAGATCCTAAGCACAGTTGCAGTTTCACGTAGCGACCGCTTCGCTTAACAACCAAGTTTCCAGTCCCAATCATGGTCACTAAATGAGGACTACCTGTGTAACGAAGCAAAAATACAAAGAAAATATAACAACTAAAAAGCCATAAAACACACAATAGCAAACAAAGAGGTGTCATAACCCTAGCACCCTCCATCTTCTGGAAGGTGTCCAAGGTAGGGGCAGCACTAACCTCAAGTGGGAGGCTATTTCAAAAGCCTGGCACCACCACTAAAAAAAATGGCTGGTGTTTGCCGTGGGTGTGGAGCTCCCCACTGTAAAGGTCTTCAAGCTGTTCATGCCAGTCTGGGCAATATCTACATTTGTCTGCTGTTCAGATATGAAGCAACATAGTTATGTAGAGCATTCTACTTTGGTTCCAAAAGAGTTCTGGCTATACGCCATTCCACATGATGCTTAGATGTTTTTGTGTAGACATGCCAGGGTATGCTATTCCTTACATGATACATTTGCCTTCCAAATGAAGCAAGATATTCTTTGCTTATTCGGGCAGCTCCTACCAACCCCCACCCCCCCACACACAAAGACAACAGCTCCCTTGGGAGTCTAAAAACCAAATTTTACCAGGCATCCACATCTGCTCTGAAGGTTGCTCTCTCCAGTCAAAATCCTCTGCGCATTTCTTTGGGGGAAGGCATCACTGAATTTGGTGGGATACGGTTTCCCAGAAATGCATGGTTCTGATCTGGGCGCATGGGGGTGAGCAAGTTTTACTAGAGGCGGGTTCTAGAAAATAGGGTCTTTAATCTCTACAAAATTGAAATGTTCGTGGACTTATGGAAGAAAGTGGAGCCATCAGCAGCCACTGGGTGTTGTAGAGATCAAAGTTTAAAGCAGAGCTTTCCAAACTCTGTGTCGCGACAAACCCGGAAGTGAACGTGCATGGCAGGGGCGCGTGCGGCTGCGGTGGTGTGCATGGCGGCAGCGGCGCGACATCAGAGCTTCCGGGTTTTAGAGGAAAACACGAGGCCGCTGCCCCGCGCGCCCCTGCGCTGCCGCCACTGCCACCATTGGTGTGTCACCAAGAGCGGCAGTTTGGAAAGCAATGGTTTAAAGTATTGAAATGAAGATGGGAGCCATTCAAAAGCGCCTCAGTTGCAAGCACAGCCTTTTGGTTTAGCATTTTGATAATTACAACACAAACACCAGCCCAACGTTTATTGTATCTAACACAAGGTCTAAGCACAAGCTACTGTACTGCGGTGCAAGACAAAATGAGATGAAAATGCCCAAGGTAACCCTTAGTGTCACTTTGAAGCCATGGACTCCATCTTTCTGATCTTTGGTGAAATACAACTGGAGGGGGGGGGGGGTGACCGTAGGTTACCATTATTCTTTGCTTTGGTGTAAATGCCACATACAAGCTTGCAAAAGGGCCCTCAGATTTTGTTCCTCTGAAAGTCAAACTCAACAGTACAAATTAATGAGGAGCCGTAATTAATGAGGAGCCGTCCAGCCTGAAGGGAAGTGAGTCCGGCTATCAGGCTTGCAGCAATATTTTACTTCCTGTGAGATTTTCTTTTAGTGCTCTCTAACAGATCAAGGCTTTATCTATGGGTGGTAGCTCTTTGTCCAAGTGCAAAGAAAGGATCAAATAAATGCAACAATCAGTAAATGATGCTGGTGTTTGGGAAGCTTAGAGACCTTTTTAGAGTTTTAATACTTAATAGATAACAAGAACATGATGGAGGTCGGACCTATCCGAGTCACAGTATAACATCAACCAAGTATTGAATTTAATTTTGGTCTCTGTGGGTTGCACTGGTGTTTAATTGTGCTGTCAAAGTTCTACACCATATCACAACTGGATATAAAGGTAAAGGTACCCCCCGCACATTTGTGCAGTCGTGTCTGACTCTAGGGGCCGGTGCTCATCTCCGTTTGTTAGCCAAAGAGCCAGCGTTGTCCGAAGACGCTTCCATGGTCATGTGGCCGCATGACACGCGCGGAACGCTGTTACCTACCCACCGAAGTGGTACCTATTAATCTACTTGCATTTGCATGCTTTCGAATTGCTAGGTTGGCAAGAGCTGGAGCTAGTGCGGGAGCTCACTCCGCACACAGGGCTAGGGATTCGAACCTCCGAACTTGCAATCTTCCGATCAACAAGCCTGGCGTCTTACCCGCTGAGCCACCACGCCCCACAACTGGATACATAGGCACAAAAACATTGTGCTGCCACTACTTAAGTGTGGAAACCGGGAACTTGTCAGCCCTGGGCTTCAAGGACCCAAGAGTTTGGCTCAAAGTAAAGTGCTTTTTATATTTTATAGAAATTATAACTTTCTTTTATGGGGATGGGGTTGGGGAAAAATATTTACACAGGGCAAAAAAAGGGAAATTAACTACAGTTGCACCCAAGTCCTATTTATTCCAAAAATCCTTGCACGAATAGCAGTATTTCCACTTTCAATGGACATTGAAAATGTTAATTGTGGAAGCTATAGTAATGAAACATTTACATAAAATAACGACAAGGTAAATGTGCTTTTGAAATGTGGCACTCGAACTATACTTTTAAAAAAAATCCCGAGCAGGAATACTGTTTAATGTCAAGGTTTTCAAATTTTTATGGCAAATTTTGAAGACATTTGAGTTTTGCATGCAAAATATATTTGCTCTTGGATTTTTAATATTCCAGGCAATTTCCAGGACTTAAATAAATTATCAGCCCTTACGTTTTAGATAGTCATAACATTTGGCCTTCATGTTTGCTGAACAATGACTTGAATGCAATTGAGAGTCCTTCAGAAGTTTTAATCTAGTAAAATTTTAATTAGATGTCAATCAAATGAAAGGACTAGCCCGTTATAGTGAAGTCAGCAACTTAGTAAATTGCTGTATTGGTAAGCCATAAGCTTTTTTTTTTGGTACATTTTTATTATCTTTGTGTCAATAGACTTTTTCTTCATTTGCACATTTGCAAACATTTGACACTGCTTTTTTCATTGCATGGCATCTGTCATTTAAGATTGCTTCCATCATCTGCCACCTTATTTGAATAGCTCTTTATATCAAGAAAGTGAAGAAGAATAGCTGTTGGTAGTTCAGCTTGTGAATAATTTATTCACAAATCGGGGCAACAACAAAATGTTGTGCTCATGCTTTTGCCCAAGGTACGAGAATGGACACGGTGGAAAATGGGCTTTTGGTCCCCTAAATGCTGGTTGGGAGGGACTGACCCCTATAAACTAGGAGTGGGGTGTGTTGGGAGCTGGAAGCCTCATATAGTGTGTTTTGTGTGTGTGTGTGTGTGTGTGTGTGTGTGTGTGTGTGTGTGTGTGTGAGAGAGAGAGAGAGAGAGAGAGAGAGAGAGAGAGAGAGAGAGAGATAGTACCCAGGTGGTGATAAAAAGTAGGCAGGAGTGATCACAGATATTTCTTTGGCATATTGGGGGCTATTTCAGGGCCTCTAACTGTAGTCGCTGTGTCCCCCAATTTAAAATGATGGGAAATATTGCATTGTTTTTTGGCAGTTTTGAAGGTTGCAACAATGGGAATTCTGGGACTGGAAGAAGCTTTGAGGGTTGCGAAAATGGGAGTTTGGGGCTGAATTTGTTCTAGGGGCTTTACGTTGCCCACATATGCTACAAATCATGGATGGGGAACACACAGCTTTTTGGGGGCCACACAGTATCTCTTGTAGACCCTAGAAGTTCTTGCATGATTGTACCACCCCAAATTTGTGGCTCGATTTATTCCCAGGTTTTGGTGACAAGTCACCATTTTCAGGATTTTTTAATGCAGTTTCTTAATCTTTTTACCTGTTTACCCTTTCCTCAACACAACCTGTTATATTATTATCTCAATATGTATGAGGAAAAGAGTCAGTCCAGTTCTTGCCAGTGTAGATGCAGAATTAAAGCCAGCCTTTCTCAACCTTTTGACCCTTGAAATATTTTTCAGGCCTCAGGTATCCATGGTATCAAAGTTAAAAAAGAAGTTTATAAACTAAGAGCCTTTGCTGATGACCTAGTCATTACCTTGGAGAATCCACTAGAAGGAATTGAAATATTAATACAGAAACTAAGAGACTTTGGGTCGCTAGCAGGGTTCAAAGTGAATCTACAGAAGACAAAAGTTTTGACTAAAAACATGGACTACCACCAACAAGAAAAATTGAAAGAAATAACAGGATATTCAATGGAAGAAAAAGTAAAATATTTGGGAGTATATTTAACAGCCAAAAATGTTAAGTTGTTTAAGAATAACTATATTCCACTTTGGACGGATATTAAAAAAGATTTGGAACATTGGGAAAAACTGCAATTATCATTATTAGGTAGAATTTCAGCAATCAAAATGAATGTTTTGCCAAGAATTTTATATCTTTTTCAAACACTACCTATATTGGCATCAGAAGAACCTTTTAAACAATGGCAGCGAGACATTTCTAAGTTTATTTGGCAAGGGAAAAAACCAAGAGTAAAATATAAAGTCTTGCAAGACTCTAAAGAAAGAGGAGGACTAGGTCTGCCGGATTTGAAATTATATTATGCTGCTTGTTGCTTGGTTTGGATTAAAGAATGGATAGTTTTGAAAAATGAAAAATTATTGAATTTGGAAGGACATGAATTAAGATATGGATGGCATGGATATTTGTGGTATGATAAAGTTAAAGTTAATGTGGACTTTAAAAACCATTATATTAGAAGATCCTTGTTAAGAATTTGGAACAAATATAAATTAATTTTATGTTATAAAAGACCTTTATGGATTTCTACACAAGAAGCATTCTACAGAACAGAAGTAAGAAATAAAGATAAATGGTTAACCTACAAAGACTTTTTAAAGAAAGAACAAGGACAATATATAATTAAATCAATAGAAGAATTGGCATCAGAGGGATATACTTTTCAATGGCTTTCATATATGCAGCTCGTAGAGAAATTTAAATTAGATAAGAAAGACTTTGAATTTGAACAAATAAAATCGGAATTTGAGTTACAATTATGTGAGACAGATGATCATCTAATTGCAAAAATGCATAAATTATTGTTAAAAGGTGAAATGGTAGAGGAACAAGTTAAAGACTCTATGATTAAATGGGCTAAAAATATTGGTCATAACATTCAAATGCAACAATGGGAAGATATGTGGACCAAAGGACTAAAATTTACTTTGTGCTATAATTTAAAAGAAAAAATTTATAAGATGATGTACAGATGGTATATGGCCCCACAAAAACTTTCTAAAATGTATGGGAATGTTTCCAACTTATGTTGGAAATGTAAAAAAAAGAGGGGTCTTTTTACCATATGTGGTGGACATGTGAGATTGCAAAGAAATTTTGGACTCAAATACACTTATTGATGCAAAATATATTACAAATTCGAGTTCCATTTAAACTGGAATTTTTTTTATTGGGAATAATTGATGGACAACCTGGGAAGCAATTTACAAGAATTATGCAATACATGATTACAGCAGCAAGACTTATATATGCACAAAATTGGAAAAATCAAATATCGCCTACGATACAAGATTGGATGTTAAAATTGATGGATATGGCAGAGAATGATAAACTGACATGTTTATTAAAAGAAAATTCAAATTATTATTTTCTTAAAGAGTGGAAACCATTAACTGACTATTTACAAGATGCGGGAGGAACAAAGCTTATATGGGGATTTGAAGATTAAAATATATATATATATTGATGTAATAGACAAGAAATATTCTTTAATGTTTTATATAGACCTAGCATGTAAGATATAATTGTTAAAATATCATGACCAGATACAAATCGGAAGTTGACTGAATTCTATGTTTCAGCTTTATCTTTTTTCTTTTTTACTTTACTACACTTTTTTATCTTTTTTATCTTTTCTTTTTTCTTGATTTGTATTTCCATTTTCCTTTCTGTTTCAAACTTTTATCTATGTAAATTTAAAACCTAATAAAATTTGTTAAAAAAAAAGAAAAGAAATATTTTTCAGGCCTCAGGGAACCCCTGCACATTCAGGCTCAAATATAGGCCAGAAGTTACAAAATTATTATATTCGTTTCATGGGTAGGCCTGTAGATATGTCATAACAATGTTCTTAAGCTAAAAATAAAGAATGGAACTTGCCTCTTTATTTTATTTATTTATTTTATTTTATCTTATTTATACCCCGCCTATCCCCTCCCTAATGGAGGGCTCTAGGCGGCTTACATTCATGTGAATTCATATATTATACAATCATATATACTACACAATGTTACCGCGCGATAGGGAGGAGGTGAGGGAACCGGGTCTTCAGCTGCAGGCCTCGGACCACATGCCCCAGAATGCCTCGCTCCGCGCCGGCTACTGACGTCCAGGAAGTTGTTGTTCCGGATCCGTCGTCCTCCGCCGCCATTGTCGGGATTCCCCAGGTCTTCTTGGTTCGAGGACGACCCTCTGACAGACGCCAGCAAATTGACCCACGTAAGTGGTACCCAATTTATCTACTTACATTCTGCTTTCGAACTGTTGGGTGGACAGAAGCCGGGGCTAGTGACGAGAGCTCACCTCGCCACGCGGTTTTGAACTGCCAACCTTGTGGTCGGCAGTCTAATGGCTCAGCGGTTTAACCCGCTGAGCCACCGCGCCCCCTTTAATGCAAAGTTGCCTGAATTTGAAATATTTTTAAAAATAAATCGTGATCTCCCAGGGAACCCTTAGTGACCTCCCACGGAACCCTAGGGTGCCATGGAACCCTGGTTGACAAACCCTGATTTAAGCACTTTTAGGACTGAGAAAAGGTTCCTTTCTTCTGTTCCATGGATAATCTGTGAAATATCTCCAGGCTGAACAACCATAGATTTTTCCTCCTGGGAGTGCTTGAGCCTTGACGTTGTTGTGATAGTTACTGATAATTAACAGCATTTGTACCTTACAATGTATGGATGCATTGTTTCTCCCACTGGTTTGATTTTCTCTTGAAAACAAAAGGGAAATCAATTTGGGCAAATTCTGCTGCTGCTTCTTGATTAGGTTAAGATACTCAATGTAAATTAATGTTTTGAATTTATGCCCACAATCAATAGGTGCAGTTATTGATTCCAGAGAGGTGGAGTGAAAAAGAGATTGGGTAAAGTTTTTCTGGCATGGGGAATTGGTTTGTTTTCTTCTCATTTGAAAAATTACTGTAGTTATTATGCTTATTATAAGCACCGTATCAAAGAAAGGAGGAAAATGTCAGATGACTTTGTAGAATGGATTCATGTTGTTCACAGAGCATCTAGTAAATTGGTCTTCTGCCTTTGAGGATCTTCTGATGTATTGATTTCAACTCCCAACCTGGTTAGCCACTGGATGGGGGTGATAGTAACTGTAGTTCGACACTGATAGAGGTGACCATGTAGGGAAAGTTGATTGTATGGAGTAGTATTGGATGGGGAAATCAAGTGGATGGACCTCGGTTTGGTCATTTGTGAGAGCAGCTGGAGTTTTTCCAGGCCAATTATTACATGTTTTGCTTTTGATTGTTTTGGATATTATGACGTTAACCCAAAGTATAGGCACCACATGATTAGCAAGGCAAGATGCTTATTTCATTGACTCCTCACTGTGTATTGGTGGCAGAAGATCTCCTTTGCATCGAAAAGACCCATAGATTCATCCCCCAGCATCTCTGATTGGTAATAAGTGAAAATGGGTAGAATATGAAGAAGCTGTGACCCTCCAAATGTTGGATCTTCTATGCCTAGCTACTATGACCAAAGAACAGAAAGCGTAAGAGTTGTAGCTCAGCAACATTTGAAGGGCCAGAATTTTACCAATCCTGATAGGTAGCAGATGATAATTAAAAAAAGAGCCCTGCCATTTGAAGTAGGTAAGACTAAATGAACAAGGACAGCGAGGGAAGGCCAACATAGATCGGCACAGGTAATGGAGGACATGTTTCTAAAGCCAGTGATAGAGGAGTGAGATTACCCATTGGTTCAACTTGACAAGCATAGTTATACCGGTGTTTCTCAATCTCAGTGACCTTAAGCATGCTGTCTGGGGAAATCTGGGAGTTGAAGTCCACAGGCCTTAAAGTTGCTGAGACTGAGAAACACTGGGTTATTCAGCAGTTTCCTCCCAATCTGATGCTCTCCAGATACTTTGGGCTGTAGCTCCCACCATCTTTAGCCAGCATGCTTAGATGGCAACTTGGCCTGACCAGCAATCTTTCACCTCATGTGCCCTCAAACCTCTGGCTACCATATTTGTAGAGAATTAAGTGTTCCTGAAAATAAAAAGGGAAGCCAAGAAAGTTATTCATGGTTCTGGTTTACTCCACTCACAGATCCCTCCTTCAAATTCAAGGCTTTGCAGAGCAAAGATTCAGCGGTCCTTTGTTTAAGTTAGTGAAAAGGACTCTTAAAATAATAATAATAATAATAATAATAATAATAATAATAATAATGCAGCTGAGTCCAATGGGACAGGATAAATCATTAGTGTTCAGAGAAGCAGGTGGCTAAGCATATGCGGTAATGTGGCTTCCCTGACTTTCACAGTATGTTGTGCATGTGCTAGTTCATGTTTTATTTTCCCACTGAGGCGCAGAAAAGCGGGGGGTGGGGGAACATTATCCTACCTGGAATCCTCATGGTTTTGAAGTTTGGACGACGGCCAGGGGAACGGGCTTTATCAAGTTTAGCAATTTTGATGTGTTTTTTTCTCTCTGATATTTAATTCTGATATTAATAGTCCACATGTCCTAGCCATAAAGGAAAGGTTTTTTCTAGAAATCAGTATAAATTTGGATGGTCTGATTTAGAATGATTTTTTTCCCCTGGCGTGGGGAAAGGAAGAGGAGGAGGAAGGGAGGAGGAGGAGGAGGAGGCGGCGGCATTGGCATTCTAAAGATTGGTGTCCATCACCATATTTAATGACATTAAATTTCTTAGATCTTTGTATTATTAGGGTTCTTTACTGTTTAAAAACTTCCCTGCTTTTTCTGTATATATTTTAATCCGTTCAATCGTGTCTGATTCTCGGAGACTGCCTGGATAAGTCCCTGCAGTTTTCTTGGCAAGGTTTTTCAGAAGTGGTTTGCCCTTGCCTTCTTTCTCCTAGGGCTGGGGGAGAGGGACTGGCCCAAGGTCACCCAGCCGGCTTTCATGCCTAAGGCAGGACTAGAACTCTCAGTCTCCTGGTTTGCCATTGGCTCCTTCCTAGGGCTGAGAGACAGGGACTGGCCCAAGGTCACCCAGCCGGCTTTCATGCCTAAGGCGGGACTAGAACTCTCAGTCTCCTGGTTTGCCATTGGCTCTTTCCTAGGGCTGAGAGACAGGGACTGGCCCAAGGTCACCCAGCCGGCTTTCATGCCTAAGGCGGGACTGGAACTCTCAGTCTCCTGGTTTGCCATTGGCTCCTTCCTAGGGCTGAGAGACAGGGACTGGCCCAAGGTGACCCAGCCGGCTTTCATCCCTAAGGTGGGACTAGAACTCTCAGTCTCCTGGTTTGCCATTGGCTCTTTCCTAGGGCCGAGAGACAGGGACTGGCCCAAGGTCACCCAGCCGGCTTTCATGCCTAAGGCGGGACTAGAACTCTCAGTCTCCTGGTTTGCTATTGGCTCCTTCCTAGGTCTGAGAGAGAGAGTGACTGGCCCAAAGTCACCCAGCTGGCTTTCATGCCTAAGGCAGGGCTGGAACTCTCAGTCTCCTGGTTTGCCATTGGCTCCTTCCTAGGGCTGAGAGACAGGGACTTGCCCAAGGTCACCCAGCCGGCTTTCATGCCTAAGGTGGGACTAGAACTCACGGCCTCCTGGTTTCTAGCCCGATGCCTTAACCACTGCCCCAAACTGGGTCATTATTTAAAAACGTTCTTGCTTTTTCTCCATATAATTCTTTACAATTGTAAGAAGGACAATTTAGGGTCCTAAAAGGCCCAGTGGAATTTTCCCCCAGATAACCAGCTATTCACTTTTGTCTCTCCTAAGTCTCTCTTTGGAAGTTTAATTGGATGACTTTAGTAGAACTCCTTTCGGTTCACTTTCTGATCATTCATCAGTTACTTTAGGACATCTTCCAGGACCTTCCCTTGCTCCTCAGATCACAGTTCTATATCCCTTTATGATAAACACGTTGATCTGTGGCTGACAGGAGTTGAATTGGCAAAATGATTAGTTTCTCAAAAATTAGGTGAGACCCTTGCTTTGGAGTGGTTTTCTCTGGAAGAAGATCCCTGGTGACTTATTGGCTTTATTCTGATAGCTGAATTCATTTCCAGATATATAGGCTGAGCAACATATAGATTGAGCGGAGTAGGGGTTGTTTGGGCAAGGGCAAGAATCTAGACGACTATGTTTGAGGAGTTGAGAAGTGAAGCAAGGTCGTGCCTGAGTAATACTTGGATGGGAGAGTACTAGGGAATTTCACACCCTGGTTGAAGGCAATGACAAACCATTTCCATAATGTGCCAAGAATACCAGATGGAGATGTGGTCATCAGGAATCCAACTCAGTTCGAAGGAGACTTAAACTTAAGCATTCCAATGAAGCATCATCTCTTTATTCAATATTAGGATTCTCTGTAAGCAAAGTGTGGGTCGCTGATTCCAATTTGGGCAACTTTCAGATGTGTGGATTTGAACATCCATAATTCCCCAGCAATCATAGATACTGCTAAGAAGTCTGGGAGTCTAAACAATTAGAAGTTACCCAGGTTGGGAAATGCTGAACCTCCAAATCCTCAGCTGTCTGATGCTTGTTTGGCTTCCATTTAAAGTCAGTCTGCAGTTTGTGATTCCTTTATAGCAGTGTTTCGCCTGCTGGCTGGGAAATTCTGGAAGTTGAAGTCCACACACCTTAAAGCTGGTAAGGTTGAGAAATACTGCTTTATAGACATCTATGTAACATTCACAACATTCCCAGACAGGATCAGATGATTAGTGGTTGATCTCCTTTTTTGAAACCTGTTAACTGTTTGGAAGAGCTGCTAATCAGCCAACAACTTTAAAGAAAAAATTAGAAGTTATTAATTTTTCCGGCAATATTCTTTTATCTATTAACTGTCTGCTTCACTCCCTACTGCATAATTATACTTTATTCATCTCTTTATAACTTCCCATAAGCCGATCTATTTAACAGTTAACATATGATTGACTAAAACCATCATACACTTATGGGATGTGATGAGCACATAAACGAGCTTGCAGTTCATAGGCCACAAAGTAGTTAAGATCTCTCCTCATTTCCTAGGTGAAAGGAAGATAGTTTGCTAATGTATTGGGGAAATCTGCAATATATGTGAAGCCTCCTAAAAGATGCTGTGTTTTAAGTATGGATGACTGTCAATGTATTTTATTTATTTATTTATTTATTATTTCAATTTATTCCCCGCCCATCTCCCTTGCAAGGGACTCTGGGCGGGTTACAACAATTGAAAGTTAAAAACTATAAAATATCATCTAAAAATACAATAATAATAAAATAATAATATACAGTAATAAATTATCTAAATCCAAGATGGATTGGAGACCGTAGTGTAGATCGTATTCCTACGGGGCCAGCCAACCCCAGGAGGCACTGCCACCTCTGTCGTCCCAGGCCCGGCGGCAGAGCCAGGTCTTGAGGGCCTTCTGGAAGGCCAGGAGCGAGGGGGCGAGTCTCACCTCCGGGGGCAAGATGTTCCATAAGGCGGGCGCTATCGCAGAGAAGGCACGTCTCCTGGACCCCGCCAGATGGAATTCTCTTGTTGAGGGGGTCCGAAGCATGCCCTCCCTGCATGCACGGGTGGGGCGGGCCGACGTTATCGGGACGAGACGGTCCCTCAGGTACCCTGGCCCTATGCCATGTAGGGCTTTAAAGGTAATCACCAACACCTTGAATTGGACCCGGAAGCAAACTGGCACCCAATGCAGCTCGCGTAGCAGAGGTGTTACATGTGGACCCCGCCAGATGGAATTCTCTTGTTGAGGGGGTCCGGAGCAAATGTAAATTGTAAATGAATCACCATCGCGAATAATGGGGGAGTCATACATGTAGTTTATATCCTGCTTCCCACAAATCAAGAGGTCTTATAAATGCAGTATCTAAAAATGTCTCTGGCAGAGTTAACAGAACTCTACAAGCAATAAGCCTGACCTTTCTGTGTAATTTATTTCAGCTTTGTTCAATCCTTTTTTATTAAAACTAGCACATCTGAAGCAGAATTAAATCCTATTATACCAGCTCTGTGATCAGATCGATTTTTCTCACTGCACACATTATTAAAAGTTATTCTTTCCACCCAATCAGAAAAGCATGTCGGGGTCTTCCGACTCCCTTCGTAAAGAGAACATGCCTGATGGGCATACCTTGATCAGAAACTGCCGAGGGGTCATAGAATATGTATCATATCTTACCCCACCTTATACATGTCATCAACATATAGGATATAAAGGTTGTTCTTGACTGACGACCATTCATTTAGCAACTGTTCGGAGTTACGATGGTGCTGAAAAAAGTGACTTACGACTGGTCCTTGCATTTACAACCATCACAACATCCCTGTAGCCACATGTTCAAAATTCAGGCACTTGGCAACCGGCTCGCACTTATGATGGTTGCAGTGTTCCGGGGTCATGTGATCACCATTTGCAACCTTTCCAGCCAGCTTCTGACAAGCAAAGTCAATGGGAGGAGCTGGATTCGCTTAATGATCACGGTGATTTGCTTATCGACTGCGGTGATTCACTTAAGTACTGCGGCAAAAAAGGTCGTAAAATTGGGTATGACTCACTTAACAACCGCTTTGCTTAGCAACAGAAATTCCAGTCCCAGTTGTGGTCATAAGTCAAGGACTACCTGTACCTCAAAGAAGATGAACTTCAGCTGAAGTTTCTTCTCTCTGAAAAAATGAAAAGAAAAATTCAACTGCTTCCTCTACTATATTATCAGTGCCTTTGAGATGATTCTCCTATTTTAAACATAAATTATGTGGGAGGAAAAATGGCTTCCTTTCAGATAAACCCAGTACATGTATGTATTTGGGGAAAATGCCATGCCCCTGGGTTCCTGGCTTCTCAAGTAGAGGTATACAGTTGCTATACGTTCCTTGTTGGGGTTGGCCCTACTATTAGGCATTCCCAAGTGACCACTTTTTTTTCCAATAAATTTTATTAGATTTAAAGAAAAAGGTAAAAACTACAAAAAACAAAAAACTTCAAAGAAAGAAAAAAACTAAAAAAGTGCAAAATTTTACAAAGAGTTGTGGCTTCTGACTTTAAACAGCAAGGATATACAAAAATTTCAACTATCAATCTCTTAAAAAAGGTAAAGGTTCCCCCCGCACATTTGTGCAGTCGTGTCCGACTCCAGGGGCCGGTGCTCATCTCCGTTTCTTAGCCGAAGAGCCAGCGTTGTCCGAAGACGCTTCCGCGGTCATGTGGCCGCATGACATGTGCGGAACGCTGTTACCTAGCCACCGAAGTGGTACCTATTCATCTACTTGCATTTGCCTGCTTTCGAATTGCTAGGTTGGCAATTGCTGGAGCTAGTGCGGGAGCTCACTCCGTCACGCGGGGCTAGGGATTCGAACCTCCGAACTTGCAATCTTCCGATCAACAAGCCTGGCGTCTTACCCGCTGAGCCACCACACCCCTATCAATCTCTTACTCTATATTAAACCAAAACACCACATTATTTCTATAAATTGATCCACTTTAACAAATAATAAAAATCACTAAGTACAGTTACTCCTCCCCCTTATATTAAAATAAAGAAAAGAAAAATGCATATAAACCTTAACCCTCTTTCTCCCCTCCAGAAAATAAAACATTTTAACTAATCCCTTCCTACCACTATTCTATACATTTCTGTCTACTAGAATAAAGATCAAATTAAAAAGCTTAAGTTGTCTACTATTATAGTTAATTCTACAACAATTTTAATAATGATAACCAGATAAACATTCTTTAACCCTAATACAAAATTCCAGAGGTTAGCCCGAAGAGATAAGGAATTATTTTTAAACAAGCAATGCGCGGAAGTGGAAGAAGGCAGTAGAATAGGAAGGACAAGAGACCTCTTCCAGAAAATTAGAAACATCGGAGGTAAATTCCAGGCAAAAATGGGTATGATCAAAAACAAAGATGGCAAGGACCTAACAGAAGCAGAAGAGATCAAGGAAAGTTGGCAAGAATATACGGAAGATCTGTATAGGAAGGATAATAATATTGGGGATAGCTTTGACGGTGTGGTCAGTGAGTTAGAGCCAGACATCCCGAAGAGTGAGGTTGAATGGGCCTTAAGAAGCATTGCTAATAACAAGGCAGCAGGAGACGACGGTATCCCAGCTGAACTGTTTAAAATCTTGCAAGATGATGCTGTCAAGGTGATGCATGCCATATGCCAGCAAATTTGGAAAACACAAGAATGGCCATCAGATTGGAAAAAATCAACTTATATCCCCATACCAAAAAAGGGAAGCACTAAAGAATGTTCAAACTATTGAACAGTGGCACTTATTTCACATGCCAGTAAGGTAATGCTCAAGATCTTACAAGGTAGACTCCAGCAATTCATGGAACGAGAATTGCCAGATGTACAAGCTGGGTTTAGAAAAGGCAGAGGAACTAGAGACCAAATTGCCAATATCCGCTGGATAATGGAGAAAGCCAGGGAGTTTCAGAAAAACATCTATTTCTGTTTTATTGACTATTCTAAAGCCTTTGACTGTGTGGATCATAACAAATTGTGGCAAGTTCTTGGTGGTATGGGGATACCAAGTCATCTTGTCTGCCTCCTGAGGAATCTGTATAACGACCAAGTAGCAATGGTAAGAACAGACCACAGAACAACGGACTGGTTTAAGATTGGGAAAGGAGTACGGCAGGGTTGTATACTCTCACCCTACCTATTCAACCTGTATGCAGAACACATCATGCGACATGCTGGGCTTGAGGAATCCAAGGCTGGAGTTAAAATAGCTGGAAGAAACATTAACAATCTCAGATATGCAGATGATACCACTTTGATGGCTGAAAGCGAGGAGGAGCTGAGGAGCCTTCTGACAAGGTGAAAGAAGAAAGTGCAAAAGCTTGGTTGCAGTTAAACCTCAAAAAAACCAAGATTATGGCAACCAGCTTGATTGATAACTGGCAAATAGAGGGAGAAAAAGTGGAGGCAGTGACAGACTTTGTATTTCTAGGTGCAAAGATTACTGCAGACGCTGACTGCAGCCAGGAAATCAGAAGACGTCTACTTCTTGGGAGGAGAGCAATGGCAAATCTTGATAAAATAGTTAAGAGCAGAGACATCACACTGACAACAAATGTCCACATAGTTAAAGCAATGGTATTCCCTGTAGTAACCTATGGCTGCGAGAGCTGGACCATAAGGAAGGCTGAGCGAAGGAAGATATATGCTTTTGAACTGCGGTGCTGGAGGAAAATTCTGAGAGTGCCTTGGACTGCTAGAAGATCAAACCAGTCCATCCTCCAGGAAATAAAGCCAGACTGCTCACTTGAGGGAATGATATTAAAGGCAAAACTGAAGTACTTTGGCCACATAATGAGAAGACAGGATACCCTGGAGAAGAAGTTGATGCTAGGGAAAGTGGAAGGCAAAAGGAAGAGGGGCCGACCAAGGGCAAGATGGATGGATGATATTCTGGAGGTACGGACTCAACCGTGGGGAAGCTGGGGATGGTGATGGCCAACAGGAAGCTCTGGCGTGGGCTGGTCCATGAAGTCACGAAGAGTTGGAAGTGACTGAACAAATAAACAACAAAAAACCCTAATACAACAGTTTTAGTAATTTTAATCTTAATAACCTCATAAAAAACCTATTCAAACAATAAATCCAAATCTTTAATATATAAATATATAAAACTTTCCTTTTACAAAAATCAACCGGCCCAACTGCCCCACTCAAAGAGTCCAGGTTCTTTTCGTGACGTTCCACCAGGAAATCAATTTTACATATGGCTTGCAGATCACTCTCTCCCTTAGTTTTCTCCAAATCCTTTATCCAATCTTCATCCAGCATCTCGATAGTGATTCCAATCTCAGTCTTAAGAGAAACACTTCTATCACTTTTAAATTCTTCAATTTCATCTACCACATCCCCAACCTGGAGGCACATTTTAGATCTCATATTTTCCACAATGTCCTGGATGTCTTGCATAAAAGCACAATAAAAATCAGAAGAAAACTGCATAATATCCTGGTGAAAATCAGTAACAATCTCTTTGAAATCCCCCATGACTCACGCAGTAGATTATGGCAACCCCTAGGAACTTAGCCAGCAAAGGTTGAAGATATCAAGGAATGTATTTAGACTAGTGAAAGTAAAATAAACAAAGAATTCCCCAGGGAAAGTAGCCACAGGAAACTGAAAGTTCAGAGCAGCAGATTCAACATGCAGAAAAATGCTAATATCTTCAAATTTAACACAAAAATAATAACAGGAAGACAATTATTTAGTCTCAATCTTTGTTTCCTTTGGAGGGAAAATGAAATCCAAAACTAAAAATATTTTTTTTATTAAGAAGTAAACTCAGAAATAATGTTAGGCACTAAGAGAGCCAGCTTCTCCTTGCTGTAAAGAGCATCTCTTAGGGTACTTATGCTTAAAAAAAATACAAATTGGTGATTAAGAAATGGAGTGGCTGGACTTAGTGTCCCTTTAAGGCTACAGCGCGGCTTGGAAATGATGAAATCCTGCGCCTCACAGCTGATCTTACCTGGCGAAAGCGAAACTGTTTGCAATCTTCGGCTACAATCAGCCGTTCGGAGGACAAATGGGATGATTCCAAGAGTTCTCCTTGATCCGGAGAACATTTTTGGGCTTCAGAAAAACATGCCTGAGCCCAGAGAAATCACTGCGCTGTCAGATCTGCCCGCCGAACCAGCGGGCGCAGCCATTCAGTCCGCCATTCCTACTGGAAGCCCGCCATCATGAATCTCAAGTGACCACTTTTGGAATATCAAGAGAAGAGCCCTTAAAACTTGGCTCCCCCCCGAGTAGTTGGGGGACCCCTTGTGGGATGTTTATTTGGGCAGTGTTGGTGTTCTTTTCCTGGATATTTGTTTTGTAGCATCCTTGTATCACTCTATTTATAACTGTTGTATGGTGCCCAGAGTCAGGATGGAGCTGGGCAGCCAGTCTATTTAATAAATAAATAAAATTATATCCAATTGTTATTTTGATTTACTTTGCTATTATTTTATTTTTATTGCCAGCAATGGAGAAAGATGGTAGTGGATCAAAGGAATGCAATGTACTTTGACTTGAATAGGTTAAGTGTCTGATTTCTGTTCCAGCTTGCCAACCAAAATATCAGGGTTCAGAGCTGCCTAGTATGAATCATCAGGGTGCAATTCCATCTCCAAGAGGTTATTTCATAAAAAGTGAATGGTAAAAAAAAAAGTTCCTGCTCTGTTTTCCCCCTCTTTGGAGACTTAAAGAAATTAGTTATTATTTACCATCGCTTATTTGCTAACTGGGCATTTAATTGTGTGAGACCTTTGTAATCCCTCTGGCAATTCATGGATGAAAAAGTCATTGCAACTTCAGTAGAAATTAAACATTTTATTTTATTTTCTCCATTCACAATATGGCTGCATGGAGTGGCCAGTCAGTCATTTAGGGGGGAGGCAAACTGTAGGGGTCTCCATCCATGTCTATTTGTTCTCCCCACCCAGCAGAGTTACATTCTATCCGCATCTAGGAGTTTGAAGGGCTGTATTTAGTCTTCTCTTCTCCAGTTTTATCCATGCAAGGGCAACTCATTACTTATGTATGTAAGCCGCCTAGAGTCCTCCGTTAGGGAGGGGATAGGCGGGGTATAAATATGATAAATAAATAAATAAATAAATAAATAAACTCAATGAAGTAGGCTAGGCTGAAATTTCTAAATTTGATTTGAAATTTGCATTTCCACTGAAACAGAACAACAGCTTCTCCTGTTAGTTGGTAGAGTCACTTGCTGAGATGGGCGACTATAGAAATCAAATAAATAAATGACTTTTAGCTTCCTTTGTTGCCAGGGCAATACAATGCCTATCCAGCGTCCTTAAAATCTTTTCACACGTTGGGGAAATTCCAGACAGAGGTCTATCTTCAAAAGGTTGTTTGTGCCACAGTTCAGCCTTTCCTTTCTGAATAGATTTTCTCTGGGGGGAAGAATAAATTGCAAAAGGAAGACAACTATCTACACCCCTTGTAAAAGTTTGTGAGAAACGTAGAATGTTTGCATGACTAAAAATCTCATGTTTTCTCTCCGAGTTACCTTTGGTAACCATATGGAGTCCACAAGTTCTTTAATAAACACTGTGCCCTCCTTTTCTTCCCCATCCTCTTCTTGGCTCGCTCAAACATTTTTCAAAAATGGTTAAAAAAAAAGTGTATTTAGTGCTCACTTATATGAAGGGGGATTAGGCTACTATAGAATCATAAAACCAATCGTGTTATATGACTGCAATTGAAACGCCTTCCTTTGAAAAGTGCCTTCAACCCAAACAATGGATTATTTAATGTTGTAGAACTGAGATAGCTGGAATTCAGCTGGGCAGAAGAGCTTGGAGTTTGAAAATAAATACTCCGCCCTTGTGAATGCCTGTCAGCCACTTCATCAAGGCTTTGTGCTTCTAGAATCACAAACGCACTTCGGAGAGGTTTTAGCTATGTTCCTTGCAAGTGCATGGCCTGTGCTGGATTTTACAGCAGCCCAAGATCAAGTACATTGTCTTGAGTTTACTGTTTCTGTTTAACAGGCTGTTTACTATCACCCTATATCAGTCACACTATTTTTACGGTGCATCTTACCACAGGCAACTGACGAGTTTATGGACAATAATAACGACAGACATATTTTGTGTGCACAGTTTAACGTACTGTCTTTCCCCATCCTATCAATCCCTTAATGCAGGCTCATAAATTGCTTCATGTCCATTGTTTGAAACTCCAGAAACTTCCCAACTGGTTGGCATACATGCACAAATAAACACACACACACACACACACAGGGCAGAGAAAATATTTGCTACAGTTGGACTACCTGAAGCTGGTTAGGAGTGGTTTTACATTGATCTTCTAATGCAGAGCTTTCCAAACTTTTTCATGTTGGTGACACACTTGCATCATGCATCATTTCGCAACACACTCTTACAGCAGGGCACAAGGCAGGCACTAGGACCTGTGTGGAATCACAGCAGGTTTGGAGGCAGCAAGGCACAAGGCAGGCACTAGGACCTGCGTGGAATCCTGGCAGGGCAGGTTTGGAGGCAGCAGCAGCCACGACACACCCAGACACTGCAGCCGACACACTAACGTGTCCTGACACACAGTTTGGAAAGCTCTGTTCTAATGGTACAGCTCACACAGTCTCCTTTTACACACTAGGAATCTCTTACCTCTAACTCTCTTGTATCAAATCAAGTGGTGGAGCCACCCGTCTGCAACAGGTTTCCAGATTTTAGATGGGCATTCTCAGTGCCAACCTGAGAATCCAGGACGTGCAATCAGTTGCTTTACTACCATGTTACTGTTCCTTCTCTCATTTTAATGCTGGGATAGCAGTATTTCTGTAACGTGCTGTAATGTGCTGAGGACCAGTCTCAAAACAGTTGGTAAGGCTAGGCCCAAGCATCAGGTACGTCTGGGATCAATGCAAGTGGTACTGTGACCAGGGGTAACAGGAAAGAAAAATCATGGGTGGTCTCCAGGTTTACCAACATTGTTTGAACTGACTTGTCCTTAAATTCCAAGCTTCTGCTTGGTTTGTTTGTAGATGTGTACAATCTAATTACTGTTGTTTCATGGTTTTGCCCAATATTTCTTGGATTTGGATGCCCCCCCCCCTTCTTGGCTCTAAAAACATCTAACTGGTGAATGCCCTGAAAAGTGCCTGCCTTAAGTCTCTCGTGTTTTGCTTTTGACTGAAACCTGATTTGATTCACTTGAAAATGACTTTCGTGTATTGGATTTACAGTTCATTTAACAACCGCTGTGGATGTCAATACATTAGTTCCAACCTGAGATAGGTAGTAATTTGGTTTCTTAATGAGTTTCCTGCTCAGGATCATCTTAGGAAAAATGGGACAAAAAATGCAATGGATCTTGGAGGATAACAGACTGAGTGCAGGGATATTTGTATGTGTGTGTGTTTTTTTGTGTGTGTGTTTGTGTTTGTATGTGTGTGTGTGTGTGTGTGTGTGTGTGAGAGAGAGAGAGAGAGAGAGAGATATCTGAGAAATGGGCTTTAAAAACAGCTTGATTTAGGCAAAAAACTAAAATGTAGTGGTCTGTAGCTTGAATCATGTCAACTGGATTTCTGTTTTCTCAGTGGAAACGTTTCGCTCCTTATCTTCTTGTGTTTTGGAGTTTGATCTTTGGGGTGTACAAGCCTCTGTCTCAGTGTGTTGGTGGGTTTGAAATATACAGGTATGTGGTGTTTGCCAAATATCCGTTTTATCTTTTCAGACACACCAGCCATGTAGGGAATGGCCAGGTTCTTTCGTTTACTCTGACATGGCTGGCGTGTCTGAAAAAATAAAAAGGATATTTGGCAAACACCACATACCTGTATATTTCAAACCCACCAACACACTGAGACAGAGGCTTGTACACCCCAAAGATCAAACTCCAAAACACAAGAAAAGCAATGTAGTTTATGCAATCCAGTGCAGTGAGGAGTGCTCTGAACTCTACATTGGAGAAACCAAACAACCTTTGTACAGGAGGATGGCCCAACACAGGAGAAGTAACACCACAGGACCAGAGTCAGCAGTTTATCTGCATCTAAAGGAAAAAGGACACTCATTTGAGGACATAAATGTTCACATTTTAGACAGAGAAGATAGGTGGTTTGAGAGAGGGGTCAAGGAATCCATTTATGCCAACTTGGAAAATCCTTCCTTGAATAGAGGTGGGGGCCTCAGGCACAATCTTTCCCCTATTTTCCTTCCTGCTTTGTCTTCTGTGCCTAGGAAGATTAAGACCATTTCGCAAGCTCAACAGCAGCATGGTAATCTTAACGATCCTCCTTTAGATGATAAAGGGACTTAGAAATAACATCTCAAAATAACCATGACCTAGCCCCAGGTGCAAGGTCACACAGCCACCTAGAAACATATTTAAGGATTCCCTTACTAACTTTGCTCAGACTGAAGAAGCTCCTTGGATAAGGAGCGAAACGTTTCCACTGAGAAAACAGAAATCCAGTTGACATGATTCAAGCTACAGACAATTCCACCTGGATGACTGAGAACCTTCATAGACATAAAATGTAGTGGTTTCATTTGATGGGCAGGAAGGGGGAGGAAATGGACAACTGAACTGCTATATTTAGGTGTCTCATTTGAAAGAAGGGTACTTGCTGGAATTCTTGTGTTGTAACTTTAACCTTCTTTCTAATCAATACTATGAACCAGAACTCTCAGAGTCTTGTTCCTTGGATGAGTCAACTTCTCAAAAAAGATACAGAGCTGAGAAAGAGCAAAGAGCAACTAAACTGATTCTACAAGAGAAAACTACAGCATTTAGAGCAGTGTTCCTCAACCTTGGCCACTTGAAGATGTGTGGACTTCAACTCCCAGAATTCCCCAGCCAGCAATGATTTAGAGTGTTTATTCAAAAGAAAATACAATAGCATGAACTGGTCTTCATGTTTTTTAATTTCTTGCAGCTATTCCATTAAGGGATTAGACAAATTCATGGCTGGGAGGGTTATATCAATGGTCCTTAGCCTTGATTTATAGATATTATGTGTATTATTACCATAAACCATATCAGCATGCCTTAAATAATTGTTGCAGGAAAACCACTTAAAGATCACTTTCATCTCCTGCTTGTGAGCTTCCTGATGCTTCAAGTCTAACCTAAATCTTTTATTTTCACAAAGCTTGAATGTTAAGCATTCTTTCTTTCACTCCCATCCCATCCCATCCCCACCTATCTTTCCTTGATTCTTTAAAAAAAACACCAATTTGATTTCTCAACCCTTGATTCCGTTTAATGAACTGGCTGATATATTTTCAGCCATGATGGCTCTATTTTGCCAAGCCATACCAAGTTCAGAATGATTTAAAATATTAGGAAAGGCCCCGGCTGAAATGATCAGAGAAATATGATGCATTCCAAACTCATAAACAAAGGATCTGACAATGCTCAAGTTTTATCCATTAGGAGGGAGCTGAGCTATCCTTTTCTCTACAATATTTTCCAAAAGAGATATTATATTGTTTGATCCTGTTTCCTGCCTGCAGGTTTTTTTTTCAGCTGGGGAAGGTCTTTTAAAGCAATTTTCAGCTTATTTTAGGGCTTACTCAATGGGTTTTGTTTATTTCTGGTCTCAAGCTGGCTGCAAAGTTTTAGCAACCATGGTGGAAGGCATTTGAGAGGAACCAAGAAAGCTGCTTGGAGGCCCCATTCAATCATGCAACTGTGAGTTGCCCATGCCTGCTATATGGATTAAGATATACATGCAGCTGTTATGCTCATGTTTCCAGGCTCTCTTTGTACATGAATAAAAATACATTAAACGTTTCAGAAAGAATCTGATGCTATAAAGCTGATGGCTTAATTTTCTTTTACCAAGGAAACGGGCTGTTTTCATCACAAAGATGTTTCCAAAAATACATCTATCTAAATGTGCCCCATCCTCTTGCATGTTAACTTTATTATCTCCGATCTGAATGCTTACAGACTGCAGCTGTTCTGATTAATAGGGAGGCAAATACTATTATAATACTCAGATCTTGAGCTTTGTCCGCAATGCAAATATTGGTTGGGTCTTTGAGATTCAAACGTTCCAAATGGATATATCCTCCACCACCACATTTTTAAATGTTGTTTTGCAGTTGCCTGGTCTGGAGTGATGTTTTTGTGATTACCTTGATTTGGGATGATTGAAATACTTTCCATAATATTATGCAGAGAGCAATGATCTCTACTCATCAGGAAGTAAATTTGGGAATCCATGAAGAAGTGAGGTTTCGCCACATCAGAAAAAAAATAATAAAGCTTTAGAGGCATGACACTCTAAGGAGAGGTTAGGGACAAAGGACATGTGATTCATTTTGCATGTTTATGCACATTTACTTTAGTCACACTTCTGAAGCCAAAACACAACGATATGTCCATATCACCTCCTTTCCCAAATTTTGCAGTATGGTTCTCCGGTAAAAAACAAAACAAAACAAAACAACGTGTACAGAAATGTAGATGTCAGAAGAAAAGGCACTCAAAAAATGCACAGTTTGCTGGTTTTATGTATGTAGTATGTACAGTATGTGTAATGGTCTGTGGGAATGACCTTGGGAGACAGGAGGAAGAGCCGCAGCCTAGACAATCATCGTGCAGAAGGTATCTCAGCCCACAGAAGCAGAAGGGGCGTGGGAAGTGTTTCGGAAGGGACCTTCCCTTGTTTTCTGGAGAGTAAAAGGAGAGGAGGGGAGAAATACTTCCAGTCTTGCAATATTGATGATAGCCCTTGAATGGTAGTCCAGACAAGAAGCACAGCTATGAGTACTAACTCTTATCTTTATTGTAAGTTTACATTAACAGAATCTTGTAAGAAACCTATTACTTGCCAGTTGTCCAGTCTGTGGCTCTCCCTCCTGGGTCCCAAGGTCATTCCTACATACCATTACAGAATGTGTGTGTGTGTGTGTGTGTACACACACACACACACACACACACTGAGTGTGTTCAGGGAAATTTCTTGAAAAAAATGCACTTATTCACCCAAAATGTGCATAATTATTGATGTGCTTATTGTGTCGATGATTGTGTGCTTATTGTGCAACTCAGGATGAAAGGAGGTTTTGTTTGGTCTTATCCATTTGTTGGTCCTGTTGCTGCTCACTTTGGGCAGTGTGTCCCTTGTCACGACAGCCCAAAGTAAAACACTTGGTTGGGAGAATAGAGCATCTCTGGTGTAGACTAATAGCCCTCATGCACTAGGTGTTCTAGCACTGATGACGACTCCTCAGATCATTCTCAATGCCTTTATCTGCAACGAGGATGCACAGGGATGGTAAAATAAGCCAAGATGGTGGTTGTGACTATGTGATCAAAGCCCTGATGCTTTTAAAAAAGCGGTGGAGCTTTAATGCTGTGGTTGTAGATGCCATCTTAACCTTTTTGACCCTCCATGGGTGCCCCTAATCTGCAGGAAATTGAAAACCCAGACATAGTCATTTTTTTTACCCCAAGGAGAGGTAACTTGATTTTGCTTATCCGCTTCTTTCGCTTGCTTGTTCAGTTTCATTTAGTCAGCTTCTTAACCTTGACTTCTGGCAATGCTTTTTTTCCTCATTACCTTTCTCCATTATATATTACTTGGTTTTGTTACAGTTGTAGGCTTTAACTGCTTTGACGGATTAATATTTAACAGCATAAATGGCTTCATTAAAGTAACGTCCTTCAGATCAGCACGATTGGCCTGGTGGCGTGTGCAGTGGCGAACAGAAGAGGTGCCCTCCACTCTTGCACGAAACGGAGCACGTGCAAAGTTGGTCTGCGGATGGGGAAATGTTTTTGAGGACTGAGTCTTTTCTACCTTGCAACGTATGGAGACATATGCTGCTGAGGGATCTTCGTTCAAGATACCAACAGGCTTTGATAGGTGGCATGATACTGAGATAATATTAGCAATCTTGGAAGAAGCCTTAAATGCAGTCTGTTCAGGGGCCAGGCACCATCTTGCACTTTTGCGAAAAGTCTGGAGAACTCCCCAGTAAGAATAATTTTAAAAATGCTGAAATATCAAGACCATTACATCTCAAAAGATTTAAGCCACCCCACCCAAGAGACCTTGTGCATTCTCTACTGAAACCTTGTGAGATGTCATGATCTTGTGGGACTTTGGTTTTCTTTATTTTATTGTGTTTACAATTTTAAATTATTTTAAAAGGAATCTGCAGACACCCTCTGCTATTGCTCTAGGTGCTATATGAAGGCCATTAGTGGCTTGCTACGACCACTGAATGGAGCAGAGCTTAACGCAGTGTAAGCATGTGCACTGAAAAAGAATATTATCGAAAATAGAGTTAATGAGTACGTTAGAGAAATACAGGTTATTGATCTTACACTCTTAGCCCACCCAAGCATAAAGAATCACACGCTTAGACAATGTAGTTTCAAAAGTAAGTAAAAAAAGGCTTACTGATTTTATTCTTGGTCCAGTTACATTTTTGTTCAGAAAGATGACTCCTTGTTCTTCTTCTGTCCCTAAACTTTGTGGACCCCTGGACCTAATTTGCTGCCAGGGCTGTGTGGAGAGAGGGGGAAAAATCTTCTAGGCCCATCCATGGCCTAAGATGGAGAGAGAGAGAGCAAGAGCATGCTTGCTTCTTGGCTGGAGAGATGAGAGAGAGAAGTGGGAGGAGCAACAAAACAACTTCCTCAAAGGCATGGAGAATTGCATCATGGGATGAACTCATCTACATGCAAATGAGGCATGTTGATTTGCTGAATTTCCAACACTATATTGCTAGCACTTTCTACTGACTACTGCTCCCTAGTCCTATTCATACAGGTTGTGGTCATACCCCTTGCTTAACCAAATCAGGATCTGGCAGGTGTCTTCATACACCATACTAAGCTAGGTTAGGGTTTGAGATTGTTTGGAGCTTAGCATTTTGTGACAACTCAGTCCATTTGGTGCAGTTTATGATTCCATGCCTCTTCCTACCTGAAGGTGCTCGGTCCCCTCAACCATATCAGGGTTTTAGCACTGGATTGCCCTGCAAATACATTTGTTTCCTATAGAAACCTATAATAAATTATTGATTTAATGGAGTACGTGCATGTTATCTCTTACTCTGAAATGTCTGTTAAGTGCTTGGACTGAAGCAAGGAGGCCATTTGAACTTGGTTTGGAGGAGAGGGCTGTTTCCTTGGCTTCAAAGCACCCTTTGGAATGATCCTTCACTGAATCAAAGCCTTCACAGGGAGAACTGAAATGAGTTGTCTTGAGCTAGAAAAAGGGGAAATACAAGCTAGTCCTGAAGCAGCCTGCATCTTAAAGGGTCTAACACAGAAATATTTTGACCTCCACAGGTCAGTCTGGCACCCAAGAAAGCAAAGGATGAGTTGCTGAAATCATGAGGCCAGATCCAAAACACTCATGTAAAAAAACAATGAGGCTGAGAAAGAAAAGGGAGCATTTCAGAGCATCACTGATGCAGAGCAGATGGATGTTCCTGGACCAGACTTATCTGGGGAAAAGAAAATTAGCCCTTTCATTTGCATTCTGGGGAAAAGAAGTCCAAAAAAGTAACAAAGCTCTTTCCTTAATGAATTCACTCATAAATGTGGGCAGGTGATTTGCTTATTCAGTTTCCTGGATTCTGTATCTTAACCTCTTATTTCTTGACATTAAACCTGACTAGTGAAACTTGGTATAACCCTTGCTTCTCTGGTTATGCTCTGTGGTTGTGGCTTGAAGCACTGTATAAAATTAGGGCACAAAAAATACAATTTGTGGACCCCAGAGCCTCCCCAGAGTGGGAAAACTAATAATTTGTAGAGAGGAAAGAAGATTATCTTGACAGAGAGAGGAAAGACCCACGACTAAAAGGGGAAACATTGCTTAAGTCAAAACAATGGGAGAGGATTATGTAAACATCTCAGACAGACATCCCTTTAATTCACATGAATATAAAAGGGGCTGGAGGGGGGGGGGAAGCACAATCAGACTTGCAAGTTTACTACAGCCAATTTAAATAAAAGTAATTTCTAGACTTCCATGGAGTCTGTTTCTTGGTCTGGTTTGCCTCAAAGGACCAACATAATTTGAAACTTTGATTTGCTTTTGTTTTGCTTTGTAGAAGATTTCAAGTGGGTGCTTTAAGCTTCGAAGATGCTGTGACAGACTGATGTCAAGCCCTGTGTAGTTGGCAAGACCAAGGGAGCAAGAAGAACCTGGATTTCTATAAGATGTCTTTAGTGCTAGTGTGGGGTAAATACAGGATCTTGAAAACTGGAAGAGGAATCTCCCAGCTTCCTTTCTAGTGAGTTAATTAAGGTGGAGTCTATGCTTCTTCCCAGATGTCTCCCCATCTGTTTATGAGATAATCTGTCAACAATCTATTAACTTAGTCAATCAACCAAGCAGCAAACAACAGCCCAATCAAGGAACTCCTAAGGAGAGAACAACACCCCCACCAACACAAGCAGGACAAGCCAGGGTATATAAACAGAGAAGAGTCCCACTCCCTTTTCGCACTGAAGATGTTGCCTAGTCTGGCAATGAAACATCTGCAAGAAAACAGCAAGGCTCAGAGAGCACCAAGGACTCCACTCTGTCAACTTACTTTCCCACAACCTCTCACACTTAAGGCACCCATTTCATGTCTTAAAACCCATGAGAAACCCGCCCCAAGTGAGCCCTGGCCTTGACCACTTTGGGAATTTGCCCTTGAACCGGCCACACCAAGCACGGAGTGGCCCTTGAGCCAACTTAAGTTGCATCTCCTTAACAAAGAACCATCGGACTTAGCACGTTAGTCATCCTCCCATAGACTTATGCTAGGTGTTGTATCTATCTCACATTCACCCATGTTCTCAAATTGCTCTTCTTCAAACATGTTGGCTTTTCTGTTGCTTCCAAACCAAAATGGAGGTGAATAATTTAAACCATTCTTGCCCACCCAACCCTCAAACAAGCTTGTTTTCAAGGAAAGTTAGGAAACTTTATGGAGTTGTAGTATACGAGATGGGCGGCAGAGGAAGTTCACAAATAAATAAATAAATAAACACGTATTGTCATAGTTCCCAGAGCAGTCATCGCTAGCTGGAGAAAACCTTTTGCTTTGTGCATGGGGTGACCATGGCTGTCACACTTGATAAATGATACAAGCAGCAGCATCTGTGAAATCCAAGTAAGTACACAAGAACTGTGTTCATTCTGAGGATCATAAAATAATTGGACAAATGAAGCAGTGCCACTAGGCAGCTTAATGAATAAGGATCAGTGCTGCATATGATGAAAAAAGGAAAGAAAAAAGAACCATTTAAGTTAGTTGGGCTTTCTACCACCTTGGAGTATCTTTGGATAGTAATTGAATACTTGTGGAACCGTTTGTTGAAATCAGAGGTTAAAAAACAATTGAGTCCTTCTCAACCATGGCTCAACCACTACTTCATGCCTGTAATGTAGTCTTGGGCTGTCTTCAGTCTTCCTCCATCACTTAAATCACATCAGGGTTGGATGGCAAAGGCCAGGTATTCATTCAGAGACAAAGATGTGGAGGTCATCTAGATTATTGCAGGGGTATGTGAATCAACCCTGATTTGATTCTGATTTCCAAATCAGTTCAATTCAAATTTGTGGTTCGATTTGGGAAGGGGATCCAATTTGATGATGTCATTTCAAGATCTGGTCCTTCCCTTCCCTTCCCTTCCCTTCCCTTCCCTTCCCTTCCCTTCCCTTCCCTTCCCTTCCCTTCCCTTCCCTTCCCTTCCCTTCCCTTCCCTTCCCTTCCCTTCCCTTCTGGCAGGAACTTATATTTTAAGATTGCATAGTATTAAAAAAGTTGATAAATGTTTTACAAATGAATAACAACAGGTACAGCAACAGTGGTAAAATAAAGCAAGCTATAATCATATGGGAACTGCATCATCCTTTCTTTTTAGAGTTAATAGAAGCCTTGAAATGAGGATGGTTTGAGTAAAACATTTCAAGGCTGTGTTGATGGCAGTGGCATTGGATGTGAAGAAAATTCTTTATAAGCAGAAGGGCCAACATTGTGGCAGATTACTTTGGCTAGTATAATTGGAGTGGAACATAAACACAGGCATTTTCCTTTCCAGTGAAAACAGCTAGCAAGAAATGTATGGTGGATTTCTCCTTGAAGGTGATTTTTTTTGAGGTCCCCTTAAAGAATGTAGACTGCTTGTGTCAGCATGATGTTAATCACCGACTTCTGCCTGGAGTCTCTGCTGACAAAGGGCACTGAAGAGATGTTTGAAGAAAACTTTGAATTCTCCTCTGGAGCTGGACTTTTCTTGGTTGGCTTGTGTGTTTATGGAAATAGGATTCAAGCATAAAATGCATCTTGAGATCTGCTGCTAAGAACACTTACACAAAGGTCTTCCTGTTCAGTCTTTTAAATCCTTTTGATCAGAGGTGGGCAGCCTACAGGCTAGGTATAGATCCCAGAACAATTTATGATTCCCCCCCCAAAAAAATTGTACATTTGAAATCTAGTGGTAAAACTGCCAGTGTGTTTGTGTGTGTGTGTGTGTGTGTGTGTGTGTGTGTTTAATTTGCCTTTGTGACAAAATAAGAGGCAAACTTTTGCTGTAATATCTTAAAATCCATGTTGCCCCTTAAATACCCAACCAAAATAGTCTGGAAAAGTCAGCTTTGCTGAATCACATTGCTGGCTCCTCTGCCCTTTTCAGCCCCCAAATTAAAACAATAACAAATTGATCCCCCAGCAAGTCAACTGAATTGCCTTTGAACTGCATATCCAAATCAAATCTTTGTATAACCCAGTGACCATTGAATAGAACATCTGTAAAAGGGCTCTAGCTATATTTTGTATAAAGAAAATTGAAAACAGAGAGAGTAACCATAATATTATTTATATGGGAAGTCCCATA
This sequence comes from Charina bottae, assembly GCA_023362775.1. Classification (NCBI taxonomy): domain Eukaryota; kingdom Metazoa; phylum Chordata; class Lepidosauria; order Squamata; family Charinaidae; genus Charina; species Charina bottae. Next base: position 6,214,180 of record JALMGJ010000018.1, read on the forward strand.
TAAATTATTTCCCCCTGGTTTTATTCTCTAGAATTTCCATCTTATGCCCTTGCCTTCCTTATCTTCTTCTTTATTTTGAACCCTGTTTTGTCTAATGTCTAATGTTCCATAATTTAACCAAATTTGAAAGCTATCTTCTTTAGATCCATTAGCAATAGACCCACAAATATCAAAGCACTAGCAAGGATATAATTTAGTTACAATGAAAGTGTGTTTGTGTGTGTGCGCGCACGTGGGGGGATAATTTTATATACCCAAAGAGCTAATGTATTTACATTTCTGAAATTCAAGGGTGTCTTAAATTTTTTTGCCTCTTTTGGATTGTGTGTTTTAAAGATAATAGAGGAAAATCATTAATAGATGAAAGGATAAAAAATCCAGAGCAAAAAACTAAACTGTTGAACAAGAAGTGCAATTCAAGCTGTTCAGAAATTTAGGGAAATGCATATTCTATTTTAAATTGCCTGGTGAAAATAGTTGTAACTGAATTTCTTGATACCGTTTCTTTATCCTGCTTTGCTAACTTACAACTAAATTCAAAAATTAAAATGCAGGAACTTTATTGCAAGTGTAAACTCTCCACATTTGCTTTAGCAGCATAACCTGATTATTTAAAAATAATAATTGATGTCAAAGCCAATACAAATGATTTCGGTGAGAGACGCTGAGGGAAGCTGCAGATAATTCTTCATTCCCAAAATGTCCATATCTAACTGTGCTCTATAATTGCTTGGAAATATGTAATACTTAATTCCAAGGTGTCAATCTTCATAGCAATTTATTGGGAAATGTTAATTGATGGAGCAGGTGCTACAACGACCAAATATACAGTATTTGTACTCGAAACAGACTTTGTGGATCTAAATATTATTCCACCTAGGGCAACATCATTTCCTCCATCACATGCCTTGTTATATGTGCAAATTAATGGACAGGTTGGTTACTTAACTGAACAGGGAATTAGAACTACCTTCTATCTCTGCATTGCAGTGTTTCTAGGTTTATAGGATTCCTCTATCAAAAATGTTGAAGCTGGAAGAAGCATCATTTTCCAGATAGTCTGGTTAGGTCAAGGATAACCTGTTCCAAAGTAGGATTCAGAAGGCTAATGTCCTCTAGGCGTATGGATGACAACTGCCACTTCACTCAGTGGAAGAGAACAGAAGCTCAGGAAGCAGGAATTATGGGAGCCATGGAAAATTTTGGGGAAACCCAGAAAATAAAGAAAGCATCCAAGAAAAGGAGTGACTTGTAAAATTGGGAGGAAAAAGCATATTAGAACATTATAAACTTGGGTTAAAGGAGGCCTAATTGGAAATGGATGGCCTTGGAAGAGCACATCAAGGTGTAAAGCAGTCATTTTATCTGCATCTAGGGAGTTTTCCTGATGTAAATACCAATAACTACTAGAATATAATGACTTTGACTTGGTTGACTATGTGCCATCAAGTTGGTGTCACCTCTTAGCAACCACACAGATAGATTTTCTCCATGATGATCTGTCCCTAACCTGGTATTTCAGGCCTTCCAATGGTGGGATACTGTATAATGATAGTGCATATAACTGTAATTACTCTATAAGGAGAAAAGCCATGAGCACTGGTTTCTTAGCACAAACTACATAATATCACACACACAATCACTTTGAAACTGGAAGCATAAAAAGAAAGAAAAATGATGAGAAAATGCAGCAGATGGGGTCCTATTAAGTCCTTTACTTGCATGATGCCCAGCAACAAATCTAGGTAATGTTAATGCATATGCAGCATTCTCTCTTAAGTGGTTAAACTAGGTAAGCAAGAAAAGAAATAATCCTGCCCTTATAATACTGGAAGTTGCAAGCTAGCATTGAACCCAGAATCTGAAACCAGGCCTGTGGACTAGGAACGTTTTGAAAGAGAGGTCTCTGTTCGCCTTGTTGAAAACTATACAAACAGCAAGTAAAGAGTCTTCGCACTTAATGTTCCTTTAAACTGAGACTTTATGTTCCTCAGTATCTGTTCCTCAGGATGTAAAATGGGATTTGACAGAGCTGAGAGAATGCCAGGCCCTGCACCAAAAGGTCAAATATTTTGGATCAGCCTTTCTCAACCTTTTGACCCTGGAGGAACCCTTGAAATATTTTTCAGGCCTCAGGGAACCCCTGCACATTCAGGCTCAAATATAGGCCAGAAGTTACAAAATTATTATATTTGTTTCATGGGTAGGCCTGTATCTATGCCTTAACAGTGTTCTTAACCTCAAAATAAAGAATGAAGCTTACCTCTTTAATGTAAAGTTGCCCGAATTTGAAATAATTTTTTTAATAAATCGTGATCTCCCAGGGAACCCCTAGTGACCTCTCGTGGAACCCGAGGGTGCCATGGAACCCTGGTTGAGAAGCCCTGTTTTAGATACTCCGCTGCCCAGGAAAAGGGCAGAAAGTTGGGTGAGCTTTCTAACCAAGAGAAAGAAAATGCGTCAGGCTTTATGGATGCAAGATCCAGATTGGAGCTCTCCAAGGTTCTGCAATGCTATCCTGACTGTTATAGACAATATGCAAATTACAGATGACTGTGGGAAATGGCAAAATAGAATTATGGGGAAAGATGTGCAAAGCAGGGTACTGGGGACCTATTTGAACATCTTGACTAATATCTGCAATAAGATTGTGACTGTAGACCGCCCGCCAATACCTCATGCCAAACAGCCCCCATCTTGGTGAGGGAGAGATGCTCTAGGCCACTTCTGCTGTCAGAGACCCAGATCCTTCCTCTGCTGGACATAGAAAAGTTTTGTCCTTTTTTCTTCTTTTTTTTAAAAAAGGGAGAACTCCAGGGAGTCTGTGGACCCCTGTTGGGAAAAGCATGGGTCAGACATCTTTCCTCATGTTTTGTTGTTTATTTGTTCAGTCACTTCTGACTCTTCGTGACTTCATGGACCAGCCCAAGCCAGAGCTTCCTGTTGGCCGTCGCCATCCCCAGCTCCCCCAATGTTGAGTCTGTCTCCTCCAGAATATCATCCATCCATCTTGCCCTTGGTCGGCCCCTCTTCCTTTGCCTTCCACTTTCCCTAGCAATCTTTCCTCATAGCTTCTGATTAAATGTTGGAATTTCCAGGAATCTGGAGGAAGTCTAGATAAAGAAAGCTGAGGAGTATTTGCTTCAGAAAGTGGCAATTTCTTTCCCCAATTATGTCTACCCTTCCCATCAGGTCCAGCAGGAAAGGTATGCTCCAGGCCCCATCTATTGGGGAGTGCCATCTGGCGGGGCCCAGGAAGAGAGTCTTTTCTGTCATGACACCCACCTCGGGAACATCATTCACCCAGAGATTAGATTGGCTTTAAAGACATGGTTCTGCCACCAGGCCTGGGGATCTGGGCGTGTGTATGAGCCCGTGCAATGGCTGTGCTGATTTGGGTTGTGGTTTTTACCTCAGCTGTGTTTTTATGTATCTGCTATTTTTTTTTAAAAAAATTGCTTTACACCTTTTATGCTGTATTTAATTATTGTATAATTAGCAAGCTCTACACTAGACATCTGCAAGAAAAATTCAAAGAATGGCTGGACCAGAGAAAGCTTATAGCGGACGAGCAGGCTGGCTTCAGAGAGGGCAGAGGAACCATTGAACAATGCCTGATTCTTCAACATCTGATTGAAAAATATCGTACCAACAAGATAACATCATTGTATGCAGCCTACATAGACTTAAAGGCAGCTTTTGATTCTATATCTAGGCCTAAGCTGTGGGAGAAGTTGGAAGCTGCCTCAATAGATAGTAGACTTCTCTATTTAATTCGGGCCTTATACTCTGATACAGCCTTGAAGGTCAGATGCAATAGGTTTGGGTCCCTTTCCAAGCTGATTAAGGTACAAAAGGGGGTGAAACAGGGCTGTATTTTGGCCCCGCTACTTTTTAATTTTTATATTAATGATATGGTAAGTTGTCTAAATCACCCGGACTTTCACCCTCCTAAAGTAGGGGACCGTAGTATTGCCCTGCTGCTTTATGCAGACGATGCGGTCATACTTTCTAGGGCTCCTGTAGGTCTCAACAGAGCTTTGACAACGGTGGCCCAGTATTGTATTAATAATCAGCTAGAAATAAATTATCAGAAAACAAAGATAATGACCTTCGCCAAAAGACCGAAATTTCGTTCTTGGAATATAAATGGGCATAGAATAGAGCAAGTGACTAGCTTTAAATATCTAGGGGTAGTCATGCACGCCACTGGATCTAGGAAACCTCACTTTGATTATGCAGCTGATTCCGGACAAAATTCAGCTAATGCCATTTTAAAGTTTTTCCGGAGTAAAGGAGGGCATTATATACCGGCAGCTCTCAAACTCTTCCAGGCGAAGACATTAGCCCAGCTCCTTTATGGGTCCTGTGTTGGTGCTCTAAGTTCAAGTATTACATCCCTGGAAAGAGTGCAATCAAAATTTATTAGAGCAGTATTTCAAATGCCCAAATGTGTTCCAAACACTTACCTTCGATTGGAAGTGGGCATGATAAAAGTTGAGGCAAGAGTGCGCCTAGCTTCCCTTAATCTTTGGCTAAAACTCAAGCATTATCCTCAAGGTTTAGCACCACTCATTTTCCAAGATTACTTCCAATCCTCTTGGTTAAAGGATATTGAATCTAGTCTCGCCAAGCTAGGATTTTCTACAGATTCAATTCTCAGGATGGATTATGAACAGGCAAAATTGGCCTTGAAGCAAAGGATAAAGGGCATAGAGAGACAAATGGACTTAGAGAAAGCCCCTCATTTCTTATCATCAGAGTATAATAAATATATTGTTAATTCTGCTAACTACCTTACTCAACTCGAAATCCCTAGCCATCGGAAAGCCTTTGCCCTTATAGGTCAAAGTCTTGGATGGTAGATATAAAAAAATCCCAAAAGCTGCAAGGTGATGCTGTTGTAATAATGGGGAGATAGAAACTACACACCACGTGCTCCTCCGTTGTCCTTTTTATAAAGAGCTTAGGAGTAAATTAATATTACCTTTGACCAAGAAATATCCTAGGAGGCAAGATATAGAGTATATGCAAATGTTACTTATAGATGAAGATCCAACTGTTACGGCGCAAGTAGCCAAATTCTGTGCAGCTGCTATAAAGATATGCCAGACTATGATAGGAAAAATGTAGTAATGTACTCCTTGTAATGATTTTAATTATTTTAAAAGGTTTATATATATATATATATCACACCATATTTTATATATGATCTTTTACTTTTTATAAGCATTTACATCTGATAGAATATTACTTATGACTAATATTAAGAGCATGTTTAAATCTGATTAAGGGGCTCATCCACATTGTGGTCTGAATGTATTTTAATTTTTAATTGGAACAATGTAATTTAACTTATAATTTTAAAACTATTTTAAATCAGATGGTGCATATTGTAAGGTTCAATGAGTATACCTTGTAGAATCTTGTACTGGTCAGTGACCGTAATAAACCAGAATGAATGAAACCAGGAGACTGAGAGTTAATTGATTGTATTAATTAATTAATTAATTAATTAATTAATTATTTTAAGTCATTTTCCCCCTTTTTATTCTTATTGGGAGTTGCCTTGTGCATATTCACCAGCAGAAAGGTGGGACCTAAAGAGCCAGTTCGGTCTAGTGGTTAAGGCAACGGGCTAGAAACCAGGAGACTGAGAGTTCTAGTCCCGCCTTTGGCATGAAAGCCGGCTGGGTGACTTTGGGCCAGTCCCTGTCTCTCAGCCCTAGGAAGGAGCCAATGGGAAACCAGGAGACTGAGAGTTCTACTCCTGCCTTAGGCACGAAAGCCGGCTGGGTGACTTTGGGCCAGTCACTCTCTCTCAGCCCTAGGAAGGAGCCAATGGCAAACCAGGAGACTGAGAGTTCTAATCCCGCCTTAGGCATGAAAGCTGGCTGGGTGACCTTGGGCCAGTCACTCTCTCTCAGCCCAACTCACCTCACAAGGAGGTGAAAATAGGAAATAGGAAAATAGGAGGAGGAAGGAGTATTTGGTATGTTCGCTGCCTTGAGTTATTTATAAAAATAATAAAGGCGAGATATAAAATTTAAAAAAATAGAAAAAATAGAAGAAAAAATAATAAAGGAATGAATGAATGAATGTATGAACACATGCATGAATGCCTGAATAATTAATTAATTAATTAATAAAGTAAGTAAATACAATTTCTGTAGAAACAGGTACAATAAAATGTCTAGGCATGATTTTACATAAGATTTTGATTTATATTTGTTCTGTTGTGCAAACATGAGTTTTCTCTCATTTTCTCACTATCTCTATACAAATTATAGAATTGGGTGTTGAAAAATCACTTTCCCCCATCTTTCAGAATATGTTCATGATGATATAATTTCTGTGGAAACTTTTTCTAATCAGTAATATTAATTTAATCTGCCCTCTACAATCTATGAAATCATTTCAGCATTTTTTAAACCTCAAAAACAAATGATCATTAATTGTGACCAATAGAGAACCATGAAGACAATTACATCTCTTCATCTTTAGTTCCTACATTAAAAAAAAATAATTACAATCCATTTCACTGAAAGGTAAATGTAACCATAAAGAAGTTCTTCTCTGGGACAGAGTTAAAGCAATGCTATCCTTTATTTTCCCATCTCCTCTAAAAAAAGGAGAAAAGTTATTTTAAACTTGGTGTTTGCATTATTTATGGCCTTGTTAATTTGTGATTTCCATTTATGGCCCACATTTGAAGCATTCATTAATATTTTAATACATATATCATCACTAAATTCAAGATTAGCATCTTTGAAGCAAAAGTTATTTTTACCCCTTCTGGACCACTTGACTGTGACAATAAGGAAATGAGATGTTATGAAAAGAGATAAAATTGTAACACAAAGATAATACTTCTAGTTTATTTCTGCAGAGAGAAAGAGAAGAACTGCAATTCAGTGGTTTTACAGCTAGCATCTTATCTCCAACAACCGCAGCTGGAATGACCTTTTGTCTAAAAGTTTCAGTTTATCCCCTTCTGTTGCTTTTGGCTAAATGAACATGTCCTTCTCACTCCCCCACCCAAAAAAAGAGATTGTTATGTTTTGAAGGCATCTGGGGGTAGGAAAGGATGTGGCATCCTATTTTTTGCCTATAATGTTGATGCTGAAGATTTATTTAGAAGGCAACAATCTTGTGATGGGGAGGAACCTTTGCAATTGTCTGTTGTTTCATGTTTGAGAATGGTAAGATCAAGGTTTTGTCATGGAAATGTGCATCTCATAATATTTCTGGTGCTGGTGTCAGGCTTTTCAATTATGTATCTCAAAGGCAACTTTGCACTGGCAAAAACAATGAAAGAACAGTGCCTCTGGGTATGTTGCTCATTCTGCCTCCCTTATTTTATAGTCCTTTGGTGCTTCTTCAAATTTAAACTTGAATGACAGGAACTCAGGGGTTAGAAAATTATTAGAGGAACGCTGCCTTTGCACTTATGAAACATGCACACCTTCAACGCACAGGAAAACACCAAGGAAACCTCTGCAATTTCAATATTTAATCCAAGCTGGAGCGTGTGTATGTGTGTGAACGTGACACACACTCACATACCCAAACGCAGCATATTTTAATCCACCGCTTGGGAAGATTCAATTTTAGCTCCTAATTTTTCATTTATTAGTTCCTCTTTCTCATAAACACCACTGTGCATTCAGATCTTTGTTGCTGATATGGAGCAGTATACCCACCAAGGAAGATTATGATTTATTAGGAAGCGTGATAGACTAGATTATGAAGACCAGAATTCTGACAGTGAAATAAACATTGATTTAAACTTCTCTTCAAAGGTACAGGCACTGGCTTAGCTCCCAGGACATTTCTGAGGTTCATCTAGAAACGTGGCAGAAGGAAGTGGTAGGACGGAGTCAATCATTTTAGGCTGCTGGGCAGAGAAGGCCATCTAGCCTCAAAGCTAGGTGCTATGATCCAGCGAGAGGTCCCTGCTCATTTTCTTATAAAATAGATGCTAGAATAGTTTGAATAGAGGGAACATCTTGTCTTCACACGATGGAGATACGTAACATGAATCTGAGTTGAGATGAGAGTAGACACATGATGGTTTCCTACAACCTGAATCTAAGTCTATTCATTTCAATTGACTCTGGATGACGATACAGGCATGTCCATGTAATTTACATGCCAGCACTACAGAAGTAATTCACCACTGGGATGTTTTTTCTAACGGCCTAGTCTAGACTACACCCCTAAGCAGGTGGTCTCCCATCCAAATATCAACCAGGTCTGACTCTAGTTAAGCTTCTTGAAATCAGTCAAGGTTGACTAGAGGCTGCCCCGGAGACTTCACCGTCTCTGTTATCCCCAAACACGGGCAAATTGTAGGCATGGCCGAAGCCTCTGTTTTTACATAGTTTAGTTCACAACTACCCCGCCTTCATAGATGAACATACAGTTTAGTTCACTTTTTGGTGCCAGTGATCACATGGATTTTATTGTGACTCACTGTCCTCTCCTTTTCTCCTCTTCTGTGTAAGCCCTCCTGCAAATAATACGCACTGAAAAATGAAGTACAAGTTGGTTAAGCAAAGAGATATTTTGGGCTTTCTTGCCTTCCTTCTGAATTGGCTTCACACTACATTGCAACTGACTTCTGAAGCCAAATTAGAGCGAGGACAAGACTTACTACCATCACTGGCGTGTTTTGAGTCAGAAGGAAAAAAAGTTTTACTGCAGCAGTAAAACTCATCAAAAGAAAATAGGGTACAGGTAGTCCTCGCTTAACAATCATTTGTTTAGCGACAGTTTGGACTTACGACGGTGCTAAACCCCAACTTCTGACTGGTCCTCACACTTACAACCATTGCAGCATCCCCACAGTCACATGATCGTGATTAGGGCGCTTGGCAACCAGTTCGCATTTACAACCGTTGCAGCATCCCGCGGTCACGTGATCGCTACTTTCTACCTTCCCAGCCAGCTTCCGGCAAGCAAAATCAATGGGGAACTGCGTGACTCTTTTAACGACTATGTGGTTCACTTAACAACCATGTAATTCTCTTAACGACCTCTGCAAAAATGGTTGTAAAATCAGGTCAGATTCGCTTAACGACTGCACCACTTAGTGACTGAAATTCCAGTCCCAATTGTGGTCATTAAGCAAGAACTACCTGTAGTGCAAAGCTTTGATGATACTTTGAGTGAAGCACCCTTTGGAAGTTGCCTTACAAAACATTAACTTCCATATCAAGGGGGAAAAAAAGCAAATCAAAGCTGCCATCTTGTTTCTGAGAGCATATCTAGCTACAGGCATGCCTCAATAAGGTGAACTACATGAAACTTGGCCTCCTGATACAGACCAAGGAAAGGAATACATTAGGTAAGAAAAAACCTTTCATCGCTTTTAATTGGTAAAAGCTTGCAAGTTTGTTACTGAGGAAGCACCAGCTGCACCTTTTAATTTGGATGAGAACTGTAATGTGTCAAATACAAAATGTCTTCAGGTAAAAGCATTTGGTCACAGAGGCCAGTGAAAGATCAAGCAGCATTCTGGGAAGAATGACTTTGATAGAAGTCATTCCAATTCCGGTGACTCTCTTGTCAGTAAAAACAATCAGGGTTAAAAAGGCCATGAAATAAAGGGTATCAACCTCATAAATTCCTTATTTGATTCTTAGATAAGCAGAACCCTCAAAATGACAGAAAACTTGTAAAAGAAGAGACGGCACAGATATTTGGGCATATGATATTACCTCCATAAATTGGCTCAGGGATATATCCGTTGCTAAAGCTGCTTGATAAGGAATGTTTTATGATTGGGGAGCGAAGAAGGCATTATCTTAGGTTATCTGCCCATAAATATCTGTCAAGCATGAGACGTGGACTATTAAATAAATATCAGATTAGGAAGAATATGAAAGGAGAACTAATGTTGTAGCCACTTCAGGTCTCTGAAAGAGATCTCTGTGCGGCATCTGATTCTAAGTGACTGATGTCAGGCCGAGCTAACGTCGTAATTTTTTCATGGCTTTTTTGCCTGGAAAGTTTGATGGTGTATATCACGTGCTCTCAATGGGCCCAGGCATTGCCCAGTGACTGATTTAACTAGAACAGAATCACGTCTGGAGATTTTCAAATGCAGAGCAGCTAATTGCACGAAGCCTTTCGGTCTCAGCTAATTATGGCTTGCAGAACTTCCCCCATTAGTTGGAAGGTGAGTTATTGGATGAGGCCATTGGAGACTTTATGAAAAAGATTCTCCTAGGAGTCTTCTCTGTATGTACTTTTTCAGGCAAAGTTTTGAAAAAGGGCACCGATTGAGAAGACCCAGGTTCTGGGCCGTCCTCAGCTATGGAAACTCACTGGGCGTCTTAGAGACAGTCACTCTCTCTCAACCCTGCCTATGTCACCGGATGGCTGTTATGGGGATAAAATGGAAGTCCCCATCTGTCCTGCGCCTGACTGGCTAAGTTATATTTTATGTATTTTTTACCTTTTCCCCTTTGCAGAATTTCCCCCCTTGCAGAGGGCAGAGATTGCCTAAACAAGCTGTCTCCTCCCGAGCTGCTCTTTAGCGCAGCACTTCCCTAAAAGGTGCTAGCCACAATTAATTAGCACCCTTGGCCAGCTTGTGCTGCTATCTGAAATTGACAAAGACCCTAATCAGTTTCACCGCCAAGGCTTTCTTAAGTGGCTCAAGGCTTGCCACCGCCAGCCTGCTAAGCAAGCAGCCGGCGCCAAGGCATTCCTTTCAATGGGTGTTCCCCTCATTGTGTACTTGCTTACTTTCTTGTAAAACTGCCCAGAGTCCCCCTTGGGGGAGATGGAGCGGTGATGACCGTTTCTTGATGGAACGGATTATCTAGACCCCTTTCAGTCAGGTTTCAGGCCAGGATATGGGACGGAAACAGCATTGGTCGCACTTATGGATGATCTCTGGCGGGAGCGGGATGGGGGCAGTGCGTCCATCCTGGCTCTCCTTGACCTCTCAGTGGCTTTCGATACCATGGTATCCTTTTGGGACGACTCAGGGAGTTGGGGGTGGGCGGCGTGGTTTTGCACTGGTTCACCTCCTTCCTCCAGGGCCGGTCCCAATCGGTGTTGATAGGGGAGGAGAGATCGGGTCCACGGCCCCTTCTTTGTGGGGTGCCGCAGGGCTCAGTGCTCTCTCCTCTCCTATTTAACATCTACATGAAACCACTGGGTGAGATCATCCGTCTCCATGGGATGAGGTATCATCAATATGCTGATGATACGCAGTTATACATCTCCATCCTGGGGGAAGTAAGTGATGCTGTGACTGCCCTATCCAAGTGCCTGGGGGCTGTGGGGGTCTGGATGGGGAACAGGCTTCAGCTGAACCCTGGTAAGACGGAGTGGCTGTGGGTTAATGGACCCTCGGTGTCTAGGAATTTATCATCTTTAGTTCTGGATGGGGTGGCATTACCCCAGACAGACCCGGTGCGTAACTTGGGGGTCCTCTTGGACTCACGACTCCTGCTTGAAGAGCAGGTGGCAGTCGTGGCCAGAAGGGCCTTTGCATAGCTTCGTGTTGTGCGCCAGTTACGCCCTTTCCTGGAGCTAAGGGCCCTTCGAACAGTCACTCAAGCCCTGGTCATCTCCCACATAGACTATTGTAACGCGCTCTACATGGGGCTACCCTTGAAGAACACCCGGAAGCTTCAACTGGTTCAGAATGCGGCCACGTGGGCGATTTTAGGTGCTTCAAGATCAGCACATATAATACCTTTGCTTCGCGAGCTGCATTGGGTTCCAGTCTGCTTCCGGATTCAATTCAAGGTGTTGGTTAACACCTTTATTCAAGGTGTTGGTTATCACCTTTAAAGCCCTACATGGCATGGGTCCAGGTTACCTGAGGGACCGTCTCATCCCTATCACATCAACCCGTCCCACCCGGTCCTGCAGAGAGGACATGCTACGAGCCCCGTCTGTAAGAGAGTTCCATCTGACGGGGTCCAGGAGGCGTGCCTTCTCTGCAGTAGCCCCCGCCCTTTGGAATATTCTTCCCCCTGAAATAAGATCAGCCCCCTCTCTCCTGGACTTTAGAAAAAATCTAAAGACCTGGTTTTGCCATCATGCTTGGGGAGGGGAGGGAAATAGCCAGTCTTGGGGTTGGCTGATCGCTTAGATCTACTTTGACCAACCTTCCGACCATGGGATAGTAAGAACTGCCATTTTTAGGATCAAATTGTATTAGATATTTTATTGAATTTTTGTAGTATTTATGTTTTTATTGATTTTAAACTTATGCTGTGAACCGCCAAGGGTCCCTCCTTGCGGGGGAGATGGGCGGGATATAAATATGTTTATAAAATAAATATAAATCAAATTATAAATAAATAAAATAAAAATAAATAATTTCTTCCTCTTCAATGAATGTAAATACAAACATTAATTTCCCCTTGCTAGTTATCCCAGGACCGGGGTGAGGATTCCAAAGGGTGGGGGAGTAGGGAAAAAGGGCTATAAGGTCTACTCCCTTTTCCCAGCTTCCTGGTGAGTCGAGTTCTGGAACTTGAACCTTCCCCACCGTTAAGGCCCACCTGGCTCTTTGGGGTCATCTCCTCCTGGAGCTGTAAGTATTTGGGTGTGATTTCTTAATACACCTTTTTAAAGATTTACCACCAACCTGGCATCTCCCTTGGTGTTCTCTTTCTTTGGTATCTGACCTGCAAATTCTAAACTAAGTGTCAACATGCAGATTAATGGAAACACCATCCAAAGAACCTGTAGAAAACGTAGGATATAAATCTAATAAATCATAAATACATAGCATTATTTGCCTTATTCTGCCATCTATGGCTTGTCCATGCAACCCATTTCCAGCCTCATTGCCTTGTCAATTTCACTTTAAATATGGGTCCTGTCCTTTGCTTCTGTTTCATCATGAGTTGCATCCCATCCATTGATGATCAGAGGCCCAGGTGATAGATGGCTAGTTACCTACTGCGTCAGTGGTTGAATTAGATGATGCTTTGTTCTCTTCTATCTCATCAGTTCCACCCCTGGCAACCTTGATGTCAGTGGTGGAAGAGCCACAGGAGATGATGTCACTAGATTTTTACATACTGCTTACTGCAAAAGAGAAAGAAGGCAAGGAGAGAGAGGGAGAGAGAGAGAGAGGGAGGGAGGGAGGGAGGGAGGGAGGGAGGGAGGGAGAGAGAGAGAGAGAGAGAGAGAGGTGCCTGCTGGTGGGTTGCATCAGAAGATCAAATCCATTTCAGGGGAAGTTTATCAAACACAAGCATCCCCTTTTTCGGTCTGAATCTTAAGACCTAAAACGAAATGGCTGAAACACCCCTGGCATTATTAATAATTACAAGATTCAAAAATGCTTCTTTGGCACTCTTTGTTCAGTTATCTCTAATGAGATGCAGTGGGATCAACACAGCAGCAATGTTTCATTCAGTGTTGGGTTTATTCATGAGATCTGAAATATCTGATCGTCTTTGTCTGCTGTGCAGGCAACATTCGCTCTCACGGTCTCTCTAGCGCTCTCCACTTTTTCATCTCCCCCATCCTCCTGCCTCTAATAAAGTTAAAGAACAAAACTTCTACAGCTTTTTGCCAAGGGGCCTGAGAAATACGACAGCCCAAATGTCTGTGCCACCGTGTTTTGGAACACCTAGGGTATAAACACAGTTGTTAATTGGGGCAAAACATATCTGGATAATATTGCTTAGCAAAACCTTAAAACAGTGAGGAGAAGAATGCAAAATGAAATAACAATCAGGTGTGACATGCTCTCTCTTTCTCAGTTAATGGGCTCTTTAATGTTCATAGAATAATTGCTCTGTTTCGGATTTTTCTTCCTGGCAGAAAATGCATCCATCAGCAAAATCCAACCATCAAGAACTTCTAATGAAGCTTTTCCTCCTAAATGACTGCTGTTACCAAGGGTCCCCGCTGGGGGAGATGGGCGGTAATATAAATTTAATTAAATAAATAATTGTCCATTTTGACCTTTCCCCCCCTTTTTAAACCACAGCTAAACCCTGAGAAAATAAAATCAGAAATTTCAAGATGAAATTGCATTGAAATGTAGCCTGGGTAATATTTGCTAAGGAGTGGTAGTGGTCCATCAAGTACAGTCCATGTCTAATAGACAACACCTTCTTTGAGTGACAGGAATCCAAACAATCATCTGAGCTTCTGAAAGCAAGTAGAACATGCCCAAATCCAGTATGGTTTTTTAAATGTTTAATGCAAGAGATGTGATTACTTTGTTATTGTGGGCACATTTGGTGACCACAAGAGTCATAATGTGGGATTAGATAATGTTTGATTTGGGAATCTTCATCTGTGCATAATATATCCAACATAGACAATGGTTCACTTGTACTAAGCCACAGTTTGTTGAATCATGGCTTGCTAATGAATATACAATGGATTGTTTCATAGAGCAAGACCAAGTGGTCAGCCGCTGGCTTTCAAATAACTGTGGCTGGGTTTATCTGGCCCACTGAGCCAAATAGAAAACCTCTATGACTTATTGCAATGCATGTTCTCATCAGTATTTCAAAACATCTCCGAAAGTGTAGAATTTGGTCTATGCTTAAGCCCTCCCTTAGCTAGGAAGCTAATGGAGAATAGCTTCTGCTATTGTTTATCGTTTAAAATTATTTGCTTGCACTGGTAGAGGCAAATCTTGGATTCAGCGAAAGAAATAAATGGACTAAACTAATAAACCCCCTTCATGGATCACTGCCTTGTCGTGGCGAAGGGGCTTGCGTAACTCAATGAAGTCAGGTCAAGAAGAACAGGTCATGATGGAGAGTTCTGACAAAACGTGGTCCAAAACTGGAGGAGGGAATGGCAAACCACTCCAGTATCCTTGCCAAGAAAACCCATGGACAGTATCAAAAGGCTAAAAGATATGACGCCGGAAGATGAGCCCCTCAGGTCGGAAGGTGTCCAAAATGCTACTGGGGAAGAGCGGAGGGCAATTCTGAGTAGCTCCAGAAAGAGTGAAGCGGCTGGGCCAAAGCCAAAAGGATGCTCAGCTGTGGATGTGTCTGGAAGTGGAAGGAAAGTCCGATGCTGTAAAGAACAATATTGCATAGGAACCTGGAATGTAAGATCTATGAATCAAGGTAAGCTGGATGTGGTCAAACATGAGATGACAAGATTGAACATCGACATCTTGGGAATCAGCGAACTAAAATGGACAGGAATGGGCGAATTTAATTCAGGAGACCATTATATATACTACTGTGGGCAAGAATCTCTTAGAAGAAATGGAGTAGCTCTCATAGTCAATAAAAGAGTGGGAAAGGCAGTGCTGGGGTACAACCTCAAAACGACAGAATGCTTTCAGTTCGAATCCAAGGCAAACCATTCAACATCACAGTGATCCAAGTCTATGCCCCAACCACTGATGCCGAAGAAGCTGAATTTGACCGGTTCTATGAAGACCTACAACACCTTCTAGAACTAACACCAAAAAAAGATGTCCTTTTCATCATAGGGGACTGGAATGCTAAAGTAGGAAGTCAAAAAATAACCGGAATAACGGCAAGTTTGGCCTCGGAGTACAAAATGAAGCACGGCAAAGGCTCATAGAGTTTTGTCAAGAGAACACGTTGGTCATAGCAAACACTCTTTTCCAACAACACAAGAGACGACTCTACACATGGACATCACCAGATGGTCAATACCGAAATCAGATTGATTATATACTTTGCAGCCAAAGATGGAGAAGCTCTATACAATCAGCAAAAACAAGACCTGGAGCTGACTGTGGCTCAGATCATGAGCTTCTTATCGCAAAATTTAGGCTTAAATTGAAGAACGTAGAGAAAACCACTAGACCAATCAGGTATGACCTAAATCATATCCCTTATGAATATACAGTGGAGGTGAGGAGTAGATTTAAAGGATTAGATCTGGTAGACAGAGTGCCTGAAGAACTATGGATGGAGGTTCGTAACATTGTACAGGAGGCAGCAACTAAAACCATCCCAAAGAAAAAGAAATGCAAGAAAGCAAAGTGGCTGACTGATGAAGCTTTACAAATAGCTGAGGAAAGAAGGAAAGCAAAAGGCAAGGGAGAAAGGGAAAGATATAAACAATTGAATGCAGATTTCCAGAGAATAGCAAGAAGAGATAAGAAGGCCTTCTTAAATGAACAATGCAAAGAAATCGAGGAAAACAATAGAATGGGGAAGACTAGAGATCTCTTCAAGAAAATCGGAGATATCAAGGGAACGTTTTGTGCGAAGATGGGCATGATAAAGGACAAAAAAGGCAGGGACCTAACAGAAGCAGAAGAGATTAAGAAGAGGTGGCAAGAATACACAGAAGAACTATACAAGAAAGATCTTAATATCCCTGATAAATACGATGGTGTGGTCACTGAGCTTGAGCCGGACATCCTAGAGAGTGAAGTCAAGTGGGCCTTAGGAAGCATTACTAACAACAAAGCTAGCGGAGAAGACAGTATCCCAGCTGAGCTATTTAAAATCCTAAAAGATGATGCTGTTAAAGTGCTGCACTCAATATGCCAACAAATTTGGAAAACTCAACAGTGGCCACAGGATTGGAAAAGGTCAGTTTACGTTCCAATTCCACAGAAAGGCAATGCCAAAGAATGTTCAAACTACCGTACAATTGCGCTCATTTCACATGCTAGCAAGGTTATGCTCAAAATCCTACAAGCTAGGCTTCAGCAGTATGTGAACCGAGAACTACCAGAAGTGCAAGCTGGGTTTCGAAGAGGCAGAGGAACTAGAGATCAGACTGCCAACATTCGCTGGATCATGGAAAAAGCAAGAGAGTTCCAGAAAAACATCTACTTCTGCTTCATTGACTACGCTAAAGCCTTTGATTGTGTGGATCACAACAAACTGTGGCAAAGTCTTAAAGAGACGGGAGTACCAGACCACCTTACCCATCTCCTGAGAAACCTGTATGCGGGTCAAGAAGCAACAGTTAGAACCGGACATGGAACAACCGACTGGTTCAAAATTGGGAAAGGAGTACGACAAGGCTGTATATTATCACCGTGCTTATTTAACTTATATGCAGAGTACATCATGAGAAATGCCGGGCTGGATGAATCACAAGCCAGTGTTAAGATTGCTGGGAGAAATATCAACAACCTCAGATATGCAGACAATACCACCCTAATGGCAGAAAGTGAAGAGGAACTAAAGAGCCTCTTGATGAGGGTGAAAGAGGAGAGTGCAAAAGCTGGCTTGAAACTCAACATTAAAAAAACCCAGATCATGGCATCTGGTCCCATCACTTCCTGGCAAATAGAAGGGGAAGAAATGGAAGCAGTGACAGATTTTATTTTCTTGGGCTCCAAGATCACCACAGACGGTGACTGCAGCCATGAAATTAAAAGACGCTTGCTCCTTGGGAGGAAAGCTATGGCAAACCTAGACAGCATATTAAAAGTATAGTTAAAGCTATGGTTTTCCAGTAGTAATGTATGGCTGTGAGAGTTGGACCATAAGGAAGGCTGAGCGCCGAAGAATTGATGCTTTCGAACTGTGGTGCTGGAGAAGACTCTTGAGAGTCCCTTGGACTGCAAGGAGGTCAAATCAGTCAATCCTAAAGGAAATCAACCCTGACTGCTCATTGGAAGGACAGATGCTGAAGCTGAAGCTCAAATACTTTGGCCACCTAATGCGAAGAGAGGACTCACTGGAAAAGACCCTGATGCTGGGAAAGACGGAAGGCAAGAGGAGAAGGGGACGGCAGAGGATGAGATGGTTAGATAGCATCACCGATGTAATGAACATGAAATTGAGCAAACTCCGGGAGACAGTGGAGGACAGGAAGGCCTGGCGTGCTATGGTCCATGAGGTGACGAAGAGTCGGACACGACTAAACGACTGAACAACAACAACAAAAAAACTAATAAACAAGGTGAATTGGCCTTTCTCCCAGCCACAGATCAAGGAAAAGTTCCATGCTTTATTTAACATGTGCAGGATCTGGTGTCCCATCTCTGGTATTTCCAATGGAGGAAGCAGTGGCTCACCTTGCTGTAACAGAATGGGAATATGCTTCTTCCATCACAGCAAACAGCCATAACAAAGTCCACCAAAACCAAAAAAACCCAACTTACAAATCAATATACCGTAGTAAATAATTAGAGACCTGCCTGGAAGTTCTAACTCTCTCTACTTGCCTAAAGAAGCTGCTTTTAAACTATGCTCAATTGCTCAATTGCCGTAGCACAGTGTTTCTCAACCTTGGCAACTTTAAGATGTCTGGAGGAATTCTGGGAGTTGAAGTCCAGACATCTTAAAGTTGCCAAAGTTGAGAAACACTACCATAGCAGATAAGAAATGCCTAGCGCAGAGCTTTCCAAACTGTGTGTCGCAACACAAAAGTGTGCCGCCACACACAGCGTGGTGTGTCGGCACACCACCCGGAAGTGGTGGCGTGCGCGTGCACGGCGGCAGCGGCAGCTGCTGCCGCCGCCACCGTGCACACGTGCACCACCGCACGCCCCCCTGCGCCGCCACCGTGCGCGCGCGTGCCGCCGCATGCCCCCCGCGCCGCCGCCGTGCACATGCACCGCCGCAGCGCTGCCGCCGCTGCTCATTTGTCGCCAGCGGCGGCACTTTGGAAAGCCCTGGCCTAGCAGCTTAGTTGCTTAACTGGTTCAACACATGGGTTGATGCAATATTGCTTTTCCTCTACCATATCATGGTGTAGTCTGATCAGTCCACAGGAAGCACTGATGACTCCTTGTTTCATATATCAGTGCCCAATAATATTTATTCAGTCAATGACCAGCAAAATGGTGATGACGAAGTTGAAACCATCTCACACGTATTACTACATTGTAAATTTTATAGGGACATGAGGTCAATCTACATTTTGCCCCTAATAGATAAACTTCCTGGGAATCCAGATAATTTTGATGTGAACCATTGCCGTGGCTAGGCGAAGAACAACACTGAGCTTTGAATTAAGCTCTAGATCAGAGCTTTCCAAACTGTGTGTTGCAACACGTTAGTGTGTCGACTGCAGTGTCTGGGTGTGTCGCGGTTGCTGCTGCCTCCGAGCCCTACCAGGATTCCACGCAGGTCCTAGTGCCTGCCTTGTGCCTGGCTGCCTCCAAACCTGCTGTGATTCCGAGCAGGTCCTAGTGCCTGCCTTGTGCCCTGCTGTAAGAGTGTGTCGCGAAATGATGCATGTATAAAAAGTGTGTCACCAACATGAAAAGTTCGGAAAGCTCTGCTCTAGATCTTTATTGTTCTACCTTACACAGAATCTTGCCAAACTAAGCTACACTAAGCAGTTCTCTGGGGAAAAACCCCAGGCACTCTAAGGCGGGTCCGGCCTGACCTTCTTGGACGGGCGTCCAAGGTCTTCAAGGCTGTGAACGCGCTTCTCACCCTGGAAGGCGCCCCCTCCTCCTCTGCCCGCGATCTCCATAACATCGCCTTCTCCCTCAGAGACAGATTCCATCACAACCAACTCCTTCAGGATGTAAAACCATACATTATGTCTGCAGTAGCCAAATTTTGTGTTGCCGCAATAAAAGTGAGACAAAACCGGTTGAAGAAGTAATCACCCTTGTTTTAAATATTACTTTTAAATTGATATATCTTAATTAATAATTTGTTAGGGAACATATATTTTTAATTTTATACTTATTAATGTTTAGATTCACACTGCCGGGGTAACAAATGTATCAATATAGTAATAGAGGAGTGAATGCTATATCATTATGTGATCTATTTTATAAGTTGGTAGTATATTATTGTATTTCTTTGTTTCACTCTGTTTTTGTCCTTTTAAATTTTGCTGGTCATTGATCGAATAAATATTATTGAGTATTGACTATAACAGTGCTCAGGGGTTGGCATCTTATTATTTATTTATTTTATTTATTTTAACGTATTTATACCCCGCCTATCCCCTCCCTAGACGGAGGGCTCTAGGTGGCTTACAATCATTGAATACATACTGTATATTATACATCATATATTTAACAATGTTATAATTACCATGCATTAGGGAGGGGGTAAGGGAACCGACTCTTCTTCTGCAGGCATTGGACTACATGCCCCAGAATGCCTCGCTTCTGAGCCGGCTGCTGACGTCCAGGAAGTTGTCATCAGGATCCGCCGTCCTGCGCCGTTATCCATGGGAATCAACCAGGTCTTCTTTTCGGTTCAAGGGCGACCCCCGAAAGGATGCCAGCAAATTGCCCCACGTGAGTGGTACCCATTTATCTACTTGCCTTAGCTTTCAAATTGCTGGGTTGGCAGAAGCTGAACAACCAGAAGGCACAACCAGAAGCCTGATTTACCCCTTTCCCTGCAGTCTGTCTGGTCTTTGACTGAAGCAGTTAACGGTGTGTTGGAAACCCATCCTGTGATTCTACATAGCAGGCAAATCACACTCATCGACTGAGGATGGGAATAACTAGTAACTTGGATTCATTCTTCTCAAAGTCTGTCTTCTGGCATCATTTTTTATGAAAGATAAAGAAAAAAAAATAGGAAAGAGGAACTCCGCGGCAAATTCTTCCATATATGTGCAGTTTTCTCTTAAATGGAGATTTATAATTCTATTTATGAAGAGTCAATCTGTGTCTGACGAGTATGAAAAACGAAACAAAAACCAGACAGACAGATAATATTAGTATTGAATTCTCAGACAAAATGTATAAATATGAATGCTAATCTTTCCTTTGCCACTTTGAACTTTTTTCTTTTTCTTTTTGCAAACCTTTATCCAGACAGATAACCATTCTTGGCTGGCCGAAGCGCCTTGTGATTTAAATAGAAAACATGGCCAACGTGGAGCTCAGGCGACCGATGGAAAGGAGTAAATTTTATTCAGCATCAATGATCTTGCTGGAAACTCAATCAGTTTTGGATAACAGGGACAATTACTTTCAGCAAACAGCGGCAAAGGGGGCTCTGCATGTTTAAGTGCATTCAGAAGCAACCAAGAACCTTGGAGTGTCTTCAAGTCTAAGAGATTTATTAGGGTAGATGCTTTCATGGACCAGCTCTTGACTGCAGGTCTGGTATCAGGGTTTATTCACTGATTTATTTTCACATCCTTTTGTTGTCTTTCCAAGCTGCACAGGCACACACCACCGTCACACAAAGGAAAGACTTGTTTTAACGATAGTCTGCTGAATAACCACATTTCATCTTGCATCACCTTCCTTTCTACAGTCTTAGCATGAATATTCAATCATATTAGGCATTTGTAAGAGTAATACTATTCTGATTATTTATTTTTACATGTTATAGATCAAATTGATAGAATTCCTGGTCGTAATTTTGTATAGTAAAGTAAAGTTTCCCCCCGCACATTTGTGCAGTCGTGTCTGACTCTAGGGGTCGGTGCTCATCTCCGTTTGTTAGCCGAAGAGCCAGCGTTGTCCGAAGACGCTTCCACGGTCATGTGGCCGCATGACACACATGGAACGCTGTTACCATCCCACCAAAGTGGTACCTATTCATTTACTTGCATTTGCATGCTTTCGAATTGCTAGGTTGGCAAGAGCTGGGGCGAGTGCGGGAGCTCACTCCGCACGCAGGGCTAGGGATTCGAACCTCCGAACTTGCGATCTTCCGATCGACAAGCCTGGTGTCTTACCCGCTGAGTATAGTTTGATGTCATTTTATGCTGACCCATGACTGAAATAAAGAACTGATTATTATTAACGAAACTACAGTGGCTAAATTCACACATAATGCTAATCTGGAAGCCAAGAGTACACATTGGATTTGTATACTTTTCTCCCATACAGTTTACAAAGTGTGCAAAGTGAGACTGGTATGTTTCGGGGGGGGGGGGGATTGTGTGTGCTGATTTAACTGGGATTTAACTACAGTTTTAATGTGATTTCTCATCCCCAAATAGCAAGAAATTGTGCCATCAGCTTTAACAATCACAATCACAGGGGCCTCAGAGGGGCTCCCAAAAGGAGTTCTGGTGTTCTAGTGTCTTTTAATATATGAAAATGCTTCATAAATAAAAACAAACAAACAAACAAATAAAGGAACTGCCACTCATGCTAGGAAAAAAGGACAACGTTAGCAGGAGTGATGGGTAGTTAGGGGTACAGTGAAGAGTCACCTCGATAGTTTGTTTATCTTCTGATAACCCAGGCAGCCTAGACCTGTTAGCCCTTTGAGGTAATCCAGACAAGAAACCAGTAACCTGAATACTAACACTACCTTTACTGTAAGGTTACAGTAACAGAATTTTGAAAGCCTGAAAGCACATCTCTCCCCCTTGCCTTTACTTTCCAGGGAACTAGGGAGGGTCCCTTCTGAGATGCTTTCCATGCCTCCATTACTTCTGTGGGCTGACATGCCTCTTATCTGACTGTTGTCCTGGCTGCGGCTCCTCCTGTCTCTCAAGGATATTCCCACAGGCCATTACAAGACCTGGCCTGCAAAACCTGAATAGTCACTAGATTGTATTGTCGAAGGCTTTCACGGCCGGAGTTCAATGGCTGTTGTGGGTCTTCTGGGCTGTGTGGCCGTGTTCTGGAAGTTGTGGTTCCTAACTAGGAACTAGGTTCCTTCTATCTGTGCTCCTGCCCTCTGAAGATGCTGGCCACAGATGCTGGCGAAACGTTAGGAACCACAACTTCCAGAACACGGCCACACAGCCCGGAAGACCCACAACAGCCATAGTCACTAGATTGGTGTTTCTCAACCTTAGCAACTTGAAGATGTGTGGACTTCGGTTCCCAGAATTCCCCAGCCAGCCATGCTGGCTGGGGAATTCTGGAAGTTGGAGTCCACACATCTTCAAGCTGCCAAGGTTGAGAAACTCTGCACTAGATATTAGGAAAGAATGTCACTTTGCTGCCCCTTAGTGGTGGCCTTTATTTCTGCAGCCCAGCCCTGTAGCTCTAATTTGAATATCTCCGTGTGCCCTTGCATGTGTAGAAACAGATGTATACATAGGCTGACCATATTTCCTTCAGACAAAAACGGGACTTTTGGGATGGCAAAACGGGACAGGGTCTTATGCCACCATGCCGGCCTCCAAACCCCGCCCCCCCGTCCACGCAATTGGCTCCCACCTGCAAACCCCACCCCCGCCCCACACAATTGGCTCCCGCCTGCAAACCCCGCCCCCATCAGCATGATTGGCTCAGATTTTAATTTTTTTTATTTTTAAAGGTTTTTTTTTTCTTCTAGCAGTAAATGGTGCGGCAGAGCTGGTGTGTTTGGGGGAGGCCGGAGTACACACACTGTGCACACAGCACCGTCATCGGCTGGGGAACAAGGGGCGGGGATGGAGGGGATGGAGGCCCACCACTGCCACATCCCCCTCGGGCTTGGCTGAGGGAGGGAGGAGAGTCGCTGCTGCTGCCACCGCCGCAGAGCAGGAGAAGCAGGAGGAGCCGGCTGCGCTTGGCTGCTTCAGCCACACCACTCCGCCCCTTGCTGCCCGCTGAAGGTCCCCAGGGTGGCCAGCTCCTGCTTCTCCTGCTCGGCGGCCCGACAACTCTCCTCCCTTGGCCAACCCCGATCAGATGCACATACACACACTCACACACTCACAGGACAGACTGCCCTCGGCAGGAGCTGGCCATGCTGGGAGGCTTCAGCCACACCACTCTGCCCCTCGCCACCCGCTGAATCCCCCCAGCATGGCCAGCTCCTGCCAGGGCAGTCTGTCCTGTGAGTGTGTGTGTGTGTGTGTGCATCTGATCGGTCTTGGCCGAGGGAGGAGAGTTGTCGGGCCATTGAGCAGGAGCCGGCCACGCTGGGGGGCTTCAGCGGGTGGCAAGGGGCGGAGTGGTGTGGCTGAAGCCCCCCAGCGTAGCCGGCTCCTGCTTGTCCTGCTCGGCGGCAGCAGCGGCAACAACTCTCCTCCCTCGGCCAAGCCCGATCAGATGCACACACACACACTCACACACTCACAGGACAGACTGCCCTCGGCAGGAGCCGGCCGCACTGAGGGGCTTCAGCCACACCACTCTGCCCCTCGCCACCCGCTGAAGCCCCCCAACATGGCCAGCTCCTGCCAGGGCAGTCTGTCCTGTGAGTGTGTGTGTATGTGTGTGTGTGTGTGCATCTGAACGCGCTTGGCCGAGGGAGGAGAGTTGTCGGGCCGCCGAGCAGGAGAAGCAGGAGCCGGCCACCCTGGGGAGCTTCAGCGGGCAGCAAGGGGCGGAGTGGTGTGGCTGAAGCTCCTCAGCACGGCCGGCTCCTGCCGAGGGCAGTCTGTCCTGTGAGTGTGTGTGTGTGCATCTGATCAGGCTTGGCCGAGGGAGGAGAGTTGTCGGGCCGCCGAGCAGGAGAAGCCGGCTGCACTCGGCTGCTTCAGCCACACCACTCCACCTCTTGCTGCCTGCTGAAGCTCCCCAGGGTGGCCGCTCCTGCTTCTCCTGCTCGGCGGCCCAACAACTCTCCTCCCTCGGCCAACCCCGATCAGATGCACACACACACACTCACACACTCACAGGACAGACTGTCCTCGGGAGGAGCTGGCTGCGCTGAGGGGCTTCAGCCACACCACTCCGCCCTTCGCCACCCGCTGAAGCCTCCCAGCATGGTCAGCTCCTGCCAGGGCAGTCTGTCCTGTGAGTGTGTGTGTGTGTGAGAGGCAGGAGCGGCCACCCTGGGGAGCTTCAGCGGGCAGCAAGGGGCGGAGTGGCTGAAGCAGCCGAGCGCAGCCGGATTCTCCTGCTCAGCGGCCCGACAACTCTCCTCCCTCGGCCAAGCCCGATCAGATGTGCGCACACACACACACACGCACCCCGCACCCTCTTTCTCCAGCCTCCCCATGACCAAATGCACCCGCACCTGTTGCAGGGTGGCTGGAGAAAGAGGGTGTGGGGTGCGTGTGTGTGTGTGCGTGTGCGCGTGCGATTACACTGAGCAAGTAATCCACGCGCGCGCACACACACACACACGCATGCATGCACCCCACACCCTCTTTCTCCAGCCTCCCTGCAACAGGTGCAGGTGCATTTGGTCATGGGGAGGCTGGAGAAAGAGGGTGTGGGGTGTGTGCGTGTGTGTGTGTGCGTGCGCGCGATTACGCTGAGCAAGTAATCTGCGCGCACACACACACACACACACGCACACACGCACCCTCTTTCCACAACCTTCCCGTGCCTGCTTTCCCTGGCCTCACCACTGCTGGGCAAACAATCTCAGGATCAGGTAAGGAGGCAGGAACCTGGACTGTGGTGCTGCTTCTGCCGCTGGGCTCGCACGTGGCAACTGGGCTTCCAGTTGCCGCGCTGATAGGGCCTCTTCCGGGCTGCCTCCAATGGCAAGTCCGGCTCCAGTCCTCCTTCCTGTCTTCCTGTCCTCCTTCCCGCTGGGTTTAAAAAAGGGACAAAATTGAGATTTAATCAAAACGACGGGACGGTTGAAAAATGCTAAAATAACAGGACTGTCCCGTTCAAAACGGGACGTATGGTCACCCTATGTATACAGTGTATTTGAGAAGCAAAGGACAATGTTTTAAGTAGTATAAAAATTTATGTCACTGACCAAGATGCCTGGAACTAATATTAAGTCTGTTAATAATACTGTATGTAATAATATCTCCCAGTGCAATTGCTGCTGTGAAGTGAGTGGCTTTAAAGAATTTGGAGTAATTTGGAATCTGGCAAGAAAATATTAATTTCCAAATCATATTATTAAGTCAGTCCTTGCTGTGCTGGCGAGTCTGGGCTGTTGAAATGCAATCTTTGTATATATTGTTATGCTTTTAATCCTGCTTAGTTATTTTTAGTTATTTGCAATCATTGGTATGCCACCTATAGTCAGGGTGGCTTACAGTAAATGCAATAAAACACCCATTAAAAAAAATCTCCTGAAAACAAAAGCAGTAAAAACCAAGAAATAATGTTAGTAAAACTGTTGGTGCCATTAGGCAGATTTTCCTGAGTTTAATTAGGTTAATAATTTATCTCATTCAATTCACCATTTTGAATGAATGCATTAGCCCAATCAATGATTTCTAAAATTAATTGATTGTATTAATTAATTAATTGTTTTAAGTCATTTTTCCCCTTTTTATTCTTATTGGGAGTTGCCTTGTGCATATTCACCAGCAGAAAGGTGGGACCTAAATCCAATAAATAATGAAGAAAATAAAATTATGGGGAAAGTTGATGGGGGAACCAAAGATGGTCTGGTAAGACATTATTAACATTGCCACTGAAAAGCAAAACTCGTGCCAAATTTATTTTCATGATATGGTCTTATACCCCCCAAAGTTTAAAGTGTTTCAGCTCTCTCCTCTCTCCTTGTTATGGCCCTTGGATGAGCACTTATCATCAGATATTTTTTTTTAATCCGTTCAATCATGTCTGATTCTTGAAGTGACTCCATTGCCTCCTTCCTAGGGCTGAAAGAAAGTGACTGCCCCAAGATCACCCAACTGGCTTTGTGCCTAAGACAGGACTAGAACTCACAGTCTCCCGGTTTCTAGCCTGATGCCTTAACCCAGAGCTTTCCAAACTGTGTGTCGGGACACATTAGTGTGTCAGCTGCAGTGTCTGGGTGTGTCACGGCTGCTGCTGCCTCCGAGCCCTGCCAGGATTCCACGCAGGTCCTAGTGCCTGCCTTGTGCCTTGCTGCCTCCAAACCTGCTGTGATTCCGTGCAAGTCCCAGTGCCTGCCTTGTGCCTGGCTGCCTCCAAACCTGCCCTGCCAGGATTCCGCACAGGTCCTAGTGCCTGCCTTGTGCCCTGCTGTAAGAGTGTGTCGTGAAATGATGCAAGTTAGGAAGCCATAAGCAAAGACTTTCAGCAAATGTGATTCAAGAGCAAGCCCTAGATCAGAGCTTTCCAAACTGTGTGTCGGGACACATTAGTGTGTCGGCTGCAGTGTCTGGGTGTGCCCCGCTGCTGCTGCCTCTGAGCCCTGCCAGGATGCCGCGCAGGTCCTAGTGCCTGCCTTGTGCCTTGCTGCCTCCAAACCTGCTGTGATTGCACGCAGGTCCTAGTGCCTGCCTTGTGCCCTGCTGTAAGAGTGTGTTGCGAAATGATGCATGATGCAAGTGTGTCACCAACATGAAAAGTTTGGAAAGCTCTGCCTTAACCACTACACCCAACTGGCTCTCGCCATCAGATATGGGGAAGACTAAAATAAGATGCTCAGGGAGTCAGACAATGAGAATCCAGCCCTAAGCAGCAGTAGAGAGGAGGCCACAGTTCCCATCACTCTTGACCTGATGATTCAGACTTGGAACCTGACTGTCTTCCACCGAGCCCCTGTAAGTGCTGCCAGCTTTATGTAGAAGAATCCTAGGAACACTGAGAAGTTTCTTCGGGTGCTGCTGGTGCTAAATGGTGGTAGGCCTCATCAGTGCTGAGTGTGCTCAGACAGACTCAGAAAGCTTCCATTATTTCCAACACACTGGAGTTCTGTATTGTTTTGGAACAATGCATCATGGTAGTGTGGAGTCCTTGGTGCTCTCTGAGCCTTGTGGTTTTCTTGCAGACGCTTCATTGCCAGACTAGGCAACAATGAAACGCAACGAAACGTCTGCAAGAAAACCACAAGGCTCAGAGAGCACCAAGGACCCCACAACCCTGAGCTGCAAATATTCTCTTCGATTGGCATCATTGTAGGCCAACTGTGCTTTGTTTCTAGTTTCTTGCCGTGAAGTCTTATCAGAAGCTTTGACCCTGCTTTGACTTTTGGCTCCTGGTAGAAATTCTTCTTTTTTTGATCTTGGCCTGTATTTACAACTATCCCTTTGTGCAACTGATTTATAACCTTGAATTGCTAGTTATCGACACCAGCCCGAGAGGCCAGGACATTTGTTCTCTCTTATATCTAGAGCCTGATCCATCTCTGCAGGCAGTGAAGCAGCCCACAAAGAACATGATTTATTTAGGGTAATGAATGTGAGATAAATGCAAAATCTTTCTGAGCCTTCTTCTGTGAACTGGAGAGAGTCACTTAACATTAAAGAAATCCATTACATACTTTCAGATAAATGTGCTGCTCTATATTGGGAAATTATTTCATAAACAGGGAATTCTGGGGTGACTTATTGGCTTAAATCATCTTCATTGCATTATCACCGTAACTCATATTCTCTGAGTGCAGGTTGGCTTCAAATGAGGTGATGCTGGTGATGGCGTTTCACAGCTCATTTATATTGCCCTTCGCTTGGGCTGAAGCTTCTCCCGGTTGGCCTGATTGATATTGTCAGAAAATAGAAACAGAAACCTTGGTTCTTTCGCAAGAACCCTGGTCTTATCCTCAGGGGTAGGAAATGTAAATATCAGGGAGTCTACCAGTCTCCTTCACTCACCTGACTTCACATTTCTGTCCCTCACCCAGAAGCTTAAGATGGCATGCATGGTGTCTTCACCCCATCCTTAATTTTTGCCCTCACAACTAAACTGTGAGGTAAGTTATGCAAAGGAATTGTGTCATCTGGCTCAAAGCCAACGTAAACCTGGGGTTCCTCAGCCCTACTCCAATACTCCAACCCAGGAATAGGCAACTTTGTGCCCATTCATTGGCACTCTCTCACTAAAGGTAAAGGTTCCCCCCGCACAGTTGTGCAGACATGTCCGACTCTAGGGGCCGGTGCTCATCTCCGTTTGTTAGCCAAAGAGCCAGCGCTGTCCGAAGACGCTTCCACGGTCATGTGGTCGGCATGACGCACGCGGAACGCTGTTACCTACCCACCGAAGTGGTACCTATTTATCTACTTGCATTTGCATGCTTTTGAATTGCTAGGTTGGCAAGAGCTGTGGCAAGTGCGGGAGCTCACTCCACATGCAGGGCTAGGGATTTGAACCTCTGAATTTGTGATCTTCCGATTGACAAGCCTGGGATCTTACCCGCTGAGCCACCACACCCTGCACATACATACATACATACAATTTATACAGCTGCCCATCTCACAGATGTGACTCTAATATTAGTTGTGAACCACCCAGAGTTCTCCTTGTGGAGAAGATGGGCGGTAATATAAATCCAATGAATGAATGAATGAATTTCTTGACTGCTGGTTCCTTGACTGTTGATAAAGGTAAAGGTTTCCCCCGCACAGTTGTGCAGTCGTGTCCGACTCTAGGGGCCGGTGCTCATCTCCGTTTGTTAGCCAAAGAGCCAGCGTTGTCCGAAGACGCTTCCACGGTCATGTGGCCAAATGATGCGCGCGGAACGCTGTTACCTACCCACCGAAGTGGTACCTATTCTTCTACTTGCATTTGCATGCTCTCAAATTGCTAGGTTGGCAAGAGCTGGGGCGAGTGCGGGAGCTCACTCCGTCACGCGGGGCTAGGGATTCGAACCTCCGAACTTGCGATCTTCCAATCAACAAGCCTGGCATCTTACCCGCTGAGCCACCACGCCCCATTTTCTCACTCACTCGCTCACTAGATCCACGCAAAAATTGAAATAGAAACCCAGGTTAAGGAAGCACTGTTGCTCTGTTCACAGAAGATGCTCTGCCCCACAAAATAAATGCAGTTTTAATGGGAGAGACATTTTCACACAATCTGCTAAGTCAGTGGTTAGGCTTCCACAACCTGGTCAACCACAAACTACCGAACCCCATTTCATCTTACACTAGAGCAGGAGTTCCCAAGCTTTTTGACATCACATCCCCTTTTCTATTTCTTACAAACCCTATTAAATGCTATTACATTCACCCATCATTTTGCATATGTGTAAAAACAGGCACCAGGCCTTTAACCTTCCATCTTCCCAGTGATCTGCTGATGATCTTCTGAATGACCTGCTCATAATCCTACTTCCCTCCCCTTAGCCTGCCCCCAACTGATGATCTTCCCAGATAGTCAGTTCAAAATTCGTGTATTTTTTACACTCATAATTTTTCTAAATATTTCACATTCTCATGCCCCTGGGGAGTTGCTTCCCATCATCTGGGGTGTGTGTGTTGTAGGAACCCTTGAACTAGAATGTAACACCAGCCACCAAATTGCAGGTATCATGGGACCCATGATCTTCTTCTACCTGTTTTAAAAAATATTTTTTTAAATGAATACTAATTCAGTGGGAAGCTAGTATTTATTTATTTATTTATTTATTTATTTATCTTATTTATACCCCACCTATCCCCTCCCTAATGGAGGGCTCTAGTATCTAGTATCTCTAGTATCTTGCACAGCAAAGTGAAAAGCCCTGTGTCACCATCCACATTCCTTGCAATACCTCTGGGCCAGGGGCACCTGCAGTAGGGAGGTCAGCCTAGTCAAGATGGCAGCCACAAATACTTCAGTGAAGCCCCACCCCTTCATTATGGGCATTAAAAAGGTAAAGGTTCCCCCCGCACATTTGTGCAGTCGTGTCCGACTCTAGGGGCCGGTGATCATCTCCGTTTGTTAGCGGAAGAGCCAGCGTTGTCCAAAGACGCTTCCACGGGCATGTGGCCGGCATGACACTCTCGGAACGCTGTTACCTACCCACCGAAGTGGTACCTATTTATCTACTTGCATTTGCATGCTTTCGAATTGCTAGGTTGGCAAGAGCAGGGGCGAGTGTGGGACCTCACTCCGTCACGTGGGGCTAGGGATTCGAACCTCCGAACTTGCGACCTTCTGATCAACAAGCCTGGCGTATTACCCGCTGAGCCACCACGCCCTTTATGCCTTTATGGGCATTACATCTACAAAAAAGGAGAAGAACTTCAATCACGTGGTTGTGACTGCCATCTTGACTTTTTGGATCCCTTCTGCTGGCTCCCCATCTAGGCCATGGCTGCAACTCTTTGCAGGGAAATATGTCCTTCTGCTCAGAAATGAAACCGAAATCTGGGTGACCACCTCATGAGCTCGCCTTCTGGCCAATAAAGCTTTTGTGGATTAGTACCTATGCACGTTTCCCCCCTTATTCCTTGCCTTTCCCCTCTTGCATCCTGTGTTTTAAATTGTAAGCCTTGGGGCAAACATACATAAAAACCATGCCTGGAGACTTTTGGCCAGAGGAACAGGATAATAATGTGTAAAATATCCCATAAATATTTTAAAAACTATCCAAAATTTATTTTAATAAGCTTTTTGGGGGGCTGTTGTTTCCTGCAACATTCCATACATTTGCCCCTTGATCCTGAGGACCACCAAATCTCATGAGCAGAGAGGGGGGAAAACACAGTGAAAATGCACCATGGAAAGTGTGCAAACTGCATCTTCTAAAAGTCTAGGTAGTGCCTTCACATCTATTTACTCCTAATAATTACAGGCTTCTTTCTTTTGGGCAGTAATGTCATTCTTAAGAAACATTGATGAGAAATGATAAAAGAGAATTAAAATAACTGTTGAGCACACACTTGCAAACTTGCTGGCCTTCGGCATCTCATGTGCTGAACACACAAATGAGCAGAGTCTCCCAAAATCTCATTTACCATTCTAAGCCATAGATGGACTTCAGGGGAAATTCAACAGTTGTAACACCGTCGAATCTAACACTGGGCAAATTTATATTCTGGACCAGGTAATGCCAACCTTCAGGGCTGTCTCAAAGTACACATTAGCAGGATTGTTTGAATATACATTGCAGGATCTTCTCAGAACTTGCTCCAGGGGCAATCAGAATCTGTTTGAGCTTTTCTATCTCTAAGGAAGCCCTAAAGGTACAGTCAGGCTTCATTTCTCCAGGTTAAGTTGTATATTTCTGAACTTGTTCCAAAACATTGCATTTCAACAGAGTTCAGTGGCTTCTTTGGGGTCCTTCCAGATTTTTTGGCAGATTGGATGGTGATGTAATTGGGGTGGTGAGCTTTCAGAATATCTGACAGAGAGAGCTTGACCTGGCTGTTGCTATTTAAGTTGATCACAGTTCCATATTGTTTGGGGGGGTAGTTGTGAACCTTTTATTCAAACCCATCTTTATGTTAGAAATCCACAGCAGAGCAACCCCAACAGATGGCTACCCAACCTCCTTTTGAAGACCTCCAGTGAGGGAGCGAGTATATTAATTCTTTAGGACAGTGTTTCTCTCCCATGGCCATTTTAAGATGAGTGGACTTCAATTCCCAGAATTCTGGGAGTTGAAGTCCACACATGTTAAAATGGCTGAGGTTGAGAAACACTGCTCTAGGAGGTAACTATGTCCATTGTCAAATTTATCTCATCCTCACAAGATATTTCTCCTACTGTTCAAGTGAAGTCTATCCTTCTACCTGAGACAGCAAATAAGATATCTTTAACCTCTTCTGTTACCATTAAATAACCTGCTGAGTTTGTTTTCATGAAATCTATACAAGAAGAATTAGATAAAGCATTTCATCATTATTCTATGTTCTAAGCTTGAAGCACCATTTCTCCTCTAGATAGTCACTCCCTAGTCTGGGCCACTGGACAACTGGATTCGTCAGGATTTCTGTATCTTATATGGCCAGTTTGTCCTTTTGATCTCAGAGCTACAGTAATGCCTCATGCCTCGCTCATTAAATGACTACAGATAGTTTTATCAGCAATTTAGATAAGTGCAGCAAGTAAAAAAAAAATGAAAAAGGGGCGTGGTGGCTCTGCGGGTAAGAGCCAGGCTTGTCGATTGGAAGATCACAAGTTCGGAGGTTCGAATCCCTAGTCCCGCATGATGGAGTGAGCTCCCGCACCCACACCCGCCCCAGCTCTTGCCAACCTAGCAATTCGAAAGCATGCAAATGCAAGTATATGAATAGGTACCACTTCAGTGGGATGGTAACAGCATTCCGTGCGTGTCATGCCGGCCACATGACCATGGAAGCGTCTTTGGACAACGCTGGCTCTTCGGCTAACAAATGGAGATGAGCACCGGCCCCTAGAGTCGGACACGACTTCACAAATGTGCGGGGGGAACCTTTACTTTTTAGCAAGTAAAAACAGAATATTTCAGCTGGACACTTCTAGTCACAGTTAACTATATTTCCAAATGTTCTTAAACTGGGCTATATCAGATCAGATGTTATAGACATTTACACGTAAAAGTTAGGAGGCCTTCTACTCAACCATGAAGGTGACTTAGGCTTAGTTAGCATCTCTTGGTCTTTCCCAGGTCATAGGATTGTTTAAGGATAAAATGAGTAGCCTGAGCTGTGGAAGGGAATGGGTGAATGGAAGAATGTGAACCCGTGCTCTCTGCTTTAGTTGGTCTTCTCAAGCCTGCAATTTTCGCTGAAAAAATTACATTAAAACAATGGGGTGTTTTTGGAGGGGGCCATAGAAATAGTGGTCAGGCTCCCTGACAGAATAAATCACAGCTTAGGAAATAAGATTAGTGTCCTAGGGTCAGATCCAGACAGGAACCCCTTCTTCTGGGTATTGTTGAAAGCTCCAGAGGAGGACTAAGTTAAGCACATATATAATTCTGTCTCATCCCTACTTCCTCAGGATATGAGGGAAGAGTGGGATAGAACTATAGTGTATGACAAAATAAGTAAATAAATATGATATGACATCTTCCCCGTGGGATTGAAAGCCTGTATGAAACCAGTGTCCCAGCTGCTACCTTTGGAGACTTTAAAGATCAATTAGGGCATCAATTGCTCTACACTTATTGTCCCCAAGGGCATTTTTAGCAATATTGCTGCTCTATGGATTCCATCCATCTTCCTCTAGCCTGCATTGCCAATAGATATTGAACTAATTCCCTGTTCTTTCTTATAAACAAGAAGGGCATTTGAATAAGCTTCAGGATATCCAGCATCTACTTCTCCTATTATGGAGGCAGCCAGCTGGAGCACCTCCCCACCCACCCAGGCCTCCTGTGATTTGCTCCAAGCATAGTAAGATGCTCTTTGCTGGATTATTGCTATCACCTTAGTAAGGTCTCACAATT
Source organism: Charina bottae (assembly GCA_023362775.1). NCBI lineage: Eukaryota > Metazoa > Chordata > Lepidosauria > Squamata > Charinaidae > Charina > Charina bottae. The sequence goes on from JALMGJ010000018.1 coordinate 6,247,896, forward strand.
CTCAAAAGGAGTATGAGTAAGAAGTAGCCAATTATTCAGTGTTGGGTCTTTGTTGCTTCCTGCTTATGTTCAATCACATGTTTATCCCACCTTTCCAGCCGGCCATGGGATGGGCTGGAGTATGATGCACTCCCAGGTTGTTTTGATAGAATATTGCTTGCCCTCCCCCCCAGTGTGTTGTTGGATGTGATTATTATTGCTTTTGGTTGTTTATTCTTATTGTTTATTCCTGTTGTTCATTCTTATTTTGCTGCTTTCCTCCTAGTGCGAAAGCCTGCCTAGAATTACTTTGGTGATTGAGGTGGTGGGCATGTTGATTAAATAAATAAACAATGATGTCTTATTTCTGTGCTGGTCAGATTTTTATTAAAAAGAAAAAAAAGGAAAAGAAAAGAAAAGAAAAGAAAAGAAAAGAAAAGAAAAGAAAAGAAAAGAAAAGAAAAGAAAATGAATCCTGGGAAAAAAAAGAAGGGACCATTTCCTGCAGCTGCTTTTGTTAAAGTTTTGCTACTCAACACTGGCAGAACATTACTTTCTGTTCCTAACAGGTTTTTCATGGGAACTAATGTTTACATTCATTTTCTTTAATTTTTAATTTATTTGTTGAACAGCCACAGACCAAAAAGTTATTTAAAAAAATCAATGGGAAGAATACAATAATTAAGAAGACGGTATGTAAGGAGCTGACATAGACTTTTGAGACCAAATGTCCGAAACTATGGAGGATATGTTGTTCTCCTTACAGAGCTGAACCTATAGAAATTTATATTCTCTCCTTTGAAGTCTGCACAATCCATTCTTCTTTCTGCCAGGAAATACTGGCAGTCCATAAACTCCTAGGTTTTCTACATCTGGATCCTTCACCACTGTTTGGGCTCTTGGGTTTTCTATCTTTGACCTTCACAGTTCAGGCCATCCATGCACCCGTAATATTGTTATTGTAACAATATTAATATTGTTGTGGGTCTGGATTTCAAGAGAATTGCTCTATCCTTCAATGGTGGGTCAACTGCAGATGAAAGGCTCTGAGAGCAATCATGAGAAACCATTTCATAGGATAGCCTTTTCCAACCTGGGGTTCTCCAGATGTACTGGACTTCAGTTGTCAGAATCTCCTGTAGGCCAGCAACATCTGGAAAGCATCAGTTTGAAGAACCTGTCTTGTGATACCCCTTTCTTGCTCACTTAAGCCAGAGCAAGAGTAAAAGCTTTGTGTTAATATGCTTATTTTCTTTGGGACTTCTACTATTTATTTACAATAATTTACAAGATTTCTTTGACATCAGGAAAAAATCAATTTCTAGGTTTTTTTAGGGGAGAAAAAGTCAAATGCAAAATTAAGAACCACACGTTTCTAACAAAACCACTGGGATTACAAGTGCAGGGGATTAACGATGCCAGAATAAGTAATGACCATGAAAGGGGAATAATGGATGCAGAGATACCTAGAATTTTGTAAGGAAGTGACCTGATGGGTGTCCTCAGAGATTCTGCTTGGATTAATACAAGAATGAAACTTTTGAGCTACTAAGAAAGTCAGCTTAACCTTGTTTGCCTACAACTTGTGTTGTGCAAAAAATTTCTTCTGCGTGTTTTAAAACCATTCATATAAAGTTTCATGAAAGAGAAATACCGTTTCTCTTTCATAATTTGCTCATAGGGAGTGTAAAGGGTGCTTGCACGTATGTTAGTGATACGAGGTCTGGGGGAACGTCTGCCTTTAGTGTATGATCATTCTTAATGGCAATCTGTGGCCTCTCTGACTTCCTACACTTCCATTAAATCTCCAATTGGGGCATATCTTGTCATGGACATTTTTCAGTTTGGGAATTGAGGAAGCCAGGGAACCTGCCGAACAATGGAAAAAAAGCAATGAAACTCCCTCATACCATCAGATTTGTTCAAAACGTCAAAAGAAATTCTATCTAACCGAAACGTTGGTATTGCATTCTATTGTGTTCTTCTGAGTTCCTATCTCTTATTCCAGCAAGCTTGATAAAACTTGATTCATTTCTGTTTTGATTAGTTTGTTCAGAAATAGCCCAAGGCCATGTCTTTTCTCAAATGCTTCCCATTACTATTACAATTTTTTAAAAAATTAAAAATGAGAATAACTATACTTGAAATAGTAGATCATTTTGCTATCTACTTTGGAAACAATATCCTGGCAATACTTTATCAAATTCTTTGCCCACCAGTAAATCCAGTTTGATCGGAACTGGAGTGGAGCCAGTTCTCATGAAACCGATAGCGATTCTCCTTCACAAGTGTTACAAACATCTGATCCCAATAGAATTGATTATATTGGCGTATTACATACCTTTCCTGTTCCTACAGAGGGATGTTTATCTTAGCAAGCACCATAGGACTTGATCAGCTTAAGTCATTCTTCTAGCCAAATAAGAAATAGCTGGGGAGTAAAGCAGTTACGACAGCCAGTTTGGTGTAGTGGTTAAGGCACTGGGCTAGAAACTGGGAGACCATGAGTTCTAGTCCTGCCTTAGTCACAAAGCCAGCTGCGTGAGCTTGGGCCAGTCACTCTCTCTCAGCCCTAGGAAGAAGGCAATGGGAAACCACTTCCAGAAATCTTGCAAAGAAAACTGCAGGGCCTTGTCCAACAGTCTCCGAGAATCGGACACGATTGGATTAAAAAAAAGCAGTTATAACATTTAGTAACTCTCCAGGAATTAGGTAAACGAGGTAGAGAGTTCCAAACATTACAGAATATAAGAGTGGAGAAATGTCAGAATGCAAACTGGATCTTGGTCTGAGTAGTTGGTCCTGGGGTTCAAAGCAAGGGTTCTGGCAGCCCATCACAAGAACATGCAAGGTGAAAACATTCTTTCCAACAGAGGTCATCTGTAAATGTCAAGTTTTATATCCCAGACTTCATGTCTTCACCATATCCCACTTGGATTGCATTTCCTCAGTTTTGAATGTCAGTCTGCTCAAGAGCAACACTAGACCATTATTCCTAGTCTCCTTTCTCTGCAGTCTTGTCTGTCTAAGCCTTTCATTCCTCTAATTCCAGTCAGAGGTCATCTACAAATGTCAAGTTTTATATCCCAGACTTCATGTCTTTAACATTAGATCGCATTTGCTCAGTTCTGAATGTCAGTCTGTTAGACCATTATTCCTAGCATCCTTTCTATGCAGTATTGTGTGTCTAAGCCTTTCATTCATCTGAACTTTAATCCGCTTGAAGACTTGGAGCATGATCTGAGGAGTCCCGATTATAATCTGCAGATATCCTGATAGCAGGAGTCAATTCTATCTCAACTGCTCTGATGGGCCCTGAATCCTGACCCTACTGTCTGCTCCTTCCTCCAACCTCTAAGAGTCTTCTGCAGGGTGCATTACAACACTCAATGGATGGAGGCACGACATGGAGCCAACGGTCCCCTCCAAAGCACTGAGTGCCATCCTTCGTGTCTCTTCAGTGTCATAGAAGGATTAAATTGGGAATAATAATTTTTTCCAGGTTTCATTACTTTCATGTCATTTTATTGCATTTAAATCAACTTTATTTTTTCTTCTGATCCTGAAGACTTCTTTGCCTTGCCTCTGTATATTTTTTATTTATTTATTTATTTATTGTTCAAATTTCTCTCACCACCCATCTCCCCCGACGGGGGACTCTGGGCGGTTTACAATAAAATCAATGTAATCAACAATTAAAAACATACAATATAAAATCAGTTAAAATAATACAATTAAATAAATATAAATATAAAATCCATGTGGCAATATGATGTCATATAGTAGGGAGGATATTACGGCGCTAGCCACCCCCAGGAGGAACTGTTACCTTTCCCATCCCAATCAAGGTGGCAGAACCAGGTCTTCAGATTTTTCTGGAAGGCCGGGAGTGTAGGAGCCCGCCTCACCTCTGGGGGCAGAATATTCCAAAGGGCGGGCACCACTGCAGAGAAGGCCTGCCTCCTGGACCCCGCCAGATGAAATTCCCTTGTTGAAGGGGTCTGTAGCATGCCCTCTCTGCACGACCGGGTGGGGCAGGTCGATGTTATGGGGATGAGACGGTCCCTCAGATAACCTGGCCCTATGCCATGTAGGGCTTTAAAGGTGATAACCAACACCTTGAATTGGACCCGGAAGCAAACTGGTACCCAATGCCGCTTGCGCAGCAGTGGTGTCACATGTGCCGATCTTAAGGCACCAGTAACTGCCTGCACAGCCGCATTCTGGACCAGCTGAAGCTTTCGGATAGTCTTCAAGGGTAGCCCCATGTAGAGCGCATTGCAGTAGTCTATATGGGAGATGACAAGAGCATGAGTGACTATTCGGAGGGCCTCTTGATAATGTTAATCATGACACACCCTGGAAAGCACAACTATTAGCGTTGATCCCTTGATAGCTGATGTATAGCCATCTTGTAATTCAGAAAACTATGGACTTATGCCCCATGTTGTCCTTTCAAGAGTTGTGTTCACATAACATACTTAACCAGATCAGCTAAAGACCTAGTGACTATGTTCGCACAATATGCTCGGCTTGGTCAACTTTGGGTGATGGTGATGCAATCCCAGCTTGTTGGATTTGCCTGTGTATAGTGTGAACTCGGACAATGAGTTAAGTCATCAGAACCATTTTAAGCACGGTGTAGAAGCCCAGCCAAGTTCTAGTGGTGCTTTTCTCAGTAGCAGTGCTGTTCGCATCATCCTGGCCTGAGGTGGTAGAGGTCTTCTCTTTCCCTTAGACCAGCCTTTCTCCACATTTTGACCCTGGAGGAACCCTTGAAATATTTTCCAGGCCTTGGGGAACCCCTGCACATTCAGGCTCAAATAGAGGCCAGAAGTTACAAAATTATGATATTTGTTTCATGGGTAGGCCTGTAGAGATGCCTTAACAGTGTTCTTAAACTAAAAATAAAGAATGAAACTTACCTCTTTAATGTGAAGTTGCCCAAATCTGAAATAACGTTTTAAATAAATCGTGATCTCCCAGGGAAGCCCTAGTGACCTCTCACGGAACCCGAGGGTGCCACGGAACCCTGGTTGAGAAACCTTGCCTTAGACAGACTCAGAGAAATTGACCTCTTAGATCATCTGCCCGCAAATTTGGTGAGGAACTTCAAAATAGATTTGGGGCCAATTCTAAGCTGAATGGGGTTCCTAATTTTTCCAGGGGCAGAACATCCAGGAAGTCTAACCACTGTTTATCTCCATCCTGCTTCCGGGTACTTTGGATCAGATACTCTGGGAAATCCTGGAATTCTGGTCAAGATTAACTTTTTGGTTCAACCGAGCTAGACAGAAGCCAAAAAAATCTCCTTTTGCTGCATTTTCTTAAAAAACCCTTTCAGAGGAATGAGCATTGCTTTGAATATATACAGTTAGTCCTTGCTTAACGACCACAATTGAGACCAGAATTTCAGTTGCTAAGCAAAGTGGCCATTAAGCAAATCTGACCCAATTTTACAACCGGTTTTGCAGTGGTCATTAAGTGAATCACCGCAGCTGTTAAGCGAACCTTGTGGTTGTTAAGCAAATCATGCAGTTCCCCACTGATTTTGCTTGCCAAAAGCCGGCCGGGAAGGTCAAAAGTGGCAATCATATGACCAAGGGATACTGCGATGGTCATAAATGCGAACTGGTTACCAAGCACCCAAATCGTGATCACATGACCGTGGGGATGCTGCGACAGTCATAAGTGTGAGCACCAGTTGTAAGTCTGTTTTTTCAGCACCGTCGTAAGTCTGAACCATCACTAAATGAATGGTCATTAAGTGAGGACTACCTGTAGTCTGCCAAGGTTGCAGTGTATTATCCCAATGGCCTTTATTGAGTTTTTGAAGGACGGCAGGTTGCTTTTTTACACAAGCACAAGTACCAGGTATGAAACAAACTCATTTTCTGCAATCTCTTCTGCTCTTCCTTGTTGGAAGTAGCAATCAGGAGGCTTGCTTTGTGCTTGCCTAAATAGACTTTCATTGCAGGAAGAGGGGAATGAAAAAGATTTATTGGTTAGCAGTTCATCAAAGGTCAAGTATATAAAACAAAATCCTTTTTATTTCAAATAGAGATAATCTAGGCAGCTGCCTTGGCTTCCTTGCTGCAAAAGCATCCTTTTTCTAAATCTATAGATGTGTGTAAAAAGCATAAAAATGCCAGGAAGAGGTTGGTGAGAACCTTATTTTATAGAGGGAGGAAGGGAAGGAAAACTTGACATTAGAAAACCCGTTGAATTGTTAAAATGTACATATTTATTACGAGATGGCTTTATTACTGGAAGTTTATTATTCAGTAAAGCGCAGCAGGGAACAAAAAAGACAGATTCCTTCTATTAGCACTGTAGTGGTGCAGTTTAATCGGCTCCGCAACTTTTATCCAGCCTTTCCCCTTTTCAGGAGGAAAATGTTGCTTTTGTAGCCCAGAGGAAATGCTGCAATGAAATGAGTGGACTCTGGTGGAGGAAGCAGGGGCAACATCTTAGGGGCTGTAGCCCCATGGGGAGGGTTGTCATTATAAAATCTATTTGCCAACTTTAGACAACAACAACAGAAGGAATTATTTTAGAAGGCTTATGGGGGAGAGTAAGAAACCAACAGCAATGCAACAACTTTCCCAGCCTGATGTCCTCTAGGTGTGTTTTGATTACCATTCCCATAATATTCATCCAGAGTTGCTGTTGGAATCCTAGGCTGACCCATCTGGGAGCCCCAGATTGGATAAAGGTGAGACTTAAAAACGTTGCTCTTAAAAAATGTCTTTCCTTCCCCTTCCCTCCCCTCTGATATTTTATAAAACCCGCTTTCAATATCTAATAATGAGAATGAATTTTAAAAGGTTTAGAATAGGACAAGCAGATCAAGGTTACCAAGCAGGATAAAGAAACAGGAGGACAATGGCATGAGTCAAACAAAAGATCTGTGTTAGAAAATATTCAAATTCTTGGTCAATTGCTGGATGTGGTTTTTTAATGTTAAATGATAATATGCACAGATTCTCTCTTTCACGAATATTTGCCCGCATGAAAAAGGAATGAAAATAAATACCAGTCATGTTTCTGTGGTAATGCCTGCTTGCCCATGCTAGATAAAAATCCAAATCAAGTCCTAATTGCAGCAGTGAATAAATTCACTAGACTTTAATAGCTGGGCGAACATAAAAAGCTTGGTGTGTCATCTGAAACTTATTCAAGAAGCATTGAGAATGGAGCCTGGGAGAAAGCTTTTGAACATTATCATCCCACCACTGGGAGGACTCCTTCTTTCATGGACACCCATTTGAACTCTGACAAATGATGATTGCACCATCCAGAGTTGGACATTTATTTATTTATTTGTCAAATTTATCACCGCCCATCTCTACAAAGTAGACTCTGGGCGGTTTACAATAAAATATTAAAACTAAAAACCTATAAATCTTAAAATACATACAATAATAAATAGTAAAAATCCAAATGATGGTAAGATCTTAAAAGGAGGATACCACTAAGCCAATCACCCCCAGGAGGAACTATTACTTCCTTTGTCCCAAGCAAGGCGGCAGAACCAGGTCTTTAAAGACCTCCGGAAGTCATGATTTAGTGATCATTGTGACAAATTATGGACTTCTATGAAGGAAGCAATGATGATGTATCAATGAACAAGCTAGATGCCTTCAACTTGAGATGGTAGATACTGAAGCTGCAACTTTTTACATTGGAAGCAGGTATTCTGCTCTGAGCTGCAGTAAAGTTCCTGGGTTTAGAGAGATCTCTGACAGAGAGGGTTCCTGCATTTAAAGTACCACTCAATATGTGGCTGCTCTGCCTATAAATCTAAGTTTCCAGTACCTTGCTTGGTTGGCTGGTGAAGAGTCCATCTAGGTTGAGATGCCTCCAATTTTGTTCTCTAAGCTAAAATAGGTCTCTAAGAAGCTTTGTCAGTGGCTTTTCCCTTGATAACGGTAAAGAAGTGCTGTTTAATCAATATAAATGAATAATTTAAATTCAATATCACCCCGTCACTATCAGTAATACTTTTGTGAGTGATGTATTACTCTAGTAATTTAATTTGTCAGGCCCTGCCAGCTTTATATGACTGTTGTTCAAGTTGTAAACTTAATTTAACAGCAGCAGTTGACTTGGGCTGCTTGAATTACATTGATGTTTTATCTAAAAAAGCATTGATTTTCTTTAAAGTATCTTTTTCTGCTTTATCTTTATTGTGTTAATAAATAAAAAAGCACAGGTAAAGAAAACGTGAGCTCATCTCTATTGTTCTTCCCCCTCCCCTACCAACTTCTGTATTTGCTTCCAAATACGTTGAATAAGTGCTGTTAATTAAAGAGATTCTTCATTGGGAGTTGAGTAAAACTCATAAACGGAGGTGACTCGCTGGACAGAGATATCTCAGAAAAAGAAATCTAAGCTTGGTAGAATAATTCTTCTGCATTTCCCCCTCCCCTCCCAATTCTCATTCAATGTGACAAGAGAGAATTGGTTGTAGAAATTATTGTTTTGAAAGAGAAAAGAATTTTGGAGAAGTTCTCATGAATGGGCTGCAAGTTCTTGAACTCATTTAGAGAGGAAGTGGCCAAGGGATGTGTGTGAATGTCCTCACTTTCATGGTACCAGCATCTCTCCAGCAGTTCACAGCCTCCCTGGCTTGTCACTCTTCAATTCAATCACAAGGGAAGCCACCAGGAGGGTAACTCCCTCCAGCCCCAGCTTCTTCTCTCACACACTAACGGAGTCTCATCTTTGGAGAAAATCAGAAAAATCATCCACCCAAGTTCTCTGCCCACTAATTTGGTGGAAATTTTCTAAAAGTCCCTTGTGCCCTGTCCTAAAGAAAGCCTCCTGTAGCTGCATAATCTTTCTTGCAGATAATCTTTCTTATGAAAACGATTGGAAAGGTGGGATTGCAGCTTCCTGCTTCGTTCCTGATTATCTCCTCGAATCCTTCCATAACGTCAGTTATTAGCATGCATTGGACCGTCTTCCTCAAGGAACATAGGACCTTGCTTGATATCTCACCAGAACCTAAGTCCACCTAACTCAGTGCAGACTAGTTTTCCAGGAATTCGGGCACAGGTTTGTGCCTGTTCCCTCTCAAGATGCCACAGACTGAACCAAGAACCTGCTGTGCGCACAGCCAAAGCTCTACCCTTGAGCTACGGTCCCTTCCATAGGATTCCATGTGTTGATTTGAAAAATGCATTTCAGCCAAGCTTTTGTTATGCCATTGCTCTGTCTCATTCACCGGGCATCCTGAAAGAATGACTGATTCATAGTCATCCTGTACTCCTGTTGATATTTTAAAACTTATCCTTAAAAGGTCCAAGATATTAACAATAATTTAAGGAGCAAAAGAAGGAATAGTTCCACAATGTCTTTTGACTGTAACTTAGAAGCATCTTTAGCACTTTTGCACATTGTTGGTCTTTTCTAGTGAGTAACACCTCAGGGTTACTAAGGGGTTACTAAGGGGCGTGGTGGCTCAGCGGGTAGGACGGCAGGCTTGTCGATCGGAAGATCGCAAGTTCGGAGGTTCAAATCCCTAGTCCCGTGTGACAGAGTGAGCTCCCGCACTTGCCCCAGCTCTTGCCAACCTAGCAACTCGAAAGCATGCAAATGCAAGTAGATGAATAGGTACCACTTCGGTGGGTAGGTAACAGCGTTCCACGTGCGTCATGCCAGCCACACGACTGTGGAAGCGTCTTCGGACAACGCTGGCTCTTCAGCTAACAAACGGAGATGAGCACTGGCCCCTAGAGTCGGACACAACTGCATAAATGTGCGGGGGGAACCTTTACGTTTACCTTAACACCTCAGGAATTGACATACACAGCCTTTTCCTGAATGGCTCCATCAACTTGGAACCCTTTTCCCCATCAGATCACCTCCTTACTTGGCATGAAGATGAGCTTTGAAAACCTTTAGAAATATTCCTTGTTTTCAAAGGAATAATTCTGTGGTGGCTTTTCTGTTTGTTTCAGGTTGATTTAGTCTTAACTGTTTGATATTGTATCAGTTATGATTTCAGCTTTTATGTTTCTTTTGAAAGTTAGATGCCTTCTTGGAAAGCGTTATTTTTTTTCAAGGAAGAAGGATGGGAATGGGGATAATTAAGCATATTAATTCATATATTTAAGGTATCTGGGACATAGTTAAACTATAGGATTCACCATCAGCAGAAGTGATGAGCACATTACATGGACTTAAAAGAAGACTGGACAAATTCAAGGAAGATTGGACTATCAGTGGTTGTAATCTTGATGTCTCTAGAACTGTGTTTCTCAACCTTGTCAACTTGAATAGGTGTGGACTTCAACTCCTAGAATTCCCCAGCCACCATCCTGGCTGGGGAATTCTGGGAATTGAAGTCCACACATCTTCAAGCTGCCAAGGTTGAGAAACACTGTTCTAGAGACATCGAGATTGATGAATGGCAATGAGACGTCTGCAAGAAAACAAGGCTCAGAGAGCACCAAGGACTCCACAGTCTTCTAGTTTATTGAAAATAAAACAATGTATAAAAATATTGAATTATAACAGTAGTGTATATATATATATTCCATATATATATAATTTCCATATACTGTATATACAGTATATATAATTTCCATATATATATATATATATATATATATATATATATGTATGTATGTATGTATGTATGTATATGTATATATATACACACACACACACACACACACACATATATATATACACACACACACACACACAAACACACATACATACATACATACCTACATACACACACATACATACATACACACATACACATACTACTGTTCTAATTCAATATTTTTATACATTGTTTTATTTTCAATAAACTAGAAGACTGTGGAGTCCTTGGTGCTCTCTGAGCCTTGTTGTTTTCTTGCAGACGTCTCATGGAAAATAAATAAATATATATATATATATATATATATATATATATATATATATATGGAATATATATATGGAATGTCTGTCTGTCTGTCTGTCTGTCTGTCTGTCTGTCTGTCTGTCTGTCTGTCTATCTATCTATCTATCTATCTATCTATCTATCTATCTATCTATCTATCTCTAATTGCACTCAATAGACCCTTCTCCTGATTAGATATGTATAGGCACCATGCTGTGAAACAGCTTAAAATCTGTACAAAGAAAAGGAAAATGAAATAAGCAGATTCATCTTCATAGTCCCAGTCAATTCCCAAAGGCTTGGTAGAATGAATTTTTCCCTCATCTAAAAGGACTTTGGTCTTATCCAGCAGTGATGTTATTTGGCTCTTGACATTAATGCTTTACAGATACTTTATGGTGGATGGATAGAGAGAATTTGAGAGTCTCAAATTCAAAAGAGCCATTTGGGAATTCAATGAGCCCATTTGACAATCATTTTTGAATGATAGGATATTGATCTCTGGTTAACATTGAAAAACTTATTTTGGCACTTTCGGACTAAAAAAAGGTAAAGGTTCCCCCTGCACATTTGTTCAGTTGTGTCTGACTCTAGGGGCCGGTGCTCATCTCTGTTTCTTAGCCGAAGAGCCAGCGTTGTCCGAAGACGCTTCCACGGTCATGTGGCTGCATGACACGTGTGTGGAATGCTGTTACCATCCCACCGAAGTGGTACCTATTCATCTACTTGCATTTGCATGCTTTCAAATTGCTAGGTTGGCAAGAGCTGGGGCAAGTGCGGGAACTCACTCTGCACACAGGGCTAGGGATTCGAACCTCTGAACTTGCGATCTTCCGATCTTCCGATCGACAAGCCTGGCTTATTATTATTATGAAAGATAGACTTTCAGACTAGACCTGGTTATATCCAGAAGGTCTGCTTTGGCTGATGGAACAAGAAACGGTGAGAAAATTAAAGAGAATTTTCTTTGCCAATACAGTGAGCGGAAGGCCGAAGTGAATGAAAGAGGCAAGAACAAATTATTGTACAATTGTCGAGGTCCCTCAGAAAATAACCTTGATGAAACACAGAGAAATTCCACACATTTTGAATTATACAAGCCTTTTCTGGCAGACTGTAGAGTACAAAGTATCTGATTCAAGTACCGAAAGGAACAAAAATCATATATAGCACACATGGTTAAGAACAGTTCCAAAATATTTGTACTGTATGTGCATTGAAGGTCATAGCCGGCTTATGGTCACATTATAACATCTGTATGTAACTTTTACCAATATTCATAAAAGACAATGAGATAATTTAAAATGAGATAATTGTATTATAAATCCCATGAAAAGGATTTACAAACGATAGCTTCAGGGTAACTATCAGTACCTCCAAATAGAGAGTGTTCCAACATCAGGGGCAAAAGGAGAAGGGATGGAGGTATGATATTTGTTTCTCTGTTTTCTTCCCTGGCTTCTCCTCACCACCCCAGATCTAGTGGGAGGTATCTTGCCAACCTAGCAATTCGAAAGCATGCAAATGCAAGTAGATAAATAGGTACCACTTCGGTGGGAAGGTAACAGCGTTCCACGGACGTCATGCCAGCCACATGACCGTGGAAGAGTCTTCGGACAACGCGGGCTCTTCGGCTAAGAAACGGAGATGAGCACCGGCCCCTAGAGTTGGACACGACTGTGTGGGGGAACCTTTACCTTTATAACTCTATTCTAGCTCCAAATCCTAACTTGACATTTCTGTTTGGAAGGCTCAGAATCTAGAAAACTGCCAATTCTTCCTGGGGAACACAGGAGGATCCAATACATTACAATTCTTTAAGATTGATGAGATAGGATTTGAACTTCAAGCCAGCCAAGCAAAACAGGTCATCTTGCTTGCTTGATAGGGGGAGGGAGTCAAAGGGGCAGAATGACAAAAACAGTCTTGTGCTGTCACAACTCAAGCCCTACTCTTTGGTACATGTGTTGTGATGTCCCCTGTCAACCCAAAAGCAGTTAAGCTTATGGTGCAACACCATGATCCAGGTTTCATTACTTTGACAAAAGCAGGAAGCTTCTGTGGATGGTGATGCATCTTGCTATGTGCTGCCAAAGCCTACCAGAATAAAATTAGACTATAGACCAGTATTTCTCAACCCTGGCAACTTTAAGATCAGGAGGCCCTCCAAACAGTCACTCATGCCCTTGTCATCTCCCATATAGATTACTGCAACACGCTCTACATGGGGCTACCCTTGAAGAGTATCTGGAAGCTTCAGCTGGTCCAGAATGCGGCTGCACGGGTAGTTCTGGGTGCTATAAGATCAGCACATGTAACACTGCTACTCCGTGAGCTGCATTGGGTACCAGTCTGCTTCCGGGTCCAATTCAAGGTGTTGGCTATCACCTTTAAAGCCCTACATGGCATGGGACCAGGGTATCTGAGGGACCGTCTTATCCCGAACACATCCACCCGCCCCACCATGCAGGGAGGGCATGCTTCGGATCCCATCACTAAAAGAATTCCATCTAGCGGGGTCCAGGAGGTGTGCCTTCTCTGCGATAGCACCCGCCCTGTGGAATATCTTGCCCCCAGAGGTGAGACGGGCGCCCTCGCTCCTGGCCTTCAGGAAGTCTTTAAAGACCTGCTTCTGCCGCCTTGCTTGGAATGAAGGAAATAATAGTTCCTCCTGGGGGTGGTTGGCTTAGCAATACCCTCCTTTTAAGAACTTACCATCTTTAGATTTTTCTATTGATTATTTTAGTGGATTTTAGTTGTATAAGTTTTAATTGTTTTTATAATATTGTTGTAAACCACCCAGAGTCTACTGTTGTAGAGATGGGTGGTGATGAATTCGAATAATAGATGGATGGATGGATGGATGGATGGATGGATGGATGGATGGATGGATGTGTGGACCTCAACTCCCAGAATTCCCCAGCCAGCAGGCTGGCTGGGGAATTCTAGGAGTTGAAGTTCAGACATCTTAAAGTTGCCAAGGTTGAGAAACACTGCTATAGAAAATAGTGACTAATTATTGCCACAGCCAAATGTGGGCAGAAGTTTTGTGGATTTGAAGGACAAGGCCATGAACACACAAATGAGATAGAAGCAGAAAAGATGTATTGAGCAGAGCAAAACAAGAAAATAACAACTTAGTAATGTAGACAGGTACAAATATTCACAGAAGAGGCAGCATTCAATAGAGGAGTAAATGCAGAACACAATCTCACATCCCTCAACTTTTGAGGGTTCTATCTTTTTCAAAGGCAAAAGCAATGGTTCTCCAGAATATGCATTGCGCCGTTCCTGAAATGGGCTATGCTGATGCTCATCTCTAAGATGTGTTTTAGAGTTTATATGCTATTCTATTGTGAGTCTTCCTCCTTCTAATTAAGTGCACTCACTGTCTATATATGTGAGACATGAAGAGCAAAAGTCTTCTTGCCAGAGGGGCAAACCTTGGCAAACCACTTCTAAAAGAATGAAATAACACCCTTGAGCCAGGCTGCATCAGAATACGAGAAAACAACTATGAGAAACAGTTTGGGAAAGGTTGAAAACAAAATGGGAAAAGGCTTGTTTTTAGAAATCTCATTCAACCATACTGCGCATAAGAATACAGAAGAGACCCAATTTTTCTACCCTAATGGAAAGGTCCTTCTTAGATCAGACATGCAAAGTGTATCAGAGGGGAAAGACAACTGACTAAATCAGCATTCAATCTGCCGGCTAATATGCCATTGTATGAAGTGCTTAGAATATTAAATCAAGTTTGAAGAAAGTTCCGTTAATTCTTGCTCATCCACTTGGGCCAGTCAGACCCTGGCTTTCCATGAAGCTTACCTCAAAGGGTTGCTGTATGGATTAAGCAGGGGAGAATGAAGTACATCATCCCGAGGTCCTTGGAGGATAAGTGAGATATCAACTTCATCAATGATGTTGAAATTAATATGAAAGGGAGGCCAATCTGGCTCAGTTGAGGAGCTAAGAACATAAGGGTGAGTTTGGCTGCTGTGACTAACATGATTTGAGTAAGAATAAAAAAGGGGCAGATAAAATAACTGTTTTCTCCATTTTCTGCATTCTGAGCCAGGGGAAATATATTAATACCCCAATCAGATGATGTAAAAAGCTGATAAATAATCAGGTCTGTTGGATTTGCAATGAAACTTCAAATAAAAGTGTATCAATCATTATTGATAGGGTCAGTTATGATTTTGATGAGGTTTGAAGGAGGGAGAATTGTACTTTCAGACTTGCAAGGTTCTGTTAACATAGCCTTACAATAAAGTAGACTTAGCTCATCTGGTCATGTTTTCTGTCTGGTCTACCTGGGAAGGCTGACATCAATCTTGCAAGTCTGAAGGTACAATCTTCTGCTGTCTCTTTTATAGCCTGAGAAGTTGGGGAGGTTCCTTTATGAGTTTCTTTCTCTGCCTGTTATGCAGCTGTGGGCTATGCCTCCTCTTATCTGATCATTCCCTAGGCAGCATCTCTTCCCCCTTGTTACCTAAGGTCTTTCCCACATACCATTACAGTGATGGATGCCATTTGCACTGATTTTGCACCTTCTTTTCTTGAAGCCTAAGCTCATGGAGTGGATTTCAAAGGGTAGGATGTGCATTGTTTTCGATTGGTCCATGTCTTTGGTTTATAATCATTTTGTCATAGGCTTGGCCTTGTAAGTTTTTAGAGCTGTGCAAATTTCTAGAGCTGTGATTTGGAGATTTGATTCAAAAGGGTTTTGATCAACTTTCCCAGTCAATAATTGATTGGATGGCATTTGCAACTGGAAAAGAACCACTTTTCCTGAATCCAATTGCCCAGCTTGGTCAATCTAAACAGTCTGAACTGAATCTTTTCCACATTTTGAATTGGAACAATGTTTGGAATGGCCTCATTTCAATGATTTGATTTGAATCATCACCTTGAACTGGAACAAGTGTGATATACACACCTCTATTGGTTTCACTGGATAAAAAAAATGCACAGCTTGTGGAAAAAGCTATCAGTATTTAAATGCCTAACACTTACCTCCTGTTATGAATAAACGAGATCTTCACTTTTGCTAACCTCACTTAACTCTAGAACTAACTGGTAATTTCAGATGGGAACATTTCAGTTTGTGCATCAATGTGGCCATGCAGAATTAAGTGCCTTTGTATTCAAATCTAAAAGAGACGCTTTTCTCCCCATCCTTAGCAACAACTTGTTCCGCCACCTATTCAATGGGCTACTTGCACAGGAAAAGAAAAGAAAAAGGAAAAGAGAGATTGCAGATCTTTAAATGCAGTCCCCATCTCCTTCCTATAGAGTGTTTTGTATATGTAATCTCTGTAAGCACAAGGAAATTGTCATTGAAAATTCTATGGATAAGGTACATTTAGACAACCAACCAGGCACCTGAGATCTGTGTCCAAGGTACCTCACTTTGACATTGACCTCTGGGTAAGCAAGTTGAGCACCAAGGAAATCCATCGACTCCCTACAGAGGTTACACATCATTAGGAGCCGAATCCAGAAATGCCCAAGATGAGATCTTGATAGCTAATTCTCCCCTGCATCAGTTGACTAGCTCCTTCTTTATCTGCTCACATCTATTTAATTACACAGGCAGATACATATAAAAATTCGAGATAATAAAATGAATAACTTCAGTTGAAATATGCTCAGTTCAATGTCTGTAGAATTGGAATAAATTTAATGATGTACCTGTCTTGTCTCAGATATATGGGAATGATATTTTGTGGTGAGGCTGATAAGGAAGAATGCCTGTAAAAGCAATATAAACCTCTACTTTATGGATCTCCTTTTTAGCTTTTATAGTTCTAGTTTTAATATTTTTTTTTACAGTGTTGCTTAGGGTAGATCTCACTTCACCACCACCACCACCACTTGACTTAAGTCTTGGCGTAGGCCATTTTTCCTCTGCAGAATGGTGTCAGGAAACAGCAATTTGCAGGAATGAAAGAACAGATTGGAAAAGCAGATAACTCCTGCCTGGACTTGGACTTTTCAATAACTGTCCATCATGCCTTCAAAACTCCTGCAGGGCTGTAATCTGCATGGCAATTTCTCAAACATTTTCTTCCCCCGAAAAAACGGCTTTTGCTTTTCTACCTTGTTCTCAGGGGGTTGTTTTCTGAGTATTTGGTTTGAATTGCCCGAGGAGGTGTTTCGGGTATGCCAGGTTATTGGCAGGGCTGTTGTTATTTTTTGTTACCCATCTTTCATTAAAGTTGAAGTCCCTCTCATTGGCCAAACTTCTCAATCTGAAAAATCCTGATAGGACGTGGGGGGCTCCCTCATGACATCTTTCCTTGTTATTGAATGCGATGGTGGAAACCAAGAAGGTTGGAGAAAGGATTTTATAATGAAAGTCAGGACGTTCACACAGATACACAAAATATACTCACCCGTAGCTGGACCACCTGGTAATTAAATAAGTGCAAGAACACAATACGGATGTAAAAGAGGGTAGATTTTTGATTGTGCCATCATGCCCATCTTCTTGACTTTTATGACACACCCCTGTGGATACCTCTCTTTGCAGTTGAGCAGCCAAGAATTTGCAGCCAAAGCACTTGGGAAGAAAAATACCTTCAATTTTTTCCCTGCAAGGCTAGATGATTTAGATATGAACACCGACAATTGCAAACTTGAAAGGCTATCACCAAATGCAAACACTCTGAGACCAGAGAAGTCCCTTACACAGAAGCCGACCACACCTCCCATTGAAAAACCACAGAATCTTAGTCTATTGGAGTGCACAGGGAGGGAAAAGAGATGTAAGGTCGTTGTTCTAAGTATGTCTTGCAGCTTATAGTCCACCACTGCTGGCTTGCTGCTCTGTTATGGCATTTCTAGTGCCTGTAATAAAAACGGCGTGTTAAAGAGCTGCATCCTTGAATCTAGCCTTTAAGTCTGAGTCGTGGTCTGGATGAAGTCTGGCAAAGATGAAGAGCAACATGCCCCATAATTCAATCAATTTTAGCGCGCTCTGTCTCGCATTAAAAGTGCTTTAAAATAGAACTCCAAACAGGGAGTTAGATGGGATGATATGTCAGTTTGTCTCTTCCCCTTGGGTTCTTGGAGAAAGCACTCCTTAAAATGGAGCGGCCCAAAGAGTAAATAGAGTCAAGCAGGAGCTTTAATTTGAGGTGGCTTTTATATTATTTTTGCCTCCTCTGCTCCTAGCAGACATCTTGCCGGAGTCTTAAATGGGAAGGTATACGAAACGGGCAGACAATTATGCCTTTTCTCTTTACTCCCCCTGTGTCACCCTGATTATTTGGAAGGAACAATGCCAGCGGATAATGAACTCTTTTCTATTCCGCATTGCAAGTCAAATATTCGTTTCTCATTAATAATTCAATGTGACAAATTTATTACCTTGAAGGTGCTGTGAGACAATTAGACAATGGGAAATTGTGTCTTCCTTTTCATCCTCCTTAATTGCTTTCAAGTGTGACATTCATCAAAAAAAAGAAAAGGAAAAAGGAAGAAAGAAAAGAGAAAAAAGAAAAGCCAGCACCACCCTTGACTTTTATGTAAACTTTTCATTAGGTGAACCGCAGCTTTGAAACATGTAGATACTTGGGAAATCTCTGTCTGGACTGAAAGATCACTTTTGTATGAGAAGCAGGGGGAATCAGAGTGTGGATGTAGCAGCAACATCCCCCCTTCCCCAAAGAATCATTGTCAAGCTGTAAGGTTTCATCAGAATCATCTGAATCACTGCTGCGAACTTGGCAGAAAATATTGACTGCTTAGCTGTTGGTGGTGCCCAAGGCAAATAGCAAGATGGCAGGATCCTCTTTCAATGTACAGAAGTTGGCTGGACTGACTGGTCTAGAGAAAGTTGATAATCCCAGCCCTGAGAATGGGACACCTTTTACTTAAAGGCAGAAGCTTCTTTTTGGGTGTGGCTCAGCGGGGAAGACACCAGGCTTGTTAATCGGAAGATCGCACGTTCGGAGGTTCGAATCCCTAGTCCCACGTGACGGAATGAGCTCCCGCACTAGCCCCAGCTCTTGCCAACCTAGCAATTTGAAAGCATGCAAATGCAAGTAGACAAATAGGTACCACTTTGATGGGTAGGTAACAGCGTTCCGCGCGCGTCATGCCAGCCACATGACCGTGGAAGCGTCTTCGGACAACGCTGGCTCTTCGGCTAACAAACGTAGATGAGCACCGGCCCCTAGAGTCGGATACGACTGCACAAATGTGCGGGGGGAACCTTTACCTTATCCATCCCCACACCCCCCCAGAAGTCCTGAGGGGCGTCCCCAGAGCTTTACCAAATTATACATATATTTAAAGAGAACTCTGATTTAAAATCAGAGGTGGTAGAAGACGAAACCCATACAGTAGTAAAGCAAGATATTAAAGGAGGCCAGATGTTGAAAAATATCTCCTTACAGTTTGAGTTCCTTAACTTTTTAATTGTTGATGTCATTTACTATGAAAATGCCCAATTCCAACTTTTCATAGCCTCTTTCACCACTATAGATCTGTGGCAGGATACCACGAAGCTTGATTTTATTTATTTTATTTTATTTATTTAATTAAATTTATATAACCGCCCATCTCCCCCAACGGGGAACTCTGGGCGGTTTACAATAAAATAGTTAAAACAGAATATAAAACATCAATATACAATATATAAAAATAATAAATAATTAAAAATCCAGATGGACGATGGAATTAAAACGAAGGACATTATAAAGTTAAAGAATTAGCCACCCCCATGAGGAACTGTCTTTTCCTCCTTCCCATGCCAGGCGGCAAAACCAGGTCTTCAGCTCTTTCCTAAAGGTCGGGAGGGAGGAGATCTGCCTCAACTCTGGGGGCAAGGTGTTCCCCAGTGTGGGTGCTACCACAGAGAAGGCCCGCCTCCTAGACCCCATCAGATGACATTCTTTGATTGATGGGGTTTGTAGCAGGCCTTCCCTGAATGACCTGGTGGGGCGGGTCGATAAAATGGGGATAAGACGGTACTTCTGGTATTCTGGCCCCATGCCATGTAGGGCTTTAAAGGTAATAACCAACACCTTGAATTGTACCCGGAAGCAGACCAGCACCCAATGCAGCTCGCGGAGCAAAGGTGTTATATGTGCAGATTTTTGTGCACCCAAAATTGCTTGCGCGGCCGCATTTTCATGCACATTGCGCATAACCTGAGCAATATTAAGTTCTAATTACAGAAGATGACTGAGAACCTTCATAGACATAATTACAGAAGACTTTGCTATCTTTTACAAATACTATGACAGAAGGAGAACATTATTCATGGAGAGCAATAATGTTAACTTAAGGAATTGGCTTGGCTTTATATCCAAATGTAAATTAAATCAAATTTAGTTTTTGTCTTAATTGTTTCCACTTCTTTCTCTTGGCCCTAGTCAACTTTCAGTGTATTGCATCGTGAAAATGGTTGGCTATTCTAATACCGTGTCAGTCAAGGTATAAGACTAGAGGCAGGCTGAGCTGTGCCAATGTGGTAGCCTTCATCAACAATCAAGTTGGAAAATGCTAAAATCAGGACATTTTTGATGAGTACCTGTTTGTACCCTGGAGAAGATGCTGATGCTGGGGAAAGTGGAAGGCCAAAGGAAGAGGGGCCGACCAAGGGCAAGATGGATGGACGATATTCTGGAGGTGACGGACTCGATTGTGGGGAAGCTGGGGATGGCGACGGCCGACAGGAAGCTCTGGCGTGGGCTGGTCCATGAAGTCACGAAGAGTCGGAAGCGACTGAACGAATAAACAACAACCTGTTTGTTTCCCAGATATACTGTAACCAAAGCACTAATTAGTTCTTGAGGTGTATCTTCATTATTTGTTTTATTTATTGTATTTCATCTCCATTGAATGATGAAGGCATTATTTATGGATGGAGGCACGCTTCTGTCTTCATTTGATCACTACTACAGTACAACAACTCTGGGAGTTAGGCTGGGGTAAGAGAAAGCTTATCTGACCCAAAGTCACTATGTAAGCTCCAAAGTGGAATGAAGACCTGATCCTAGGTTTCCCCAGTCCCAGTTCAATATTTTAAATAGAGGTTGTCCTTCCTTAGTTCATTTAGCAACCGTCGAGAGTTACGACAGCGCTGAAAATACCGACTTACAGACAGTTCCTTGCACTTACAACTGTTGCAGTGTGCCCGCGGTCACATGATCACGATTCGGGCGCTTGGCAACTATTTCATGTTTACAATGGTTGCAGTGTCCCATGGTCACATGATCGCCATTTTCAACTTTCCCAGCCGGATTCTGATAAACAAAATCAATAGGGAACCATGAGATTCACTTAATGACCACGTGACTCACTTAATGACAACCGCAAAAATGGTCGTAAAATCGGGTCTGGATTCACTTAACGACTGCATCACTTAGCGACCCATATTCCAGTCCCAATTGTGGTTGTTAAGCAAGGACTACCTGTATTGCACTACACTGTGTTTCTAATGCAGGGCTTTCCAAAGTGCCGCCGCTCGCGACACACTAGTGGCGGCGGCGGCAGCAGTGCGGCAGCGCGCGCGCGCACGGCGGCAGTGCGGGGAGGCGTGCGGCGGCGCGCGCACATGGCGGCGGCGCGGGGGGGCGTGTGGCGGCGCGCACGCGCACGGTGGTGGCGGCAGCGGCGGCAGCCTCCGCTAAAACGCGGAAGCACTGATCCCGCCCCGCTGCTGCCGTGCACGCGTGCACCGCCGCTTCCGAGTGGTGTGGCGACACACCACGCTGTGTGTGGCGACACACTTTTGTGTCGCGACACACAGTTTGGAAAGCTCTGTTCTAATGAAGTTCAGTACTGAGCACCGTTTGGTGAATCCAAGGACTGAACTTGGATCATTTTTTGCATGAAGAATGCGTTCTGCCAATGTGCTAAGGGCAGAGCTATCAAATCTGGGCTGCAAAATTCTGATGACTACTAGATGGCAGCAAAGGGAGTTTTCTGCGATTTTTTGCTGCCCTAATGACCGTTTTGCTTTTTTTGCAGCCCAGATATGGTAACTGCACTTCCATACATCTTAAAAATTAAAAATTCTGGGTAGTTACACTTCAGGGATTTGCTTGGAGTCATCTCATCTGTTTGTCTTCTGAAACACTGCAGCTAGTATATCAGGGCTGCAAAAATCCAGACAATCAGCCAGCAACAAAAAGTTAGGCATTTCTGTATCTAGTCGTTGCAGCTCAGCGACAGTAACCCTAGACACAAGGCAGAGTTGTCATTAAT